>OX465285.1:96791951-97391951 GCA_949987705.1 Thereva unica
CCCCCAAAAAAACTGCAAACAAATAATGAAAATTGAAAACCATATTTCAAAACTCCCACAAATCACTCGACATCTCTCGGTAACTAATGTCATAAAGTTGCCGAATTATCAACTTCACCACCAGTATTTTCTGTCCTTATTATGTCGGTTTTTTGTTGTTGCTGTAAAAATGCAGGTAATATAAAATACGGTGAAAATTCCATCTGTGGTTAGGGTGGCTTTAAAATCCGGGCTATGCCTGCACAGTTTCGGACTACGTGGGTGGGGGTGTGCACACGAAGCAAATTCACGGTTTATTTTTCCTCAATGATTGTGCGGTTTTAGTTTTGAAATAAACATAAAAGTTTTATATGCATTTATGGATTTTGCTGAGGGACTCTTTTGTGAGGATTTTGCATATTTTTGATGGGAATCACTTGTTTTGTGGCAGCTAGGCAGTTATAAAACATTTTTGCATTGATTGTAGTTATTATTGGCGGGGCATAATTGTTGATGTTTCGAAAACCGCATTTTGTTAATAGTATTATATATTATTGGATTGTTGAAAAGAACTTGAATTGATATCAAAATTAGATAAAAGGGAGAAAAGGCTGGATTTAGCATGAAAAAATTGTTGAACTGAATCAAAATGATATGTTCCTCTTTCGTTTGTTGTAAATGCATAACCTCTAGCACCTGTGTTGTGTTACATTACTGCATCTACCAACTATTTTACATAATCTGTGTTTTCGGAATTACAGGACAAGCATATCCTTTTATAAAACTAAATGGCTCATTAAAACCTGGAATTAATACGAACTAAAACCAAATCGTCGAAAAACTAGCTTCGCTTTTTGTGATTGAAATTTAAAACCATTTTTCCATCCTTTCTCTCTATTTATTTCTGTCATGTCATAAAGTTATGTACTGAGTGGAGGTTTCGCTTTGTACATTACCAGTTCTTGTTAACTTCCCAGTATAGGAAGTTATTGTAATCGGTCCGAAAATCGAAATCGAAAATTTCAACGTATTTTCATCTTTCAAGGTCCCAGGAGCATTTTAAGCAAAATATTGTGAGGAAGTATGTGTGTGTGTGTGTGCGTACGGATGTGGTAATTTTTTCCTGCACGATATCGCGCGAACCATAAAAGATATCGACTTCGTTGAGGTGTCGTTCGAAGCGTATTAACCGAAATATGATCTGAAAAGATTTTCATAAAATTCGGTCGAGCCGTTTTTTTGTTTAAGCGGCGTAAGTGATTTTTGTACCTGCACGATATCTCCCGAACCACGAAGGATATTGATTTGCTTAAGGTGCCGTTCGAAGCGTATTAGCGACAATATAATCTGAAACGATTTTTATAATATTCGGTCCAGCGGTTTTTTGGTTTAAATGACATAAGTGATTTTTGCACCTGCACGATATCGCGCGAACTATAAACGATATCGACTTAGTTGACGTGCCGTTCGAAGAGTATTAACCAAAATATGATCTGAAAAGATTTTCATAAAATTCTGTCCAACCGTTTTTATTTTGTTTAAACGACGTTTATGATTTTTGTACCTGATCTATAGCGCGCGAAATAAAAACTATATCGACTTCATTGAGGTGCCGAAAAAAGAATATTAACGAAGAAATGCTCTGAAAAAAAATTTCATAATATTCGGTCGGGCCTTTTTTGTTTAAATAGAAAAACTTCGGCTAATTGTCAGAAAGACCTTAAATTGACAAATTTTGCTAATATCTAATAAACTCGATGGAATGAGACCCGTTCTAAACGAAGTGATCTTTTTTGGGTTCTGAACAACGATAGCCTTCGAACAAAACATCACTTGTCAAAATCCGACAACCTTTCAAAATCGTGCAAAAATTTCGTTACCCTTTGACGGGGAATTGTGATACAGTTTCAGGAAATTGCGGATTATCCCGGGATTTCCAGTAGTTACCGCGAAATTCGTTCTTTTTGGTCAAGTCTGACAAGTACTTAACAGTTACAGTTATCTCCAGAAAGCTTCGGAATTTCCAAATGAAGTCATTCGCTTCTCAGTTTGTCAATGACGCTTCAGCCCGCTCAATACGAAATTGAACACCCGCTTTAGTGCAGCGAACGAAATACGGAGGACATGTTTGTTCGCTAACGTTCAGGAAAAACAAATTCTCTAGAAAAATCTTTGGATTTACTACTATTATAGTTATTTGAACTAGCTTCTCTCGGGATTGCTTTGAAACCAGTTCTGATACTAGCCAATTTTCCACTAGTGCTAAACGTATAACTATTTTGTAAGAAGTCAGTTTATTCCATCTTCGTTCATCATACTGGGAAGTTAATCGTGTGGACCGAAGGGGTCAAACCCACATCCCAACTAGTTTTAATTAGTGTCTAACAAAATTCTTTAAAAATGAATGAATGAATCTTAAAAATGAATCGACATCGACTCTCTATTTTGGTGAGTTGGATTATTTGATCGGGAAAGTTCAGTTCAACCAGTGCTTCGCACAAAAATATGTTTAGAGGTATTCTATCAGTACGGATTTTACGATAGATCGTCAAACTGTCATGGTGTTTTTATTCACATTTTATGAAGGAAAGGCAGCCAGATCACTGTTTTCAACCAAAATGTTGTCTATCAATGAGACCCTTTTCTGGCTTAATGGCTACGTCATCAAAATTGCTGTTTTTGAGCTGAAGAGTAACCGCAAGAGATTCAATTGCTGCCATTACATCCAGACAAAACAACAATTTGATGTGGTTTAGGGGCTAGTGGAATCATATCCCGAATAGCTTTTAAAGGGGGCATGGCTCATGCAGCGTGTAGGACCCATATCGCAAATGAGGGGCATGATGAAAGAGGGCTTTCCCCTTAGATTCCTCATGAGCACAACACAAACAAAGAATCTGCGATACTGAAGTTAGGTATGCCCTATCCAATGAAATGAGGCAAATGAGGCTAACATATGACTCAAGGCCCCCATACACGATCTAATTGGATGTACATCGAAGTGCGGATGTACAACCAAAACTATCTATTATAGGCCAGTCGGCCGATCAAAACTCATTGTGTCGAAAGCAGCTCTAGTCGGGGAAGAAAGGAACTGCCACAACCTACCCGCGATATTTTTTAGTCCACCTACTTCCAACCATTACTCTTGCGACTTTGACATCGGGGCATCGAGAAACAACTCGCTGGAGTGTTATGCCTCCTGAAACGGGTTGAATCTCATCAACCAACCGATGACATGCGCTTTGGTGAAGCGGGGAAGGGCTAAGGAAGGCTATGACAGAAGGAATCAGGAATGTAAAGAGGGAAGAAGAAAGAAGGAAAGTTATGTAGGTGGGAAAGTGGAAAAGGCGAAGGACCGTGGGGCTTGCCCGGGAATCGAACCCGGGACCTCTCGGATAGTAGCCAGTCGCCTTACCCTCTAGGCTACAGACTATCCAATTTGACAGTGTATGGGGGCCTTAGCTTATTCGGGAAGCTTTTTAAAAAGCTTGCTTCATATTTCAGGCGATTTTGTTGGGGTCCGTGAAAGTTGTCATTTAGCATACTCAATAGACCGGTTCGCGTTCGATTACGGGGGTAAGCAGCATTGGACGTGATTAGTACTCAGTAGGGTGACCGCTTGGAAAAACCACACTGGCGCTTAAAAATAAAAATCTATCAACACCGCCTATTCAAGCCAACATTCTCGAATTTTTTAGCCTTTTCGACTCTAGATGGGTCAAGGCGTTAGATACCCCTTATGGGTTTATAGGGCAATCCACACGGGGAGCACATATGGCAGTGGGACCCCGCTTGTCTTTTTGTCCGGGGTGACGTAACCGCTGGAGCGGGCGCTGTGCTGACTTATGGAGAGCAGAGAAGGCGGATAATCCCATCCGCAGGCCTTGCCTTGAGGTTGTCCTTTATTTTCTCTGCGAGTACCTGCGATTGATCGAACAGTAAAGTCTAACCGACAAACCACTGCGCATACTGGTGAGCTAGTTTAAGAGGTCTAGCCTGGCAAATAAGAGGTCAAGGGTTGTCGTAGATAGACCAAGTGAAGCGGCCGCGGTACTTTTGGACCCAATACTTTACCAAATAAGAAGAAGATTCTTGGATGATTATCCATCATGGCTGAACTTTAATTTGGAGAAGCTATGGGAGGAGTATCACCTATCAGTCCTAATGCTTAAGGCGAATACCTTTCTAGAAGCCTAACTATAACTAACCTAACTAATTAAATTCCTGAGTCAGCGGTAGAGATCGTGGATTAGTAGTAGATAATCTAAATTGAAGTAATTAACAAAAATGAATATTAAACACAAACAAATTGAAGTAGGATTAAAATAACCAAAATATAACTCCTTTGGAAGGATCATTTCATTCCACCCAAGCGAAAGTCCTTCCAGCCCTGTGAATACCCTGCAGAAGCTGGCAGAAAACCCATCGAAAGAAATAATTTCCCTAACAAAAACGAAAACATAATACTATCCACCGTTGTATTAATTTGTTCACGAGATATCCTTAAAAGGAAGGATTTGCCTCTAACATAGTCCAATTTCCATTTTCACTAATTTTGCGAGTTACTGAATGTAATCATCTCGTTTTCTCATTGAGCTTCTCCGTGTTCAATTGAATTTCGGCGAAGGTGAATCTACTTCAATTTCCCTCAAGAAGCAATTCATTCAACCAGTAAACGACCAGCAGACGAAATCTTTTCAGGTTAATTTCTTGGAAAATCAGCTTAATAAAGATTTCTACATGATTGCGTGATGTTGCTCAGAAAGAAGCCACCACGACGGACACTCGCTCCTCTGTGGCAGCAGCCAGAGGAGCCAAACCAATAAATTCTTTATTCGTCAACGCTCTTTGAGGTTCGTTGGTGTGTGAAATACACACAATCGATTCCAACTCCGAATAATTTTTAGTGGACGAACGATAAATCTTGTAAAAGAAAAAATACACACACACAGCATCCCCGTAAAATATTCAGGAATTTTTTCTACCTTGGGGCGGTGTTGTTGTAGATATATGTGTAGTATGTATGATCGAAGGTGTAGTAAATATAAAATCACCTGGAGCGGTGTAGCCATCCACACGTCCCACTCAGTGATGCACATTATTTCAAACAAACAATCCCTGTTCAAGAAATTAATTAGTAAAATTATGAGAAAATATCTTCTGTCTCCCTCTAATTTTTTATTGTTAATTAAAAACAAATTTTGCAACCAATTTCGACACTTAAATTAATGAAGACATGAATGGGCCTGTCAGGAGTTGATGTAGGTTCCACAAAATGTGGTGAAAAAGAACTTTTCCGAATTTTCACATCACCAAGCCCCAAACTGAAAAGTGCAAGCTCTGGAATAGTTATACATCAATGTATTAGCAATCGACTATGTAAGTGTGTGTGTGTGGGTGTATTGCCAAGGAGTAGCACTTTATCGTCCTTTCCAGGTCTTATTATATTCTCGCTAGAAGTGACTTCTTGGTCCTGTGGGATTTCAAGTTAACGGATATGCCTAGAATGTTCATTTCGACTATGGCAAAGTTACTGCAGAACTCATACGGAGAAAATGGGGAACTTTTAAAGATGAATCAAGCCATAATTGAATTTGACAGCTTAAAATTCTGTGGCTGTGGGTGGAGAGGGGTGAGGGATTTTATAAAAGTATGAAACTGAAATTAAATTTTAATTAATGTGACTTTTGATTAATTTAGTAGATTCGATTAAGGGGAGCTTGTCTGTCAGATAATTTCAACGACGGAAATCGTAGTCGTCACCATAGAAGAAGTAGTAGAAAGTTTCTTTTTCGAATCGAATCAATTTTTACTAGTAGCTATCTATATGTATGTAATGTGATAGTTTAAAAAAAGAACCCAGAACCTGCAACTCAGATATCCTCGTCTGCTTCGGAGCCCCAATTGCAACGTCCTTCCACGCTTCTCAAATTTTTCTGTGTACTTCCAATTTCGTATTCCTGGAACTGTAACGAATTTTAAAATATCATTATGTCCAGGTCGACCCCTATCCTGCTTTCGGCGCTTGACCTTTAATGAAAAGCAATTATACTTGCTACAACTTCGTCAAATTCAAATTAAAATTTTTTTGTGTCCTTGATACATATATTCCCTAGCGTGACAGTTAACAGTTTTCTTTCTACTTCCTTTCAACCCTAGGGAGCTTCGGTAGACTCCTAGAGGCTAAGAAACTCAACTACCATCACAAAGGTTCGAGGTTCGATTCCACTCATCAGCTCGGTCCTTTGTCTTTTTCCCACACCGATTATATTCCTTCTTTTTTGCGGGTCCGCTTTACAGCAATCTTTTCGTCTTTTTTTACCATCGTTTATAATTGGCATAATAAGTGAAAAAGATCTGTAGTAGTAGAATTGAACAAGAGCAGGCGGAATAAAATCACACGTTGACGTTGATGGCTGTAATTTCGTTCTTGTTGCCACTTATGTTTCCACTAAGTATTGCTGTTCGGCACTTCTTTCATCAGCCGTTGACAGTACAAAAGGGTTACCTTTGACCTCTAGTTTTACACATAACAAACTCAACAGATCTCCAGCGGCAGTACTCTTACGCTTTTGGTAATGTAAGCCAATCAGTCGTTGAACCAGGTCTCCTGTGATACACTGTGTTCCCAAACGTCCCGTATCTAAGTACTATTCGAACCAATGCGATTTGACTTCGGTGATCGAATCAGAACCGACTCATAAAACTGCTGGAACATTCAAGAATCGTGTTGGTGAGTAAATAGCTTCATCGGCTATGATTTGGCACGTGTCACACCTGAATTTAAATACAAAGCCCATGTGTCTCCTGCTCCGGCATGTTCTTCTACTTCCTATAACGTTCCAGAACAAGCAAAAATTAGACTCCAATTCTTAGCCTGAAGCAGCCACACACAGTGTCAATCCCCCTGCATGGTAACCAAACCGAGCTAGGTACCCAGCATGCCCAGGTGCCATTATCATAGTCAATAGAGCGGTCCTCGTTCGATTGCGTAGGTCAAGCAGCATTGGACGTGGTTATAGCTTTGTTGGGAGACTGCTTGGTGAAACGACACTCTCTTTTGGAATGGTCGATTAGGAATAATAATAGTGCTTGCAGCGGGAGCAAGCAGGCCCGTGTGGTAGGCGTATTTTAAAGTTTTGTACCGTAGCGTGTCATAATAGTACCGGACGCCTTTTTTCGCTATGCTCAGGGCCGGATTTAAACATAGACAACATATGCGGTCGCCTAGGGGCCCACACCATAAATAGGCCCACACCACATACTTTATGCAGTCCACCACTTGAGGCACCTACTTTGGTGCGCTATGCTTAGTAATATAGCTATCCGGTGCCATCTCTTGCGCAATCGAGCTTTTCGGTCTGAAGCTTCGGTTTGTGTCTTGAAAAGCGTTTGCCCTTTGGTGAACTTGTCCTTAAAACGTTCAAAATTATAATTTGGGACGAATGCACCATGCCCCATAAAAAACGCTCGAAGGGCTTTGCGAGATTTCCGGAGAAAAACCAACCGACGAGAGCCGCCCTGACGCTACTTGCAGGGGATTTTCGCTCAACTTGACCTGTTATACCTCAACCAACGCCTGCAAATGGACTGACACTTTTCTTTTCGAATGTATATACTTTCGTGGTGGGATTTGAGACTCTCACTGCCCATGGAAAAAGCGATTTTGAGATTCCCAATTGTTTTGGCGGACGCCATACTATGGGCCTATGGGTGCAGCGAAGCGAACCGGGTCTCAGCTTGTTAAAATAATGATGATATCTGAAATCGGTGTCGGAATCGGAGCCAGTAAGTTCAGTTTTGATGCGCCTTTTGATACCTATCACGATTTGTACAATCAGTTTGCTACAAAATAGAGGTGCTAAATTGAACTAAGCTGGCAAAGAAAGTCGACGTTACTTAAGTGTTCCAACACCAAAGCTCTAAGATCTCTTGGGTCATAATGTGTGACATTAGCCTTCAACCCGCACATATAGTCTATCTTATCCTCTATTAATCTTTCGATCTAATCTTATTACCAGACATTGCACCATGACATGAACGACATAACGAACCGTTAGATAAAAAGGTTGATCCGTAAGCTTAGCCCGGACACATAAAAAAGTAATCATGAATAAAAAAAAAGTAATTTAATAACTCAGCTTATCTCCTTAAAATCATAATAAATCATACAAATTTCAGATACCTTAGATGAAGGACTTGGATGTAATTATCCCTCGTATAACCCTCTATATCCATCAACTTTTTTTTTTGGATATTAAGGACAATTAAGAAATCCTCTTCCAGTTCATGCAAGCCATACACAAAATCACAACTCCAAATTCACTTATACCATTTATCAAAGGGCGAACCCATAATCTACATGCATAGAGGAGACTCCTGATACCCAAAAGATACTCCTTTGATAACAACAACAACAACAAAAAAAGGATATTTTAGGAATCTTCATCAAAAAAAATTTCCTTCGAATCCCAAAAGCTTATCTTCATTCATTGAAGAAGAATGACCAATGGTGCCCCACTGTCGCTGAAGGGTCGTTCGGTATGACAGATTCGCGCGAGTGTAGTTAATATAGAATTTTTTTATCGGGGTTATTAACTCAGTTTTTTTTGGGGTTGGGTTGAGTTTGAGTTTGAAATTAGAGATATCTGAGTGGTCAAAAATATTTGTTTAGTGCAAATTTCTACCAGCATTCAAGCATTGTCGAATCATTAACCTTTAAAAGCCTCGAATAAATTCCACCAGCAACAGCCTATAATAAATCTAATTGTAATTACTGTAATGAGGCTCCATCTTAGCGATCATTTCCGAAAGGTTTAAACAGACAACAAAAAAAATTCCGTTTTTACCGCCGCTGCCGTTGTGGTGGCAGAGAAAGGCAAGAAATTTTAATAATTAAAAAAAAGAGATCCACTTTCGGTTGATTAATTGGCTCATATTTAATTAATAATATCATGCTAAATGGTCCCGGCTACGCGCTTAAAGAGCCACTGTATATTTTTTTGTTCCGCGAAGCTCTCTCTACCCTTTAAACTTTCCAGGAGCGCCGTATAACAAAGAAACTGAAAAAGGGTCCTTTTAATTTTCACTCATTTAAAAATACTTGATATTCTTGAGTAAATAATTCCCGCTCCTTAACTGTGTCATTTAATCGATATGAAGAGAATGAAGTTTTACCAAGTGTCTCTAATTGCGAAAGTGTCCTTTTATTTTGTGTGCCTTTTCCACCGAAAAAGGACAATGAAGGCCAATTATTTTATTGGAAGGTACATTTGGTATCCTCTAAATAATTAAAAGCTCCTCTTTGTGTTTATTCCGCAGCAATAATTGGAGCCGTAAACAAGCAACCAAGGCGACAAAAAGGCCAAAGCGATACCACCATTTATATAAGTCTTGAGGCAAAAGCCGTGTCTCACCTCGAATTAATTTCATTGCCCGGGAGCCAACAAATATTAATTTTCTCACCTGGTATTACCGGTACAACAACAGACCTGCAAAATGACTGATAAATACTTGTACAGTGAGAGAGAGAGTGCGGCGGCATCCAACCCCATTGTTAGGAATTATAACCCTTGAAAACAAAGCCGGGGTGATGTCTTTTCATACCCTCCAACCCCCACCAACAACGGTGGCCTTTGTGCTGGTATTTACCTCAAACTCTTCTGTCATTGTCAAAGCATTGACATGCTCTCGTCTTTCTATTCACGCTGTGTATGAAAGTGCTCCTTTCTTGAAGATGGAACTTTTTCGGAGGGCGGCCGGGACGGGGGCGGGGACAACCGGCGGCGGGGGCATGTTGCTACGGGTTTCATCCCTGCTAAGAGGATGATGTAGAGTAGCTTTCTTTTATTCATCACAAAACGCTCCATTCTATCTATTACCATTAGATACTGGGTGGAAAGAATTTACCCCCCGCGCGCCACCCCCTTGTACTTGTGCTCCTTCTAACCACGCTCAAACAAACGACCTTCGGTATTTGATATTTTAGCATTCTTAATTGCTTTAAGAAATAAATCTGACTTTAAAGGGTATATTTTGCACAAAAATCCCGGGAAGCCGGATTCCCCTTGCGAGGCAGAGACTCGTCCTTGTAGTCGTTCTGTTTCAATACGCATTAATTGAAAACACCGCAGAACTATTTCTAATTACGATCGGTTCCATTAACTGAATGAGCTCAACGTTCTACCAAATTTGGCCTGCGGTTTGTAAACCTTTTACGGCATTCGGTATCTTGAGTTACAGCCGCAGTGAAAGGAAGATAGTATGTAATTGAATTCGGATGTACCAACAAACCTGCCTTGGCTACATTGAATAACGTTCGGAACGCACACACACATATCTGCAAAGAAATTAAATTGCCATTGGATAGGTCACAAACCAAGCATAGTGCCATATTCCATATCAATTGGAATAGGTGTTCCAAATGAGTCAAAGACAAACCATCAAAATTTTACCAATGACGTTGTAAAAATTTCGATAGCATACCCCCAGGCTGAGCTTCCAAAACGCCTTATACCTGAGACTAAAACAAAAAACGCCGCATCCTTCTCAGATTTAAACGTCAATCATTGTCTTTAAGTTACCCTATACCTTTCCCCAAATTTAATATTGGCCTTAAGCAGAGCTAATTAGTTATCCTCATCCAAGACGATGATGACATGCTCACGTTTCATTGATTCGGCTGTCGCCGCTGTCACTAGTCTAGTATTTCCCGACGGGCCAAGCGACTAATTTAATTTCGCATATGGCAATGCCTGAATTGTAATATGAGCATTATCAGGTTTATGAACCCCGTCTGCAGTTCAATATTTAAACATCAGTCATGCTGTCAATTATTTAGACCGTATTCATATTGAAGCCAGCTTTATTAACGTATATGTTATATACAGAGCATACAATACCGGGGGGGGGAGATGTGCTCGCTCGGTATATGAGTGCCAGGGGTGTCATCTCGTTGGTACCTTTAGATTATATTGACAATGAGCGCACAAGCATCTTGACACATTCAATGTATCTTTTTGTCACAAATACAAAAACACACACCTGAAATAAATCACCTAAGCAACAGGATTCCCAGCATCCCCTGAGCAGAAGGACGCCTTTTGATGTACGTCATATTGTTTATCGATTTTCGCCAGTTGACGTTGATTGATCAATAAGTTGTCACTGGGAATTTGTCATCTCTTTTTGATGTTATCCGTCAATTTTGATTTACACGCAATTTCCTTTTAGAATTCTCGCCCTCTCTCACTCTCTCGCAAGCCCGCGCCAACAAAGCCGGGGTCGGGGTCTGGTGACGGGTCTATGGGGGTGTAGATGGAAATAGCTTATTCCGTGCAGATGTGACCCATTCAAGTTATTAGCTCTAGCTAGCTGAAGAAAAGTGCCCCGACCCCCATCCCCTTTTGATATATCCTGAATAAACGGCAACAGGGACGAGACCTCCTGCTCCTCGATAGTTAGGTCAGCATGGATATTCCCTTCTTCTATATCGTTGAAGAAGTGTGGCTAGACATAAACCGATTGACAAACTTTGTGATCACATTGGCAGTTAATTAGGTGGAAAACAGGACGTTAGCGGCGTTACGCTTGATAAGCAATGCCTGCCTTAACGGAAGCCAGCTGGTACCGGGGATTGGCCTAACATAAATGGAAATTTTTTTTTGCTTGGCTTCATTATGCTGGGTGGTCCTTTGAAGAAGACTCCTTTGCGGAATTTCCCTTGAAAGCCTTAAATTTTTTCTTCCACAGAATTTTAATTTTGTATTCTTTTGTGTCCTGTGAAGGTCGAGATAGGCGCACATAAAAAGTAATAAAAAAAAAAACGAAAATTTTCCTCCCCACGTATACATGCATAGATAAATGCTGGGATTTGTTTAGGTATATTAAAATATGCCTGTGTATATATGTATATCATCATGTCCGAGGCCATTAAGAGAATCCAATTAAAAGGATATGGCTCGAAAATTTATTAGCTACAAAACTTTCTTTCCACATACATATCTACGCAGAGATTATATTAATCCGAAAAATTATGGCAATTGCTTAATTTAATGAAATTACGAGATAAATTATTTCGGACCATGGACTTGGATATCTGGGTTGTTTCCAGTTTCCTTGAAGGACACTGATATCATGATTAATCTCGTTAAGGCAGACATTTTACTGGAAGATTTTTGAACTCAATTATTTTTATGTTCTGCAGTGCGATACTTTAAGTATCAACAAATATTTAAAGAATCTTTTAAAGTATAGAAGAGTCCTTTTTTGTAGGCACAGAAGTCCCTTTTGTAGGCTTAACAACTTTATATTTTTAGCTTTTTCAAGCTCAGTCCCTTCACCGGTCCTTATTATTAGCCAATGTCATCCAGTTTGGTATCTTTAAGGTCTGAGTGTCTATCGCAGGTCTAGTTCAGTATCGCATTCCATAAAACCCTTATCAATCCTCATGCTCATAGTTCTCCGAAAGCCTTCTTCTATTTCAACTCAGTTAAGAATACACAATAAGTAAAGGACAGTAAGTAAAAAGGACTCCATTAGTGATTTCTGATAAAGAACATCGTCCTATAGGTTCATCATAAACGAGGACGTATGCACCCAGACGCAGAAGCTCTTTGAGGCAAGGGAAAATTGGGCCTTTTGCTATCACTTCTGAATCTAGAAACACTTTCATCAATGCTGAAGAGGCAACAGACCAAACTGTTTCTTTTTACGTGAAAGGTAACTGCTTATCACTTTGTGCTGTCAATAGTTCTATCTAGATTGCAATGTCACAGAATAAGCTTTCGTCCGCCTCTCATCCAGTAGTATTGCCACGTTGCACGGCGAAGATGACTTTTTTCATTTTGGTCAAGTATTGGGTCCGAAAACATTGCGGCCACTAGCCTGGCCTATAGTACTACACCCCTATACCTCATACTTGCAGGCCAGACCGCCGGAACAGACTAAGCAGTCCAGGCCCAGTGACCTCCACTCAGGCAACCCTTTTTGATGAAGGTCTCTTTGAACAACATACCATACCTGCCTTCGGTTGGTTTGGAAACAGTTCACGAAAGTGGGGCTCGTGTATGTTTCGCGAGGCTTCATAATTCCTTTCCGACCCTGCTTGCCTTGGTCCTATAGTGGCTCCAAAAACGTTGGGCAGAGAGGTCTCCTAATTGGCTTTCGGGGCTCCTGACCGCCGCCCTGGCTTCGGCCTCTTGGGAGGGAGTTGACGAAAGCGAGGATCGAGTGTGATCGGGGTCCACTGCAGCCTTCCTCGCCTTGGCCCTCTACAGCTTTATTAGTCCATGTCCAAGGAAGGTCTATCCTGACAGAGCCTCCAGATCACGTTGAAGCATTATTCCACTGGGTGCGTCTGTGCCCTTTTGAACACTCTTTTAAAAGCTAACAGCGATACCAGTTACATATACTTTTTAGCATTCCATGTAATAAGAGAGAAGTATTCCTTTTAATGATCCTTTAAAAGGGGTTTAGAAGCACTATAAAAAAGCTTTTTAATAAAGAATATTCAAGGAGCCCTGAGAATGTATGAATAAGCTCCGAATGTTGAAAAGTATTTTATTTTTGTTCATCTATTGCAATTGCCTTTTCCTTTCCTTGCTCGAGTATGGTCCCCCAACTAAGTACTTATCATGTCCAATGCTGCTTGTCTTCCGTATCGAATGAAAACTGAGTCTATTGATATGCTAATTTCACCCTTTATGGTCACCAAGATCATCGCTTGTTTTCTTCGTCTTATAAAATTTCTGAAAATTCCAGTAGTGCTCTTTTAGTGCTCCCTTAGGAGCATATTTAGCAGCGCTCAAAATTACCGCCGTTTAGCAGCGCTCTCAATTTTTTCCACTGATTTTTGCATGATTTCAAAAGGCAAAATTTTGTATTTTTTTCATTCTTTTGTAAATCTATGAATGTTTATGGGACTTATGTTCTTAACTTTGACCCACTCAGTGAATATGTTAAGTCTATCATTTCTCGTTTTAATGACCATAACAGTTGGTTACATCCTGATAAGGGTTAAGATACACAAAAACTGAAACAGAATATAAACGATGATAGAAAAAATTAAAGGTACAGGCTCCTGTTCATCGTAAAGTTCGTGTTTATAGCAAAAAATAAAAAAACTAAATTAAAAAATATGAATTTTAAAAATAAATTTTCCACGAAAATATATTAAATTTAAATTTTGCAAATGGATTTGTCGCAAAATTTAAAACCTTTAGACGTCCAACACGAAATTTCAATTAATTGTGCTCGTCGTATCATATGCCCCAAACAGATAAGTTGATATTTTCTGAAAGGGTTTTCAAACTCAAATTAAATTTAAAATTTTACCAAGAAAAAAGATTTTAACTTAGCCTTAAGCCTAGCGATGCCACATATAAAACTTAAAAGCCACACAAAATAGGTCAGCACTTGAGCTGCGATAGACGGGGTGTCACTTACGGTTTATTAATAATTCGCATAAGACTCTGCCATTTATGAGTTATTTTCATAGGGCATCCCTTTTGCCTTAAAAAAATATTCTAATAACCCCCAAACACCCGCAAAGCCAGCGCATAATTTAATCCCTAGGTCTAAAAGAACTCTTCTTCTCCTTTAGTTCATTTGTATTCAAAAATTATAAAACATTTTACAAAAGGTAAAAAAAAATTCCTTCTCAGTCCTTCACCTTAATTAGAGATTCTTTGTAAAATGCGTCAAATTTCCCCTCAAAAGCCATCAAATCGTTCCGGGACCGCAGTCCCACTGAAAGGAATTTAGCCGGGGGAGTGTTGACTTCATCCCCAGATCAAAGGCACAGGCACACCAGCCTCCGAGTAACAAATAGTTTAAATTGTCAGTGATTCAGCGTCATCATTTATTCACACAATGATTAACCAACAGAAAATTTCACTTAGGGCTTATGAATATGCAATGTGATCCCTTAATAGATTTTCATCGCTCCTGAATAATTGATAAAAAGAAGAAGCGAAGCCGCAACTCATGATGAAACGACAGCGAAATGATAATTTTCTCTTCTTATTTCCGCATCACCGGAGCCCTCGAGGAATCCTTAACTGGGAGAGTCCCCGGCAATGTCAGCGAACGCTGGAGAGAGATTGCACACTAGACTTTTGTTGGCTAATGGAAATCCACCCCCGGCCGCCCAGGGAATAATGCTTTAATAGGTCCTTATTTATTTGCCTTAATTATAATCCGCAATATGCAAGGTAAGCGCCTGCGGACTGGGCTAATAGGCTTTCGCGGTCTTTGTACTACACACCAGAACGCATTAAGCCAGGGTCCTTTAAGTCCTGTCGGCAAATCCCGGGCCATTCGGACTCATTAAATTCAAACAACGCTCCGAAACTTGCGAAACTAGATTCACCGGAAAAAGCAGCAAATATCACAACTGACATTTGCTTTTTTAGCTGCACTCTGGCCATAAGAAAGTTCTGAATTACATTTTCTGCTTGTTACGGAGGAATCCGACCTCACAGGCACTCTCAGGTACACCTAATCTCGGTAACAAGCTCCTTGCTGGGAGCAAAACAACAGAACACAAATCCAAGGGCCAAAGTTTCTAGCAAGTTGGCACGTCTGTGCCCGTTAGCCCTGTCTCCTGAGACGAAACCAAAATTTTAATCCTTAATTAACTTATCAGAGAACTATGAAAAGTTTGCCCCAACTTATAACCAAAATCTTGTTCTGGTTAAACTTCCAATGGAAACAGATTTATTGAGAAATTCTCGGACCAACTATTCACAGAATGTTGCTAAGAGGATTACCAAAGTTCCTAACATACACACTTAACTACTTATGGACATTACTCTGCAGCTGAGTAATTAATTAAGTGCACACATGCATGCCGGGGAAAAGATTTGCGGGCTCTGGTTCATCGTGGATTTACACCGTAGAGAAGGCAGGGCGAGTAGCTGAGGCAGCCAACTCCGGCAATTTAATTCTACCCCAGGTGGCGACGTACTGATTAGCCCCGGGAAATGTTTGTATTAAGCAACCACAGCATGTGAGCGTGTTTCACCCATTTCCAGGCATTCCAAATTAATATAATTTCACGAAACAAAAACAGGGCGACTTGCTGCCCGAAGGCACTAGTTGATAGCCAAGGTAAATAAGGTACACAAAAAAAAAATAAATACATGCGAAACCATTTTAAACAAATTACAAGCCACTTCGGACTAGAGCCATTATCACACTCGAGAAGTGGGTGGTGGTGTTTCACAACAGTTTTTCGTGAAATTTTGTTAACCGCAGTTATTATGAAAATAGCTGCCGAGGCGATGAAAGCATACTGCAGAGGTCCTTAACAGCGCCGTAAGTCTCGCAAGTGAATCTCTTCGTGAGGCTGTCAACATATGCCCAGGATCGATACATGCCGGAAGGAAAATTTCGTTGATGTGGTAGACCAAACAAAAAAAACTTGGGAAGGGGAGTTGGGCGAGAGCAGAGTACATGAAAAACACCTTCCATCTTTATAGAGTCAAAGAAGACGAAGGAACATTGAACATAACCACAAAAACCAGTGGGTACTTCCTTTCCGTCTTAAACAAGCTCTGGCTACTTTGAACTGTCAAAATTTAATAACACCTATTTCACTATCGATCTTCTTTTTCTCAACGACTACAAACAAAACTCATAAAACGAACAGGAACGAATGTATAGAAAATAAATTAGAGCCAAGTTCGATCCAGAAGTGGTTGGCCAGTTAAAATTGACAACGACGCATTATTATCATTGGTTGAATCAGAATTATCCGTCGACCTTGTTGGACTAATCGAATAGATTTGGTCTACTTGGTCCACAGTTCAGAAGCGCTCGAATGACAAAGTCTGTAGACAAAGCAGATTGGTGCCACATAGGAAACTCTTTGTCATTCATTACTGTGTGGCGATCCTAAAAAGAAAAGGGGTTAATATGATATATTAGCATGATTTGTGTCATACTTACCTGTGTATGTCTCTTCCGCCAGAAGATGACACTTCTAATGAATTTCTCTTAAAGTCATTGACCAGGATATATTGGCTCATGCCCGAATAAAAAATTGGAACCGGCAAATATGGCTACTCCTAGTACTAGAGTTTACTAGGGAAAAATAGTGTAATCTTTAACCTACCTTCAGTTAATATGTAGTAGTACCCGCTCAGGGGGATCTGCTTTACCCTGTTCAAACCTAAGATAGTAGAAAATCTTCAAAGCTACCATCGGCAGTAAAAATTTCGGGTCCTTGTTGTAAAATATGTCAAACCAGCCCTCCTAAGCAATTTAATCACTAGCCAACCCCGGAAAAACCATGGCAACGAGCATAGCCGGCGCTTGGGTTTTTTGCGCCCGGTGTAGTATGTCATATTGCACCCCATCAGCTCTTCATTTTTTGGTCGCAATGAAGGAAAATGAAAAAAGACACAATTCCTTCAATAGATGAAAATGAAGGCGCCAGAACACTTTCAATTTTTTTAAAGATTTTCTGAAATTGCGCCCTCTTTCAATTGCGCCCGGTGTAAGTGCACCATTTGCACCTATGAAAGCGCCGCTCCTGGTAACGAGACATATCGATTGCGCGGGTCCATTCTTGGTGACTGAGGCGGCTGATTTGCGTTGAAGCATTATCTAAGTTCCCATTTGTAATCTCAATGAAGAATGACACCACAGCCCTTTCAACCATACAGGCCCTAGAAAAAATTTCGCACTAGAAGGACTACCAGAAACTATCGTTTCCAATAATGGACCACAATTCACCGCTACTAGATTTGCAGATTTCTGTAAACAAAAAGGAGTGGACTACCGACGCACAGCACCCCTCCATTCGGCATCCAACGGGGAAGCCGCACATTCAAATCAACACCCAGAAGACGGCTCGAAGATTTACAGTTTCAACAACCTGGTGACGCTAGCAATTTTGGCAGAGGTCCTCGTTGGCTGAAGGCCACGATAATCAAGTAGATCGGATTCAACATGTTTGAAGTTCACACGGAACTTGTGCTGTGGAGACGACATTTTAAGTAGCCAACCCTAAAGCGTTCTAAACGAACCAGTAGGCGTCTTGTGGAGAGGTGTAGGACATTCACAAAGAATATGTGTGGAAAACTCGACGCCTTCCATGCAGAGTCGGCATTCGGTCTAATGCGACAGTCCTAGGTTGTGGAGATGATATCGCAGTCTTACATGGCGAATCAGATAACTCACCAGCAGCCTTAGGTCCGCTCTGTTTAAAGTGATAGTGCCCCTTAAGGCAAAGGATCTTATAAGATCTTTAGCCTGTTTAAGAGCTGGGACTGATTCCCAATAGGCTAGGCTTAGTCCCTTGATTCATTCCTCTATCAGGAACATGAAGGTGGAGAAAGAGATGCCACGGAAGGGTGTTGACCCCGGAAGCAACGTCTCAGACTCCTCCCTCGCGAGGCTGTCTGTCCAGTGTCGGGGGACCCAGCAGAGAGAGACCTCATTTCTTATAGTCAGGCTCTGGAGTACGTCAAAATACCTTGCAACTATTTTGGAAGAAAACTTCCACAAGAGAGATGATGGCCAAGCTGCTAAGCTGTTCAGAAAAGATTTTAATGTTGACGCCTTTCAAAACTTTCACAGCAATGGCATGTATGTCACTCTGAAAAACAGAAGGCGACTGCAATTGCAATCGAGACCTTGGAGTTGGGTCCTGCGACACCAGCCCCTGTACCACGTTCCTTCTATCTTTGACCCTTCGGTAAACCACTAAAGATGTTTTGGATCCCCATGAAGAATAGGCTCCTCTCACTCAGAATAGGACCATTGGTTGAGATCTGAATTCTCGAGCACTAATGGCGGCGGATTTCCAAGGGGTCAATCCAAAGATTGCCTTTATCTCAGCTGCGAAGCAGACCCGCATAGCTCCGTTAATGTAGTGGCAAGCAAGCCGTTGCAGTTTGCTGCACTTCAGGATCGACGTAACCTGTTTAGTCTTGGACCAGAAAATTATAGAGACATAAGTGGCCACAGGTTTAACGATCGTATTGATATCCAGTACATCATTTGTGGTGTAAGTCCCCATGCCTTATACTTGTGACTTTCCTGATAGCGAAGTCAACTTGAGCGTTGAGCATTTGTTACGAAAAATACGTTACGTTACGTTACGTTATCCCCAAGGAGCGTCACCTTAATTTAACTTTTTCCAGCTCAACATCGATCTACATTTCAACTCTCTTCGAGGCTAGCATGAGAAAATCTAGCACCCAAATTTGTCACTAGCTGACGATCTAATGTGTGAAACTAATGACTGTTCCATGGCTTAATATCCTGGGCATAGCATAACCCAGGAATCTCCGGACGTACGACCATAGGTAAGCTCCAAACCTCCAAACAACAAGTATTCCCCCAACAAAAGACTAATCAGTCTAGGAATTCGTTCATTAATAAAACTACTCAACTTTGGAACAATCTTCCACAATCATTATTTCCGAACTGCTACCACATCCAAAAGCTTAAATGCAAGATTCATTGCCTATTCCATCAGTCCACCCTCTTTCTCTCTTACTGCTAACTATACCTACTCGTACATTCCATGCCATTAAGTCATAATGCGAAATTCTCAAAACTATTGCGTAATATTGTGAAATCCCAGACACCTCTTTGCTATATTAATATTTCTACGATTATATTCTAATTCTAATAGTACTACTGCATTAATCCTGTTGTACCAGTGTTGCTGTGTTATTAATTGTTACTGAAGTTCGCACGACTGATTTATTACTTACGATTTCCGGGCTCCGGATTTCCTCGAAACATAGTTTTGATTCTAGCTAAATCCTTTGTGTTTTTGGAATACATTAAGTTCGTATTGCAGTCTGTGCTGTTCTGTGAATAGACTTCGATGCCTAGTTGCACTTTTTCATCAAATTGGCATGGATTTTTTGGTGCATTGGTCTCCATGTGATTTCATTAGTCGATCTATTCCTGTTTTAGTATTTGTTGTCGATGCATAAATGTTATAGGTGTCTCCTTCGACTATACCCAGGGTTTTATTATTACTTTAGCCTAAATTAGGTAAACGGATATGTAACTGGCAGAAAAAACCTAAAAACATTCAATTATGTATCTTGGCAAAATAATAATATCCTCTCAAACTACAAACAGCATGCGTCCTATTCCTTCCCCTCTTAGGAATTAATTTAGTTTTCATCACCCCGAAAAAAAAATCCTTTTCAAAACTGGCGAATAGTGAAAGTCATAAAAGTTATGATTATGACATTTCTTTATTAAAACTTTTCCTCTATCAAACTTTTCACTAAGCGAGTTGATTAAATGTCACGTGATGTGTGTGTACTGCGCCCCCGCCCCCGCATATACAATACATGAATGAGACTTGTTCGGAGAAATGACAACTTTTGTTGGGGACACGTTATTCACGAAAAGTATTTTTCCTCTATTTGTGTGCTCGGGAAAAAAGTATAGATTCTATCTATCTATATATCTGGGAATTGGTGTCTTCGAAAAACTGCATATGGCGCGATATAGTAGAGGACATGAGGACATAAGGAGTTGTGGTCGCAAGTCGAGGAGACATCATTTAAAAAGTTTTGAAAAGTACAGGACGATGGGCATAACCTTGCGAGTTTCGTAAGTTTTTAATATTATATTTTGGAGAAAGGTTTCTGGGTTTTTTAAGGTTTTTAAAAGTCTGTATAGAAAATGACCAGTCTAGACCAATACGAATTAATATCTGAAGAAAGAAACGAGGCTGGGGCCTAGTGTATACTATGTTGTTGAAAGACTCACAGTCTGATGATAGTAATGGAAAATGCTGGAGACGAAGTACCAACATTTGGAACATTTGAATTGGAGCCAGTGATCTAAAAAAAATTCCCGTATTGCAGAAAGTCGTTTATCATAGCTCAAGGTTTCAATCAGAGTCCAAAGTCTCCCACCTGTTTTTTTTAGGCCCCTATGAGGTGCAATGACTTTCTATCGATTGATTAGTAATTATTACATTGTAATTAACTAGTTTTATAAATTAGACATGGGTGGCGTGCATAGGGTGCCCACCTAGTTGCCCACCTGTTTTATATCTAGGAGGCCTTAGACTACTTACAACAGAAGAGGAACAGACCAAGATGAACTACTCTCCGAACTATGGCATTGGCCCACGAGAAGACGCTGAGAATACTAAGTTATAACTCAATCAACTTTCCTGAAGAACCGGGTCTGCGACAAAGAGATGCACCACAGCCCATAGCGTTTACCAGGGCTTTCAAGATTTCCGAATAAAAACCAACCGATGGGAGGCGCTCCGACAGGGGATTTTCGCTCAACTTTGCCTATTATACTTTGATCAACGCCTACAAATGAGCTTAATGCATGCTTGAAATCATCATATTTATGGAACAGTTTTGAAAAATCGCGCTCCAACGAATATGCGGGTCCATTTGCTACAAGATGCCTCTGCTTAAACATTTTCAAAACAGCTGGACGTTGGAAATGGCGGAATTCCAATCGATAGCAGAAGATGTGAGCACGAGCATTGTAATTTCCCTTTCGTTTACAGGCAATAACACTATAGCATCTGACCACGGCAAGAGTGGCAGTGAGACCTGTTGTGAGTGGGAATATAAAAAGCGGGTGTTTTGGGCTTTTAAACGAACGGAGAAACACTTTTCTTTTCGAATGCACTTTTGTGGTGGGATTTGATACTTTAACTGCCTATGAAACAAGCGATTTTGAGATTCCCAATTGTTTTGGCGTACGCCATACTATTTATTGATCTATGGTGCAGCGAGGTGCACCGGTATCCAGCTAGTTCTTACTAAATACGCGTTGTGCCCGTCACATGAGGACTATGTTTCAATCACGGTCGGTGTTCGCCCGTTGTAAGGCCATCTTTTATATTTACTCGGAAAGCTCAATGAAATCTCAGACGATAAGTGAAACTGTCTTTAAAAGAAAATAAGGTCTGTCGGTGACCCTCTACTTTGCAATATTAAAATCCTCGACAAATATAATATAATTTATAAAGCAGCTTTCCTTCTCTATGAAAACATCCGGTGCGGCGTTAAAAACCCGCTTTTTAATGCAGTTACTTACCACAGGATCCGAAGGGAGCATTAAAAATAAAACGCATTTGTCATTCTAACCACCAGAGTACCCACAGTCGGAACTAGCAGTCATCCGAGCAGACCACCCAGGCCCCAAAGCATACATATAATATTTTCACCTCTCTCTCTCTCATATATTCAGAACAGAATCAAATCGCCGGATTATTAAAAGGGTAAAAAGGTAAAAACCCTCCGCATGGAAAATGGGCCAGCGCAGCTAAAATCGGCTTCCCGCAAGTGAGTGGATTATGAATATATTCCAGCCGAGCTTGCGGCGGCAGCTAATCCCACTCGAGCAAAGTTTCACTTCCAACTCGAAACTAAGTCGCCCTCGCTCGACGAGGCGAAAAAAATCGATGTAGAGATTACGGGGATTAATTTTTTGTTAAATATGTTAACAGCGAACTGCACAGCCAGAGAGAGAGAGAGAGAGAGAGAGAGCGTCAACATTAAATTTTTTTAGCCGTAGGTAAAGGGATTCCGTTCTTCTATTTACCCTCGAATTGGGGAGGACCAAATCAGAGTCGAAACAGGCTCTTCGCAGCTTATACGTCTCCTGTCATCCCCCTTTCCGCCGGGCCGCTCTGTGTAAAAGCTTTCTGGGTAGGTACACAGTGAAATCCTGTTTGTCTAATACCTTCGGGTAAGGCAATAAATTGCATTAAATCACACAGAAAGCCATGAAATTAGCAGGGATGGGGTGCCATTTGTCAATTTGCTATTGAATTTTTGGGCGGACTTTTTTCGGAAAAGGTGTAAAATGACGATAAGGAAAAAAATTGGATTCGTTCATCCCTTTTATCGGATTTACTTGAAATACGACGACAGTTTGCACCTCGTTTTTTCCTCATGGAAAGAATGACATTAACTCCACTCGTTTGGGATTTATTTAAAAGGATTACCAAGGGTTCACCTTTGTTCAATCATTCTTCGGGGGTAATGAATTCGTCAAACGTAAACTCGTAAAACTGTTTTGGGTCGTGGATTAAACCTTCCGGATACAAATCTTCTCCCTTTCGTTTACCCGCCCGCCCCCTGGGCGACGGAACAACGAACTTATGTTTATGATAAGCATCTATGTAAGGATAAAATCGTGCTTAAAGCCAAGGACGAAAGTAAAATTTGCTTTAATGCAGCTCGAGTTCTGTTATTGGCTGTGATTCAGTTTTATATTTTTACATTTGATTTTACGTTTTGAGCTGGGTTTAAGTCAAAGGATTTTACGGGTCCAGTAAATTACTTCCATTCCTTCCATTAAATTTAGTGTATTTGTTCGACGTGATCAGGTATATCTATTCATGGGAAAATTTATATGTAGAGGTTTACCAAGATCAGCAAACCTAACGATCGGTTTGTATGCACGAATAAACTAAAGTACTCGTACTAGTAGTACTTCTCCACGAGAAATCGTAGTGGCTTAAGGTTTTGGGTAAAAGCCTCCAATATGTTCCCCTTGTACAGAGTAAGAGTCATCCTTATTAAAGCGATCGAGAGAGTTTTGCAGATTGTCGACGCATATAATTTCAACATTGCAACAATAGTTCGTCCCACCAGCAAGCAATCGATGAAACAATGACACTTTCCTATTTCGGTGGTGAGAGGCGAGACACTGTGTCGGGTTTAAGGTTGATCGACGGGCTGCCAGCATCGCTATGACATTTCAACCGATATCCGAGTATTTGGCGGTTGGTAGGTGGAACGACCAAAGCTCATACCGTATTCGATTATACGCCAACTGAGACCAGCCCAGACTCGAACAAGAATGAATTTTACGAACAGCTTCAACAGACGCTGGATACGATATCTCGAACCGAATTTATCATACTTGACAAGGACTTTAATGCACATTTAGGTGCAGATCGAATTGGTGGGGAAGGAACAATGGACACGGAGTTGTTTACGACAAGGGCTTACGCCTCCTTTCATTCCCAGCGTCAAACAATTTGATCGTTGGCAACAGCATTTTCCGTCAACTCACCTGGCGAAATTTATCAGGAAACGACTCGGCGATGTTAGACTCCTTTTAGATCAACGCAAGATTCCGATCGACGCTCAAAGACGCTAAAGACGTACGCCCGACTTCGGATCGAACCATTATCTTGCTCGAGTGGAAGATGCGATTGCAAAACGGTGCCACCACCAGCCAAGAAGAATTCGGTGTGCCTACGAGACCCGGCCATCGGGCGAGAGTTTCAAATTGCATTATTAAACAAATTCGCGGCACTTGCAATACCGGACAATATCGATGTAGCATAAATGCAATTGTCGTAGTCCATTATGGGGTGTGCAATGCAATGGAGTTGTGTCTACTTATCGGTAAACGGACGCAGCCCGGCGATTGAACAAAGAGGCTCGACAGAAAATGACCTTGACCTTGAACTTGACCTTGACCTAGTTCCCATCGTCAACCGACCGAATACCTACTACTGGAATGAGAAGCGTACTGGAATAACGTGGAAGAAGCATGAGTACCGGACGCTGTACCAAACAATCCGGCGGTTAGGCGGCAAAACATCATCAACAAACGACATCACAAACTGGGATGGAGCTTCCGTGACTTCTCCTCATGGGCGCACAACCACGATCCGCCACAAGGTCCAGCACTCAAACCCCCAATTATAGAACAGCTGACGAATCAGTTTCTCGATGCCAAGCCGACTATTATCCAGGTGAAGACGGCAATAAAATCGCTGAAAAATGAAAAACTGCCGGGAATAGACCAAGTAACCGCTGAGATAATCAAAGGCGGAGGTAATGTCAATGCCGAAGCAACGGACATCTTATACGACATTTCCCGCATCACCCGAGAATTCAGCGATCGACAACAAAGAAAACCTGGCTAAAAAATATCGACGGGGACTTAAAGAATCAACGATTATCAGTTGCCGAGGCTCGAGACGTCGCCATTAACCGGCAAGAATGGAAACGAATCGTGAATAGAGTTCAAGACCCAGTGGCACCGACAGCAACGTATCCGTTGCGGGAACGTCCCGGTCGGACCGCCAGCTAACGGATCAAAGAAAAGAAGACCTTCGCCCTTCTCTCCTGTCTAAAAAACATAAAGCTATTGGCATTGGCTCACTTCGGTACGCTCGTACGTATCTCAGTACTGGATTGGCCGTATCTTGGCCGTTCATTCAAGTAGTAATGGGCGACGTAGCTTTAGTAGTTTTGGATCATGTAATAAATTCTTATTCAAGCTGAAATATAAGCCATTATTTAGTGCAATCATTTCAACGAAAAAAAAAACGATATCTCTGGTGTACTATGAACCAACAACATAGCTTCATTCAATATTTCATCCAGTCCAACTAAAGGCAATCATTTACTCCAACTGAAGAGGAATAAGCCAGAGTTACTCTAAACATCGGAACTTGTTTAATTTCATCCCATATTTTGCACTCGATTCGGCATTTAATAAATGCACATATATTTTTTGCTGGTTAAATAACACCAAAGAGCGAGAATAAATTTAAAGTGTATGAATAACAAATAATCGATTATTTACACAAAGAGCAAATATACGAATAACAACAACAACAACGAAAAAAAGAATCGGTCCGACTAAGCCCGCATAGTGCAACATGAGCCAGCCCCGTCATATGTATACACCTGAGGCAGGAAGCTATTGATTTATTTGGGCAAGTTTGAAGTATGGCTTTATTCGGGGAATTTATAACTTGCACTATTATTGCTCCAAATAACAATTCGAGAGGAATGCAACTGGTCACTGGCGAAAAACGCCCCCGGGTGAATTTCAATGAAACTTATCAAGAATTTTTCCCGCCCCCGTCCGCGAAAAATATATGTAAAAAAAAAAAGAAACGACCGCCGGGGAAAAAAGGAAAATTATTCCTGGAAAAGCTCGCCTCTCGATATTTGATATTTTTATAAATTTTGCTTTATTTTTAGCAATTTGGGAAACATGTCGAACAAGTTGCACATGAAATTTCCATTTATTCGGCATGTCGACAACAAACGAATTGTAATTGGAATTGACATCGTTTCCGGGTCTGCATATCGCATATCTCCCGGATTGGAAAAAGGAGTATAAGTAATAAAAAATTGCGTGTGTACTAAGGAAATTTGCCAAAAGCAGATATCTTAATTGTTTCCGATTGATCTCCTTCTCCCGTCGCTGTGTAGCCCGGCGGCTGGAAATGTTATTTATTGAAACTGTTGGGTACTGGTACCACTTTATTGTATATCAGCGTGGCAGCAGCTGGAATCCTTTTTGCAAAGTGTACCAGATGCACGTTTAAGGAGTCTGTCAGGATGTTTGATTTATGTACCTTCTCACATAAAGGCGTCCTGGCGCTGGGCAGGCAGGGGGGAAAATGCTCGAAAGGAATTCCGAAGAAAACTCTCAGAATTAATACCTCGTTCAGTAACAGTTGGATATGATTGAGTTTACGTGACTCCATTTAATCGGAGATGTTCATACTTCATCGAGAATGTTAGTCTCAGGCGAAAATATAGGGTTCAATCTTTGGTCATGTTCTGCCGCTAAATCATTTGTCTTCTTGGTACCGGGAACATTTTCAAACATCATGTACCGATCATAACTTTGGCCGACGTTCTTTTTTATTATTATATATGTACCTTTTCGTCTTAATTCAATTCTTTTCGGGTTGATATGTAAAATTGTTAGGAAGACGAGAACAGAATCAATTTTCAATTTCGTTTATAAACTCGACGAATTATGGCTGAAGACAATTGAATTGAGTGGAGTTCGAGGGACTGGAAGGAGGTAGATTATTTCAGAAAGTAGGCATTCGCGTTGGAGTTCCCCATTAATATTTGAATTGGTAGAAGCTCTTTAATAGAACATCATGAATTTTTATTAATGGACTTCATGCACAATCACCTTAGAAAAATAGACTGAAAACCCCATCTTTGAAAACATTTGTCCTTGATTGATAAAATCCATGACATGGTTTTGGGTGATCGACGAATCAAAGTGGACGAAATAGTTGATGCTACAAGCATTTCACAAAATACTGTGATATAAATTTTGCACGAAAAATTGGCTATGAAAATGTAACGAGCCACGTTTCGTTACTAAGAATCCTCTCCACGAATACAAAAGTACCTCGTTTCAACTCCAGAATGCACCTCCTAACAAAGCTTTAGGAAAATAAATATTTACTCAGCAGGCTAGGTGATTCTCGTTTGAAAGCTCACTTCGAAGTGTTAAAGCTTCCTACGCCGACGAGCTTTCTGGCTATAAAATAAACCGCTTCACCAGTCTAAAATTGAGTCTTTAATCAGGTTCGTTCCGGAGAGGTCACCTTCTCTGGTCTTAGACCGTGTCGAGGTGTACGATCCGGCACGGTTACACTATACACCTGAGGAATGTTGCCGAGGCCTTGTCGTGGTGTACGATCCGACAATGTGCCGAAGTAGCGATTCCTACACCTTGTCGTGGTGTATGATCCGGCACGGTTAGATCACAGACGTAACACCTACCGACCGACTACCGAATACCTGAGGAGTGTTTCCTGGACCAGTGTCGTGGTGTATGATCCGACATTGTTCCCGGCCGCATTTCCTATACCATGTACCAGCATAATGGCGCGATATAACTAGTGGGCGCCACTTATGCGAGGTGTTACCCCCTTAGCCACAAGCCCGGAAGAGCATGGCCAAGGAGCCAACACCATACATAAGAATTAAAAAGAAAAACCGGAACTCCTACGCCGGCCACACGGAGTTATCTAGCTCGCCGGAGGGGTCGTGGGGTGTGTGGCCGGGGCTTACCGCGGTTGGTTCACCACTTACCTGTGCCTGTGCAACTCGGACTTCCGTCTATCGTCCTCCTGTCCTCGCCTAAATCGCATCACCCTGCAAAGGAATGACCCCCTCCCTCAACCATTCCACAAGAAACAAATTTAACACATGGTCATTTTAATAAATACAATCTTTAATATAATCTTTCATATAATATCAACCCAAACATAACATGGGCGCATTACCAATCACAATCTGATCGCCCGTCTCAAATATTAACAGTGAACGAATATAATCAAAAAAAAACCTACGAATTACGTGCACATGAGTAAGAAAGATATTCATAAAACGCGCAGCATTGGCCAATACTCCTCGCTTTGTACAAACAATATCACAAAAAAACAAGGTTACTTAAAGAGAGAACAGAAACACCAAAGAACAAAAGATTTCCAACAATTAGTGACAACAAATTCACAATTGGTAATAAATAAAATTATCAATTTAATATTAACTACAATTAAAATTATTATTTTGCAATAAATTAAAGCATAAAAACAAAGTTGGTTATTTTATTTTGTGTAGTGTTCGTGTGGTTTTTTTTTTTTTTCTTTTTATGAGTATTGTATATTTTGTCTTCTTTTCTATTGCGGCGTACTCACAAAAAGAAATTGCAGTCAATTCCTATTTAAATTCAAATAGATCATTTATAAATTAAACTTAATTTCTCTTAGCCTGTTTTTATAACAAGCCCGTCGCTTGGAACACCACTTTATTTTATTTTCTTTTTTTTTTTATATTTCAACCATTCTTAATGCACGGCACCTTCTGTCATCATTTCGTTTTTTTCTTTTATTTAGATTTAAATGATGTTGAGATAAACGATAGTAAAATACCAATAGATGTAGGATTTGTAGCCGAGAAACAAAAGCTTTGCCTAGTAGATACAGCAGCTCGAGACGTTCCAGCAGATTTTAAAAAAAATATTCGCCATGGCCTTGCATTATCTTAGCAACGACTTGCTTATAGATGTCATGGGAACCTATCATCTACTAAATGTTAAATACGCACCTCTGAAGATAATAAAGCCACAATTCAATAATTCGCTACCAACTTTGCCACTTGCGGATTCCCTCCAGGTTTCAGTGAACCCCCACCACCTCCTCTTGAACTGTTTGATTTAGATGAATCGCTAAGCTCACCGCGTCTGCAAATATCATGAGGGTGTGTGTTGCAGAGCAGCCGTACGTCGTCGTCTTCTTTTCGGTCCTCTCGGTCGCCTTCCTTCCGTCTTTGAGGATGATTTATTCTTTAGTCTGCTCCCGCGCCACTCGTCAGTTATTTTTCGTACGGAGATATATATATAGAATCGTCCGTATATCACTCAATCCGCGCTCAATACAATAGATTTATCACAACATTAAGTTACATTATTCGCCAACTTTAATACTTTCTTAAGGAATTTCGGTCACCACCCACCGGATTGAGTTTTTTTTTCCCAAGACTCTATACTGACCGACTCTGAACTCTAACTAACTCCTTTCTTTTCCAATTTTTCCCGACGACCTTCATTTATTATTTTTTCCCTCGCCTATCTTTTTTAAAATTTTCCTGTTTCCGCAAAGTAATTTTTCCAAAATTTCCCATTACAAGGTGATTCCCAAAATAAATTTCCCAACCCAAATAAATGATAATTCCGACCGTTACAACCAGTGTCGCGGTATGACCAGATAAAAGACCGACCGCATACCGAACACACACACACCTACACATATCCTGCTTAACCACTGACCCCGGCTTACGCACATGTAGAATAGAGTACTGAGTAGATAGCTGCTTAGCAATAAATAAGTAGGAAGCATGTATCTAGGGACAAACCGTAGTTAGTTACTTAGATATAACTATAAGAAACCTGTAAACATGTATCCCGTATTTACTTAGATTTAAGAGACCTAAATTGTTAGTGCATAAGAAATAATTTGAATAAATAAAGAAATATTATTTTGTAAGAAGGTGTTTGTTCTCACACGAACTTGGACAACTCGTGAGCTCCCGGCAACCCTCCCTTAAAAAAGGAGGTTAGAGAACACTTCCGACGAAACACCATTACAAAAAAATGCAGAGTAAGATGAATGTTGGATGAGTCTCATTAGAAAAAAAACTATGTTCGAAGGCTCGTTTCGCTCATTTCTCTCTTAATCCTAACAAGTTTCTTCACCGATACATAATTGTGAACGAAACATGCAAACCCTATTACACTCCAAAGGCAATGGAACAGTCAAAACTGTGAGTTTATAAAACCGGTTCCGAGGAAGCCGAAGACGTTGAAATCTTTCGATAAAGTTTTTTGGGATGCAAGCGGATTCATCTACATCAATTACAGCGTAAAACGATAAACGCTATCATGGTAATTAGAGGTTAATAATACCATTCATCAGGACAGAGCACCTGTGTACACCTGCGCTGTTTCGATGGCAACATCCAGCGTATTCACCAAATTTGGTCCCCACTGAATTTATTTATTTCCGAGGTTGAAAAAATGTTTTGACTGAAAAATATTCACGTCGAAGGAGGAGGTCGTAGCCCAAAGAGATGCCTATTTTGAGGACCTTCCGAAAACCCAATTTTTGGACGAATTTAAAAGGTTGGAGAAATGCTAGGTAAGGTTTTATAGAGGGTTTATCCCCAGTAAAAATATTCAATGAGATGCGTTGAGGCCAAATATAAAATATAAAGTTTTGGTTCATTTAGGTCAAATTAGGGTTATCCAATAACATTTTCCCAAACGGTCCCCCTACTAAGTACTAACCAGATTCAATACTGCTTGACCTCCATGAGCAAACGAGAGGAAGTTACGTCTACTTCGCTTTGAGGTTCCTTTAAACTATAAGCCTTCAAGTTGAGACTTGCCACAGACTTGTGATTGCTTTGTGACTTGTGACTGCTTTTAAGATACGGGGTTCAGTCTGTTCTAAGAAATATGATTAAAAAACTAAGACTACCGCGCTGATATGAATAAAAATAAAATTCTATTTATTTAAGACCTTCCCTTCGACACAAGGACATTAATTTCTACAACGACCGTTCAACTGTTAAATAATTAAAATTATATTGTTATTTTCTGTATCACATGCAACACAAAAACAAACTATATATTTCTTCCAGCAAAACCACCATGAAAACTATAATTAATTATATTAGCATAAATCGGAATTAACGATGAAATAAAATAAAAATTGTTTAAGTACCAAAGCAAACTATATAACGTGGCCACATTATAAGTATAAACACCTTTTTCGTGCTGAGTGTGTGTGTCAAGAAGCAATAATTTCAGTCAAAAAAAAAAACGTTTCTCTTCTAGTATGTATGTATGTATGTTTACAGGTATCGTACAACTTTTTTTAAAAAAGTATTTCGTGCACACAATCATTTTCTAAACAGTACCCACAAATGGTATAAGCACTTCATTAAATGTTTTTATAATTAGACTTTCCAAATTCTTGTCACGTACAGGTGTAGTTTGTGCGAAAGTCTTAAATTATTTTCTTTGGATGAAAAAAAAAAAAGTTAATCGTTTTATTTTTCTCAATTTTTTTGTTTGAAATAATAATTATGTTAATGTAACCTGCATTTTCTATTTCTTTTAGTTTTCGATTTTATTTTTTAAAACAATTTTTAGTTTTAAAGTAAAAATTTCTAAAATAGTCAAAAATATATGTAATTTGTTTGTTGAGTGAGAAAATGTCACATAAATTATTATTTCTATTCATAGCGCAAATGTTGCTTTGATTTTGACCGGCTTGAAGTGATAGAAACATGACATTTTAACAAACAGCCTCTCCGAAGTAATGTTGCCTCTCGGTTTTTTTCTGAAGCGGCGATAATTTAAAACAATTGGAGCACAAAAATACTTGAAAACTTTAGTCTAAATTTAATGCCATTTCACCTTCAATTTAGAACAACAAACCGAATAAACAAAAAAATACAAATAATATTAAAAGTTCTTTTTTTATCAACAACAAAATGCAAAAAAAAACGAAAAAAAAATATAACAAATTCCATCTTTAATTAGAAAATGGTGGTGTAAATAAAGATGATTACTCGTAAATTGTGTTCAAGTTAACATATAAACTGCTTTCTTGTGCATTTTTTACACTACAATAGAAGATGCCGGGTGGGCACTCAAAATTGTGGTATTTCAGTTTCAAAACACTCTCGGTTCTCGATATACACATGGAAACCATTGTTTTCGAAAAAAGACTAAGCAGAAAAAAATGTTAATTTAAAATCTTCCACAAAACGACCGCACCATGCCCGAGAATAATTCACACACTCTCGGTTTAAATATAATTTAAAAGTAATCCGCTCGAGAGTCATTTAATCCGTGAGGGCGGCTAAATACCGGCGCGAGTAGTCGCTAAACACTCGGTTCCGGCGCGAATCTCGAAAAACATTGTTTGGCGACGACGAAAACGACAACGACGACGCCGTGCTACCTGTTCGCATCGCGTTCAAATCCGTTGCGTATCGCATATATGCAGGAAATTCTTAAGGCGGCTTAAATGTCGTGTAAAAACTAAATTCTTATCTATCTGAATAGCGACGAAAAAAATTATATATTAAGTAGAAACACAAGATCGGGTCCATGATGTTTTTCTTCTATCTTATAGAGTCTGTAAACACAGCTGTTTTGATGCTGCTACTACTCGAGCACACCAGAACTAGTATATAGAAGTGTTTACTCGAAAGTGTCAGCACAACGTATAGAAGTGCTCACGTATATAACGTTCGCTCGTTGGTGACTCCCAGAGCTAATTTCGTCACCCGTTGCCCTGCTCCACCTGCTCCGCATCCGAAGACCCATAGTATCTGCGAGATAAGAGGCAAATGTAGCGCAGCACTAAACAAAGCCGCCACCGGCGGAGCTACCCCGATCTCCTCCAATCGCAATCAGTCGATCAAACGCGGCCTTCTCTTGTGTCGTGACAAATCCACGAGATCCACAAAAACAGAAAAAATCCAAACGTGGAAATCCATGCATTTTCCCCATGGAAATAGAACTGTGTGACCGCGGTCAAGAAGGTGTTGTCGGGTTTTTTTGGTGGTGCATCCTGTAAGTGCACTTAGATAGAAAACATCAAAGCTATTAGCAAACAATTTTAAACCCGGGCGAAAAAAAATAAGCCGAATTTTTCGGTGTTTCAGTTCTTCAACGATTTCGCTGACGCATTGTGGAATTTCACGTCGGCGCAGTCCCATCTGCACAGGAAGTCCACCCCCGCCACTCAGGTGAAAGTCAATTGATCTAGGATACAACGAACTCGCCCAAGCCTCGGGAATAGTAAGTTTCTTTTAAAAACATAAATAAAATCATAAAAAAAAATTATTCATAACCACAAAATCGCACCTATTCTTATCGCTCACCTACAAGTTATTTCTACAGCTCAACTCTTTTCCTGCACTAATTTCACACGGAAACTCCTAATTAACTCCAAAAAGTCGAGCATTGTTCTTGGGAGAGCTTTCAGCACCTGGCATCGCATTATTAGTTCATTTTAAAATTTCCACGTTTTTCTTCATAATTCATTCATAGTCATTCCGTGTAGTCGCATTCAGAGCCGATATAGTTTTGTGATCACTTAAAAAAAAATGTTTACCGGTAAGTTTTTAAAATTGTTTTCATAAAAATTCAAAATTTTTCGCCATTTTTTAAAACATACAATAAAACTGTTTTCTGTACCTATCTCTCTCTCTCTCTCTCTCAAATTTCTCAAATAATAATTGTGTCCTTGGCCAAAACCAGGCGATTTATTTATCATTTATTCCAAATTTATTTTATCATAGAATTTTATACATTCACACATACATACATATTTATTAAACAGGAGGTGAAAATGGTAATTTTTGTGTGTGCCAGAATGTTTCATCGCGGTTAATTAATATTCCATAGAATTTCCGCTCGGTTGTCATTTTGTATCATAGATAAAACATGGCTTTGAGATTTTCACATCCGAAATAATTACAAATTTTTATGTTATCTACAAAATAAATCTCTTCTATTTCTCTATAATATTGTGGACTCTCTATTAAGGATTTTAAAGCCCACAAGGATCCAATTATTCGAATTTCTACAGTATCTACTCCTTTCTTTAATGAGGCATTCCGATACTAAAAATCATCAACAAAATTTCCAAATCTATAATATTTTTGTAGTTCCACTTGCCCCAATTCGGCAAAAAATTGTGTGTTTCATACCAATTTGTTAAAGTCAAGCAGCATTTTCTTGTTGATGTATGTGGATGGGGTCCGTTCTAGAGAACAATATGACACCTTAGTCGTTCTTCAGTTACACCTCTATCACTTCCCAGCGGGAAAAGGAGTGCTCCAAGAGCCATCTTGGAGCGCACCAAAAGGAGCATAGAGTGCTCCCGTTGCCATACCCGTTCTATATTCTTTTTAACATTGCATGCCATTGCGAGGGAGCATACGTTTTGATGCTCCCAAAAAGGCGTTGTTGGAGCATTATAAAAAAGCTTTTAAAAAAGAAATATTCATGGGCGCCTGTGGGTATGTGATCCGGTATCGAAAAGCTTTTATTTTGTTTATCTTTTGCAATTGCCTTTTTCTTTCCAAGCCCGAGAGTGGCTTTACCAAAGCAGTCCCCCAACTAAATTCTATCCACTTCTAAAGCTGCTTGTCCTCCGTATCGAACGAGAGCCGGGCTATTGAGTATGCTAATGTCACATTTTATGAGCATGAAAATAATTGCCTGTTTTCTTTTTTTCTATAAAATTTATGAAAACTCCAGGAAAGCTCCCTTGAGAGTGCTCCAAGTGCACTCCCCTGTGCAACGCTCCCAATTTTTCCCACTGGGTTGTTTCTGCAACTGTAGCTTCAGACTATGCCCATTGCCACTCTGCAACAAAAATACCCCTTTTTTGAGTTGTCTTATGTCGATGTATTGTATGGAGGAGTGACAAATCAGTTCACTCTTTGCATGACCCTTTTCGGACCTCTGTCTAAAGTCATTAGAGTGAGGCTTCGATGGACTGTTAGCTTACTTCGATTGATTAAGGTATCGCCTTATGTCCTCCAGCCAATGGAGTCTCGTGTGATAGGACTTTTTCTACTCTCTCGAACTCTTATTATAGGCACAATTGTCAGTTCATTTTTCGGTATTTTTTTTTCAGTAGATACCTGAAGCCTCCGTATCCCACGGTTTGTGTCGTAAACCACCCATTTCTCCTTTTCTTAGTTTGTAGTCATTTATACCCTAGGGGTTAAGGCTCCTGATTACCATCTCAGAGGTACGTGGTTCGAATCCACTATACGTAATGGTTCTTCATCTTTTTATTTTCCCCAACAAGTTAACTTTCCTTCAGTCTTGCCTACCATCTTTACAAGTAATTTACTATTCTTGCTCCATCTATCGCCTGAAAGCATATTAAGAAAAGAAACAATCTCCTATTAGATCTCCAAAGTGAGCGTTCTGTCGTGTTGATATTGGACTGGAGCTTGCTGTTTTGCTTTTGTTAATTCGGTCACCATCTTTAAACCACCATTTTGATTTTTTTACAAAATGGTCAAATTGCATTGTCACGCGAGCTATATGTGCAAAATTTGAAGTTGATCGGTTATACGGAAGTGGGTCAAAACCAAGTTGCAAGATTTGTTTACATAGAACATACATACATACATACATACATACATCCATACATACATCCAAGAGAAGCTAATATAAAGCGTATAAAAAGGATAAGACTTCTTCCCTCAGCTGTCAGCCCTGGGCATAAGCTACAAGCCTTACACTCAAATTCAACTCGTTTATCTAAGCCTTGACCTTAAAAGTGGCCGTGGCTGTACAAGACGGAAAATAGTGCTCTCAAACTTATCGATCACCTAACTCCAACACTTTTAAGAACTTACTTTCGGCTACATATGGGTCTAGGAATTCGTTTATAGGAATACCTCGAGTGTGGACATACAGTATTCCCCAATTCATACTACATCCAAGAGTTTAAACGTTATCAAGAGCTCATTGTCTTGTAATCGTGCAGCGTCAGACTCCTCTAAACCTAACATGTCTCTCATAAATCAATAGAGTTTCCTCCTAAACATTTCACCGTTGCGTGAAGGACAGATCGGTTCTGGTATTATAAAGTACGTGACTGTTGCTTAGGTTAAGTTAAGTGTAGGTCTACCTCCAGTGTCATCGGAGGTCCAATTAACCGCTTTCGTAAAAGCGATTAAAACTCTACGGCCATCATATGTCCCTTAAAAAGCTAAGCGGCCTGTGTATGACCGTTGTAAGGTCATTTTTTAATTTTACTCCGGATACCAAGCTTGGAAGCGTGGGTCGAGATGGACCTAGACTTTCAAATCAGAGAATTCCCAGAAGCATTACTCTGCTTGCCACAACATCCCACTATTTCATATTCCTTGTTCTTCGACCGGCAATTTCTCGATTCGGTTCCGATCCTCCAACCCTCTACATATGGCAGAATATGGGTATAGAACCTAGAACTCCCAAATCGATTGTTGCTTTGCCTAGTTGTGCCTTCTCGTCCCCATCGCTGTCTGTGCTTAGTTCTATCTTGGATTACAATGTCAGAAAGTAAGCTCTACCCAAGTTAGCGGATTCCTGTTAATTTTTTGCCATACTCCAATCGCACTGATGCATTCATTTCAGTCTAATTCTCTTGTCTGAGTGTCTTCTTGTCCAGATTTTCTTTGTTGGATCTAACATCTTCATGTACCGATGTTGGACTCCAGCCGGATGAGATACAGTCCTCCGTTTCATTTGAAGCGAAACCTGGGAAATTTTCACTATTGGCAAGGAAGGGATAGTTTAGATTTTTCAGTCAAGTTTGACCATGGCGTCGTGAAGCCGTAAAAATAATTAAAAACGCCTATTAAAAATAATTAAAAACTCTAGGGCCATCATACGCCCCTTAAAAAGCCAAGCGGCTGGTGTTCGCCCGTTGTAAGGCCATTTTTTATTTTTACTCTTAAACCAATAAATAACCGAGGTGTATGTTTTGATGAAATGATATTTATCTTGGTGTATGTCCAGTATACTGATATCGGTAAGATACCTCGCCTTAGTTCACATTCACAATTCCGCCATGCTGCTATATTCCTCAACGTGATGTTGGCCGGTCAGCGAGGTCGTTACTTTGATCTACGATTCGTAAAGCTTTGGAAGGATGAAATCCCAGAACTCTAATATTTGCAGTAAAGACAATAGGGTTTGGTACTGCTGGCATTTTTGATGGATTGTTTCGTATCCCACTGTTATACTACGGGAGACTGTTTCTCATGCCTAAAAGCCCAAAATGGCGAGGCGATATCGTCGATATTCTCAAACGTGTGTTGTGTCTTTGCCCAGTTTATCTAGCCGCCTGAACAAAGAGACCACAGTGATGTTCCACAGTTAGATATGTTGGCCTTTCCCTTCAGTCGTGAGTCCCCTTTCCAAATTCCTTTTTTCAGCCTGTTGGCCATCCGCCTCCATCTATTGTCCATCCGCGCAGGGAAACTAGAGAAGAACAAAAACTTACATAAAGATTATCTTCGCCGTCAATGATTCAATTTCATCGTGTTCAATATCTAAAATTGTAAGTCTCTAAACTAAAATCGAGAAAATGCTAGTCTATTATTGGGAAGTGGTAATCATGTAGTAATCCATCCTGTCTGTAGTACAGGAAATCGAAATAGTGCTTTCCGACAAGCCAGAGTTTTGAGAAGCATGTGTCCGACTTTTGTGAAGCTGAAAACTTCATCCTTGAATTTTTCAAGCTCCATTAAAAGTGTGAAACCTGAGAGTAATGGCCGGCTCTTACCCCCAAAAGAATCTTCTGTAAAGTCAAGCGAAACGTGTCGGCGCTAAAATCGGGTGGGTGTGCTTTTCCACAAGCGGACCGCCATCCCACTTCAACCGAAAATAACTGTACACCGACTGCATGTCGTAAAAGTCTTGCATAAATGCATTTTGTAAACATGTCGTAAACAAGCGTTCTGCCATGCAAGTTGCAACTTACCGGATTGTCTCTAGTCCGTGTCTAAGCCAAATTCGCGGCCAATTCCCAAATCTTCTCGTATGTCCGTGCTTGACGTGGACAAACACAATTGAGACTTCCTTGCAGCCGCATAATGCCGCAATTCGGCAAACAGAATTAGGCCTATCCCAAATTGAAATCGCATCAAGTGTGCACGGCTGCAGCTCTGGGGAAGCCGCCCTGCTGCTGATACTGTAATTAATTTGGGCGCAGTCCCAATCGATAATTCGGATTCCGGCCGTGCAGGGGGCGGGCCATCGATAGAATAGGCGCGAATTGCACCGAACCTCCGTGGCTAATTATTCTAATTGTGGATGGCCGGCGTTCTAGGACTCGGCACAAAGACTGGATTCTGACTGTCTTTCGGATCACTTGTCGCCATAAACATTAGCGCTGGCAACGGGCCAGCAGAGGCCGTTTTCACCTCGTCGTCATCGTCGCCGTCGTTGTCGTCGTCTGAGTTCTGTTGCTACTGTGACAGTGACAGCTTCCGAACGGATTTCGCTTCGCCGTCAGACAGCCAGCTTCTCCTCGCACGTTCATCCTGACCTGGACGGCGGGGGTGTGGGTGCCGAATATCACTTTGTCTAAAATTTCAAATTTTCGGATATTTTTAATTCGTTAGAAACAAATCCGCTTCTGTTGAACACGCAATCCGACCGCCTTCTTTCGTTGGTGGACAAGTGCAGAGAGGCTGCTGCTCGGGAATGGAATGTGGTGCTGGTCCGAACTCGAGGAAGTTGATGATCGAAAGAGTTTCCTGTATTTTTTACGACACTATTTCATTCAGCAGAAGATATGTTTATTGACGTCCATCAACGCAAGTGTAATAAAAAAAATAGAGGCGATTATTCGAGCTGTTTGGGGTGCTATAAGCGGGCACGTAGGTGGCGAACACGAATTACATATACCTATAGCGTGTTATTCAAGACCGCAAATGTGTAAATTTAAATTGTGCGTTCGGAACAATGAAATTTTTCACTTTCAAGGATTGTTATTGCAAAAAATAGAAATCCTTTGTAAAATTAGAAAGAGATCACAGGTGCTGATTCGACATTGCAGCTAGTATTACAAAATTTTTGTGTGAAAATCCAAGCTAAGGTGTCCTCTAGTCTAGAGAGTGCTAAAAGAGGAGCGAGTTCACAACAAAATGACTAAATTTGGAAGAAACTCACGAATTTACCAAAAATCAAAACAAAAAAATTTGAAACGGGGCACCGATTTTGCAAAATCGAAATCCTCAATAGCTACGGGCCAAACTAGAGACGCAATCGTCGAGGTTAGGAGGAGACAGTCTTGTTGGATTGGTACGCCTTATGAAACAAATAAATCCTGACAAAGGCTGTGAAACAGGCAGTACCAGACTACAGGAGTTTCTTCATTCAAATTTTAAAATGCTTCTGGCGCTGTAGAGATACTAAAGAGCGATCTTCCAGCCATGCAACGGCCGAAAATAAGGCAACCATCGTACTAAACTCTGGAGTTCTTATTTGGCCATTCCTATACGAAGGATCATGTTATGGGAGCACGAGTTTGGGCAAGGGAGGCGATGCAGTATGGATGACATTATCTTAATGAATAGGGATCGCCGATGTCAAGCAAAATTGCTTACGGTTGGTATTCATATGAGGGCCGTCAATGCCTCTTGTTTAGAAGAACGAACAAGGATCCGCAAAGAGTAGTTCGATTCGATTCGATTATATTATTATTTTTAAGTGGCACGATCGAAAGGATCAGTTCATACTCAATATCGCTTCTTATTGACCCTATTCATGGATAAGTAGAGGTGGTAATCCTATTTAGACCGAAGGCTGGGATGAAGTCTGCCGTTTCAATCTGGCTGTAGTCAAGTGTCCTGTAATTATCACTGCTACTCTGCAAGTTCAGTCCACTCTACTTCAACTCGACCTGCGTCGGACTCAGGTTCAACCTAAGTTCAACTCATCATGCATACGTACTATATATAGTCGGTAGACCATTCTATCATTTCCTGCAGTAGAGAGTGTTACTTTGCTCTGACCCGAGGTTCTTCTAGATCCAGCAAGCAGGTCTTCATAGCCTCAGGGCCAAGCGGGCAGCCTGCTGCTTGATGTAGAAATCAAATGGCAACAGGTCAAGATTTATATTTAGCGATTCCATAGGAGTTTTTTTTACACTTGGCTCCGCTTATTCCGAGGTCAGGCATTTTTTGGGGTTGACCCAGTCTGGATCTGTTACAATAGTAATTAAGAGCGGGCCACCATATATCAGGAGTGCAAACGCCATCTCTTGCGCATTATCCACACCACATATACAGTAGTTTCAGGGCCGTGCCTAACCAGCGGCCAAAATCAAATTCGGCTAAATCGTATAGGGATAAGTGCACAAAATTCATGCTGCACAATATCAAGAAAACCGGTTCGTCTGCCAGAGCAAGCTTTAAGTCCGTTATATACTGCAAGGTTTTATGACTTCAATCTTGTTCCACATTGCGATATACTCATGTATGGCAAATATTTAGAATTGGGGTTCAAACCGAAATTCCTCCAAAAAAATTTCAGGTATTCAAAGTGATTTTTGAGTGCCCAAATAGAAATTTGTGAGTTGCGAATTCAAACACCAGGCCAAAATCGGTATTAGGTATTTTGAGTGAGTTTTAGGAGTTTTGAGTGAGTTATCCTCCTCCTTGCCGCTGCCGCCGACTGCGTGCAACGATAAATTTGATAACATTCAATTTGACAGCACTCAAAAATCACTCTGAGTACCTGACATTTTTTTTGGAGAGATTTTGGTTTGTAGCCCCAATTCTTAACTTTATGTGATGTTACCTTGGAGGCGGCCATATTGCTTGGTATGCCGGCAGTCATATACTCAAGAACGGCCTTGAGTAGTTGAGAAATTCAGAAATAAGGGCAATATCCTTTGGTACGCTTCAGTGGTCTGCACCGTCCAACCTCTGTTCGATTTATACTTCTAGTAGCTCATTTATCTTTCAAGCTAAAGTGCTGCTGGTTAAATGGATTAAAATTCATGAATATGATTTTGTAACTGTTGTGATGTACATAAACAAAATCCAATTAAGCTCATCTTTGAGGGAGTATAAGAAGGGGAAAATTATGAAATGCCTAAAACAAATCAACAAAAGAATAAAACCTATGTTTTTTGTGTGCTGTCATAACGATATAAGGTTAAGCAATTCTGTTTTAATTATGATAATTGAAGATAAAAACGATTAACATTTATATTCATCACTTTGCTGATGCTCAAGCGATCGCACATAAACAAACCGCCCTGGATGCATGAGCACTACTGCCTGGCATTGGTTCGGGTGTTAACAAAACGACAACTTAATTATTTGAATCACACAAAAGCATTCGCGATAAAGTCATGTATACACATATATATGATGTGAAATCGCTGAAATGTACAAGATAAGAGGACAGTTAAATCGTTAGTCTATCGTCATCGTGATCGTCATCATCATAATCTTGTTTACTTTGGCTTATGAATAGATTAACGAAACACAGGCACCTTTTAAAGTAATTAACATTTCACACAAAACATTACGTATGCAGATCTATTCATCCTAACAGATTTGCAACCCAAAATACTTTTGCTTCATTACCTGTCGGTTTTTGAGAAATTATCAAATCATTACCTGGGGGCCCATCGTTTTAGGGTGGTGGCAGAGGGGGGGGTGGTAGATCCTAAACCAACAGCACCGTTTGAGGGAAAACTTTCCGGTCGACCTATCTCACCTATTCATCTATCCCAGGAGGCTGAAACCTTTTCAAATCGATTGAGATCCCATTAATAATGCAATTAAGTTTTTCAATCCTTCAAATTGAGTATATCTGCTCCTTGTGGCAGCCCGGCCCGCTCCTACACGGGCCCGGCCCGATGGGGGGCGCGCGAGCGATAGTGGATTCACCCAGCTGTGAATTTCAGATAAGTTCGGTTAATATTAATGAAGTACTCGTGGTTGACTGAGCCCCTCGTAATGCCGCCACTGATGACATATGCTAGTATCCCATATTCTTATACCCTTTAACACACTTTTGTCCATTATCGGGGGGTGGCTGGGCCGGGCCGAACCGGGCGGGGGTGCAGGGCTACCGCTTCGATACTTTATCGATTTTGGGGAAGGGGAGCTCGGAATTTTTAAGGACGCTTTTATTGCTTTACTAACAACTATGTATGTACAGCGTTATGTTTTTTTGTTGTTGTTGTTGTTATTGGTGTAGTTTGATTGTAGTTAACTCTAACGTGCACTTTACTTTCAGGTAACCTGCTGGCTTTCCTTCGGCGAGGACAAAATCGTTATTCGTTTCCCGGCCGTTTCACTCAATCGACAAGCAAATAGCTGAGCGCGGCGCGCTTATCAGTGTCGCTCGAGAGGGAAAAGATAAGTGCACTGAATTGTGTCCCCGCCGCGATAACCATTATCTGTTTAATCAAACAAGTGTATAACGGGAAACGTAAGGAATTCTCTATCTAATATATTTTCGTGGAACAAAGTGAGCTGAGCAAACATCAACAGCCGAACCGCATTATCATGGGGACAGGTACAAAGTGTTATCAGTGTTGATTTTTCGTCTTTGCCAAAGATATGTGCTGCTATCTCGATGTGGGCTCTTAATTTTAGTAGTGGATCCCGAGCGCGCTAGTTTCAGTTTCAGTGTAAAATTCGTCGATATTACGAAGGAATAAATCACCGACGGAAATCCCCTTCAAGAGATTACAGCAGTTTTTTTTTTGTCGAATTGAATTGAATTCAGTTTCAAGTTGAGCCCATTGACGAACATTATTGCCATATATACAACACAGATCTGTTGTTGGTGTTGTTGCTGTTATTCTATATATCCAACATTGTCGAGAGTTTAAAAGTGGCAACAGGAAGCGCAAAAAGGGCGGAAGGTCCCCCCAACAATAGAAGGTTGAATTTTTCGTTCCTTACATACATATGTACATACATATATGGAATAAGTTTATCCAACCATATAAAGATAAAACAGGGTTAATACGAAACACACTAAATTGTTTCAGTTCATTGAATTTTCCGATATCGGTGGATATGTGGTGGATTTTATGGGGGTAAAAAAAAGTGAAATAAATTTTAGCCACGTAAACTGCTTGAACCTTTGCCAAAATTGTTTTTATTTTATTTATTTTTTTTTTTTGTTTTTCTAAACTAAATATATTACATAGAAAAACGTTTACATATTTACCTTTTTTCACCCACCTTCTACTCAAAACGATTCAAGAATAATAAGACGCGCGTGTTTTGAAAACAATAAATTTTTAGCACAAAAATTTACAAAAACAAAAAAGTGTTGTAGAGAGTGTAACTGATGGACTTTTTTACGATATTTACCAAAGAAGTGCATTATTTTGTGGTGGTAGTGGCCATTTTAGTGGCAGAGTGTAGAATAAGTTTTTTTAATCGTATGTGCAGGAAGAAAAGTGAGGGTGAAGAGATATGATCAAGTCTTTGGATATATTGGCAAATAAGCTTACAGGAACTGACAAGTCTATTCAAACTGTTCTGATAGCCAGTCCTAGAGCTCATCCGTATAGGAAGGAGAATTCAGCTGGTATCAATATTGAGGCGTCTCTGCCTGAAGAAAAGTGAGTTAAGAATTTTGTTAATATTTTTATTTATTTATTTATTTTTGAAAATTTATTATTTCAAGTCCTTATGTTTTTCTGGTCACATTTTTTCAACTAAATTCTAAATTATTTAATTTTCTGTGAATACTTTCATGCACAAATTCTTTATTTACCCGTATTCAATCATTACATGCCAAAAGCAAACACGCGATTTTACAATATTTCACCGTGACAGAAAGCTGACTTCGGTAATTGAATGGGGGATGCTTTCTCGCTTTCTTAGCTTATTATTTAGTTACAAGCAATTGTTTGGTGTAGAAGGGGCAAAGAAATGCTTTAAAGGGAGTAAAGAGAAGAAAGGAAAAAGGTTATTTAGGTGAGAAAAGTGGAAAGACAAATGAACATGCCGAGGAGTGGAATCGAACCACAGACCTCTGGAATGGTAGTCTGTCGCATTAACAGCTAGGTTTTGACTTGGGAGTTTGAACTATAAATTGTTTCATATTCTCAAAGAACTATGAGCGTAAAAGCTTCAGGAATGACTTTTGTACTATTCTGTCATGACGGGGAGATTTTACATTTTTTGACGTGACAACGTCTATTAAATCGGTTTAAGATAGGACGCGCGTGTGAAAATGTCCCGCACAATGTCCCGCACACAAAAAAAATCATATCTCCGCCCCCATACATGTTAGGGGGGTGGTTAATGGCTCAAAATTTTCGTTAATTTATCCTCTACACGGGAAAAATACATTCATTCACCTTATTGACGTGACAACGTCTATTAAATCGGTTTAAGATAGGACGCGCGTGTGAAAATGTCCCGCACACAAAAAAAAAATTGCTTCGAAATATATAATTTATTAATTGGGAAAATAATACAAAACGTAATAACAGACGTTGTCACGTTCAAATTAATAGACGTTGTCACGTTAAAATACGGACGTGATACTTCACATCCAAGACCATTAATTTTTTTCTTCAAATGCAACGGTAGTTCGTTTTGGATGCATTGTTTTAAACTCTATTTATACTGCCGCAATCGAGAATGAGTTTAATATCTCTGTTGATTGAGTTGAACCAAAGTCTACGATCATAGAGATAGGGTCTTGGGCGCCCTCCATTGAAGGCGTAAGAGTAACGAAAAGTACTGTCTTCACCAAATCTATAAAGTGGGTTGATTAGCACCGAGATCAGGAGGAGACTGTGTGCTGTGAAATGGGACAAAACTCGATCAGGTGGTACCAAGGGCCTCCAGAAATGATGCTCGTCGGGGGGTCGTAGCGTGTGAGACTCTGGATTACCACCTACTGATATGCATCACCTCTTACCTGTGCGATAGCGCCCCCATCAGGGCGGGCGCTGAGTACTTGTTGGTGTTAGGAAGGTGCCTGTAAGAGAAATTCCGGAGCGAGATTTATCGCCGCCACTATGTCATCATCCATCCATTTATCGTCTTTAGTCCTTCATCTTAAAAAACTTCATTTCACTGAAAGAAAACCAAACAAGTGTTCTTCAAAATTATTAATTTAATTAAAATAATTAATATATTACCTAAAATAACTCTGCCGCCAGGGCGTGAAAGGAGGGGGTGGTAGATCTGCCGAATTGATCAGAATCGGGAAACCGAAGAAACTAGGCAAGAAACCGCATTTTTCAAAGCGGCCCCGACAGCGGCGTATCGCTCGGACCGCCAGCTAACGAATCAAAAAAGAAGAAGAAGATTACCTACAACAACCAAACATACGTTATATAAATTGTGAAAAACAGTTATCTCACTGATGGTGTAAATTGCCTTTCAACTTCATACATCAATTGAAAAGAAAAGAAGAAAAAAACCCGCCCTGGTGCCATGACGTTTTTGTTTTCAGTAACAGTTACAATAGAAAAAAGAAATAGTGGATATTTATTGCAACTTTTTTCAAGAAGTTAGGCTTTCGAGTTGTTAAGAATAGAAAGCTTTGAAAGCAAAAGGCATTGCAAAAGATGAACAAAATAAAAGCATTTAGATACCGGATCACATATCCACAGGCGTGCATGAATATCATGAATATCCTTAATTAAATTTTTTTTTATAATACTCCTAGAACGCTTTTGAAGCGGCATTAAAAGGTATGGTCCCTTGCAATGACATACAATGTTAAAAAGTACATGGAACTGGTATGAGAACAGGATCGTTGTAAGCTTTTTAAGGAGGAGTGCTCAAACTCCAGCTATGGGAGTACTCGAATGTCATATTTTATTTTCAGCTTTAAAACTTCTCCAACACGCGATACATTTTAGATAAAAATGTTCTACACTTCTTTCGAAGTTAATTGCGCTTCTCCGGGGTGGCGAAATCCTCAAGCTCAACATAATTTCAGAATCAGTTTCTCTTTCTATCTAGCAGTATCTACAAATGTCGATATCAATTTTACTCATGTTTTTCCGCTAATACCCGACTAAAAAGGTAGAGTGCTCCATCTGAAGATCGGTCGACGATCGGAGTTCCGAAGTGATCAACCCTGGACCCTCAATGTGGCAATGATACGTTGAGGCTACAGCTCTTAAAACGAGTAGTTGCGATCAGGTTCGCGGATGGCATGGGGTTAGTGTTCGTAGGACGCCTCGATAAGATCGAATTGAACTGATAGCGGTGGTCTAATAATTGCTGAGTACAAAACTGAAACTGTGCACGAGGAGAAAACCAGTATCCATAAGGATCAAGGTATGAGAATAGATCATTTACTCACCCATCCTAATACTCGACATACTGACGAGAAAAGGCATGCGTACGATCCAGAAAATGTTAAAAAGGAGGCAAATACAGTGTGACGCCAGATGAAGGACTGAGATTCCGAAATAAAATGGAATGACAAGGAAAGTGGGACGAATCTGTTAAGTTTCGGTTGGCCCCCAGACCTATCCCAAACGTGGAGAGATGAGAAGTGAATTACGACATCGCACAGTTCTTGACTTCCAAAACGAAGACTCACCACTATGCCCGGCATGCCAAAGTATCCAGAATAATGCTGATCATGTCTTCTTTTATTGGGCGAAAATAGGGCAGAGCTAGATACAATGGCCGAGGCGCAATTAATACCGAAATTCATTCCAGGACAGATGATTAGGAACGAAAATGGGAGGCGAAAAGTGGAAACGGTGTTGTAATTTCCTGAGTAGGTACTGCTATCCAACAATCCACATTAAACGCCAGCTATGCTGTGAGGAGGCCTATTTAGAATCAGGTCAGGTTTGCTAAGCTCGAAAACCAGAGGTAATAAATTTCTAGGCTTGCCTGAATAGAGATGGGTACGTAATCGTGGGTTTGATGATTGTAGTGTAGTGTCCAGTGGGTTATTTTGGGTTTTCAGTCTCAAGTTTCTGAAAGAGTATGTGAATTCCAGTTGAGTCCTTAATCTAGAGTAATCTCTAAGTCCTTTACCTCTTCTGAAAAGTCAAGCGTTTCCTCAGTCAGTTCAGCCTTAAGACTTAGCTTCCTTTTTTGATAAAGGGAGTACAATGGCCGTTTCCTCAGGCTAATGCTCAGTTCCCCATCTTGGTTCCAAGCATAATTTAGGGAAAGAGCTCTTTGTTAGAGACTAAAAAAAACTATGCCGTCCTTGCCTCTTGTTATCGATGACGAGGTCATCGACATACATATCTCTGTGCATAAAAGGCAGAGGAGGACAACCTTTGCAGTATATTTGGTTTAAATTATGACATTTTCACACTACAAGAAAACCAGTTCAATTTTATTTAAAATATATGACCCCGAACTTTTTCACCAATAAAAAACGTCATCCTTGTGCATTTATCCACACATTTCAAAGGATAATTCATCTACCAAAAATGCAATGACGAAAGAAGGACTTTCACCACACCGAAAAACATAGTTTAGATATTTTACGACTTTAACAATCGAATTTCAAATCTTTTATGTAATTTTATTTTCTATTTTCACCATCCATATTCAAGATAAATCGGTGTAGATTAATCGATGTTTTACGACCAACGATGGCTTTCTTCGATATCACCAACGATATCCAACATTAATGTTTCACTTGGATGGCACGTCCTTGCTTTATGCTGTGTAGATCCCAACACCAATATTCCCTAATATTGCTGTTGTTGTTGTTGTTGCTGTAATTGATGATGTCCACACAAAATGCTGAAACCAGCGGGCGAGTAACGACCATGTCCAACAATGGATTACAAGTAACACTAGAGAAAAACACAAGGCCACATATCGGGATTACTATGAACACATCTTCATATCGGTTGAAATTTTTGGTTTTTTCCTTCATTCGGTTGAACTTTTTTTCGGTATTTTCGTTTTCGATATCGACCACGAACACAAATTCTAATCCTTTATTGATTTTTCTGTGAAATTATTATTATGAGCATAACTTTCCCCCGAAAATCGTCCTTAAACTCCCTTATCTGACTGGAAAATACTGCAGCCAGAGAAACCCACGGAAATATCTTATTACATTGCTACAACTGACATCCACAATGTGAACTCTGGTTCCTTCTTCTATCAGGATTCGATCGATTTTTTTTCTCTCTCTCTCTGCACACGCCACAACAAAGTCCTTTTTCCCGAATGCATTCGGGTTTTTATTGTGGAAACTTTTGGAATCCTCTGCTTTTTTGTACTATTTGCAGCCATTACGTTCAGCTCGAGTCGATCTAGTTGAAATATTTTCTTGATTTCTTGTTTTTGACCTAATTAGACAACGATTCCGATTCCGATCCTATTTTATGTGCACACGATTTTTTGGTGATTGTTTTCCTTTTGTTTTATGGGGATGTTTTTGTCGGGGTATTGGGGTGGCACACATTCTGTGGTAAAATAAATTGAAAATTTGAGTTTATTTTCAGAGTTGGATTTTATTGGGTTACTACTACTGAATGGGTTAGGGGTTCAGGGGCTAATCATTGGGTCCTGTGATAATCGGCACTTTTTATGACTTGATTAACTCTGCTAACAGTCTGACTTCACACGAGTTAAGGCCGGGACACACATATCCGCACCGCATCCGCACCGTGTGTCGGACAACTAACTCTGAATTACAGCAGAGTTTATGCTACCGATGTTATAAAATTCCAGCGGAATCAATCCCAGCGAAGCTTAAAGTCGCCTGAATACTTTTTTAGACTGACTCAGTAGTTCGTTTGACATACCCCCCTTATGCTTATATGTACTGAGTTTCCAAGCAAGGTTTACCCTGGGTTTATCCATTGTAGGCGCCCATGGAAACGGTGGTTGAGTAAAGTTTCGTTAAATCCAAGTAAACTCAAAGAACACAATCCGGTTAAGCCGAGTTTTGCATATATGTGTGATTAAGTATCCTTTACTACGCATATATGAACGGCGACGCAATGTATTATTATTTATCTGTCACTTTCCCCTAGAGCTGTCGTATAAGTAGGGTAACTTGACACTTAAACGAACAAATATGCAAAACCCGGCTTAATCCTTCGGGTTTCGTGGAGTTTTCTTGGATTTAACGAAACTTTACGCAACCCGTGGTTCTATGGGCGCTTAGTCTGAGTTAACCCAGAGTAAACTCTGGATGAAAACTTAGTAATTGATCACGTTCGGATACAAGCACATAAATATACTTATTGCTGTCAGCAGTTGGTCCGATGTTGACCTGTTTGTCCTAAAACCAGCTTAATATTCCCCTATAAGGCCTTCCGCTATAGGTTCTAGTTTTTGTTTCACAAGGATTGTGGAGGGTTTGTAGCCGGTACTGAGGAGTGAGATGGCTCTGTGGTTTTTGCAGGTTAATTTATCTCCTTTCTTATGGATAGAACCACATTATGCTACACCTAAAAACAGTATTTTTAAACGCTTTTCGAACTTTCCAACCACTGCACCACACCTATTACACACATCAAAGGAACACTCAAGCTATCACCTTTCAAACGATCACTTAGTGGTGTCGCTGCGATCAGTGGATCGTGACTGATTTATAATTTACGCCATCTGTCGGGAAAATGTAACAAACTCTTTCCTAGACATTATTTTGAATCAAATTCGTTCTTTTGAATGTGGGTTGAATTAGTGACCTGTGAAGTATCATCAAATATGGTTATTTTTGCGAGCCAGTGCCTCTGCTGGATTCCAAAAATCCGTGTTCTGTAAAAGTGTCTGTCTATCCACCCCCTCCACTAAATTCACTACCATACACTTCCCTTGTCTATCAGAATACAAAAGTGGCAGAGAATAGGCCCTGGCACGGCACTCTACATCCGTGTTCATAGAGCAGCAGAGAACCCAGACTCAAACCCCCCAGGAAAAACCAGAGGCGAAGATGCCAACGAAGGAAGAGGTTTTTGTTGTAAACGCTCTCCATTAAGGAGCTGAAGGGGTTAGTCTTGGAATATTTTCTGCCTTATTATGACAACAAAGGCAAACCCCATTACATATTCAAGAATCATTCACTTTTCAACCAGTAAGTGCTTATGACACGAAGTATGCACATATCCAGTGGCAATATGCCCGCGCTGCCGTATGCTGTTGACAGGCACAGAAATTAGGTATTGTCAAGTGCTTAACTCCTCCATACGACTGCCTCCACCCCCACCCACGCATTTTAAAAAGGTAAAAGTGTAATAACGTCTCTAATTAATTTTGTAAATAAAAGGAAATTAAATTTCCCGTAAAAATGAAGTCACGACCCCGTTCGTACTTGTTCCGCTCCATTATCGGTACCGACTTGCCCTGTTTATGCTGTATTCCCCAAGTCCTTTCTTCCATTTTTTTTTTTTTTCGTTAGGGCGGGGGAGATGGTGCAGAGAGTTGGGGCCGAGTAATGAAGATAATTTGATGAGTATCGATTTGATCGACGGTGTCAGAGTTCTGGAACAGCTACGGACAAGCTTGCCTTTGTGTATAGCATATAGTATATACACTCTCGGGACAAAATTAGGTTGTTTGATTTTTATCTCCCCTCAATGTCCTTATAAGTTACGTACACAAAAGCAGATGTTACTTTCGTTTCTGGGCAGGATACCTCCCGCTGTGAACGTTACATGTAAAAAGATTTCTTTGTTCTATTTCGAAAAAATAAAAAAAAAAAATACAGAACGAGTCCTGCAGGAATTTCATTTTCTACACTGAAAAAAAGAAACAATATCGATTTTCGTTGTAAATTGTGGAAATGAATAAATTTTATGATAAGAGGAATTGGTTTTTTATTTTTTTAAGTGCTCAAAAATTTTATTATGGTTTCGTGCTGGTTGCCAATAGGACATTGTACTAGTTTTACAACGCATGATTGGATGGCGATGAGCTGTATATCCTGTTGTCCCTTAGGCTGGTCGTCCACTGGAAGCGTATTCGAGCGGCTTCGCGCTACGGCCATACATATGAGCGGCTACAAGCGGCTCATTTGTATGGCCGAAGCGCGAAGCCGCTCGAATACGCTTCCAGTGGACGACCAGCCTTAGAATTGATTTTAAGGGACATTGTGGATACTAGGCAGCATGTGGGCAATAGATTGAGACGGTAATTCCCTTAAAATCCTATTATCCATGCGCAGTAAGGTTATATTTCCTTACTATGAAAGTAAATAATAAATATAAGGCCACTAGTTGGGTTTTGCAGAGGACGAAAAAAGTTTTGTTTATACCTCTCTCTCTCCCGAACTCAAAACTTTTGCCTATACTTCTCTCATTCGTGGTGGGTGTGTGCTTTTGGCTGCATTCGAAAATTCAGCCAACTGCGCAGCAATGGCAGCACATCATTCAAAAAGTCAAAATGGCTGCAGCCAGTCATATACTATATCCTGCAGCCGTTGCTGCGATACTGCCAATTCTGCGCAGTCGGCTGAATTTTCGAATGCAGCCTTTGAGCTACCGAGAGCTCGTGAGTCATTTGCTCCCAACATCTGATATTGCCCAGTGCTACTGTGTAATGGTGGTCTACATGCCGGGATTCAGTCCTGGCCTCTTGCCTCGTTGTAGCTCACCATAGAGCAGTTTCTTCTATGTATATTCTAGATACATGTCCTACACACCGACTTACTTACCTACTGGTGCTCACTTAAACCCTCATGGAACATAGGGCGGAACCTCCAGCGAGCTCTATTTTGTGAGAAAGCTGTCTACTCCCGCTAAGATTTCTCAGTTGTTACGGTCTTTGCTAATAGGGGTGTCCTCCACGTTGTTCTAGGTCTTCCAACTCGACGGAATTCCAGTAGTTCACTACCCATGCTACAGATACGAGACGCAGTGATCATAAGCGGTAGTTGGTTTGTCCGTATCGTAGCAACGTAGCGGGCATACAATACACTGGTTTGAAGTTCTGGTATCATGGTTAGATGTTTAAATTGACAGACTTTTGCTTTATTGGGTGTTAGGAATCGCGAGCCTATTTCTAGTTGTGCCTTTAGATTTCACTTCGCAATCTCGGATTAATTTTTCTAACGCTGTGTTGAAGACGACTCAAGCTAGACCGTCTCCTTGTACAGTACGGTATCTTTACTTGAGCTGTCATATCGGTCTTAATCAACATACATGATCGTGGATGCCGAATTCTTTCATGATTTTGTAGATTTCTAGTTTAACTATGCTATCAGCCCTTAAGGCGTCCTCAAAGTTCATAAAGAACTGTTGAATTAAGACATCTTCCAACTCAGGAAGATGCGGAAGACCTATGGGGGTGAGACAGTGAGAGATGCCTTCTCTGGAAGGATGACGTAGACCAGGACGCTCATAGCTTAGGGATGCTAAACTGGATGACATCGGCTCAGAATCGGGACCGGTGGAGAGAACAGTTGGTTTTGAGCCAATTCATGGCTTTGCTAACTTCTTCTAAGCTTAGTAGCAGAAGATCGTATGATCATCAGATATTGGCGAAGCCTTTAGTTGTTTCCCACCCATCCTTTTGGGTCAGATTACTCTCTTTAAAGTATGAAACATGGTAGGTATATCGCCATACGATGGACTCTGCAGTAAAACTCTCGCCTTTACTGTGATATTGGGGACGTGTTCTGTTCTCTTCTCTGTGCTTTGTTTTTCCAACTTATCGTCATCATCCAGGCAATCCTTCCGAGCTGTATCACATGTTCCTAAATCTGGCTCTACACGATGCGGTGAAGGTTTTATTCGAATGTTGACTTCCAGCAATTGAATCAGCATAGACATCCGAAAGTCTCCGAATTCACACGACACTGGACATTCGTAATTCGAGCGTCTGCCATATGGTGCGTCCTACCATCAAGCGTCCAACCTTGGAGAATATTCGTAGCATTGTGTAGAGCCGGCTTAAGATATTTTTTAGAGGCGAGTCCTACTCTCATATAGAGAAGAGATAACGTCAGCACCTTGTCTGCAGGGCTTACTATTTTCCCACTTTCAACGCATGGCCGTAGGTGCTCCTGGTCGTTTTGAAGGCTACGGAAATTGTGTTTACTCAGGTATGATACGCAGGCACAAAACTTGCTTATTGCCGCGACCGTTGTCTTCCACTTTTACATATGTTTCCTTATTTCTTAGAACAATTAGTAAAAGTTGGCAGCCACATAACCAATACCTCATAAACTCAACCCCGATTTCTACAAAATTAATTACATGGCGGCCAGTACACCCCACCTTACCCCCGGCTTCCATACTTCTACCTGAGGTCAAACTTTTGTCGCGGAATTCGGCGTCTTCGAATGATATCGGTTCGAAAATTTTTGATTTTATGATGGGTCTACCTTATGAAGTAATATATGAGGGGGGTCCAAACCCCTGTTGTTGGGCCCCAGCTTCCGACTACTTCGAAAAATTCGAGTCCTGGGTCTAATCTCTAGGTACGTGAAAATTTTTATGTTATTAAATTTTCCTTGCACTCCGAGCAAATGGTGTCTCATATGACAGATGTAATAAAGATACTGTACTAATCTAGTTTATGCAAGACATCATTCTCTGCTCCGTCCCAGCTCTTGGATGGCTGTTACATTACCATTAGACAGAGTATCGGGTTACTGAGGCGTAGATAATTTTTGAATCGTTAAGCCATGTTCGTTGCTTTTAACGTCGTCATTTAATCCAGTTTCGTGGGTTTGATATTCGGTCTGTAATAGAAGATTTTCAACCAGTGAGGTTATTAGCTGCACACTGACCTTACGTGGAATTGGCTAACCCAATGCTATTAGCCAGCTCGCTCTTTTAATTCTGATCTCGACCGCATAAAATAAATTCTACGAAACGCCATAAATCTCCCCTGTTGGATCCAACTAAAAGGATACGAAATTACACTCTTACGAATTCACTTAAGTTAGTCTATGTCGGAAATCTGGACCTAGCCTATACTACATATACTACTAATTGGTGTAACCTGCAAAGTCAACTTGTTGTGAACTTCTTTTGTTAGTCCATAACGCTATCCGAAAAATATTGAATTATCCTGAATTGCTAACCACAATAAATTACTATTAATATAATGCCATAATCTTCGAATCTTTGATTTACTGTCCTTATGTGGAATGGGCAAAAAGGATATTTACGCATTTTGTCTACAAATTACGAAATACCACAAGTAGTCCCTTAAGGTTGAACGCTTTCCTCGCCCCTAGCAAACATAAATATTTTAATAGATAATGATACTCTTCTATATCTGCTCCCCTGAACATTGTTGCATATCGAGCAGGACCTCTCCTCCTTCCGTTGTGGCAATCTGCCAATAATACAGTCGCCTGATTAATGTTATGTGGGCCTACATTAGCGTGATTATTTCGAGATATAAGAAAATGAAATCAGCTTAAAAATTATGTATGTGCATTATTCATGGAATTGGTTGAAACAGATAAAGAATATTTTACGAGAGGACGGCTTCATCCTCGACGAAGGAGGCGAAATTAATTTTTGTTGTTCCTCTTAAGGTACGTTTAGATGTGTGCAATTTCGAGAGCAATTCGGCAACTTTGAACGTGATAATGTCTCTCCGCTGGAGTGCGGCGCAACCATCTTCGAAATATGTTCATTTGGTGAAAATTGACTCACATAATGTATTTGCATTTGCATGAACTTTTTCTTGCTTCCTCATTTTATTAAAACAACAAATTAACTTACGGAAGGACGAACGCAAGAAAGGAGCCAATTTGTAGTATTGCGAGGGTGCATAACATTAGAGGTGCTCGCAAGTGATTCGTAGACTCGCATCCGTTTTGAATGAAAGTGGCAGGTTGGAAGGACGACTTAGGGCTGGGGGAGGAGGTCCTTTTTGGGGGAATATTAGGTGACATATTGGGCAAGATTAAAATTTTATGTTTATTACTCAGTTTCTGAGGCCATATTTCTTGGCTACGTCTATTTCCGTTATTCAAATTAATACAGATTAAATTTTTTTTTGTTTCTTCCTATTCCCTTAGGGAGATGGCAATGAAGGCCGACTCGAACGAGTGTGCCAACGAGACGACACCAGCAGCGCTTCCAGATGCGGAAAGGAGCACCACCACCACCAGCACCACCACCAGTAACAATAACGAAACCGAAAGTGGCAACGGAAGTGGAGCTACTAATGGTAATTCGACCGATACTACAACTAGAGGCACTGACAAGGACGATGAGCTCAGTAAGGAGCAACCTGACCCTGATAACATCAAAATGTTCGTGGGGCAGATCCCCAAGTCTATGGATGAGGTCCAACTGAAGCGAATGTTCGAGAAGTTTGGGCGTGTTCATACGATTAATGTCCTGCGGGATAAGATTACCGGAATTAGTAAAGGTAGGTGAATCGGCCTCCCCTCTCTATTATGGCTTGTTAGGTGAACATTTTTATTGAATTCCTTATCCGATTGGACTGTGCCAGGATTTACGGCCTTCCAGCAATTAATTTCTGTAGCAACACTACATCTATAGAAATGTTCAATTACCTTTCAGCAACTGTGTTTTATGTATTTTCCTTGATTAAGTTTACGATTGTGTGAGTGTGCGGCATTTTGGTTGTGTGTTTCTCTCTCTATTTTTTTTTTATATTCCTTTCTTTGTGATTGTTGTAACATATGTTTCGTTTGCTTGTAATCGTTTACTGGGAGAAGCCATTTGTAACTCCCTGGGCCATTTGGACTGTCCATAAACGTTGATTGCTATAATGTTCCCGATGTCCTTATTACAACTCACCAGGAGGCCAGTTTTATGACTGTCGGCAAAAGGTAAATGTCATTTATGTCTGTATGTGTGTATTTTGTTAGCAAGAATTTCACTCTAACACCGGTTTGATTAAATGTGACTTCCAAGATGGCAGTAAAGTCATTTTTCAATTTTTAATGTCCTAGTCAAGTCAAAAAAAAAAAAAAAACAAAATCTAATTAGAAAAAGTTCATTTTGTTAATTTCATGAGGCATTTATTAAGGCCATGGTTTCGGAATAAACTTTTAATGAATATTCGTGGCTTAATTTTGTTTGTTTGTGTGGTTTTTTTCCTTCAAGTCGAAGCAAGAAAATATTAATTCGATCCATTAGGAGTTTTTAAATCATATTAATACACGCTTTCTACGAAATTTGTCTGGCTTATGATCTTAAGTAATTATGATATGGTTGTTTTTAGGTGGTGAAAACTGATTTTTTAAGGGAACTTATTAAGGGTTAATACTTTTCATATGTGGTAGACATAAATCTCAAGTCAGTAATTTATGAATTTTCGAAGAATAATTCCAGTTGATTTTAATATGATAAGACCAAGCTTAGGGATGACCTTTTATACTACCAGTTGAAAATAATTCAACATTCAGTTATACTTTAAAACCTGTATAAAAACAATTTCATCTACAATGTAACTTTGAACGACGTAGACTCTTTGTGGACCGGTCATTTTTAATTGCATACTTTTAGTAAACTTTCAATCTTTTAATTTTGCATACTTTTAGGAATTGATTAAAATTTATTTTTCAAAAAGATGAGAAGATTTGAAAATAAAGTTTTTGTCGGCTCCGTAACCAGAGAAAATATGCTATTCTGGGTATTTCTAATACAACTCGGGGTTTCCTACCATTCGTATTACACACGAGCTGCTCCAAGACCAGCCAAAACCACAGTATGCTTTCGGCAGAGGATGCAGATTAGCACCATGGCTACGGCCTTTCAAACGTTGTGTTCTAACGATTTAGCCTGCAAAATTGAGAGGCTAGAAGAGAGAATTAGCCCAATTCTTTAAGGCCACCCGTCCGGGCAAAGGTGGAATACTTACTTGGCCGAGGAGGATACCTGAACACTAAATTCCGGGACGAAATACATCGTCCGCGGATTCGCCAGCAAATCGTTTTACCACTTCAACATAGCAAAAACTTCTATCCTAGAGAAACGCACTAGTTCGTACAGTAGCAACATAAATTCAATTTGTATTCAAAAGAAAAACATCAAGTTTAGCCAAATGACTAGTTTACAACCTCTGACTTACTTGTGCCCCTAGCGGGTTGTATAGCAAAACATACTACCAGCGGTTAGAGCCGACATAATTGTAGAGACCCAATCCTCCCCTCCCGCCCCCAACAATCTAGACTAAAAATCCAACGAAACCCACCCTGGTACCAGCATCGATTGCCAAAGAGCCAAAAAAGTACAAACCAGCTTCAAACAGTAATCGGAGTTTGAGGACCGTCAACATCATGGATAGCAGATGGTATCTGGTGGTACATTGACTGGTATAATAACGTGTGTGTCAGTATTTAATCGAAGAAAAGTGTAGCTGTAACAATAAATGGTGGAAGCTAATAATTAAACCATGAAAAGCATCATTTATAAAAATGTGAAAATAAAAATATGATAAAAATATTCAGGTGTGATAAGCCCATCCAAGTCAATGTGTTTTTTTTTACGATCCGCCTCGCATCCGCATAATCTGGTCCCAAAAGCATGGAGTGCAACTAGCCACGCCACTACACTCAAGCACCAAGTCACAAATCTTCTCAGGAGCCCAGCAGTTAGGCAACGGTTATTCTACTCGGCCGGTTGTCTCTCTCGAGTCGGACTTCCACTAACGTTAATTCCGCAATCTTGTACTCTGCTATATGGTTACGGAGATTACTCCGTCTGCCACCCTCACGCTTTGGGGTCACATGTACCGATCCTTCGGAACAAGCAACGTAGCACTCTTTTCACTTCCTAATCTAAACTAACCTTACCTTGGATGTCCAAAGCCACCTGGTACCTCCTCCTAACCAAACTATCTCGTGCTTAGACATGAGGGCTGCCGTTCTTTGGATTCTGGTTTCCAGCGACTCCTAAAGACCACTCTTATAGACCGCTGCCACTGGGGTTTCCCACTTCATAAGTCCGGGGACGATCCTCGCAGTTTCCAAACGCTGGGTTAGGTTCTCCCTTTAAATCCCGGTCTTCCTTCAGGCAATTGCTATTATCGTCCGTATGATTAGCGAACGTCTCTCTCTGCCTCACATCTGGGTTTTGTTTTCTCTACCGCTCGAACTCCAATTCAGACCGTACTTCGCCCAGATTGAAAAAAACTTTCTTTCCCAACTTTCGCCTTCAGTGTTTCAGAACTGACTGACTTCCAAAATTTTACTTTTTTCCTTGAAAAGAAATAGGCCGGCCGTAACACGTGGTACCATTTCCTACAAGCTCTGAAGCTCTGTAGTTTAAATTAAAGTTTGGTTAGTGTCTATCTTCTTTTCCATGCCATTTAAACTACAAAAGGGCGCGAAATTCGTACTTCTTGTTGGGGTATTATTTATCATTTGTCGAACTCGATCAACGTCCTTGTACCACCACGCATTTTGCTACGCGATTCATAATTTGCGTAGGATCGGTATCAGGATGCGATTTATTCTTTCTACCTGGTCGTTTCCCCTCGGGACGCCGGTATTGAACCACGAACACATTTTGAAACAGATTGACTGTAAAAGCTCTTTCTCGGTCCGACATTATCCTTCTTGGGTAACCAAAAATAGCTGTCAGCTTCCTCAACCAGTCGACAAGTATGACTTTAGTCCCAGAAACCGTTGTAAAGTTTTCCTATCATTTGGTACAGTAAACTCCTGAACTGTACCTTTCTATGATGAATCGGCAAGACTATGGCTCCTGTGGTATTTTTGGACGTGGTGCTTCATACAAGAAGTACAAGGACAGTCATACCTCTAGGATTCAGTTATCTAGAGCCAAACCTGTTGTGCCAATTAAATTTTAACAAATTCTGTTAAGGATACTGATAAACAAAATCCTTCGTCAATATCTTTTACAACCCCTAAAGGAATTCTGTTCACTTTTACCGCTTTTTGGTCGAAATTTTATTCCTTTCTTTTTAAAATTTATTTTTTGCGTCCTTCAGTGTAAGAAAAATACAAAATACAACGTTTGCTGCCATTTAATTTATAAATTCCATTTTTTTTCCTTTAAATTTTTTTTAAGGTTAGGTACAAATGCCCAAAACATCAGAGATTATACATGTGTAGCTAAAAAAACATAAAATCCGGTTCAAGGTCGAATCTGGCCCTTCATCAGGGGAGCTTCAGCCGAAATAAAAATTCAATTTTCATTAAGTCCCTCATGATTACAGCTTTTGACCTTGAATAATTTAAAAACCCTGGATATACAGGTCAGGAGCAGCAATTACCCTATAGGGCGATATATACTTTGGTATAGCAGCGTACATTCCCCTCTCCCACGTCTCTATGTCATGAAAACATCTTCCTTTTCGCGTTATGTCCTATCGCCCAAATTTAATTGAGGTTAAATTTCAATTTCCGTAATTGGTTTACTTTTCCTGCCAATGCATACATATGTATGTGTGTGTGCTCAACGTCCTTAGACCAAACTTCCATGCATCAACCTAAGCCGATTGCTGTGTATAACTTACAACCCCCCGACAAGATTTTTTGCACAAAGTAAAAGTCAAAATTTACTCTCAACTAAATGAACAAGAAGCACACAGGACCAACTAATTGACACAAAATCCCTTTTATAAAACACGAAATAAACTTGTCAAGGATCGTCTCATGTCTTTTCGAAATTTCCGTTTTGTACCTGTCAGGAAGGTTTATGTTTACGTATGTTTGTGTGGATGTGTGTGTGTGTTATTTCCAGGGGGGCGTAAGCTTTACTAATATTTCCTTATAAGGACACAATGCGATCTAAAAAAGAAACTTATTGAAAACGCTAATTAAACTCTAATATTGTGAATGTTTCTGAAACCAAAAAAACCAACGTGACTAAAATGTATGAGCCTTGTGACTGTGACAATATATGCGTACATTTGTGTGTGTGTGTGTAATTAAAACTGATATGAATCTCAGCAGTTGTGTTATATGTTGCTTTTCTGTGTTTCAGGGTGCTGTTTTGTGACGTATTATACACGAAGGGCGGCTCTTAGAGCCCAAGATGCTTTACATAATATACAAACATTAGAAGGGGTAAGTGAAAATCTTTGTAATTTTGTAGTTATTGTTGTCATATACATACAAACCAAAAACAAAATATATACATATCTGAGTATCCTTGAAATTTATGTTATTTATGTTTAATAATTTAAGTGAGACTTTCTTTGTACTTTGGCATGTTCTTGTGCTCGTATATCCTTTTTTGAACATCTTACATTTTTTTTGTCTGTTAATATAGTCGAGAGTTTCGTTAGTACATAGTGCAAAAATGTGTCATAGTTCATTGTAAATAACTCTTAATTCAAATTTCGAATTTGATAGTGGCTGGGGATTTCAGTCTCGAACGAACGGTTCTATCATTGAGGGCAATGTCGGGCAGCAAGTTCTAGTTCGAAAGATAGTAGGTATGTATATATAAATGTGGGACTGTGTGACAAGAGCTAAAGAATTGCTGGAAAGAAGAAACAAACACGAAAGAATGAATGCTATCTACAGAGCCGGCCCTAGCCTTTTATCAGGGTGGAGCGGGACTGTCTTTCGGCGCCTTTTGGTCGACGCTTTCACATAAATTGTATTTCGGGTTGTCCTAGATAAAACCAAAGCTGCTTCCGTGGTGTTTCGCCAGCTACGCCAGCCTTTCTTAAGTTGCTTACCTCGGGATTTCTGCTTCCTTGGTGATCGGAGCGGGAATAATCGTGGTTGCTCGCCAGGTGCTGGCAGTCGATGAGGGGACATTGTAAGTTTGGCTGGCGGCACTTTGAGTCAGGGGATTTTTTTGATCCTAAGCTATGCCCGACTAAACTGGCCGCCAATATGGCCACCCGTCGTATGGCCACATACACCAACTCTCCACTCCTACACCTTTAGGGTCGTTTTTTGAATCTCTAACGTTTTCAACAAATTGTATCCGCAGGGAAGCAGCGACAAGGCTTGCTCCTACCAGGACTTAAGGCGGCCCATCGCAGGGGCTCGCAGCAGCCCCAATGAATCTGGGGTACTGTGACCCTACCCCAACTCGGCAATCTCCTCCAGAAAACTTCCTTGGACGGCAACTAACTGTTCTGCGATCAGGAGATTCTCCGGATATACACATCGCAAGAACGTCCATTCTGACACTTTCTGCCATTTGATCGGACTTCTTTTCTGAAGGGTTCTCAGTCGGATTATCAAACCGTATGCCCGGAGCCTTCACCTTTTCGCCGAGTTATTGTGGTCTGGAGGAGATCCAGAGGATCTAACTATCTTCTTATTAGAGTAAAACGGCATTCTTCTCTTCCTCAAGGGTGATGCAGAGCCCAGCAGCTTCTACACGGGATTACCCAGCTTCCAGAATTCGTCGTCTTAAAGCGGTCGCTTTTTTGAGTCGCCTCTCCGATGGAGCAAAGGGTGCCCGTACTTCCGCAGGTGAGCTCCAAGGAGATCTTCTTCCAATGAAGGAGTGATCTAAGCGCACTCCACCGTGGTTCATGGACTCAGTTTGCCCTCCTTGAAGAGGTATCGCGAAAACTTCCCTTCATTGGAGCCACATTCGACATCCCACTCCAGGGTTCAGAAATATCCAACTGGCCTTGCAGGTCGTCCTGTTAGAGGATATGAGAGCCCAAGCAGTGTTTGGAATTTTGTGTGATGCTAAGGTTTTTTGAAAAAAGGCGCCATCAAAATTTTATTTTTTGCTCGAAATTGTTTTTCGCATTCATTTTGGCGCCCCTTGCCACCTGGCGCCTAAAGCGACCGCTCCATTCGCTCCACCCTAGGGCCGGCGCTGGTTATCTAGGTGAAACAAAGCGCGGAATCGAACCACGAACCTCTGGAATGGTAGTCGAGTGCATTATTAACCTTTAAGCTATCCATGCCGAAACGTAGAGAGACCTAGCCATAAACAGTAAAATGAATTTTACATCACGAAACCTGCCAACCATTATCTTCATCAGTACTTTCTTCTCACAATTCCTTCAGCACAGAATTCACAATTTTCTTTTAACAAAATCCTTTTTTCGCTAACTTTTTCTTCTTTTACTAACAAACCGACTTTATATATAAAAATTCCTATCCCGAACGAAGCATTGCACAAACATTTCTTTAAATCAGTTTGTGTTGTACCAAAAGAAAGTTTCAGATTAAATGTCACAGAAAACTTTCGACCTTTCTACCAATTTACAAGGATTTATTTTGCATGAAAGAACAGACTTTGATAACACTGTTAAAAACCAGCGAGATATTTTTTTTTTTAAAGAGTTCATTTTGAAACTTCTAATTGGCTTTTTTTTTAAGTTGAAATTGAAATCCTAATTAAATAGATATACATATGTAAGTATACAGCATGAGTCGTCCCAGTTGTCACAGAAGTTTAATCTACAGCCAGTCACCTGAAGTGGTCGATGGGTGCTAATCTATAAAACGCCTGGAATCTTATCAAATGTGAGAGATGTATGTGGGTTATCAGTAAAAATTGACTGATTGGGAATTATCTGTGAGAAGATTGCTAATATTGCGTAAATCATGATTTATTTTTGATCCAATCTTTTTTTTTTTTTAATTAAATAACTAAAACAACAATTTATTTACGCAATCATTACCACAATAGCATGCATGCTTATGTTTCCGACGGTTTAGTGATTTCATTCTCAAAAAATGTACACTTACACATAAAAAAAATTGTCACCCTCTAAACAAAGTACCATTTTACTATACAAAGTTGGACCATGAAAAAAAAGCTGAAGGAAACAAAGTATTTCACAGCCTTTGGAGACCAAATCTTTGAAAAACTGTTAGCAAACAGAAAGCGTTTCACTTTCACAGCAAAGTATTTTAAAGCCGAAGCATTTGCAGCCTGCCCACTATGCTTCTGAAAGCTTTTAAGTAATTTGAAAGCAACAGCATTCGCAGCAATATGAAACAAAAAGCTTTCACAGACTACAGCAAAGTAAGTTTAAAAATATGAGCTTTGCATTAAGCTTACTTTTCTTTCAAAACCGGGACCTTTCCCCAGCGGTCAAAATAAGCTCCCTGAGAAGCGCTTCCAATTCTTCCCCACTGAAAATCTTCTTGCACACATGGGCTGCTCCTTCCTCTTTTACTTCTCCCTTTTCTCCTCCTTTCTTATTTTCTCTTTGGTGCAGTTAGAACAACAGTGCTAAATTAAGATGTGAAACTGAGTTATGTATTTATTAAAGCAGATCCTCCTTTCGATCGATCGATCTTTTCTGGAAGCGAAAGACCACATCGACTATCTTTGTGATGCCAATAAAGAACCCGTCCATTTTCTTTATAGTTTTGATGATTTCCCTTTTATTCGTCGAGGATAATATAGCCACCCGATCGCCTTTCCTAAATCCAGTTTCTTTCGTCCTTACGTCATTGCGGGTCTTCATACTATCTCTGACCAATTGAAGATTTCCGCGGACCGTCTTGTGAATTTCCGTTACTCTTGCTCTTAGTGCAGAGTAGTATTTCCTGGTTGGCTACTTCTGGGGTGATTTCAAACTTTAAATCACCTCGCGGAGTAATCTGCTTCCTGAAGATCATCCTTACTGGCGTCTGATCGATAGAACTGCGGATAGCTGTCCTGAATGCCATTAAAGAGAGCGGGATTCCCGGCCACGCTGATGGCCGTGAACCGCCTTATCATTAGATGCTCGCCAATTGTCCGCTCGAAACGCTCCATCATTCCATCAGATTGCGGGTGAAGTTAGGGTTGCCCTTATCAGTTGCTGGGAATGCTCCCGCCACTACAATCATAATTCTTTCGAATGCCGCGCCAACATTGTACTACTCCTTTTTCGCTCTGGGTTTCGTCGTTGGGCCTTTAAATGCCGAGCAGATCCGTGAATTTGTGACACCATTCACCATTCGACGTCGTCCTGCAAATGGATGTTATCTTACTTTCTCCAGGGTTTTGTTGATCATCTTCCATCATGATGCTCACGCAGAACATCCGTCACTATACTCCTGGGAAGGAGTATTTGCATCCTGTGCAACGCCCCATCATTTGATTCCCATTTCGTTTTCGAAATCCCATCTTGTATCTACAGCGACTCCCACTGTCCCCAGTAACTCCTCATGGTTTTACTCTTTGGTGAGATGTCAACCCACTGTCGCTTATTGTTTCACACTCCTTCTACGCTAAGAGCGGTGATATGTCGGATTCGTTTCTTTGGGAATCGCGAAGCTCTTCTTGCTTCCATCCGAGGACAGGTATCGCCACAATCTTCCATCCATCCAATGGCGCTACAGCCCAAATCAAGCTTTGTCCTCCTCTAGGGCATTTCTCGAAGTTACGTGGTTCCTTGCAGAAGCTTCACTTCGTTGCTGATTTGATCAGTCGTACCAGCTTTGAGGGGACTCCTAATTTCAATAAGATCCTGTACAGCCTCTCTCTGTTTATCGAGTCATATGCCTGTTGAAAATCGACAAGTATCTGGTATATATGTATGTATATTCCTTTCCCAGGTTTTCGCCAGAATTTGCTTTAAGGTCGCCACGATCTTAAACCGCTAGGAGTTGACTGTAGCTAGTTGCAGTCAGGGTCCGCGCGTCATTTCATCAGGATCCGCGCGTCTAATCCACTATTGACCAAACTGATGAATCACCTAATTGTTGGTTGCGTAGCTAAGAACGCAGTGCCAAAGTCTTGTACCGGTTAGGGTGATTGTAGCCCTGGTTACTCCTGTAAGGGGAAATTTGCGTCCTTTAAGAAATCTGCGGCATTGAGATGCTTGTTTATAGATTTGGAATATGGGATCATCCCATTACAGATCTCCAGAGACATTTTCTCAGCCTGGATCTGGTTGAGAATAGACATCCGTTCATCTGGAAACCCTTTTTTACAAAGCGTTATGGTTTCGGTTCTAGTTTTGGTGACCCTAGAACGGTGCTGCCAACTCTTCCTGCCCTATCTACCAATGATTATGACAAGACATTAAAACTTTTCCTCGGTCAAACTTTAAGTTTGTAAAAGAAATCACAACTTTTGTGGAGGACATATGTAGGTATGTTATTTAATAAATCTAAGACTCACCTCCCTTCAAGAAGTTAATAAATTTTGCGAAATTGCAAATCTCCAAATCTATTTTCGAGTCCTTAGATCAAAAAATGAAGGATATGTCAAGATACACCATCTGCAAACTTAGTAATGGAGCCATGAATATAACTTTCAGGTACACTTTAGTTATTATGTGCTGGAGGTGGAGGCTCTCGGATATGGATTGAAGACGGAGTGCACATATCCATTAAGAAAATTAGCATCTGACTTGGAGGGTAAAAGTTTGTCGGTAACTACTACTACTAATATCCGGAATAACGTTCTCCAGTCAACTCCTAAATCAAAAGACATCGAAAAAGTCAGTAAAAAATGATTGAGTGCCAGGATACAGGGACTGACTAAGGACTAAGTTTTGCAGGGGGACGAAGAACAAAACAACAACAAAATGAAACTATGTTTTTTTTTCTATATGAGTTTAACTAGGATCTTTTCATCCCTTGTTATCGTGTGTTCCACGAAAGCAGCTCTCATCGGAAAAAAGAGTCTCAGGTAGTGCAATTGTTCAACAGTGTATGTAGTAGTGGAATTCCTATTGATTCACCTGAAAGTTCATAAAGCTTTAAAATTTCATGTGGGAAAGAAATTATGAAAATACTTGAAATAACGAAGCCCCAGCTTGTTACCATATAGTGTTCTAGGTATGCTCGTGGGTTCTGCTAAGTGAAGGCTCACTTCAAGCCATCTCCGCACACAGCAAGGTCCTCTAGAGCACATATTCACCTGCACCTGGAGTAGTAACTTTTTTTTCACCTGTGCAAATTCTTTCTCATACTTTTAATTAATTAAATTTTTGATGGATGTTTGTTGAGTGTCGGGGCGTAGAAGCTGCAAATCAAAATTTATGGAAATTCTTCTCAGAATTTGGGGGGGAGGTCGGAGGTGGAGATCTTTGTTGAGTTTCCCGGACCCGCCACTTGTTCCCAAGTAACGCTTTTTCAATTTCGTTTCAAGCCCGGGTTTCGTTATTTATTTTTATCTACTTTCGAGGTGGAGGTGATTTTTTTTTCGCTGTCTGGAGGTTTCTAGAATCCCCCGGAAAATAGGAAAAATTGACCAGAAAGTGAGCAGCAATTGCCTCGTCAGAATGTGAAGACAAATCGCTGCTGCATGCAGAATCGACGCGTCAATGTCAGTCAAGGATGATTCTAAAAATAGACGGGGAAAATGCGGGCGACTTCCAGAGAGCGGCACTAGTGTCTCACGGCTAGACATGGTTCGTTATAGGATGCCGCCAGACGAAGCCAGCTGCATCGTGCAACCACACCTACTGACGCCTCTAATTGAATTTCGGTGATGGAGCTGCCAGAACGAGCGCGGCACAAGGACCGACGGCGGTGGCGGCGGCGGCATCCACAAGGAAATCGTAGTAAAATTGGAGAATCTGTTCACCTACGAACTGATTGTCACGATGATTGACGTGCATAGCTTAGGGCTAATTTCGCCCGGTTTCAGGCTGCTGTGGATAATTATTCGATAATCCCGGACTGAAGGCTTGATGGGGGTGGTAACAGGTTCATCGGGGTCTTAAGTTTTCAGCATAGTCGATGACAGTTTTATTTCGAACTTCAGCTCAACTATCCCAATTGCAACCCGACCGCAAGAGGGACTTCGCCATGTCACTTAATCCGAACTTTGGAGGGTCGCAACCCGTTCTGTTCTGTGCTGATCCTAGATATTCAATTAAGTAATTAATTACAGCTTCTTCGTTCTGATTCGATATCGATGGAGTTTCGACACTGGCAGAGTTTAAGGGGAGTTTTTGCCCTGATCTTAAATTGTATTTAGTAAAGCAGGAATTGATTGAACATTGAATTGGTCAAGGCTCTTTTCAATAGATTGGTCCTGGACTTGAAGGATTGACTTTATAGAAAAGATTGCAACAATCAAATCTACTCTTTCTAAAAACCTCTCCACAAACAACCAATTCGCGCACCCAATTACTCCCGCATCGATTACCCCCGAAATCATGTAATTAAAACTTTTTTAAGAGCCCAAATTTGGGTCTTGAAGCCCCATAAGATAAAGGATAACATTAAATGAGAAAATTGCATGTAATCCTAATTGAGATCGTGCAGTGTGTGTTCGTGCCGCCGAGTAATTGCAAGAAGTGCCGATAGACAGGTAGTTATACTTGTCACTTCGCACATGACTACACAAAAATTATGTTCGGCTTCGGTGGAAGCTAAAAGTCCCATGAATTGAATGTGGAGGTGTATTCTTAGATCCAGAATGATTTGGATGACTTGAGTTTTGTCAGATGGATGAGTTATGGGTGGAAAATATTTGTTTGGCCAGGAGGTATTTCCAGATGACATGGTTAAAATTAAATTTGAGAAGAGAATTTGGCTGGATCAGATTTGTTTTGGGTAATTTTGGAAAAGAATGAATGATGGATGCTATAAAATGGTATGGAAAAGGGTGAGGTTTTGAAATTCTGTTTTTAGAAAAGGAAATTGTTTTCTTAGTAAGAGAGGAATCAAGCACAAAGTTACTAGTAAGGCAGAAAAGGCAAAGAACAAACGCTGCTGATTTGATACTTTCAAAAAGAGACTTAACTACCCAATTAAATATGATCCATTTTTGAAGCTAACAGGTAGTGCAAAATAGAGAAGAGGAAGGTTGGTTCAGTGATCGAGTAGTAGGTATATCAGAGTAGATCCGTATATCACCTAAAAAATGTATAAGCTTTTGTTGCAACTTTACTGCTGTCTACAGATTTTTCTTTCCTTGTAATATCCATTCTAAAAAGCAGACACAGGGGCTTCCGTTAAACAGAAGTTAGGTTAGGTTAGGTTAGATATGGCTGAGCTGTTGGTTTAAGCTCATACACTTAGGCCAAAAGGACAGGCCCATTGTGATACCATAGTGATCCCACTTTAACCCCGATGTTAAAGTGTCGTTTATTCGCTAAACCATCTCGAGGAAGTAATGAATATTCTAAGTTGCGTGATCCCAATCTTCGAGATTTCCGAAAGCGGGCTTCGAAAGGGGTCACCAAATTTGGTTAATCTCCTTCTGCTTGGGAAGAGGCTGTGACAGAGGAGAGTAGTACACTTTCCTCCTCTTCCGGATTCTTACAGTTTCTATAAAAATCGTGAGTCTCAAACAGTGTTCGGTCAGCACTCCCACTATAGCTGAGAAGTCTTGTCTCCCGAAGCTCAGTAGTGAAGTGGTTCACATGACATCATAAGAGGGCAAGGCTAGGGCCCAAGACACACCAAAACCTCTTCTTTCCTGGAAGGAGAGTGGCGGTCGTGCCTTTCCTAGCCAGTTCCTCAGCTTTACAATTTCCCTCTATATTTCGGTGACCCATACCCATATGGGGAGTGTCCTGAATTGTTGAGCCATCTCGTCGTGTCGTCCATCTGCGACAATCAGAGGTAGTTTTAGAGCTGCTTGTGCAAGAGTTTTTTCATGTGAAAGACTGGGGCCTCAGGGAAAGCACCTTTGCACTGTCGACAATCCATTTTTTTCCAGTGCAATGACGAACAGCAGCTCTAGTCAAAAGATAAGAGAGACAGAAGTGAAGGAAAGGGGAAATGCCCCAAGCCGGGATATTTTTATTCCACCTATGTACTTCTGACCATTACAGAGTCGCCTGACTATCTGAGAAGATGTAGACGATGCTGGTTGACTAGTAGAACAGCTTCATGTATGGTTAGAACCTCCGCTTGGTATACACTGCACTGATCGGGTAGTCGAAAGGAAATCCCAAGCCCTGCAGAGAAGACTCCCCCTTTTACCCGACCCTCGAGCTTAGAGCCATTAGTAAAGCGGCCCACATAATCTCAGTTTTAACTGCGCGGTTGAACTGTGTAAAAAAACTGTACGATAAACTGAACTGAAACCGTGTGGGTTCGTCAGTTCATTTTACGGTTTTTCTTGCTCAGTGTCGTCAGTTTTGTTGATTTGATTACATTTTTGGTGTAATGGCAATGAATGGACGGAACTGAGCTATAATGGGACGGAACTGAGAGAACTTGAACGATAAACTGTCTGGCCTAAGTAGCTTATTTTTTTATGTGACAGACTAGAGGCTTAGGGGAAAGTCCTTTTGTACTGTCGACAATCTATTTTTTCGTATAGAGTGAATGTCGAACAGCAGCTCTAGCCGGAAGATAGAGAGAAGAGAAGGAAGTAACTGTCACAACCTAGCCGCGATATTTTTATTCCACCTACTCACAACCATTTCGCGACTCTGAGATCGGGGCGTCGAGAACAACTCGCTGGAGTGTTATGCCTCCTGAAACGAGTTGAATCTCATCAACCAACCGACGACATGCGCTTGGTGGAGCGGGGAAGGACTAGGGAAGGCTACGACAGGGGAATCAGGAATGTAAAGAGGGAAGAAGAAAGAAGGAAAGTTAGGTGGGAAAGGCGAAGGACCGTGGCACCGCCGGGATTCGAACCCGGGACCTCTGGGGATAGCAGTCAGGCGCCTTACCTCTAGACTACCGAGGCCCCATGGTAGCAAAAGAGAGTCCAGAAGCTCAGGTCCGAGAACTGAGTGAAATTAGTTCGAAACTGAACAATTCACGCAGTTCATCGCTCAGACATGACGTGAAACATGATAAACTATGCAAATAAACTGAAAGTATGTGGGCGCGCTTAAAGAAGATTATGGCACCCTGAAAACTATGAGGTCTATTTTTCCGTTCACTATGTTATTCGATGTGGACTCCATAGTCCCTCGTGAAGGTAATTTCGGGTATACAGAAGTCGGTTTTTGTGGGGACGATAGGTGAACATTGGCAAGCGTTTGCTTGAACATCCTTGGTATCAGGGGCGCAACAACGGTAAATGTTTAGAATTGAGGCTACGGTCCAAAATCGCTTCAAACTAAATATTAGGGGCTCAGAGTGATTTTTGAGTGCTAATAATAAAAATTGAAAGTTTGTCAAAGTTGGGGCTGCGCCCAGGTTGGTTGGTGGCTGCGGACGGAAGAGGATATAAGCGGTTTTCAAAATGCATCACTGCTGTATCACTGCAATATTCAGCCACTGACTCTCAACTACTCAAAAATCACTCTGAATACCTCAAAAAAATATTGAAGCGATTTTGGTCTGGCGCCCCAATTCTAAGCTTTTGCCTTTTCTTTATATGATGTTCCCTTGATGGGAATAGTCAGGCACGGCCCTGCTGGCATAAATACAGCTTCTGTGACTTGCAGTCTTCACAGTATTCAAAACCATTTTGGATGATGAAAACTAATCAATTTCTAAGAATGTAATGTTGGTTTGTCTATTAGTCGACCCATTTCGCAATGATTTTATTGAACCAATTTCCACTTAAAAAACTTACACCTCCCTCGGAAACCATCCTCCCTCTTCCCTGCAATATCTGACTCAGCTGAAACGCAGCCCTACATTCCAATAATTCCACCATTAATAAATAATTGAGAGCTTTTTATTGTCACTCCCCCACACACGCACCTCACAATGTATAGACGTTTTCAAACCTCGTGACATCCCGCGCATCTTCCCCAGCTAAGCTCTTGAAAATGTTAAAAAGTTCAGACAAAAGCTTCACTTAACTCCTCCTATCAAATCACTTGCTGCCATGTAATCAGTCGCGACTGCGTATTGCTAAAGGGAGGTGTATTTTTCTGGGACTTCGATGATTATTTAAAAAAATTACAAATTATGACTGAAAAACACCCGTTTTTATATATTTTTTTTATTTTAAGGTTTTTATATTTTACACAAATGCCACAGAAATAATTTGTAGTAATTTCTACTAAAAAATACGATATTTGTGTTTTTATCACTTTGATTACTAGATTTTTGACATTTTCCGCCAGTCGCAAGCGCGCTTCTGCCCGGGGAGGTTGTGTTGCTTGCGGCTGCGGAGAACTCTCAATTTATGAATGAAAATGCTCATATCTTTAAAAGAATTTTTTCCAGCAATTCTTTTAATTTATTTTAAATTTAGGGATGGGAAATATTTAGCATAATTATAGTAAAATTATGCTTATTACGATGGATAAACTGCCTTTGTTGAGCAGGAGTTTTACATGTATTTCAAAGCTCTGCTCAATACATATAAAGATTACTTAACTTATTCATCCGGCATGCGCACATCCCTTCCCAAATTATTTTGTGGAGTTTTTTCTGCGTTTGTTGCCTTTTTAAGTTAAAAGAGGGGAAATGATAGAACAAATTTTATGAAATTGGGCAACGAGGTGCGCAGAACCCTTCAAATTATTTGTGTCACGGAGTTTGAAAACTTCTATACAAACACTAGCCGGCAATTTCCCTCCGCTGCTGGGTCGAGCTAAAAGCAGAGCCAGCAAATCCGAAGTGATCAATTTTTCACCCCCACGGGGCGGGGTGTTACATCACCCCGGCAGGCTTATGGGAACACTGTGCTATAAAAGGCTTCACTAATGACCTTTCCTCTTTTCATTTTCAGATGCACCACCCCATCCAGATGAAGCCAGCTGACAGTGAAAACAGGAATGGTAAGTAACTTTGAAATGATGCTGCAGACTATGTCCCGAATCAGGATTTGTCTTCAGTTTTTGTATTCCATTTCCAGTTGGTATTGTTGAGGGTCGTATCCGGTTGTGTTTAGTTCTGAATTGATTTCTCATCCCTCCCGGCAGTGTGTCCTCACTTGAACTGTATCCCCCCGAGCGAGGGACCGACCAGTGTAGGAGCAGCTCACTCCTAGATTTTCACAGACAATTCCTGGAGATGACGCCAACTGGAAAGGATGAATTATGTAGCATAGTTGGTACATCAGGACCTGAATGCGGGATTCTTTAAAAATTAAAGCGAATGTTTTCGATTGAAGTGCTCCGGATTGGAAACGATTTTTCGGTTTTGTGGATTATCATGAATCTTTTATTCTCTTACACTTCATGGCTTTGGCCAAATGACATTAGTAGTTTCTTTTTTTCCCGTTTTTTTTTTGGGTTGTCGATTGTGAGGATACATTTTTTGAAAGGATCAGCTTTATTATATCCAATTGCAAGGATATGACATCATATTAGGTTTTAATGAACGACTGCTGGGGGTAATGAGGTGAAATTACGTATTAAGCAAGGGCATTGATCTGAATACGTTTCAATATTAATATCATAATACCATTGACGTCAAGGACTAACATTTCTCATCCCGAAGCGCGCATTGTGTGTATTTTAATCGCAATTAGGCCTTTGTTTTGAAAAGAGTATTTTAAAGAAGAACTCAATTCAATTAGATCACAAAGGGATTGACGTCACAACAAGCTCCTTCGTAACTGACATTTGTTCTGGGCGCTCTATAGCGTACAGCACTATGGCTGTCTGCCATGATAAGAGGATTTTTGGTAGAGATTTTTAACTTTGAAATCCCTTAGGAGACTACCAGAAGGATTTTCGAAAATTTCCTGGAAATATATATTTCAAATTTACAGCATTATCATTGTGTGACAGTTTTGTCGGATATGGAATTATTGGTGGAAATTTATTTCGATATGAAACGTTGTATGTGTGTTTGTATTTACCTTATGATTACAATCATTAAAAAGGACTTTAGAATTAGAATTCCCGGGATTCTAAATATTGTAACTAGAAAAGGTCTTTGCTTGTTGGGAGCTATTTAAAACGGGTTCTAGTGCGGCCCTCTGCAAACACTGAGATAAGAGTTATAGAAAAAGTGCGCTCCTGGGGGAGAGCTTTGGCTGTTGAATGAAAATTAAACAATCAAACTATTTTATGCCAATCGAAATAAAGATATTTTGTTAAGTATTAAGGTATAATAGTCTTGTTTACATTGCGGTGGAAGGTTTATATTTGCGCTTTCGTCTAAGAATAAAATTATTTGAGACGTGATTGTCTGGAATTTGTGGAAATGCAAAAACAAGTTGTTGATTCTGTTTTACTCATAGAACCAGCAAAAGCACAAACTACTGAAATTGATGAAAGGATACACAATAATACGAAAATTCAAAATCCCAAAGTTCGGATCGGCGAAGACTGTAAACAAACCTTATGCAGACGTTGAAGGCCACATTAATCTTACCACGGCATGCAGCAGCAAGAGAAGGAAAGATCACCTAGCGTAATTAAAGTATGGCAGCACTACAGATTTAATTATCTTTGAGCGCGAGCCTATGGGTAGAATGGAGGTCTAAGGGTAGGTTCCAAGGCGGCTGTTTAAGTAGATCTGAACATCATCCGCATACATGTGGAGTTTCCAGCTTGTAACGACACAGCTAAGATCGCTCATGTACATAGAGAAGAGTAATGGCCCTAGTATGGAGCCCTCCGGAACGCCGCACGTTATCGAAAAGGGACCCGAAATCGAGCTATGCAACCATTCCTTTTGGGAACGATTCTTCATGTAACTACGGATAGGTAGCTGAGGATATAAGCCTAATGTGGGTTGCCAACTGGTTAAAGAGGCGTCTGTAGTCAACACTACATGCCTTACTGAAATTAAGAAGAACGAGGAAAATTACATTACCAAAGTCAAGGGCCATTCAGAGGTCAGCAGTAACCTTCAGAAGTGTAGATTCAAAGCCTTTGCGATAGTCAGATTGTGCCCGACTCAATAGGGACCCCGTCTCACAGTGTCTGTCAATTTGCCATGCCATTAGTTTGTCTAGCACCTTACCTAAAAACATAGGATACTTATAAGACGATAGTCGGCAAGACTACTCGGTGGTTTACATTTAGGAAGTACAATTCCTTTCGCTTTTTTCCACTGGAGCGGAAAATGTTATTTTATAAGGGAATATGGGAGATAGTAGGGGAGAATTACATTAAAAATGAGAAAAATTGGTGGGAGGTTATCCTGTCCAGTGGCGATAATCCTAAACCTAACCCTAGTTTTAATGAAGAATCGAAAATTCTAGTCCCGCAAAAATCTCAAAGTTTAAGCTTCAGGGATAATACAAGATAGGTTCAGGGGCGGCGTTTTTATAGGTGCAAATGGTGCACATACACCGGGCGCAATTGGACTTGGGCGCAATTTAGGAAATTAAGCTTGTATCTACTTAGGTGTTGGTCAACAAGCAAAGTTTTTTACGATTTTACTACCCAGTAGGATTCAGAACGATAAGATCCACTAGGACCAAAATTACCAACGTTCTCTTGGATACTCGCAATCAAGTTAATAATTCGGACTATGGAGGCTTCAGAGGATTGAAAAAGGTGGACGCTTTGGTATTAAAGGGTCGCGAGCCTGCATACGTTGATCAAAAACCGGCTATTGGGACATCCACTATCTGGTGAAGGGCCTTGACGTTTTTTTCCCTGGTTGAGGTTTTGGAACAATTTTAGCAGATTTAAAATGCTCGAGCAAGGACTCCGCGAATAAAGAGCCTGCAGGTGGGGTCCTCCGTCATTCCTATCCTTCATAAGTCGTAATTTAGGGCGCAGTATCCGGTAATCCAGCCCGCAAGTGTCCTGACACCATTTCTACTGCGCCACAACAAATCTTTGGCCGTATTTTGGGACGGCACAGGTACGCACCGCTTAGAATTGGTCAGCCCAGGCGTGGACCTTCAGCGTTCAGTATGCTCCGCACATTCGTTGTCTTTGAAAACCCCGGGGCCTAGACAAGGGTGACTTGACTGACAGCTTACGAAGAGTCCTAAACTAATTTCGATTTGGTCCTACGGAACCTTATCGCCCTAATTGCCGCTTGATTTTTAGAGAAGATAAAGATCCGTTTTTTGTGGTAGGCCTTTCATAAGTTCTCATTAGCGCATGCCAGTTTAGCTTGAAAGACAGTTGCAAGGGTGCCTAGCCTTATCGCCCTGCTGAATCTAGGGCTTCCAGATTCCAGCGACCACACCTCTCTGTTTTGAAGCCATCAGTGTACCGTCCTTAATGTAAGGATTCTACTACGGTTTCTTCCTCTGCCGTATACCGAAAATTATTGGAACGTAATTTCTATGTTAGAATACAAGCTGGCTTGGTCATGGAACTTTGCGTTGTAAATTCCCATATATGGAAGATAAGGTGAATGGTGACCCCCTCCTGCAAGCGATGCCTCGACAAGAATGTCTGCCCATTATGTTTTGTACCACTGTCCTTCCATACTGATAGTCAGCGTCTCGAATCTCTTGCGAACAGACACATACAGACCGACAGAACATTAAATAAACTGTTGAGCCTATTCAAGCAAATAGCCCAATAAAGCTGAGCTGTAAACATTACAGTATAAAAGACGTATTGGAAGCCAAGATACTTTTGGACCTGATACTACAATCGAAGAACAACAGTCAGCCAGATTGACATTTGTCGTCAAAGAGTTCCTTGGTATACATTGGAGTTACTAATAATCGCGGTTCAATTTCCGCCTCAGTCAACCTCAGTCAATAATGTTTAGTTCAATTCACATAAGTGTCTTCACCGGCTAAAGCCCAGTTCATGCTTAGTTCGTGCTTGAAATTGTTGTTGCCTTTTCGCCAGAAATCAGAAATTCAAAAGCACACTAGAATGGCATTCCACTATTTCAGTTGATTACCCACTTTTGAGCAAGTTTTTACGTTTAACTTCAGTTCAAGTTCAGTTGGGCGAACTTATCCTCAGTTTAATATGTGGAAATTGTATGCGAACTGAGGTTATTTTAAAGTTCAGTTCATCAATTTGCTCGAACTTGCGCAGTTCGGCCGGTGAAGACAGGATATTAGATTGATATGTGGAGTACTCACTCCTGTAAAGGAGTGCAGTTCCACTGCATTACTCATGTTTTATAAAGGGAAGGAGTCCTTGTGACAATGACAACCCTTACAATTTTTAATCGTTTTAAATCTGAATCAACCATAAAAACTCTCGCTCGGCATTTATTGCTTGTTCGCCAAATGTTTTTATTTGCAGTCATAACTCACAACCAAACATCTCTAAGCCACGTTAAGTCTAGGCAATTACAATGTATTGACAACAATTATCTGCAACGAAGTAATTTTTTTGTTTGGGGCTTTTGTTATGAAACGTTCATTTTGAGAACAATATCGCGGTTTCGTGCCAAAGCATTACCTTGAAACGCGATAAATTTCAAGACCGTAAAAATATTTTATTACCATCTCTCACAAAAAATTGATGGAGTCTCCGCCACACAGTTTTGCTAACATCAGCGCTGCATTCATTGCGAGGCGCTAGGTACGGCATTGCAGTTATCATCTTACCTGTGTGTACTTACCTCGACATTTTCCAGTTATGCACATTTGCGTGATAACGGCTTGGGCCTCATTGTCTTATGCTTGAGCTACTTCTCCAGTCATCGATGAAGCCCACCTTTAAAAGATTTCTGGTGCACGAAAGCGCGGACTTCAATTCGTCGTTTACGCTTCCTGCATACTGATAAGGCGGAATATTTGCCGTGCGAGCTCACCACCTTTGGATGGGACGAAGCAGACCACGTCAGCGTAAATTCGGTTCGTCGAGGCGCATTCTAAGCTCGGCTTGGGAACGCCGTATGTGGACGACTCCAGGTAGGTAAATATAGTAGTATAATCTAATGTCTCCAGTCTGGGGCCGGGGGGTACTCTTAGCTGGGGCTCACACATGGACTGGGTGCCGAAGTGTATGATTACTCTGGCCAGCCCCGGTCCCCAGAGCCGGGCTTAGTTGAATTGAGTGCGACGATAGTGGAGGTGCGAGCGAGTCGCAAGGTAAACAGCGGAAGTTTGTGTTTGGTATTCCGCGGGGAGCAGTGCCGTGTCACTCGAGCCGCGCGCGATAATTCGAGCCTTCTTCGAGAGTGTTCTGTTATTGTCTTGTAAACTTTCGAGTGGATTTTTATTCGGCATTCTTTTCCTGTCAGCGGAAGGCATGTCTCGTATATGCGAACCGACGGTTCTTCACCGATACTCGTTCACGGCACGCTGGCATAAGCTAAAGTGCGTAAACACGCGAAGTCAAGATGATGGCGTTGGCGTTGCCGTACACAGAATTTCGGGCTGAAAAGGCTGAAGGGATATTAACAAAGGGAAAAGTCGACGGTATTTTTTTACTGTTCGGATATAGAAATGGTAAGAGTTAAAAGCATTATTCTCGTATCTTACCGTAAATGAGTTGGAAAGGCACAGGCGAGAGAGAGGAGCGGCTCGGCTTAGGTTTAAACGTGGAACACACTCTCTTGGTGGCATCGTTACGACGTATCCATATTTCTGGCAAGCACGTGAATTACTAAGGTGAACGTAAATCCCCCAACGGGAGAAGAATGAATATAAAACAGTTGTCAATGTCAGAAACGCTGAAGTGTTTCTGCTGGGGGAAGCACTTCATGCAACATTAAGTATGTGAGTGGTAGATAATAACAAATTCGAATCGAGAAAAGAGGGTTACGACAATTTCATTCAATCTATGAAATTGACACAGAATTCTTTCCAGGATTTTTTTTATCCTGGCTGTAAGGATGTGCTTTTAGCTCATAATTGGGTACTCGTAATGCTTTCTTTTTCCTGGAGGAAAGTAATACGGAAAGAGTCTGATTTTCATAATTCTGATGGTCGCAATTAGATACTTCAGTTGTGTATTATGATGGTTTTGAAGAGCATGTTAAATTATGAAGGATAATTGTTAACAGAACAGTATTTTAGTACTTCAACGATGGGAAATTTAGTAGATTAAAATGTTTTTCTGTGGTGATTTAAAGACGGTATTCAATTTTCAGACTATTCAGAGAAATCGCAGTGCTTCTGCACCATTCAAGCAATTGTCATTATTACAGTCCTTGTTCTTTATATTACTTACTTATTCCCCCCTTAATCCCTCATGGGACATAAGACGGAAACAAAGCCCTTAAAGGACTCTTTTTTTTGGGACAGCTCTCAGCTCCGTCCAGAATCTCCCAGTAGTTGCGGGTAATAGGGCTCTCCTCCACTTTGTTCTTGACCTTTTTCTATGGTAAGGAATTGGATCCACTTCACTTGGCCTATTACAGTACACCCTCTGATACACCTTAATAATAGACCAGAACCTAGGTGCAAAGTGTGCACTTGCACCGGGCGCAATTTTTTAGCTTCATCAGTCTACCTAGTGGCTTTTTGCGTAGACTTGATTTTTTGAGCTTTGTAGTGGAGTACCAGAGAGAATCTATGCTTCGTAGGTAGTAATTCAAAATGCAGTGTCCTAACATGAAGTTAGCAAGTGACCAGTGACAGATCCTTTCTACTGTGCCCTAGGATCAAGTATTATAGAACCGGGTACCTTCAGTTTCCATAGGAGATCGTTAAATGCCAGTGCAAAAACTACCCGCTGCCATGCAGCATTCGACACACTAACTTTACAATTTGGATTGGTAGGCTTTGAAGGGTGTGCTCTCTATCCCCTACTCCATTCGTTCTCCTACATTACACTGAGAGATGCCCAGCATCCATTCAGAGTTGCCATCGTCACCATATGAATGTCGTAGAGGAGATTGGACGGCCTCCATCAGGTTTGACTCCTCATATGATGACTTACAATATGCATAAGAGTTTCTGCATTGAATATATTGCGATGTAAATGTAAAAAAATAGTGTAGTTGTCTCGAGCGTTTTCATCTTGATCAGCGTTTTCATTGGCAACAGCATTTTCCGCCATCCACTCAAACACCAACTCACCTGGCGAAATCCATCGATTTTAGACTATGGGCCCTATTGTGGAACGAGTCGATTTGACGACTTTGAGTCGACGTTAAAATTTCATACTGAGAAAGTCGATTTTTATCGATTAAAACATAAATATGAGTCGATTACATTTTTGGCGTCGACTTGACAATTATGTAATCGACTCATGATAATGCTTTTATCGACTAATTTCGACAAAAAACGACTTTCGCAGAAACAAATTTTAACATCGACTCAAAGTCGTCAAATTGACGATATCCACAATAGGCCCCTATGTTTTGATCAATGCAAGATTCCGATCGACGTTCAAAGACGTACGTGCAATGCGTGTGCCCAATTGCGGATCGGACCATTTTGTTCGAGCGAAATTTCAGATGCGATTACAAAGAGCGAAGAAAACGGCCCACTACTAGCCAAGTAGAGAGAGTTTCAAATGGCATTATCTAACAGGTTCGCAGCGCTCGCAATGCCGCACGTAATCGATGTAAAACAAAGGCAATTGCCGGATTCCATTGTGGGATGTGCAATGGAGTTGTGTCCACCTATCCGTAAACGGACTCAAACATGGATCTCGGTCAGCTATCTGGACGTCGTTGATAAGCGAAAACGAAAGAAACACGTCGATTTCGAGCAAAGAAGTTCGAAAGAAAATGAAATCGGAACGAGAAACGTACTGGAAAAACGTTGTGGCTGACATGGAAGAAGTGGCGTCGCAGCATGAGTACGGGACGCTGCACCAGAAAATCCGACGGTTAGGCCGCAAACCAACCATCAACATCAAAAAATCGGATGGAACTTTCGTAACCTCTTCTCATTGACGCCTGCAGCGGTGGAGAGAATTCTTTCACCAGCTGTACAACCACGATCCGCCACAACGTCCAGCACCCGAACCCCCGATCATCGAATAGCCGACGAATCAGTGCCTCGATACCAAACCGACAATTATCGAGGTGAAGACGGCAATCAAATCGCTGTTGTCGTTTTAATCGATTTCAAATCCGCTTTCGATTGCATCGATTGGAACAGTTTGCGGAGAGTCTTAGAAGCCGAACACGTGCAACTTCTCAAGGGTCGTACGATACCTCAACCAGAATAGTTGGTATTCGAAGCGACTTATCCGAGAAATTCCGGATTCAACAGGTGTTCGACAAGGAGACGTCGTTTCGCCACACCAATGTTATTATGCTCGACGTGATTATGCGTGAAGCATTCAAAGGACGACGCGGAGTTCGATACGACGACAACAACTTCGGAAACGAACAAATATTACCTTCAAAACGAAAGGACGGCTTTACCGTACGTTGGTCCTTCCGATTCTTTTTTATGGATCGAAAACGTGAACATTGCTCTAACCGGATGTCAACAAGCTCGAAATCTTCCAAATACGATGCTTGAAGCGGATTATCGGTGTCTCACTCCACGATCGCCTTCGGAAGGAGACAGTTAGACAAAGATGCGACCTTGATAGAAGAAGATATACAAAAATGTCGACTACGGTGGTTTGGACATGTTTGACGAACGGATGATAACCGTTTGCCACGTAAACTTCTCTAGCGAGACCGTCCAGCAGACTGTACAATCAACGATTAACCGTTATCGAGGCGCAAAACGTCGCCAAAAATCGTCAAGAATGGAAACGAATCGTGAATGGAGCTCGAGACCCAGTGCCACCGACAGCAGCGTATCCGTTGGGATGTCCCGCTCGAACCACCAGTTAACGGATCAAAAACAAGAAGAAAAAAAAGAAGTATCGATCGCCATGAAATCATCTCACCTGATCCACTGATCGTTGATCGCGGTGAGTAGCTCTAGAGCCCATGTGTCCAGAGAGCGAAATAAAGTTCAACTTTTCTGTTAAGTATGAAACGCAAATCCTTGCATAATTCTCCCCACCCCAGATTTTAGATAGTGTGGAAATTGAGTTGGGCAATTTCAGATTCTGATCGTAGACAAGCTGCTATGATCGGTAGGAATGTCAAGTGGTATACCAATCGTTGGGCGTTGGTTGGTTGGCTCCAAGTAATCTCGTGGAATTGATCAATGATCGTGAGTATATACGCGAATCCTCGTAATGATGAAAGACCTCCTACTGAATCCTGTTGTTCGGAAGCTTGAAATAAAGAGTTTTTATGTCTCGAAACTTAAAACTTTTAGCATTTGTTACACAATGCGCTTCATGAACTGAAACCAGTCCATCTTTATCAGGCACTTTGAGCAGGTGTTAAGTTCTATTGGCACTCCCTTTGAATAAAACTACTAAAATTTGGAGTTAGTGTTAACCAAACAATCCAAACGAATGATGCTTTTAGACTACTCATTAACCTGTAAAGAGAAGTAAATTTGTACAAACTACACAGAATCCTGCATCCCTGGTTCGACCATTATCAAATCCTGTTTTTCCTCCTTTCTATCCTTCAAAGTCCAGTGACCAACTAAAAAAGGTGAGAAAACTCAATTAAAACAGAATTTCCCCAATCGTGAAAGTTCGCCCCCTCCCCCCGCCACTTCCAAAAAAACTAGCTACTACTGAACAACCCGAAAAGTAATCACGCTGCCAGCAGCGCCAACTGCCAGATAACTTGATCAAATTAACAAAAGGGCACGAATGTTCCTATTTTATTTTATTAAAACGAACCTTGCACTCGATCCATTATCCACAATTGAAATATATTCACAGCGCCGCTGATAAAAGTTGGGATGAAAACAAATAAGCTCAGCACAAGTAGCTCCCCTGCAGTCTATCTGTGTACAAAACCGCCATTGTCTAACTGGCGAACAGCCATTCATTTGGACCCTTATCCTTGCAAGTTCTTGCAAGTGTTCATTTCCGTCGGTCCCTATACTGTATTCCGTAGCACAACACACACACACACATACACACTCACACTCTCTATCTAGACGTTGCATCCCCAGCCCGAGTCCTGTTTTAACTTGATGCAAAACTCCAAACCGGTCGAGCTTTGAGTGGTTCCTGCGGGTTATACATTACCTAATTACATTTAAATGATGGCGCAACAAGCAAGGCACTCCGAAACGTTCTCCGAATATAACTAAGTGTTTTGTAATCACAAGGACTAACTAATTATATAACGTCCATTCCCAGCATGTTGTGAGGAGCTCTTTGCATACGGCTCTGGTGCCGTCCAGCCACTCTGCCTCCCCAGGACGAAACTCGTTAAAATTTCACCATCATAGACGTGAGCGCCAAACAGGGATAATGTCGGTAGGTATAGTCCTGCTGCAAGTTGCTATTTATAAAGTTCCAATTTGAATAAGAATGGCGATTGCTAATGTATGAGATATGCTCCCAGGATCCTCTATAGTTGACCGAGAGCAGTTCCTGCACTTCGGATCCCCTGTGGCAATTAATCTTAGGGATAAATTAAAAAACCATTAGGCTGATGAACAGGTGGCTTACCAGATTCGAAGCAAAAACAGCTATTATAAAAGCTTTGTTTTTCCCATCTCTCGGTCTGTGGCAGCGGCAACAACTACAAATGGAGATTAGCCTCCAAAACAATTGTAGGAGAAAATGTGCAAAAAAAATGAGCAAAAACAAATAATAATGCCCCCCGTGTACGTGCAGGTAGTGCTTGTGAGAGCAGCTCCTGAGGTGCTTAAGGGTGGTGCTACTGGATGATACCTGAAATCGATCTGGCCTCAAGAACACACGCACATCGAACCATTTATGGTTGCTGCCAAATTTATTCTTATTAATAATTAATTCCGAGACAATAAATATAAAGTCTCGGGTTTACTGTGATGTTTACAGGTACTGAAACAATTACCGCTGGAAGAATGGGAGGTTGTGAAAGGACCTTGTTAAGATTTATAGTGCGGTAAGTGATCCATTTAGAAACGACACTATTTAGAGACATCAAGCAAAGTGTCGTTCTTCTGCATCAGAAGTTCGGTTCAAGTTTCTCGACTAAAGAACCCGATTCACTTACAGGCCGCCGGCAGGCCGTGACCTTTCCGGCCAGGTCCACAGGCACGGCCCGATGAAGGCCATGCATTATTCAGTATGAGGGATTGGACTTCAGGTATCCTCCTGACAGGTCGAAGCTTGCAGGTGACGTCATGATTCCCTACAGACACACAGACGAAGACGACAGTTTACGTTTGACGAAACCTGGAGACAGAAACATACGTGCGTGCGGCAATAGATATTGTAGAAGTGCATGCCTTCAAATGCGATCTCAGGTATAGTTTCGTGAATAGAACGTATTCAACGCAAAAGTTGGTTTACTTTCAACTGTTTCGTATTGCTCAGACACAAGGACACACACTTCAAATATATGCATTCGTCGTTTAGATTTTTTTGGATTCTGGGAAAAACAAGACAAAACCCAGGCACGCAATTATATGTGGTACCGAAAACGTTACGCATATTGCGAATTGGCGGTCCAGACGTATGCATGTATCTGTTTTCAACTTAACACCAGACTAAAGTTGGAAGCAGACTAAAGTTGGAAGCAAATACGACCGTGCGTGCAGTGCGTGCGCGGTATATGCAGCTAATATTCGCTGACAGACAGTTCAGTTGTGTTCTAGGGTTCCGTCTAGTCTTCTACAAATAACCAAAAAATCTAAGCGACGAGTACATGTGTCTGTTGTGTGTGCTATTGTTTGGGTATTTGCGTCTATGGCGAATGCGGAAAATTTGGAAGTAGACCAACTTTTGCACTTCTATCTATCAACCAACGCACGCACTATCGCAACCAAATTCTACTCCAAATAAAATAATATTTACCTTCTTGGCCTCCGACTCATTACAACCACGAATATACATATTTCAACAAAGCTACTTCTATCTTGTCTCCAAATGACAAAATCCAGTTCTGGGGTGCCTTTGACTGACATGTACATATATTATTTCACCCCCTCCCCCCCCTCCCGGGCTAAAACAAAGTTCTAACAAAACATTTTTTCCTTTCTTTCAAGATTGCAGATAAGCCCCAAATATCATAGGATCGACAAACACTACTTGTTCAGTAAACTTGATTAATGGTTCATCACACAAATCTCTTGAAATAAATTACCCATAAGGAGTGTGGGTGGAGCCAGCCACTTTCTTGATTATTGTGCCTTGAACTGCTGCAGGGCCGGCAAAGATTAGATTTTAGGTGTCACTTGTCGGGAGATTAATTCCTCAATTCATAAAATAATTAAAGTCAATTAAAGAGAATTATTAGTAGCAACTATTGCAGTAGGGTAGTATTAGTAGCATGGGTGGATTGGAGTCTCTGCTGAAAGAGTTCTTTTAGAAAAGTGGGTGTGATTGGAAGTATCGAAACTGGTAGAGTCGGTTACCCTATGATATTGGGGGGGAATGCAATAAAAATATGTGTAGGCAAAAAGGGGGTCTTCGAGACAGGATTTGCGTCCCCTATGATATCAACATTCCTTTCAACTTCCCTTTATCCGAGGAAATTGAACGAATTAAAGTATTTTTGGGGATTTTGTAATTGGTGATTTTCCATTTTGGGGATTTTGTGCATCAACATTTGACAAGTGGGGAGTGTGTTTGTCCTTGGGGAATTTTGCATTTTTGATTATTTTAAACGATAGGGATTTTTGTAATATTGGTTATGGGTAGTAAAGCTCAACAGAGTTACTTAAGTGCTGTTCTTATGTTGTAATTACTTTACAATTAACTTGGACATGTACACGTTGACTGAACAGGTCACAAACAGTATTCATTACTTTATTTCATGAGGGTTTGTTAACATAGGCTGTAGTGTAGCTATATGTATGTTAGTGGATTGGTTGGCCACTAAATATTAAAAATTTTTTTATTTACATTTTATATATTATATGTGCTACGTATATACAATGGATGAGTTGCTAATTACAACTAACTTAAATTCTAATTGTTCGACTTATATAGGCTGGAGATACTCTATCGCCTACTTAAAGTTGACAAGGAAATATCTCCAACCTTCTATTTTACTATTTACTATGGGACACCAGGTAGTTGTATTGAACAGCGTGAAATAACGGAGGTAACATCGGTGCCATACAAGGAGAAAAGGAGAGGATCGAGAATTGAACCTTGTGGAACCCCTACAAGTACCGGTATGCCCAACACGCTGTAGCCTATTACACAGGAGAGAGGAGAGAAGTCTGATAGCAGAAGAAGAAAAATTATAGAATGTCCTAAGTTTGGAAAGCAAACGCGAGGGAACTACTGAGTCAAACCCTTTGGACAAATGAAGGACTGAACGAAGATCTGAAGTTACCTTCAATACAGAGTTTTGCAGCTATGGTTTTTACGGAAGCAAGATTGGGGTTTTGGAAGGAAATTGTTAGATTCAACATAGCGCTTGATCTGACCGAAAAGAATTTTCTCAAAGATTTTGGTAAGGAATGGAAGAATAGGACGATAATTTGTTAAATTTACTGGAGAAGATTTTCTAATGGAATAACACCAGACTTTTTCCAAATCAGGGGTTCTTGAGAAATTGTCACACAGTAGTTGAAGATATGCATGATGGTTTCCAGAATTAGTGGAGTGAGTCTTCTTCTTTGATCCGTTAGCTGTCGGTGCCGCTGGGTCTCGAACTCTATTCACGATTCGTTTCCATTCTTGCCGGTTTTTGGCGCCGTTTCGAGCCTCGATAACTGATAACTGTTGATTCTTTAGGTCGCCCTTTAGCCAGGTTCTCTTCGGTGCCGATCGCTGGATTCTCCAGGCTGCGGGATGGTTTCGCCAGAGAAGTTTATGTGCCAAGCGGCATTCGGCAAATATGTCCAAACCACCGTAGTCGACGTTTTTGCATTTCTTCTTCAGTGTCTGCTGATCGCATCTTTGTCTAACTGTCTCGTTTCGAAGGCGATCGCGTAGTGAGACACCAAGGATCTGCCTCAAGCATCGCATTTGGAAGACCTCGAGCTTCTTAATGTCCAGTTTGAGCAGTGTCCACGTTTCAGATCTGTAATGAAGAATCGGAAGGATCAACGTTCGGTAAAGACGTACTTTTGTTTTGATGGAGAGTAGCTTAAGAAAACGCGGAGAGACTTCATCACAACCGATATAGTTAGACGAGATGAACAGCAATGTTTCAAGAACTTCGTAAGAGTTCATACAACGAAAGTTGAAACCACCAGTGTTGAGTGAACTAGATGATTCAGAGTACAATGGAGTGGAGAGTGTGGGATCAGAAGGAGATTGAATAAAGGAAGCATTGAGAAGGTGTGGGTACAGCCTTATTAATACCCAAACAACGAATATTGTACTATAGTTGTTTGGAGTTTAGAACAGGATCAAGCTTGCGGTAGTAAAACTCACGTTTAGCAAATTTGAATTTACAAGTGATGAGGTTGCGTAGTTGTTTGTAAGCACTAAGTTACCTAGGAATCCTTGTCTTACGTAGCGCCTATACATAAACTCGCGTTGATTAATCAGATCGCGGATCTTACGGGAATACCAAGGATAGGGTCGAGATACCTGGTACCTTCTCATTACTATAGGGACGCACTGTGATGAATGAACGTAGTTAATAGACCAACTTTAGTGTCAATACAAGTAGTATAATAGATATCATCCCAAGGTATGGACGCGGTGACTACAGATAGCTAATCGAAATTAATATTGCTAAAGTCGCGACATGAAACAGAATCAGATGCAGAGAGCAGGGAAAATGCAAGCTTAGTTGAGAGAAATAGTGGGTCATGACCAAGAAAACTAGGCGAGGAGATTTTACTGTGTTTTAATGCAAAATCTGTGGCGGTGGTAGCTAGAATATCGAGTAGGGAAGGATTCTGGCAGTTGAAAAATATTGGTAGTAGATTCAAAATATGTAAATCCAGCGATACAAGGAATGGCCTAAGTGAAGTCGAACTATTATTGCCTTTCAGAAGTTTAACATTAAAATCACCAGCAACAGTTATGTTTCCATAGTGCAAAGAGCGGCTTCAGAGCGATTTGTTGGCGCCGAGCCCTTAAGGACCTGTCGCGAATCCTGAGACAACTTTGTCCAAAAGAATTCATAGCTTCATTGCTTCGTCAATAAAGGAAAGAATTATGGATGAAGTGAAATTTGAAAGAAATCACCAAGGTTCAGACATTTTAACTACCACCGACCGGAATTATTGCTATATCTAAACCCTCAACCTGCAGGACGTACAAATAATACAGGACGTACAGCTGTTCGACACCGCACTATAGATAAAACAATCTATAGTACAAAATCGCTTTTATCTGTGCAGATAACAAAATAAAATGTCAAACTAAGTTTTCTAAAAACATGCCCCAACAATTCGATACCCACCCTACACTATGGCCCTTTATATAATATCAGTTATCTGTCAAGATAACGACCCCTTTTATATCAGTTCCAATAATTAAAAACGCCAACTTATCAGGAAGTTTTCATATACAATCCAGTACAAACAAAATATTGATTAATAAAATAATATTCCCCCAAAATTTATTGGTTAACCGCATAAACAATCTACAGTAAACAAAACACTTCACAAATCCATTAGCGCCCACTTCAACCTAGTCCAACTAAAGCTGCACCACAACTTGTTAGAAAAAATAATGAAGAATCTCACAAATGCAATAAATTGAAAATGACTTTTACCAGGAATAAATAACAACACAAAATTAATTATTTTATAAATTTCAAAATAATTAATTAATAACATTAATTAAGAAGAAAACTTTTAACCAGATTTATTTCAATTAAATTCAATTTTATTTGTTTATAACTTTTGTGATTAAAAACACACACACGTTATCTTTAGTTGAGACACAGTTTCTTACGAATTTATTAAAAGTGCAATGTGTTTTGTTTCTGAGAGAGTGCATTTACAAACTGACAATGAATAATGCACTTGTTGAACATCCGAGATAATAATCGAATGGAATGGTGAAATAATTTGGAATTTTTGGGAAAGGGGTGGACCAACAAATTTCAAATGCTCGTTGTATTTGAATTTGGGAAGTGATTCAATTCAATGTAAAAACCATTATTCAATATGCAGCGATCCTCTGAATTTTCAATAATTCGATACCATATGGGCCATAGCTAGTACCATATAGGCCATAGAAGAACGAATGTATCTATAAACAACAATTCTGTATGTTTTGTCGAATTTCCAAAAATCTTAAAACCCCTCTCAAAAAATTTAAACGAAATCGCCCATATTTAATCTCGAAAACATTTCCTCATAAAATAAGTTCTCAATTGGCCGTGTCAGTCCGGGGAAAATGTAAAACTTCTTGAAATTGTATAAAACAGACAAATCAAAATTTTCTTAATGCATTCCTTACACACCAGAGGGGCAAAAAAACACAAACAAAACGATAAGCGCTTACGCAGCACGGCTCATGTCTTATCAGAATAAAATCAAGAAAACGCGAAGAAAATTCTCAAGAAGTTTTGAGTAACTCGCAAGAAAGAACGCATTACCGCTGGTGATATATCAACCATTGAACTGTTTGGATTTCCTTGTTACATAACGTCGCGGACGGATAGTCGCAGTCAGTCGCGCACACTCCCAAACACACCTACAATGCAAGCCCGCGCGATATTATGAAGTCCGTCAGCTCGTCAGGTTTATGCATACTAGGACAAGATTAGAATTCTGCTACGTAAGTGGTTCGGGGCTCGCGGTGCTCGGTACTCGGTAGTTTTGTAGTCGGGGCCCGCCATTACTTTAGCCACTCACGTTTCATTAGTTAATGGCGGAGAGAGAATATATACATCAGCGTCTCAGCAGAGCCAGGCTTTGTTTCTCGTATTTCACATAAAACAACGAACGGGGACTCAACAAGGGGCAATACTGTCACCGCGCGTCGTCACCGGTTCATTTGCGCTGTGCAACAACGAGTCCAAGTCGCGCGCGCCTCTTTGGCTGGGAACAACATATCCGACACGACGACGCGCGCATAGCACTTTTCAAAAATCGCGAGAGTAGACGCGTTATTACTGCAACGAGATCCGCGATACCGCATAGTAAGAGTGCACTAGGTACGGCCCGTGTATCTCAGTCAATAGAAATCGATTTCACAAAAGCGCGGGCTGGGGGCGAGCTGCTGGCTTCCGGAAGAAAGCGTGACACTCATCATCGTCAACGTGAAAATATCACGGTAAGTCTAGCAACCGATCGACGAGACACACGAGGTGGAGCATCGCGCATATAGTATATGAAAAGCTCCCGCGAGGCACAGGCCCCACTTGCGAGTGGTGCTACTAGAGCCGGGCCAAGATGAATGCCTCCATTATCCATTGAGCACAGAAGCCACAAATCAGTCAAAGCAGACGTCAAGATCTCAGGGGAGTGCGCAATCAATACATCAATAGAATTTCAATCGCTGGCGGTCGCGCCGATCGTTGTTCTGTGTCAGCGAGTTTTCACGGTGCACAGTTTCATTCCTTAGAACTTGGGTGCTCCTGAAATAGACTCCCACACTGGCCAGTCGAGATATCTAGCACGGACCTTTGCGCGAAAAACGATCTTTTGTCAAAAGCTTTAAAAATACAAAGTGATCTTTATCGGTGACGTTGTCGCACACACTTCCTGACACCTTTATGGGGTGCGCGCGATCCGGCCGTGCACGTGAGAAGTTCCGCCCCGGAAAATAAATCAACTACAAAACATCGCCGTGAGGTGATGTGGCTTAATGGAATGCAAACACCCGCCGACGACGACGACAACTATAGGAGGCTTCTATTTGCACAGATCGTGGTGAAGCCGGGCTCAAGATCGGCTTTTCAGCCGTTTCAACAGTCGAAGACTATCATCGATCTTCAGTCATGAAAACGCGATCGGTTATATACGTGAGTAGCAGCGCCGCGCGAATGCACTTTTTCAAGAATATAAATAATGCGATGTAGTTCTTCTGTTTTTTCGTGATAGTGCAAGTGCATTGAAGTGACACACTTAGGTCGAGACATATAGTTAGTGATCGCGCGGATCGGCTTCTCCTGTTGTATCGAGGCTTTTCACTGTATGTGCGCTGCATAACTGCCAATTTCATATACAGCTAATGGCATGAGTCCGTCGAATCACGCGAATGCAAGTTATGCGTTTCTCATTTGTCATGCTACTACTAGTGCCTACTGTGATTCTAAGTTAAATAATGTTTAGCAAAGCCCCGCAATATCTACTCGCAAAAAACGGTGGTGTTTTAAGTAATTCATTGTTGTTCCACATCCACACGAGCTCTAAATGCTTTGGCATTGATCGGTTTTGTAATATGTGCTTAAAAAATTTCAGTTTTTAGTTAGTATATATATTTCGTGCATAGGGAAACGAAATTTTTTTTTTGGTTTTGGTTTTGTGTTTTTTTTTTTTTTTGAGTTAACTGATAGTAGTACGTACCTCAGCGCAGCACACAGATCTCAAGTATTAGATTCCGATCGATAATTGATGGTGCACACAGAAATTTCGTGCTTTGCTATTTATATAGTGTTGTTAAGCACTGTTCTAGTGACTCGGGAAATTTACAAGTGCTCTGTTGAAATAGGTGCAAATTATTATTGGAGAAGCTGACGAAAGCCGAGCTTCCTATATTGTATATATAAGAAAATTATCAAGTGATCTAAAAGTATTTGTGCATTAAGTACCATGAAGAGTCGAGTTAAGGCACCAGCTGTTACACAAACAAACACCGGCGGCTTAAGTCCGAATCCAGCGTATCCAGCAATTAGTGCAACTTATTGGCTACCGGCACCAAGCCCAACTCCTTATCTCGTTCCAGGTATTATTTATTTTCAGTTTATGTTTTTCTTGATATTGTTGCTTGTTGGTGGTTGGTCGACGGTGCTTGGAAATTATAAAAATCACACTTGATTTGATTTTTCTTATTTTTTTAAGTCGAACCTAAAATAGTGCCACACAGTTCGTAATGTTAGTAAAATGTAAACACAAATTAGCACCACTTATATAAGGTCCAACGTAAAAGTTTGTGTTGTTTGCTTTCAATTTGGATGTTTATAAGGTTTCGTCCAATGTCAATAGACCAATATTTTTCCTTTATTTGCCATACTTATCACTCGATTCGTTTCGGTTTCAATATTTTTGTATATTCAACAGTTTGTAACACTAAGTTGGTTGAATTTGTGTTAGGACGGAGGCAGATCTTGCATAACACTTCTTTCCGCATTTATTTTTTATCAGTTGTTTCTAAATGCAATTTCAGAAAGAAAAACAGTCTTAGTTGCACGTGGATAGAGAAGAGCTTTTTCATGGCTGATTCTCTCTTAGATGGGAGACACTTGGTCGGTGTGAAAAGTGTGCATGCGGTTCTAATAGAGGTAGAGAACATGCGCAGCAGTCTTTAGGTATTGAACGAGTGATTCATAATAAGATGGACAATGTAGTTACTAATGTGCTTACTTTTTACGTAAACAAGCTTTGAATTGTAATTTGCATAAAACATGTAGGTGAATATTGTTTGGAGCTATGTAGAGGAACTGAGTCAATTAGCGCATCACATAACTTAAAATAATTCATTGAACACAATATAGTTTATTTGACACTGCCGTACTTAAGGATAGTTTGTGAATTAACTCAAATGAACTCGACTCTTCACCAGATATCCGGTTCTAACCTCTTGAAACAGATCATTCCGAACGTTCCAATTTCAATCCCATGTCATCTAGTTTGGCATGTTTAGCGTTGCAAAATTTTGTGATGGAAAGTCTTGTGTTTGTATTTGAAGTTAATTTATTTTAATAAATACTCTTGAAAATATTTGACCGTAAAGTTCACATCTTCGTTTATACGGGTGCGCCATCTAGACCTTCGGTATTTCAACATTGAATAACTCTGACATTTTTTAGCCAATATAGATAAATGTAAACGATTCTGAAACGTCATTGAGTACCATTTTAGCTATGAATCAATACGCACCGAAAGCATCGACGTCGGACGCTATCATTGGATCTTGGAGCACTTTCCGAAAAACGTCTGACGAACTTCTATTTCCAACAACACGACGCACCGAAACGTCCGAAATGCTGGCCAATGTTATGCCCGGAAAAAATACAAAAACGGCTGTGCAGCTCTCGAAAAATTAGTGTGCAATTAGTCCACGCAGCTTAAAGGGAACGTTGACTGTCACACCCAAAATTTACTTCACTTTCTCCTACCTAAAGTTTAAGAGGAGGCACTTACGATAGAGGATGCGTTTCATGTCTCCGACGGATTTCGTTTGGTCACCATTTTGGCTTGGCTATCATCATTTGTCATTTGTTTACTGGTAGACATTTCCCCATGACCAGAACGAGGTACCTGAGTAAGAATAAAATTCACCCGCTCATGTCGAGCAACAGGAACGCATGACATTCAAACGCCTGCACGGTACCCGAAAGAGGTACGTTATGCCTGACTAAAATAATAATCGCCCGCTTCTACCTGCAACAAGCACGTATGCACAGTTTTAAATCGCCTGTATGGCACCCAAACGAAGGCAGGATATGCTCACACTTTTTCTACACTAAAGGAAGCAAAATTCGGGCATTAAAAAATGGCATAGGACGAAGAAAACTTGTGACCATAAAGGGTGCTACTAGCATACTCAGTAAACCGATTCTTGCTCGATTGCGTAGGTCAAGCAGCATTAGCGTGATTAGTACTTAGTTGGGGACCGGGTGATAAAACGACACTTGCGTTTGGAATGGTCTATGCCAGTGGTCAGAATGTGGCTCTTTGTTCTTCGTTCTTCCACAAAAAACCATATGCGGGTGTGGGAACACTAGAGTTTCAAAAATAGCCTTGTGAACTCCAAGTGGTTTCTTCTTGGTCAGCAACGCGTCCGGGACAATCAGGACTCGAGGAGTACACCATTCATGTCCCACTATCGATAACGAGAAGTAGTGGCTCGTTTTCGGCGTTACGTTGATTGGGGAAAGTCTGAGCGAAAAATCTGTAGTCATATTGCTGAGCCTCGACAACCTGCGATATAGGGGCCGCTAAAGGAAGAAAGTAGAAAGAAATAAAGCTTCATTTGTGGCCGTTCTATCCAGACAGTATGGAATGTCTATGAATTGAGTCCCACACAACATTTCTTACAGTCATTTTCCTAATCTTCATTCACGACCTACCCCCTTGAACCCCACTCCATATCTTACTTGATGACGGTACTCTGCGTCACTTATGTCTGTTATACGCCATCGACAAATTTAAATCAAGCTCTTTTCTATCATGATCTCGAGTCTCTAGTCTTCTACATTTTTTTAGCGTTGAACGAGAATGTCGTATGTGACCAAACCTTTAAAATCATCCAATTTTCATACAAATTGAATAACCTTTGAAAGTGTTATTGAAACTCTACACAAAACTCTGACTTAATTGACATCCAGCACTCACAATCACAAATCTTTGTTTATTACTCGCCTTCCAAACCCTCGTTTATTACCACATCATTCGGAAGTTAATGCGGCAAATACGACAAGCGAAACTTCCTTGACGCATATTGCTATTGTGGCACATTTTCAGTTCAGTTAATTCATTCATAAACCTTTCCATCATATCTTATCATCCCTTGACCTTACTTTGTTGCCCTGCGGATGAACACCTGAAAATAAAGCGACTTTCAAACAAGCGCTCTCTCTTCAATCAGTTACGTACCAAACTTGCCACACACACACACAGACGCGCAGCTAAATTATTCAGACGGAATGAGGAATTCAAAAAGTAGATTTGACACTTTTCTGACAAGATGTGTGTTCTCATGTAGCGATTTCCATCTGTGCAATAAAATATGTACATAAACCCGTCCAACGGAGCCAGAAAGAATTACTTGAATAGGGAAGGTTCCGAAAGCCCTCTACGGGTTAATATAATATTAACCGAGTTATTGAGGTAAAAAGATAACCACGTGGCTCAGCTGCCGGGCCCAGCGCACACACAGAGTATTTGGCACAATGCTGGCCGCCCCCCCCCGAAAGTACGGCAGCCATGGCCCGTTGTGCGGTCGACGGCAAAGATGCCAATGGAGCACATGTACATACATCATTAATTGCGGGCTACATGACCTTAAGGTTGATGTTTATGAAATACTTGAAGAGATGCTCCACATGGATGAGCACAATGGGACGGGGGAGTATATCCAGTCTTCCAGGTCTATACGGATCGTTCCGGCGCACACAGAGGCCGACATAAATGTAGATTACATGGGGAGCATCCTCCTTACGCTCCACAGTCGCAGCACGTACGTATGGGCATTCGAGCAATTGGTCTGGAAAATCGGAAAGTTATGGCCGTTAGAAGACGATGGAGACGTTGCCGGGTTATGTTTTAATTCCCGCCCGTGCAAAAAATCTAGGCCAATTGATAACACATATTCAATCATCTTTTCTGTGCCATTGACGCGGGCCCGTCATCGTCGTGGAGAGGAGTCGATCGTTTCTTGCCGTTGGGTTTTACGACTGCAGCGCCCCTTCAGGGACGACAGTTTCACTCTAAAACGTCGCCGCGCGACATTTTATCTTCAATTTGTATGAAAATGTCGCCGAAAATAATTTGTTTCTGCTTCGGTACGTGATGTCCAGATGTGCTATTTAAAAAAGAGTTTTCGCTTTTCTTTGACGACTGGGAAATTCGGATTTTTCAAACTGTTTTTCAACAGTTCGGCCTTGTCACTTTTCTTTCGATTGTCAGATGTCAATTAGACTAAAAAGAAAATCTCGCTGCAGATCTACTCGTGAGCTCGGGTTAATGGAAGCTGCATTGTTTTGAAAATTAAATATTTTGTTTTTTCCGTAGAGGAGAATAATTAGAAATTGTGAGCAAGCAAGTCACATCTCCGTTCTTCTTAATTACAAACGTTTTGCTTAGATTGCTAAATTATTTTCTAAGAAATTTTTGTATTTACTTTATATAAACTAAGCTGAGGAGTCCCCTTTGTTGCACTACCAGTTCATGTCATGGCGCCATGTCCAGGAGTAAGCTTAGTTTAAAGATAGAAGAGGATATAGGTTAAATGGGGTGTAGGGATGCTCGAGTACAAGGCGATAAATCTTGGTTATGAACTCTAGGCTCTTGGACGAGTTTGGAAATACTAAATGTGAAAGATATCTCCATAGTCATTTTGTTCTATTCATAGCCAAAATCGTATTAGAAGCAAAAAAGAGTCATGTAGTGTGTAAAAGTGACTCAAACAGTCTGGACTTGTATTAGAGGATAACAAATGTTTCCGCTTCAGGCTTGACAAGAAAGATATGAACATCTATCCGCAACAAGCACAGACCAATGGTGGACAAACTCAATAGTCAACAGAGCCAATTTTTTTAGACATACTATATAGGATTAGGGTGCGCCTTATTATATGAACAATACTGAAAGGTCAATGGTCTTCAGCTTTCTTTCATAAACTTTACTTGTAAAATAACCCCACAGAAGAGCCTTTAAATTCGGAAAATGAAGAGACCACTCCAAATCACAATTTTTCGACACAACGTACCTCGCGGAATTTTTCACATTTGAATGATTATTTTCAATGTAAAGTAACACAATTTCAGCACGATCTTTCGGTTTGTATTGACTCATAGCTAAAATGGTACTGAATGACGTTTCAGAATCATGTTCATTTGTCGAAATCGGCAAAAAGATTCCAGAGTTATTCAATGTTGAAATACCGAAGGTCTAGATGGCGCACCCTAATCATATTTTGGCTACGGTGAACAAATTATTTACACATCTACAAAGTGCAATCAATGCGTCGTCTAGCCCGGTCATTCCGTCGACCGGGACGTTTCATGAGGTCGAAATAAGCAAAGAATTTGGAGTGCAACCACGGTAGTCGAAGAAAACTGATGAAGCTAGGGCTAGTGACATACAATTAGGTTTTTTTTTCGGACCTGGTTGTTTGCACCAAATGGACCTCAAGCAATTAGGCCAGCTGTGACATACGTTAAGGTTAAAACCAAATCAGTTTCAGAACCGAAAAGAATGTAATAACGGCGACAGCGAAACCGGGGACGGTTAGCCGTACGGGACAAACCTATACGTATGTCGCTAGCCTAAGGGTTTCAGCTCGTTTGCGAGGCACCATTCCAAAGAGTTTTTGTTTTGTACAAGTACAGTAGAAGGGTCCATAGAAATTTGTGAGATCATATGTTTAGCAACTCTTGCAGCAACGCGTTCAGCCATTTACCATACCGCTTGACTTTTTTCGATTCTAGATAATCCAAAATATTTTTATTGATTATTGACTTCATTGCTATTGGACAGTAGGTGGAGAATTTCTGACTAACCATGACCTTGTTTCCAAGAGGCTGCATGAACAACCTTCGTAAAATTAAGGTAGGGCAGAAATTTAGACAAAAATCAAGGCGACGTATTCAAGGTTTTTTCAGGTCTAGTGGATCTGTTGTCTTCAACCTCTTGAGGTATACCCTGCTAATTGAATATGCAAAACAGCTCATGGCACACCAAAGCCGGCTAAAGGAGAGTTAGAGCCGAATACACTCAAAAAATTTAACGCTAAATTGGATTGATTTAATCAAGGTTGTTTAAACGTCAACGGTTTATTTTTCTCATTCTGTTTCTGAATTTGTTTATCCTTATTCCCTCGAATTCCAAAACAGTCCCTTTTGGAAATAAAAATTACAGTCGATATTGTCCTTGCAGCACAGTCGAAAGTACCTTTCCCCATTTCACAGCGTCACTGCAGGAACAACTTATGACATAATCAAGGATAGTGCAGTCCTTTAGTACAAAAGCAATTCTCTATTGAAAAGTGTGATTCGAATGGCCGGGATCTGGTAGCCTGTGTTGTTGGCTTTGCCCTCTGCCAATTCCCTTTGTTGATATCCCTGCCAGGATAATTGCAGCACATCTCAAAAACTCCTGTTCGACCAAAAATTTAATTTTCTACAGAGCAGTTTTAATGGAATCTATCTGCAACAGCTGAACTCTTCTATTTTGGTTTTTGTGTAATTTTAATGACTATAAAAACGTGAACAGCACTTTTTATTATATGTATGTATGTTTGGCCCTGCTCCTTCTGGAAGCCAGCTGAATCCGAATGGAGTGGATCGGGAGAGAGATGCCCGTGTATATTTGGGATTGCCGTTGCCGCTCCTAAAGCGATCCGCGCTGGAGGCACAAATTAACTGGAGGAGTTGAAGTCGTTTCACCCGGAATTGTTTGTTGATACAAGTGGTTGCTCACACTTAAGCAATTAAGCCAGGCCGCAGTTGTGTTTACCGCGAACGAATGTTATGAGGTTCTCCACTACGTGGCCCCACTAAAATTCACTCTTTTTAGTAGGGCGAAGTATGTTGCCAGCAGGCGTCGCCTCCACTACATCCTTTCAAGTGCCACATAAAACATCCAGCCGGACTCAATGGCCCCAGCTAAGTGCAGCAACTTTATAAAGCTGCGATATTCCCGAATGTTTACTATTATTGTCATGGCTGCCATTTGTCCGTGAAGCGGCCGAGGAGCGTATCTCTCGTATACATATATTCGAGAGTTTGACGCCCGGTGCTGCTCGCTGCCATATCGCCCAGGACCAGGACATTGCCGCTGCCATGGTGGTGGTGGTGGCCAAGGAGGGCCCCGGTACATCGTCCATGCAATCTGTGTAGCTACGCGCTCACATTCCTGTCCATGACATGACCTACGTGCGGAGTCGATAAGTGGCGACAAGAATACAAAAATTTCACTTCCTTCAGGAACGTGTCGACAGCGTCTTCCAAGATGGTAAACCGTACCCCGTGCATATATTCATAAGGGAAGAAATTACGGCTCGTCTGTCGAGTGCGGCCGCTCCTGGCGGGAGGACGAGGGCGGAGCGCTGCCGGGTCGCTGCTGGTAATGTAAAATAAGAAATGGATGAGACAACATAGCACCGACAAACCTCTTTCGTCGGAATATGACAAAACAGCAGAAATGAAATGTGGGCCTCGTATGTGGGTTGCATAATAATTAGCTCTGGAATGGCACCAAATCTAGCCAGCGCGAAGAAGAAGGGCACTGCGGGCGTACGGCGAGCGCTGCTGGGAGATCCGCGACAGAAATTTCCATCAGATTATCTGCGGCTTTGAAGATTTCGTACGTATGTGATCCGTGTGCATAATCCCGGCCGCTCGTAATTAGAAGTGAATAGACGAGCAAACCGCCAGTAAACGCGGCCCGATGCGGAAATTGCTTTTATTATCAGCGCTTATAGCTATTTTTACTTTCCTCAATGGTTTCCATTTCAAAAGTTTGCTTTTAATTAAGGAGCAGCCATTCACTCGGCGATGGATGCACAAATTGTTGGATTCCCGACTAACGAACGAAATTTTATCTCTTTAATCTTCGAGTGGTGGGGGGATCGCAAACTCTAATAAACTAATGCGATGGCGGTGGCTGTATCAACATGAAACCCGATTCTCCTGTTTGGATTTTGAACGGTGAAGATTTGTTTTGTTTATATTGATGAATTTATACTAGGAGCAATTCTGGAGTGCTTCTGAAGTGGTGTTGAAGTGACCCAGGTTAAGTCTCAACCGTCAAGACTTTATCAGTAAAATGCATTGAGTTTGCTAGGCCAACGAAGAAGTACTTTATTTGAATCCAATTACGCCACTCATACCTTATGTGTAATAAGAATTTGGGACTGTTAAATAAACACAATTTTGTTTATTAAAATTTATTTTATCGCCTTCAAAGTAGACACCATATTTGCATTGCATATGCCAGCACGTGACCTAAACCTCCACACATTTTTGGTTGATTTGGATATCAAGATAACTCCTAGATTTCTTAAGTTCTCAACTCTGACTAAAGGGGCCCCATTTATAACAATAACAGAGAGGTCAGGACGAACAGTGGCAGACTGAGAGAAGAAGATCCTTCAGATCAAGCTTACTACTAGACATTACACCATGACTTTAACGACATGACGTACTAGTGGTACAAAGAGTGACTCCTCAGCTTGACCATGTCACATAAAAAAAGGAACTTCGAAGGATTGAGTTGAAGTAAGTTTGAGGTCGACCAGGAAGAAACACCGCGTAGGTCAGTAGCAAGCTCCTCCACACATCTTCGAATTGGATCTTTGGGGCAGAGATATAAAGTTGCACATCAGTGAATCTTAGAATGTTTTCCTACCGAAGGAAGATCGTTAATAAAAATGCTGAATAAAAGAGGACCCAGGATGGAACCTTGGGGTACGTCAGCACAAAGTGGAGCTATCGAGGAACTACAACCACCAAGTATAACTTTCTGAGAGTGGTTGGTTAAAAAGTTTTGCACGATTTTTATAGCAGAAGGAGAAAAATGGACACGAGAGGGGAGTTTCTGCAAAAATAGGGAGTGATTGACGCTATCAAAGAGAAGTCAAGCAGCGATAGGCAGAAAACGTGGTGAACGTCAAGAGAGTTTCGGATATCAGTTGTGACTTTGAGGAACTCGGTTTCGGAGCTGTGACGCTTGCAAAATCCAGACTGCCATACATTTATGAGTCGAACTCGATCACAATCCTAAAGGATATGAGGTGCTATCAGCTTTTCAAGAACCTTAGCTAAAAATGGAAAAATACCAAAAATCAGTAGGACAATGAGAATTTGGTATTGTAATATTTAAAGCAGCTTTCTGAACGAGGGAAACTTAGATACTGGGAGGCAGGAAAATAAGAGTTAAGACAGGCGACAGACATGGAATGTGCTTTAGATTTAACAGAACTGAGGACAGTGAGCACTTCGAGGGAGCCTACACAACGAAAGTTGAAGCCATCATATGAGGGAGTGAAGAGGATGTTGATCGGGTCCACAGAATGGTGAGATAAGAAATGTTGGTTTAGGATTTCAGGAGAGAGGGCAAGGGCGGTCATTATTCTTCGTGCTCTTCATTCTCTTACCGTGACAACATCAATTCTGAGCGGCTTTTAAGAGCTGTTTCTTCTTTATCCTGGTATGACATCCATGTCTCTACCTCTGTCAACCATAAGGTCGCTACCTTGTGCTCCTTCATTCAGTCATTGAATGACCAATGTGTACCGCTAGTCATGCGTACACTCAAAACTTCTTCTAGTTGTTCATGGTTTAACTCGCGAGATCCGGGATTTGATAATCCAACGTGAGTCTATGTACCGGCTTTGCCGTAGAACTAAAATTCGCAGTTACTTAATTGACTACAAAGAACTTCGTAATGGCATCAACCTCAAAGCCAAGGCTGCTAAACGAGAGTGATATGCTCGTAAGCCTAACCCTGACTTAGATTCGAAACGACTTTGGTCTAATCTTTGCTCACTTTTTGTTCATTTTGCCTTATCTGAGCCTTTTGATGTTAATGTTGAGTTATCTTGCGCGTAATAAGTTCCTCTCTATCAATCAATCTGCTTCCTCAAACGCACAGTGGAACTACTATGTTAGGAGTTACAACTGATCTTAAGGCTACGATTGTTCACGGAAATCTTGCATTATTGGTCGTACTCGACTTCTCTAAGGCTTTTGACTCGGTGGTCCATCCGCTCCTGTTGGCCAAACTTAATAAGCGTTACCATTTCTCTTTCTCTGCTAAGGGTCTTTTCTCCTCTCTATTTAATGATAGATTTCAATATGTTCGTCACAATAGCATAACATCCTCTCTTCTGCCTGTGAGTTTGGGTGTTCCTCAAGGTTCGATTCTAGGTCCTTTTCTTTTTCTTTGTACATCAATGATCTTTCCTCTGCCATTAAGAAACTGTGAACTAAATTAGAGATGGGAGTAGGTCATTCATAAACATTAGAAATAGAGCAGGGGATAAAAATTGATACTGGGGATTTCCACCACGGATGGGGTTGGGTTTGGATTTCATACCAAGATTTAAGGGCATGAAGGGGAATTTTGTTCTGTAGAAGTTCTGTAGTACAGAGGCAACATCAATAGCTTGGATTTTAGCTAACAGGGGTGAGAGCCATACTCTATTAAATATGTAACTTTGGATATATAGAGGGCAACCAGACCAGACCCCTAGAATGTGCTAAGGCTGATGTATCAAAACTACTCAATACAAGAAACTGGTGTCAAGCTGCGGATTAGAAAGACATTTTGAGGAAAAAGTTGGGGATAATTTTCACAATTCGACGTCGACTGAATACGACACAGAGCGCGTTCTAATGGGTCTCCTAGACTATCAATAATATTGTGCAATATTTTGATTTGCGCAATATTTTTAACGATCTGTTGTAAGTGATGATATTGAAAGATTTTCTGGGGCGAAGAAGGAAACCGTCTATATTTTGCGAAATATTATTGCACAATATTATTGATTGTCTAGGGGACACTATAAAACTTTCTATGGTTAACCTGGAGTTTCTGAACGACAAAAGCTTACCATAGTTAACCATAGTAAGGTGAACTGGCTCCAGATGGAGGCTAAGATTAAGTTGGTCTGTAGAGCCAACGAAGAAGAAGAAGAACCTTACCAGACCCTTAAATTCTATGTAAACTTTGACTAAGGTATTTTATGAGGCATACAAAAAAGCACCAATGGACATTTTTTTATCTGAACCCGTGGCTTTTGCATGAAAATCAAACATTTTCCCTCGCAACTTGTCATGTCTTTAATGGAACAAATCATAAAATACCATTCTTCTCTTTCTCAAGACATTTGTAAATCATAAATTAGGTCAATATACACCACTTATCGATTTGTGTGAACTACAAACGAGAAAATTACATGGTAAATAAAGCGTAATTAATATAGTAACAGCAGCACTATTAGTAACGTGCTAAATTAATGGCATTTAGCAAATTATTACAAATTATTCAAATCAACATGCCAAGCCAGAAATCTACAATTGACAAGTATTAACTAGCTGCAATTATGTCGCCGCACCATAGTACAAATCCCTCTCACATATCACGATAATATTTCATAACGACAAAATTCTCGCGTGTGCTTAAAATATCTCTTCTGCTCGATATGGGAGAGAAAGAAGCTAAAAGTGCTTAAAGAAGCAAAACTTCTCCATGGTAAAGAATTTCAATTTTTAAGCCATATGATAATAAAAGTAAACACACACACATACACGGGAAAAAATTTAAATTAAAATAAATCCCCGCATTGTAATCCTAGTGCTTTTCCATAGTACATACATACATATATGTACATAGGAGCAGTAGGAGAGGACATATCCGAGATGGCAGAACATATTTCAAAATAATCATGCATAGAGAATAGGTGTTAAGATATCTCATTGCGGTTTCATTAGGCAGACGAAATTATGCCGTGCAAGAATGGGTGGGAAAAATACGTCTAATTTATGCAAGTTAGCACGAAAACGCTCTCCTCGCACCAACATTGTCTTCCCTTCAATGATGTGTTAAATTACCGAGCTTCACGCTTTATGCGAATATAATACTTAGAGACAGCCAGAAAGAAATGAGACGACTCCACGACTACGTATTTTAGTATGCTAAGCAGGAGGTGTCTTCAACTACACGCGGAAATACCTTATAATAAAGTCACCTGACATTTTTCCTATGAAAAAAACCGCGCGCGAACGGTGTGAGTTGAGGTGAGCTAGTTCGAAGCCTACGAAGCCATTTGTATTTGCTAAAGGCGGAAAGCACATTTCAATTCTCGCATTTAACACTGGTCTATGGCGAGTTCAACTTGGCGAAATGCTCGCAATGGAGCCGAACCACGTGCAATGAGCCATTACCAAATACGCGCGCGAACTTTGAAATGTTCGTTTGTGTGGATTTTGATTTGGATATAAAATTCATAAATTAGAATACGACAAAGTAAACAGTTGGATCTAGGTTTGTCATACTTTTGCACTACTTGAGATGATTGTCTATAATTCTCCGTCATTCATTTTGCAATTCATCATTATCACCAACACGAACGAACTATTGACAGCAATCAACGACCAATAATACAGGTATCCAGAAGCGATTCTAAACGGTAGCAACAACTCAATTACCTCGAAGCGGAATTACTTGCACACCTACAACAGAAACAAAGTCAGAAAAAGAACGACACAAAAAACGAACTTATTCTCAAACGACATTTCGGATTTCGCCATACTTAAAAGCACACTTTGACTAAAGGTGTTCGATTCTGCGCGTAGAAAAATAGCTTAGACCAAAAACTCTCCGAAAATATTCTGGACTTGTTGAAAATTGAAAACGCGCTTTTCACTCTTCGTACGCGCGAGTAAATAAACCAAAATAATATTTCCGCGGTGACTTTTATCGCCGACTTTAGTTCTTTTGCCGCCCGAAGACGCCGACGTGTGATTTCTGTGATTTATTATTAGAATCTTTTATGAATGGCGAATGGCTCTGCGTGGGAAAATCACAAATTTTGTTAAAATAAAACAAACTTTCTTTGAAAAAATATGTATTTATGTTTCTTCCTTCCATTTTCCATTCTTACAGATATATAAAAATAAATAATGATGCTCGGTTCAAGCCATTTGTCATAATACACAAACATTCTAATAATTTCCTCAAAAATATTTATTAGAATCGGGAATGATGGCTGATGGTGTGATTTTTGATGTTTTTGTTTGATTAATATTTTTATTTTGTGAAAATTTGTTGATAATGACATTAAGGGTGAAATATGGGTTTTTAATATTTTTGTTAGAAACAGAAAATCAGGCCTTTTGATTCAAGTTGGTATAAGAATTTTTTTTTTTTTTAGTTTCAAGAGGTAGAAATTTGTTGATGATAGGGTCGTATTGAATTTGAGATCTCTAGTAAGACCTTCGTGTATTTTTGCTTTGGGACACGATCGATACGGCGTTCTTTGTTGGAGATATCATTTCAGAAGGTGCGGCCTTGAAGTTAGCCGTCTCAAATTTAGCTTATCTATGTGGCTTTCGGCAGCACGCTAAATCATAAGCCCGTTCACAATATAAATTGGCTGTGTATTTCCGGCGAAATACACGTAATTCATTGAAGACGCCAATAATACCCAGTCTTTCAGCAAGATGTGGCATTTTAGAATGGGGCATAATCATTGTGGGACAACTGGGGCATAATCATTGTGAGGCAACTGTTTCCACAATATGTCCCAGAGGAATAAGTAAAATATTTATAAACGCAAAAATCCTTTTACAAATGCGGTCCCCCAACTGAGTACTAATCACATCCAATGCTGCTTGACCTCTGTTATCAACTTAGAACCGATCGATTAAGTATGTTCAATGACACCCTTTACGACAACAACAAAAACTAAGGCTTTTTATGAATAAAACTAAAGCTTAAGAGTATTAAAAGCTTTCTATAAAGTAAGGCAGATGCTGGGATTGCTTAATTTGTAAAAAGGTTGCCTCATAAAGCGCTAATGAGAAAACTGACAAGGCATACATCACTTTAGTATCGCTGAATTTTGCTTTGTGTGGTGAATGAGGAAACTTAGCGGGAAACCCTATTTGGGCATGCCCTGATTTGCCACATGACATAGGACTCAAACCAGCAAAAAGTTTATGGAATTATAGGATGGCCAATTGGCTCTGATTTATTGGTTTTTCGCAATCGGCTGACCAGGACTTGTGTTTTCGTAACAGAAACGGCAAGTCTGTCACTATCCATATCACTATCAAAATACTGGTCGAGATCTCATGAACACAAATTGAAAATCAAGATGGAAAACTTACTCTAACTCGAAATATTAGACAGGGAAAAGGTTTTTGGGTCATTCAGATGAAGAGACTTGGACTGTAATGAGATATACTAAATACTGCAGCCATGTTAGGTCTATTGTGAACGTACCCCATTAGCGGAACAGACTTTCAGCTTTCCGAACGAAGGCAAGAAGGTCTTTAATTGACAAAGACCGTACTTCCGCAGGGCTAATAATCTCTCTGATAAACGTTCTTCTAAGCCAGATTAGTGCAAAAAATTCACAGTGTGGAAGTTTCGTCGCCTTCCGTGTAGAGTCGGCATTCTACCTCTTGTGTCCTTTGACTGTATAGGGCCAGTTGGAAGAGATCTAAAGTCTCAAGGCACTTATGGCGGCGCATTTCCATACGAACATATGCAATGGGTTCAATGCTAAGATTGCCTTCATCGCAGCTGCGGTAATGAAGAGGCAAACAAGCCGTTGCAGTTTGCAGCACTTGATGATCGATGAAGCCTGTTTAGTCTTGGGCCACCAAACTATGGTGGCATAAGTGACCACAGGTTTAACGATGGTTTAACTGGAAGCTATGTAGAGGAAGGGGAGGTCCAGCTTTTCCCTAATATGAAAATCTAGCAGCCTTTCCATCGTCTTTTTCGTACGATTTAGGCAGCTCCAGGGCTCTGTAGCCCTGTTTTGGAGAACATAGGGTTGAAAAGAGGCCACTGCCCATTTAACCTTGTCACGGTCGCAGATGTTCCCAGAAAGACTCCAGAAATAACGGTCTGAGATGGTCCTATGACTATACCCAGCATCCAATGTAAAAGCGGTCTGGGGGATTGACTCTGGAAACTGCTCGCTGAGCAGGTACCTCAAGATTTCTTCATGGTTAGAAGTGTAGGAGCCATGCTTTCTATTGAGAAGGCCTGCTCCGTTGAAGGATGGTTTGGAAAGTAGCTTTTGGAATCGATTCGAATCTGCAAGCCCTCCAGGCAATCCCTTTGGAACTTTTCAACTCCTTGAACCTACATATATTCATCCCACTACCCGGTATGTTTGCTCTACTGAACCCCTATCACCTAACATCACCACGCAATACAGCGAACATGCCGTTCCACCAGGACGCTTTACGCGACGACTGAAAGGCAGAGACAATGTTGCTGTCATGATAGGAAGAGATCAGCTCATCATAAAGCTGCGTGGCCGCATTTTCCAGTTCACACACTGACCCGATAGAAGCAGGAAGCAGCTCTGATTTTGATGCCACAATCCCCTGAAACTTAGACCCGTTCATTTTCTTAGGAACCAAAAAAGAGGCGCGGATATGTGGGAGGCCCTCAATGTCTAATCTATTGTGCAGATGATCTGACAGTGAGGCCTCCTCTAGAGCACGCCAGTCTTTTATCCTGACGGAGAGAAATCTGCTAGTGAAGGTGAGGTCCAGCACCACCTTTCTTTTAGCAGTGACAAGAGTGGGTTTGCATTCCCTATTTGCAATATATATGATATTCATAACAAGAAATTCTAGGAGATGCTCACCACTTTTGTTTACATCGGTACTCCCCCAAAGGAACTGGTGCACAGCATCACAACCGATGACGAATTGCCGCTTCGTCTTGCGACAGAACTCAATCAGTTCATGAATCCCTGGGGTGGCACTACTGCTACATACCCCGAAAGTAGACGGACGCAAGGACGATTTCTTGGAATCCATTGGCACCATCGTCAATTAAAAGGTCAGCGCGAGGCGCCCCGTATCTCCGATCATATACCAGTTTACTTGAGCCGATGGTAAGTCCTCGCCGCGAAAGTGTTGCAAAGGTTGGAGGATGACCCTTTCGCATGATGCCAGTTAACTTGCTCTGATACTACTTATCTACTGTCTTCAAGATGAAGCTAATTGACATCTGAGCTCTATGATTTTTCATGATCCATGCCATCTCTTGATTTGGTGACAAAATATACCGTTCTGATCCCTTATGACTTTTCCGTGATCATGCAAAATGAAAAACTTATACCCACGAGTTGAAAATGATTTGTAAATTTCAAATCATAGATCAAGAAACTAATTTGAATAGTAGCCAGGGGATGATGCCAAAAAGTCTTTAACCTGTACAGAACAGTAATGCCTTTTCATATTATATGAGTTTCGAATTTACATCACGTTTTCACACACTCTACGACGTCAATGTCCAACAGAACCAAGTTCAAATATGTTAAAAGAAAGTTTGTCAATTTATTTTCACCATTCTCAATTGATCATTATGCAAAAGAAATATTTCAGAGTAGGTAACTGTGAAATAAATGCCTAAAAGGTGGATGTTTAAAGAAAAACAAAATAGACAAACAAAGTGACTAGACCGAACAAGCTCCATTATTCGTGAGAGTTGATGACAATAGTTCAATTGTTGGAACTTTGTCGCATCAATCGTTGGAAATTTACGTGGTTTTGTTGGGAGGTTGGAGGTTAATTCAGAAGAACGATAGTACATAGTGTGACTTTGACTAGTTGATCGGATTGAGCGATTGTCTAATAATAATACATTGAATTACTACCAAAAATCACCATTCGCTAAAAATTAAATTAATATTTGTTAAATTTACAAAATGTATGCATATAACAACGAGTATCTGTTAGTGACGCATAACGAAAACGAAAATTGGACTTGAATCCATTAAGCAAATATTTTCTTAAAAAAAAAAAAATTATAAATTACAGAGGTGCTTTCCTGCTAAATGATCCATTGTTATCGTGATCTTGGATGTGCGTCTCACCTGCCGGCTGAAATTACTTAACGACTCAGTGAACATTCTTTTTGATAATACATACTAATTTCTGAATCAATTTCGCAAAGGAATTTTTATCACGACTTTCCGTCATATTTTTCCTTTTTTACTTGTAAAGAATATTTTCGTTATTTTTGTTTTTTTATTGAATTGATTTTGAGAGTAAGTGAAAATTGTACGACATGTAAGCAGCCTAAAATAGTCGCACGATATTCTTTCACATTCCGTTTCAATTCTACGGAATTGTTTACTACGTGAAAAAAAAAACGTTTTTCCGCAATTTTACTTCAACCGGAAGAAAACACCCTCGACGAGATCTCTGTAATTTGGAAACATCAAAGAGCCTACAGAATTTATTTTTTTTTTCATCCATCTCGATATTTGGAGAAGTAGTAGGTAGTAGAGCAATGGTGGCATTCTGGAAGAACATATATTTTTAGCAACTCCGAGACTAGTTGATATAATGTAGTCATGATGGCAAGAATTTTTCAATAAAATTGTGAATTTTATACGTGAATTAGCCGCGTTTATTTCGTTTCCATGTTTTTATTTTTTCCTCCCTTTTTCTCTCATCTATACGGGGAAAAAAAGGAATGAATAAGGGAAAAATACCAGAAAAAGCATTCAAAAGGGATGTCGAGCCGGAATATGTTCTTTTTCCCATAAGAAATCCAATATTGTCGTATAATTCCCGAAATTCCGTCCTTTCTTGTCAGGAACATAAAAGATGGCAAAAAATGAAGGCAAAGATATCTTACGCCACCGTAGAAGAAAGCACCAAAGTGGAAGTTTAGAGGAAAATTTACTTCCACGATACGATTTTGTCCTCGGTTCTTTTCCTTTATAAAAAAAAAGAAAAAAGAATAAATGGAGAAAAAAAAGTGACGGATAAGAAAATTTCTTGAGACGGCGGAATGCAATGTGATTTCGGTATGCACTTTCACGACAACGACTACGAAGGGTAATGACTCCTCAAAAGATGGATTTCCACCGGCATATCTCCAGCACACCCACCCGTGAGGCACATGCATTATTCCCTTATCTTTTATCTTTCAGTCAAGAGCGCCCGCCCTGGAGTAGAGCAGCGGGCCCGTGTGTGCCTGTGCTGCTGCTGTATTGTCGGCAGCATGCCAGATTTCAATAGGACTAATAAAACGAAACTACTCACTTGAGGAAAATCCAATCACCGGAAACGGTTAAATGTAGGCAACCATATGACGTTTCCGTACGTCAATGTGGAAGCACATAAATCGGGGGCATGTGGCAGATGGGCTTGTGTGCTGGCTGCATCTTGGCCCTAATTTGAGATCTAGTTCAGGATTATCATGGGTAATGACTGAAGTGAGTGTAGGTTTGTATTGCGACAGGACATATGCGACAGTGGAAAGGGTTGTAACAGTGCATGCCGTGGTAATGATGTCCTTCAAGGATTAGCAGGTGGAGATTTTGTAATTTGTTTCATAATTAGGTTTGAGTTGTTTCAGGTGCTTTACAATTTTTATTTATTGGGGTTGATATGAGGCATTGCAGACCAGCTATTGACTTTGAAATGACCGTCGATTAATTAAGAAGCTAGGGACTCGAGATAAAACTGTAAAGAATATAAACCTAAACTCAATTAGAATAAGAGCTTCATCTCCGGTCGCCCAATCAATGCATCCAATTTTAACTCTACCCCATCTCTGACGAAGTACCTCAGGGGTCAATTCTAACACCTGTTCTATTAATAACCTTCATAAATAACCTATTCTCAGTTCCCTAACTCATACTTCACAAATTCGCTTATGAGAGCATTCTGCGTTATTCTTACGCCTCTCCTCGAATACAACTCGTCAATTTGGTCGAAGGTTCTCTATCGTTGGATGGTTGGTTGGTTGAAGTGTGAGGCTCTGTACTGACCTCCAATTAGCACATTAGCACCGTTTTGATACCACTTATTCTCGTAATCACTAGGCTTATTACAAGGTTTAGTTCCTTGAATGGATGCTCTTTTTCTAGGTTTTCAAGTTCGTTCAGTTCATGGCTGCGAAATGAACAATTTCTGACCCTAGCTAGTAGTGGTAGGACAGGATTATAAAATAAGTTTGTAAGAGGTGCCTCTTTTTTCGTTTGAGCCAGCACAATGTCATGCTTCAAATGAGGCTAGGCGCTATTGTAATGCCTAAATGACAAAAAGGGTTTGTCCATTAAATACGTGAGGGGATTTTGGCGAATTTTCAACCCCCTTCCATCCTTGGTAAGATGTAAGATTTCGCTCGACCTCCCCCCCCCATAATCTCACGTGACATTTTTAATATTTTGTAAAATCTCTAGTATTTACACTAAAAACACGCATTTACGGGCGTAAACACAGCAAGATGGGCTTTTCGGTGGTTTGCTTCACCCGTCTCGAACGCTGCTGGGTGACTGCTAAATAATCGAAGCTACTGTGCTACTTTGTGGCGTTCGCATAACCACGATAAATTATTTTGTGTAGGATTTAGCTATACCTTAATGGAGAGACATGCTTTACTTAATTTAACCCAGTTTTCTCGCTTACACCGAAATATCCCCTACCGCAGTGGGAGAAAAGAATATAAAGGCGGCTCCACACTCACGCCGTGAATTCACGACGAGAATTTACGCCGTTTCCACGCAGAACAGAGAACAAGGAGCGAACTAGGCGAGAAAACCATCACACTAGTTCACGGGTGCTCGCGGTTGTTCACAGCGTTAGTCTGACCGGCCGGCTGACTCAATTCTTAAAATGCTAAGGGTCACTTTAAGGCGTCCATTATACTTTCATTCAAGCGTCAATCAATTCCATCAGTCATGATTGACGGGAATCAAAATATTCAGATAATTACATCGATCATCATCTTAGACGGTGGGGAACCCTAACGGAATGATCACATATTCTAAATCGCCAAGCAAGCCTCCCAAGGCCTTGGATTTCTTAACAGTTGCAAGTTCCTCCTCCAGCCAGCCGCCCTGGCTACAAAATACAAACCCTACTTACGGCTCATTCTTGAATACAATTCGTATAACTAGGCAGACGCCCAAAAATCTGACTTGCCTCGAAAAAATGTAAAATCACCAATGTGTTTGATGGCACCTTTCGCGCCTCTATACACCTTTTAAGCCACCGTAGGAATGTAGCAGCCTTCTCTATACTTTATGGCTATTACCAAAGCGAGTGTTCCTCATTAGTTCATCTGGTGCAGAAGGAAGTACAGTAGTTATAATCTGAAACCAATTTTAATTGACAGTCCAATGATATTGCAGTTGTTGCAAAAAGACCAGGTTAGAACAATACCCCTTTATTTTCATCAGTAAAATCAGTCTGTCTCATAAAACTACCAGGTTACTATCAGACAGACAATAATTTTTTAAATGTACATTCTTTTATCTTTAATTTGATATAAAATACAACTTGGTGTTCCATGATGTGAAAGTCGAATTATACTTGACCCACTCTCCTTTATTTTGAAGAACGGCCCTTTTCACCAAAATCTTAGAAAGCAAACCGATTTTTTTGTTATTCTATGTGAAATCTACTAAACATAAACGAAAAATAATCTCCTTTGATTGGAAATTGAATTCCACTAACTGAAGCTTGAATTGTTGCTCCCAAATGTTGTATTAAACGAACTGATGTAAAATTTTATTGTTTAGAAGCTACAAAACAAAAACCCTTTCTAGAATCTCTTAAATTCGTGCCATTAGACACTAGAATTTTTATATCCCACCCATAAAAGAGCACTTTCTTAAGATCAATGTCCCTTAATATGTTAATAAACGGTCAATTATTGGCATTTCACCCTTGGAGCGCCCCCGCCGAAAAGCAGCGACAACTTCTTTAACTTTAAAATACGCCAACATTTTCTCTCTCGAGTTTACTTCTCTTTTTTATGGTTTTAGATTTATGTGACATCAAAAGTTTTATATCGCCAAAGTTGTTGCAAGTTTGTTTGGTGAACAACTGAAGAAGGCCCATAAGAACAAAGCACGAATCGACACAAATCCATCGAATCAAATGAAGTGTGAAAGTTTTATGTAAAGGATATCCCGACTGTCTTCTAATGATTCTGCTGAAAGAGTTATCGGCTGGTATTCCAAAAGTTCGTATTATGTGTGTATATTTGCTGTTTCCCCCGAAACCCCCCCCCCCCCCCCAAAAAAAAAATACAGATCCGAGGCCAGCAGTTGAAATCATCGACCACCACACAGAAGGAGGAAATACTTAACGGGGCCCTGGTTCTTCTCCGGGTGAAACCGCATAGTTCCCTTTTTGGGAAATTGAAACAAAACATTAACTTCCTTTAAGATTTGCAAGAGAGCGGAGGTAGCGAGTTTGAAAGTTGAACATTTGTTGCAAAGTTGATTGAAAAATCGACAAAATTCATGGAAACTTTTGCTTCAATGTACGTGCTTTTAAGAAAATTGATAATCCCTTGAAAGACTTCTCCCATGTCCTCTTTGGGGATCAGAAGAGTTTTTGGGCATTGGTGGGAGAACTTAAAGTCTGCTTGCCTTGCAAAAGGTTGTGCAAAGTGAGAGCGCGTTAATCCTATTACGAAAATTTTTCCAAAAGTCTAAGTTACGAAAAGCGGATAAGATTTTGATTTTTAAGACGATACGAAATTTTCTGCTCCGCTTTCGATTTTATACCCGAAGGACTTAAAAGATTTTCTCCTTCTCTCCTTCCGCTTGGTAAAGTTTGTTCATTTATTGAAGAAAGATCAAAATGTTTTCTTTTCCAAAATAAAAAAAAATTAAACATGTTATCCTATTCTACAATATTTAACATTTAAATAAGAAACAATGATGGTGGAGCAGAATCTTAATCGGGGGCTACTGAATATTGAATCGGAGGAAGTTAGCCAGATCAAATCGTTCACATTAATTAGACATGAGAGTTGGGGGGTTGAAGTGGGAGGTGGTACAACTCGATCAAGTAAGAAGCTCTAAACTAACAGTAATCCCTTCTGGGCATGCCCAACTTTTATCATAGACTGAGTTAGAATATGGTATTTATTGTTTTCAATACGTTTGACGATGGCAAGTCTGAATAACTTCAACAGTACTGACCTGGTTATCAACACTCCTTTTGAATTTTTAAAAAACGAAGCTAGCAATTTTGACCAGCCCTTGTAAGTGTTTTTATGGAAGTTGTACATGGGAATCAAGTTTTTTAGACCAGAAAGGGATTTTAAAGTACCAGTATATATTATCCCTCTATGTCTTTACAATATTTCAATGTGATCTCCCTGCTTCCAAATATCGCCTGAGAAGCTTTGCTATTCCATTTTTATTCATTAGACAAATAGGTCCTGCAATGACGGCAGAAAGTCTTAAAAAACAACATCCACGCACGAGCTTTGGTCTCTGTAGTTTCTAGTTTCGACATACTACCATCTCAAAAGTCTATAGTTCGATTCCACGCAGCACTCCTGGCAACATAGAGTTGTTTTTGTCCTCCCTCTTTACAGCAAGAGAGAAAAGTCTCTTTACCAACTCTTCGACCTTTGTCAAATAAGCGAGAAAGCCATATTTCCTGTTCGAGTACCGAAGTCACCGTTCTGTCGTGGTAGTATATAGATTTAAACTGTATTATCTTTCCAACTAGAGCTGGTTTTTGACAGGATTGACTTCCACACGGTAGGGGTACATAACTTCTTTGCAAACATTTTCAGGCAGCTTTCAGCAAGATCACATGATTTAGGTACCAACAATGATTATTGTCACGACAACAACAGTATAACACAAACCACATCTCCATATAAATTGTCGATATTGCTGTAAATCTTTTCTCTGGCATTTTCAGAAAAATTGTCGGTGACGGTCTGATTGTGAACCAAGAGTTCCGTTGAAAGTGGAAAATTTCCATATAACTTTTCGGTGTATTTCTCACTGTAAATATGCTTTCTCCGAAACTGTACAATAAATTGTCGGTTCCAATCTCAATGTAAATGGAGAGTCAGGACGACACCGACAATTTCTATATAATTTGTCGGTGACGGTCTCACTGTTAATGCTTTCTTCGAAAATTTAATGAAAATTGTCGGTATCGACCTGGCCTCATTACAAACTGGGAGTTTTTACTACAATCTACCATCATCTACAAAATGCAATTAGTTCCAAGTGGAGCTAAAGAAAGAAAATCTTGTTAAAAGTTCAAAAAGCATTTCTGTTTGTTTGAATGCAATTAACTTTAAACAAAAAAAAACACCAGAACGGGGAAAAAAGCACACACAATCATTGACTGCACATATGAAGCAGCTTAACACCGAAACCAATAAGCTGATTTTTTGTGCCATCCTTTTTGTTCGAAATACTGATGCTCAGCAGGATATCCTTTTGTAAACTATTCCTCTAAAGAAAACAGAAAGCATCGTATATGTCATGCCGCCCGCTATAACCCTTCACTAAATAAACTTCAGACAACAAAGTACCAGGTTCCAATATTCATTGTTCGATCTCTCCTCTCCCGAGCTTTGCATAGTAGGGGCGGGCACCGTGACGATGCAATCCCATTTTTACGGGGGCATAACACCTACAATCATCATCATATACATACTGTACATACCTGTAGGGTTATTTCTCTACTATATACATGCATGCACACATACTATAGGTGCACAGAAACATGAACGTGATTTTAACTTTACACTTTCTTTTGTTGCAGAGCGAAAGCTTTTCGTCGGGATGTTAAACAAAAAATACAACGAAAGCGACGTTAGGCAACTTTTTGCGGGACATGGAACAATAGAAGAATGCACGGTGCTCAGGGACCAAAATGGCCAAAGTAAAGGATGCGCTTTTGTTACATTCTCGTCAAAGCAGGCAGCAATAGGGGCCATCAAGGTAATTGCTTTTATTTTAAGGCTCTTTAGCCGCTTACCGTGATTTTACGGCTTTGTTTGAATAAACTTTATTGATGTGAAAAATTATCATTAAAAAAAAACAATTCATTTTTGTGTGATTTTAAATTATTTTGGTGTAAGGAATTGTATTAACATTAATTTTAAGTGAAAACATAGGCGAAGTGAATTATTCTTAAATAACACTCATAAAGATTAATTTATTCATCAAATATTGTCGTCTTAAAAATATACCCTATCGAATACAATACAACTATTCCAATGGGTATTCCAATCCTCCGAAGAAAAACATTCAACTTCTTCAACGTATACGGAAATATAAACCAGAGTTTAATAAGAAGTCTGAGGCTGAACCAGCACGGTGCACGATTTCAACGTTCACAACACAAATTGGCCGAACTACTCAAATGGCACCAGTGTTTCTGGCCTGGAAGCCAAGCTTTTTGCAGACTAATAATAATTAGTCGATTGCCTAATACTACGCTTCAGCCCAAGACTCCTATGGTTCTTAACAAATCTGCCTCACCTTTGGCTAAACTTCTGCGCAATCTCTACGCCCTTTCATACTTCTTCGGGATTTTCCCTGACTCTTGCTTCGAATCTAATCCCACACCATTTCTGCAGATGTTCCCCAGGGCTCAATTCTATCACCAGCTCTCTTCTTAGTTTTTAAAAATGAAAACGGTAATTTGTGGAGAAGAGGGTGAGAAAGTACGACGGAGCGGGCAGATTTTCCATCGTCCTCTCTCGAGGTCAATACTACTCGCTTGAGGTCAATACTACACGGTATAGAACATTCCTTTTCTCGAAGGTTTCGCTCTATATGACCATGCAGGAGGAGGAGTGCCTGCTCCGTTGAGTGCCTTCTTTCGATACCAACCTGGGACGATGATTTTGTTGTTCCTCAAATTTAAGAGCGGGGAGACATGTCGATTGTCTTCAGTCTTCACTTGTTTCGGTAGATATTTTGCCTTTTTCCACGGGTTATTATTATGGCAGTTATTGAAGATAACCGCTAGCTGGGAATCCAGCATTCCAAGGCTTTACTTTAGACTTAGTTGGAGACACTGTCTACGCCTGCTGACTCCTTGTGATGTAGCCCATTTCTGAGGGCGAGTATAACTTCAGTCGTGGTTGATTCGCACTCGAAAAAGAGACATTTGGACTTGGAGGATCCAGTTCGATGATTATCGACACTTCACTAGCTCGTACCTTCACTGTTTCTTTGTAGTCATATATCTCCGCCTTGAATATCCTACCATTCTTAAAGAGCTCCAGCTTTTCTTTCAGTTCTCGGTAGACCATGCCATTCGCGGTAACACCTACTTGCCTTCTCTCGCTTCCTACCCGTTAATCTATTAACCTCACAAAAAGCCTGGGGTGAGGGTCGTATTCTTCTTAGTTCTTTCCTGTACCACTCATCTTTATTCACCGAGTCCCTAATAATTTTTCTGAGACTAGTAATTCTGGCCGATAACTCAACGTAAGCTCTGTCAAGCCTGTTTGCAGTTCTGTGAAATATTCGCTTGGGAGCTCTCAACCACTGATTTCGTAGCTTGACCAGTTTTAGTGTTAGCTCAGATATGTAATTGTACTCAGGGCCAGCGTTTGGTTTTTTTGCGCTCGGTGCAGTATGCCATATTACGCCCCCATGAGCTGTTTATTTTTTGATCGCAGTGAAGGACAATGGAAAAAGACACAAACACTCGGGTGGAGTTCTTTTAACATATGCAAATGAAGGTTCGTGAACACTTTTTCACTTTTTTTCTGATGTAGCGCCCCATCCAATTGCGCCCGGTGCAAAGACATCAATTGCACTTATGAAAGCGCCGCCCCTGATTGTACTTGCGTTTCACATGCATATTCACGCAATTATCTATTAAGGCCCCCATACACGGTTAAATTGGATGTACATCGAAGGGCGGATGTACAACCAGAACTATCGATTGTGGGCCGGTCGGCCGATCAAAACTCGCTGCGCTTATGGGTTTGAGGGAAATCTGGATGTACATCCAATTTGACCGTGGCTGGAGGCCTTTAGTCTTGCTAGCCTCTCCGCTTGCAATTCAAACTCCTGGTTAGATAGATTTCCATTTTCTGGGGGTAGGTTTTGGTTCAAGAGGCGACATCCCTCTCAGGGACAGTCCTACATACATTTGTTTCTTGGCCTTTCTCTACCTCTCTCCTAAAAAACCCGGTTCGGTAACTGTTAAAATAATACCAGTGTAGATAGCCTTATTATTTTCTGATTTGCATACGAGCCAGTGCTTCCCTTGTTCTCAGATCAAAAGCAGAAACACAAACATCTTCACTGCAGTACGACAGTCTTCACTTTTATCTTCTTCCCAAAACTCCTTCTCCTGCCGAAAGGAGCTTTTCCTTGGCCATTCATACACGAGTGACCATGCTTCGCAGCCAAAATCGTGAATGGTCTATGACTGGCCTATTACTTCTTCTCTTGCTTTTGCTACCCAAAAAGAGCTTTTCCTTCGGAAGCATGCTCCCCGTGCACTAGGCCCCGTAGGAACTTGCTTCCCATGCAATTTATAGGTTGTACCAAGGTACAATAATACAAGGTAAACTCATAAGGAAAAGCTCTGTTTCCATCTTCGAAAGCTGTTACTCCTTTTACATTAGAAAAGACCTGTACCAGGGCTTGTATGTGGTTCTTCTCTCCTACTTTCTTTTTACCTTTTTAGCTACCTTGAAAATGTCTCGAAACTCCCTTCGCCCCCATTTTTTAAAGTGTTAAAAGCTCAACCTACTAAATTACTTTTAAAAGCTTCCACAATTGCACAATCCCACTAACAATTTTACAATGTAAACGCTTTCACCATTGTCGTCACCTGAAGCTTCGCCCTAATTTGCAGCTCGCTCCAAGGACATCATTTGTTGGATTTTTTTTTTCGTTCCAAAAACCCCGCAATTGTCCTTTGTAATGGGCGCATGAATTTAAATGAAATAGTTAATTATATAGCGCAACTTTAGAAAACGCTGCAAGCACCTTGAGTAAATGTAGAGCAATTCAGAAATGGTGACTCTGCAGGTGGTGGCGGTGGTGGTGGTGACTCTTTAATCGCAGTTTCTATGAGAGATTTACATGCATTGTTTTTGTTTCTCCCTCAACAGACACTTCATCAAAGCCAGACAATGGAGGGTTGTTCAGCGCCACTTGTTGTGAAATTTGCTGACACGCAAAAGGAGAAGGAGCAGAAGAAACTGCAGCAAATGCAGGCCAGCCTCTGGGGCATTACCGGCAGTACAAACGGCTTCAGCTCACCTACGCCAACGATATCGTCAGCGCCGGCCCCGCTGGCGCCTCCGCCAGCAGCGATACCTGCATCACCGCAGATAATTGCAGCGAATCCGCCGCAGCAAGCTAGTCCGTACTTAGCCGCCGATGCCATATCGCCAGCGTCTCTTCAACTGTTCAACAACTTTCAGCAGCTTCAATCCGTCGGACTTCAGCAGCAATTCCTCCAAGGTATGAAAATTTCCAATTCCCCCCTCGTTCGAGAATTTGTTGTCACTGTTTGATTTTTAATTTTATTTTCATTTTTTTTTTCTTTTTGTTGTTCTATTTTTTTCGTCCCTTAGTGTCTGATTTCTCCTCCATCTTTAGTACTTGAAACTCCACTTATTTGCTTTTGCATTTGTATGAGAGTTTTTTTTTTTCATTTCGAAAGGTTTCATGTTATTATCGTTCAGAGCATTTACAAAAATCGCATAATGAGATTAAGGGTGGCCGGGGGTAGTAAAGGAGCGCATTGCCAGCTCTACCACATCCCCATTCTGCTCTCATCATTTCTGATTTTCGAGTGGGGGTTGGTGAACGTAAACGCTGGAACATGAAAGACGTTATGCGCTTTGAATACATAATCTGAACGAAAAACAACCCTCCGGGTTGGGGATGTTCTCGCCCATACCCTTTTCTCGTTATAGTGATTATTTTATTCAGAAAGAGTTGCCAGATGTTAGAAATGCATTTTAGCTTTATTGACTGGAGTGGGGATGTAAAATAGCTGGAAATATATATGTACATATAAGCGCCTGCATTGCACCAAATTTTCACGATTGTGGAATTATTTTTATTGGATTCAAATTGGAGTTTTCTGTTTTGTTACTCTTAAGTTTTGACAGTTATTTTGACATTTCTGCTCAATTGGTTTTTAGTTGATGAGAGATTTTAATTCGGTGGGTTGACGGTTCTTCATTGAAAAAGGTGGAATTAGGGGAATTTGAAAGTTTTAAGGGGTTTTTAGCTTAGCAATTGAAGTTTTAGCGCAAATTACATTTTACAAATGTTTTATTAAGGGTGTTTAACCAACTGGTGCTATTTTAAATTAGCAGTAGGCTCAAAGAAAACATTAGAATGGTGCTATATCGCATCAACTTGGCTGCCAATTAGAGTACCCAATTATAGAAAACACCCTACCAGACAATTTTTCACGAATATAGCCATTGTTTCACGAGCTGTGTGACAGTTGGAGATGTCCTGTCGAAAATAAACATCGTCCATATCCATACCATCAATATCAGGCCAAAAAAAGTCAGTCGACAGTCTAGAGAGAAAAAAATGTATGCGAGCAGTGCGTGCGTCAAATGCAACCTGTCGAAATTGCGCGTAAACCGAACGCAACCAAGACAAAATTTGGTTTACATAGATTCAAAGGCTTAGACTCTAGTTTAGACAACAAGCAGGGCCGTGCCTGTCCAGCGTTCATTGCGTGCGCAGCTGTTGCAGATTATCGACAGAACATAGGGGCTTTCGCTGAGCCTATAGTCTTTCACATAAAAAATGCAGGCGGCCAAAATAAAAGACGGCTAAATTGCCAAGGAAAGTGCGACGTATACGGACAAAGGTCGATCCACATATATCCGTAACGCCACGGCGCCGATGCTTTCCGTGTCAGTGGCTTCCGTTATGAATTTTTCACTAAAATTCATACAGCACCTCCTTTTTCCGTATCAGTGGTCAATGTTCAATGGCATCTGACATCTTAGTTTTCAAATTTGGACATTAGTCTCAAGTGCTACATGGAATTTCGAGTGGAAAAAGTGGGTTCGTCCTAGGTGAACTCTTCGGGAAGTGATTTCTGTTGAATTCTTATAAAATTTTCCGTTGAATTCCGGGATAAATTAAAAATATTTTATAATTTTTCACAGATACCTGAAGGGTAGTGAGATTGTTGGTGCCCTACTGCATCGTCGTGCCTTTCTCAATTTCTTTGCATGAAATTATATCGAACCGATAATTTTTTTCACTGATGGTCCCGGTACTGCACTGAAGTTGCCGTCAGCTCACGGATATGTGTAGATCGACTTTAAGTGAACAACATTCAGGTTTTTAGTTAATGGTGATCAAATATGGCCACTAACTAATTCATCTGCAAGGCCAAGTCGCTCCGCTTTTGTATATGGCAATTTTATATATGTTCAATCATAGCCCACATTATAACATACTCATGTAATGATCAGGCCCGACATATAACCTTGCAGGGCTCGGGTCTAAAATATGATTTGGGCTCCTTTAAGGAGATTGAAATTTCAACAAATCTGTAACCTACAAAAAATGTTTAATACTTATTAAAACCTGTGGTAAGAATAAGTTTATTCAGAACTACAGAACGAAGGTCGGTTCTTGATTCGACGTTACAAAATCACAAACAAAACACAGGGAAGCTGCTGTTAACTAAATTTAACTATTCGACTACTGAACTCGCGTCTATATACATTATTTCAACTGAACCCATGCGGCAGAGCTGAATCGAGTTCAGTCGACCCGAACTCAACTAGACTCGCGTCTACATGTAGTTGGACTCGGGTTCAACTTGCGTTCAGCTCATCATATATACGTACTATATCGAAGACGTACGAACGTACGATTCTCAAGGAGCCGAGTACGTTTGAACGAGTAAAAGTTACTTATTTATCTTTCGACTCTACTCATGAGTATTTACTCGTGTACTTTCCTGACTTTTAGGACGCGGGGATATACGAATTTTAACTTTTTGGCTTTCAATCTGTTTTCGAGGCCCCTTTGATCTGGGGCCCGGGGATATTCGACTAAATTACAACCCTTCCCCCCACACCGCAAAATTGTGACGGGCCTATTTACGACTTTGTGCGTGATCCGTTGGGTTTAATTCTTGTGTTAACACTGCAACTTATAAGCAAGATATTTGTGCAAAATGAGGTGCAAACTGGCTTGTTATCGTCTCGAAATGGACAAACCTCGGTTTTGACCCACACTATCAGCTTCAAAGGCTATATTATTAGCTAACCTAGGAGATCGAGCTCAAGTTGGAGTTTTCACATCACTAACGTGCCCAGGGTGTTCAAATTTGTTGATTAAATTCACTAGACCAGTGCCAGAAGACGCTTGATGATGATCACAAACACTACAAACTTAACAAGCGGTTTTCGCGAAATTTTCACCCTTTGGCGAGCATGTATCGATTCATATCTGAAAACCTCCTAGTTTTAACTTGCCAAATATCACCGTAATGACAGTTGTCTGTTGACAGTTCAAGAATGGCGCGAAATTCAAAATTACACCTCTTGTTGAAAACCCTTTATTACTATAAAACTCTTCACTTTCTTTTAGTTCTGGTCAACATTAATCCAGTAAACCCATTTACCACGTAAAAAAACCCTATGTATTTTACTTTAACTCAGCTTTCTACGCCTTCTATGTACATTCTGTTACACAAATACCGGCTAAGCCTTGATTTCTATAATATTATAAAAAAAAATCCAACCTTTTCTTCGAATACCCTATTATAAACTTTTTTTTGCGCATATATCAATTTCTATATTCTCGTGTATAAATTTAAAGGGTGATCTGTACGGGAACCCCTGTTATAAGTATGTGTTTGCAAAGTGGGTAGTCGTGACTACAACAAAAAAAAAATATGTATAAAAATCAACACAAAAGATTTCCTATATCCTTTTACATTTAATATGAAGAAGACAGGTATACACACAATAAGGTCCTTGATACGCTCTCCCTTATCAATGGGCTTTACCCCACATAGACTTAATCGTTATTCAGCAATTTCCTCCTCTCGACGTTATTTCCAGGGCTCTCTGTGTGGTAGGGCAGCTCTCTTCACATATTTTCTTTATATATCTCTGTATTCGATTAAAACACTACTTTTATATTGAAAAAATCTTAATTCGATGCTGGAAGGGCTAGATCAATAAAACTGCTTTTCGGTATAAATGCCCGAAGTGATTGCTTTCGTCCCCTTATTTCACCCTTTTCCACACCCTTTTCAACCTTTTCAATGTTTTGCAAAAAAAAAAAAAAAAAAAAAAAAACAGAAAAAAAAGAAGAAAAATTCTCGTAATACCTAGAAAAAGAATTTCTGCTTACAAAAGGACTTTTCATAACAGTAAAAAATCTATTGGGCCTTTACCTGGATCCTACCTGTAACAGAATCACGTTCAACTAAAATCTTTTCACACGTTAAATGGACCCTTGTACCCTTAAGCCGTAAAAGTGCTGAAGTACTGGATTAATGGGGAGGATTTAAATGATGTCACTCCTGGCACGGACTCAGCTTTTTGGAATAATGTCCCCTTGCCCTTTTGCTCAACTTAACATAACAACAGTCCTGGAAATAATTTTTGCAATGGGACATCCTCTCCACTCAGCACAGTCTACGCAGCCTACCTTCGTTCTCCATCGTGATTCTTGTTAACCTTGTTTATCCGCACGTCCAACCATTTTTTTCCATCTTTTAGGAAATTCCTCTTGGGGGTTTAAAGGTTTCACTTTAGCTATAAAAGAACTGAGCACTTTCTTTGAATTGAATTTTCAGAGTAACAAATTCTGCTCGAATTCCTCATGCTGCTGTCATGCCTCCTAAACGCATGAATCCGGCAGCGATAGGATCTAAACGCCCCTCGGAATTTTTTTTCTTTTTTTTCGTCCTTAAGAAAGTTTGCAGCGTTTGCTGTGTTGTATAGGATCCTCGATTTTTTTTTAGTGTTGTGAAACTTTTATTTTCAATCTTATCATTTCAAAAGTGACGCAAATCTGACTGTCATCCTCTCGAATTTTTAAATCATGGCATATACATAAATACCCTTTTAGGGGAAAATTGAATATCGCTCTTTTTATTTAAGTAAAAGGTTCTGTCATCATTGTTAATGACATCGACTAATTTGGACCTTGCCGAAGGTCTTTTGTCGAATATAATCCGATTTCCCGGCTTTTGCCAGCGTCACACAATTTTCTTGTTTATTATCATTATTTGTCCATTAAAATTGGAAATTTGTAGCAAGTTGTTGGCTATTAAGGTTATTTGTTGTAAGAATGGCGATTATCAGATTACCACTTGCCACCTGGGTGAACGATCGAGCCCAAGAGAGTGTCTAAATTGAGAAAAATATTACGGTTTGTATGGGATATTGATTTTTTAGTTCGTTTTTAGGGATTCTTCGACTAATTGTCCCTTGGTCTTCATATTTGATTGCAATTCTACGTTTCCTCTAAAATACGATTTGTTGTTCATATGGTTCATAACTACTAACTAACATAAAAAAATAATGACTATATTCTCTCAACATAAGTCCAATCTACGAAATTAGACCCCTGCATTGTTGTTATTCTCTTCTCTTTCATCTATCCTAACTTCTCTCAGGGTTAAAATATTGCTTCCTCGATTACTTTTCTCCATACCTCCTGGTCCACCGCCATTGCACTCCAGTTTGTAATGGGATTTTAGTTCCTGATGATTTAGTTCCTCTCCTCACATTTCTGGTTGGTTTACATTCAACTACCATCTTTTATGATTCTTCCCAAAATCATTGGTTCGAGCTGATCTAGTTATCTTATCTTTAAATACCATGGCTGTCTTCCTATCTGCTAGTTCTATCAATTCATGGTTCATATCAATTTCCTAGATAGAGGCCGCACCATTAAATAACGGAAACTCCTCAAAATCGCTGTTTTCATGTGAAGTGAGAGTCTGAAGCCCCTACAACCAAGTCACGTCTGTTAAACCACCCAAATTATCGTTTCTTTTATTATATCAACATAGGTGCTTATTTCCCTTCATTTATGGTGCGGACCATATCATCTTTTCTGACAAAGCTAAAAAAAACTTCGCAAACTCTGTGCTCTATCCTACTTCTATCCAGGTTCTTGGAAACCTCCTTATGTTTAACCCATACGGAAAAGGGCTACTCAGGCAATCCCTCCAACTACCGCCCAATAGGAACTACCTCTCTTCATTCGAAGACCATGGAGATTATTATCAAAAACAGTCTTATAGGATACCTAGAGACTAACTATACTCTAGATCAAGGGTAGGCAACCTTTTTATTACTTGGGCCAGAATTAAGTTTACGTTTTTTCCGCTGGCTTCCGCTTTTTGTGAATTGTAATTTTTAGAGTTGAGCCGGACTTACACGAGGCAGTACATTTGCCTCTTACAATATGGTAAATTGTACTGAGGCCTTAATTATTTCAAATATCCCGGCTTAAAAATAATGTCCTACTGGTGTATCGAGATAAATGAGGCGAAGTATGATTTTAAATACGCAATGGAAAGTAAATATTAATAGAGTAAACGCTTCTAACACAGAAGGCGAACTTCTCAGCTGGGCCATGAAAAATTAACCAACTCAGCACAATCAAGCGCTGAGATGAGGCTCTCAACTAAGCATTCTTCTATCTTACTTCTTTTGCAGCAGTCAAATATCCAATTTGCAGACCTGAGTTTTCTAGTATAATAATGTTCAAACATTAAATTTGTTGTCCCAAAACTACAACAAAAAAAATTAGTTTGCCGAGGCATTTTTACCAGATTAGACCTGGTAGAGAAACATATTTTTTTTTACGTCATAAGTACCACATTTTACGAGTACCTAATTGCAAGTTCTTACTCGATAGGCCACTTTGCGTTCCCAAAAATTTTCCGTAAAACGCACATATCAAACTTGTGCACCACTTCCGCCTAGGTAGACCAAGCTATTTCTCTTGGTCACAGTGAGTACTAATATTTCAAAAAATTTCATCTTCTTACTCGATCTCGCTGTCGCTCTATTTTCGCCGAAGATTGCCCATCGTTGCTCTAAATGGCAAACAGTACGGCTTCAAAAGGGACCGCCGGGAGTCTTAATAAAATTCCCTGAACAGCGCTCCCAATATTTCCCATTGGGCTTTTGCTTTCCAAGTGCGAACCACTTTCAAAGCTGCTTCCGTATCGAACGGCAGCCGGTCTGTTGAGTGTGCCAATATAAGACTTTATGGTCACGAAGATAATCGCCCGTTTTCTTCGTTCTATAAAAACTTATGAAAACTGCAGTAATGCTCCCTGGGAAGCATATTTAACAGCGCTCAAAAAAAGCTTCCCTGAGCTGCGCTCCCAATTTTTCAGGGGGCCGTGGTTCGACCTAACGCAAGAACACTATTCTTTGCCTTTATTGACCCTGTTTTAGTCGGTCGCGAACTCTACTGGTAATTTTAAATGTATTTTTGTTTAGAATCCCCCCAGCGGGGAAGTTCGAGGGCTCTCAACATACTCCCAAGGGAGCATTATTGGAGATATTTAAGAAATTGAATAGGCCAAGCTCAAAACTTAAAATTGCCTTGATGCGATGACTCACCATTGTACTGAAAACGTAAAATTACGGAAAATTTCATCAGATCACAAATTGCGTTTGACTGAAATACACAAATTTTGATTAAAGAGTGAAAATTGTGAAAATTAACAAAATAAAAACTAATTTGCGAATCGTTTTTAAAAGCAAACGTAAGAACCTTTCTCTCAATATTTATAAATAGTCGTAGATTGAATATACCGAAAAGCTCCTTAGATTCAAATATTAAATTTTTCTTATTGTACTTTAATGTTGACCTCTACTGTAGATAATTAAAAAAGCTCTATATGCTGCTTTTTGTCTCCAACTATAGGAGTGGGAGTGGGAGTGCTCCTATAAGAGCTCAAAGGGAGTGCTAGCCTAGGCGGACATCTAATGTTAAAAAATATATGGAGAGGGAGCCGAAAGGGAGCACTCCATGCTTTCATGGGAGTGCTCCTTCATTGTCTTCAGAGCACTCCATTTCCCACATGACGAACTTGGTGTTCTTTCATACTTCATTCTACTATCTTTCACTAGCCCAGCGCTGCGAAAAGAAGCAAGAGTGTAGCGCTTCCAATTCATATCTTATGGAAGCTTTTTGGAAGCATGCACTCTATATTCCCATTTTTTGCTTTGTTTTTCTCAAGCTTATTCCCTTTAGTTGGGAAAACTGTAGTTTGTAAAAAACCGCATCAATTGTGAAATACTATTTCTGGTGAAAACAATAAATGAAATTCTATTATTAAATTAATGTTGTGGGAACAAATATTTTACTAAATACATTTTAGCTATTTGTGTAAAAATTAATTATTGAAACTAAAAAATTATTATGGGGTGGGATAAAGGTCCCGAAAGCTCCAGAAGCTTCCCAAGAGCTTGATTGTTCCAGCTTCACTTGCGAATAAAAAGCGCGTTTGCATTCCTTTTCAGTGCTTCAGAATCTGATCAAAAGTGTTTCAATTCCCAGCTGGGAAGGCTTACTGTTCAACATTCCACACGTTGATACGATAGAATGATGCCCACTACAATAGGAGTTATATCTGTAAATATTCTCTTATCTCACATAAAAAATCTCTCTCCTCTCTCTCTTTGTGTGTTGCTGATAAAATGTTAAGATACCAAAATGCTGTTTATGTTTTGCTTTTTTTGTGTTTAAAATTGGCTCAACTTTCAACAATATCATTATTGAAAAATGAAAGTTAAACAAAATTTATAAGAGTACTTTCATTTTTAAATTTACAATGCATTTCCTATGTTGAATAAAAAACCAAAAAAAATGCAGTAAAATTATTGTGTTCTATCTGTCCTAATTACAAATAAAAAATTTTAACTATTTTTTGAACACAAAACTTTCTATGTTTTTGCTGTCATTAAATTAAAAAAATGCTTTAAAGGTAGTTTGCTATATATAAGTAGGTCCAATAAATACATCTAATATCAATATAAAATGCTGGTTGTAAATGTTTTTGTAGATGACCATTTTTGTAGATTAAATAATTTTGGTATTATAAACTACAAAAAACAAAAAAAAAAAACAAAAACAATCGAACAATGGTAATAACATACATTTTCAGGTCAACTCCTATCGGCATATGAGAACCAGATTTGTTGGATTCCGGACAATAATTACAGAACAATAACTTTCGATTGGTTCCATGATCCAGATCCTTGACTGTACATTTTTCATCATAATTTAAACTGAAATGGTAAAAATTGAGGTTAGTTTCGCGTTTATTTCAAACAAACAAAAAACAAACAAAACAAAACAAAAAAAAGTGCATGCTTCTTAAAATCATAAATTCGATTTTGAAAGTAATTTTTCAATTTTTCATAGTGTAATTTACCCTTGTGTAAAACAAATACAACAAACAAAAAAGCATGAAATTATGTCCGTGAAAAAATATATTATATATTTCATTTTGTTCAGCTTTTTTCCAATCATAGCCGATATTGTTATATACATATATATATTTACGTTGATTTCGTGTTTGTATTGTCATCTTGAAGTGAGTTTTTTTTATCCTAATATTCAATGTGTTTTTATATATATATTGTGTATACATATTTATATATGGTTTCAGAATTATTATGTTTCATTTATTACCTCTGTGATTAATAATTTGTTTCTCCCTTTTTGTTAACTGGGTATTATTTGTTTTTTTTTAATCAGTATTATTTCTTTGGCTAAACCTGTTTTTAGCCTTTATAAAGTTTGGTTTTTGTTTTGTTTAGATCATTATTTGTTAAAGGACGAACGAATTTTGATGTATTTTTTTTAATGTTTTTATTTAGACGAAATATGTATGTTACAGCCAATTCTACCAAGGATACTTGTCTACCTGATATGAAACAAGGTGCTCTTCGTATTTAGTTTCTTGTTTTATTTCTTCTCGGTCCGGAGAATAGCGCCTATTCAAGCCTAAGCCTTGGCCCTATATCACGTACCTAAACGAAGATTGACTCAACTATCATTCCTACATCTGAAGGTGTTCTTATATAAAATAGAAAATGCCCAAGGAAAAACACAATTATAGTATTTTTTGTTTAAAGCTGACTAGAATAATACTATTGTTATTCAGACACAATTTAACTTAAACTATGCAATGGTCTAATCTGTGGACTTACGTCTTAGCAAGCGCTATATGAGGAATGGAAAAGTATACCAATGATGCCTCTGCTTCACCGATCTCCGAACCTCTTCACCGTTCAATAATGTTGAGTTCAGTCCACATAAGTGGCTTCACTGTCTAAAGTCCAATTCATGTTCAGTTCGTGCTGCAAAAGCTCATTGGGATGGCATTGCACTATTCCAATTGATTACCCTCTTTTGAGCGAGCCTTTACGTTAAACTTCAGTTCGAGTACAGTTGGGCGAATTGACGTCTGTTTTATCCTCAGTTGAATATGTGGAAATTGTATGCGAACTGAGTTTGTTTCAAATTTGCTCGAACTTGCGTAGTTCGACCGGTGAAGCAGAGGTATTAAGCACTTCCATACTCTCAATTTTGAAATAGAGTAAAATGTTTTCAGCTATTAAATTTTTGTTTCTGAAGTAATGTCACTAGTTTCACTCCAACTTCTACCGCGGCTGGCTTGACATTAGATCATGCTAATAACTCAATTTTGTAGCACACTGTAAATTGTTTGTGGCCCTATTTCGCGAATAGCTCGACAGTTGTTTTCCGTAATTGTGTCCATCAATTGTTTATCGATATTGCTAACTGTCGAAATAAGACGAACTGAGAGAAACCAACACATTAACTAAGTTCAGTAGAATTGCAGTTGAATGCTACGTATTTATCCCAATTTTGATAAACGTTTTTCTCAATTTGGAAATTGAACTGAACTTAACTAAGCTGAAAGTTTATTACAATTGAAGCGGCTAAACCATTATTCCTTGATATTCCTTGATATTAAATTCTGCATCGAGAAATCATCTCTGATCGAGAGGGCATTCAAGCTGGTAGATGATGTCGTCAAATCTCTGCCGGTGTCCCACAGGGGTCAATTTTATCACCCGCTCTTTTTCTAATCTCTTAATAGCCTCGTCAGAATGCCTCCTGAAACAAGAGAATCCCGGTAACGAGCCGACAAAGGCTGTGACCGTCCGTGCACCGTGAAGACCCGCCCTAAGCGGAGCAATGGTATCCTTTTATTAACCGGTTAAGCCGACGAAAACATGTATTAGGGCTATCACTACATCATTATCCTAAGGATAATGCTTTCGGCTATATCCACTTTTATTTCTCGGTAATAGTACATAGAATTACTACTACTACTAATTATATTGCACAGCAATGAACCCGTTTGCTGGTATATTAATGAGAAATTAAAAAGCATTGTTAGCGATTCTATTATAAAAGCGATAAATAGACTGCACCATGATTTTGTAATGTTTAATTTTTTTCAACTACCACCTAATGTATGTTCTATTTCAATTATGAAATAAACCGTTTCGATCCGGTTCATTTCATTGTAACGGATTAAAAATAAAAAGTGGCCTTACAACGGGCGAACACCGGCCGTGATTGAAAAATAGTCCTCGCCCAAGTGCCGGGCATCAGAAGATTGTTTGCAGGACTGTTCGGGCGCACACCAAACGCACACATATACACATACACGGGTTATTTATTCCATATTACATACTGAAAATGTTATCCATTTGGTTTTTATATGGCCGTCGTATGCCCGGGTGTAAAACTCAGTTCTCGGCCGTTTAAATCGTTAAGTCTAGCCTTCTTGGGCCCGTATGCGATCCCGTTAAAAATGGTTAAAAACTCCTATGCCCATATAAAAAACTACTCCTGGGCCCCATAAAAAGCCAAGAGACCGACGTTCGCCCATTTTTGTGCCTCTAATTAAGAAGTGCCGAATATCCTAACGAAGTCCCCATATAAGTTCTAACCACGCTACAATGCTGATTAGTTTCAGTGATTGAACTGGAACCGAACTATTTAGTACGATAATGGTAGCCATTCTAGAAATACACCTTGCTAGAAATGGACACAACTAGATCATGCTATCAGACAATACACTTTATGACAGGACCTAAGTACAAAAAGGGGGTTTAAGTTAGAACTGTAGTCTTAGAAAATGTCTTTAGAATTGATTCACATTGCCAAGCAGTTCCTATTAAATGTAGCTAAGACTATATGTAGATATCTTTTGGGTCGGTTGATATAGGATAATCTTCACTTTTTTCGAAACGTCTAGTTTGAAACGTCATATCAAGGAGATATGGAACTAGTACCTATGTCATAAAATCCGCTTTCATCATTATTATTCTTCCACAAAACTATTATTATCTTATCTGTACTGTTTGCCTAATTGTTCGCCATGTGTCTTGTACATATATTAAAATTCAACTATCTCATCAAATACCCACAACGTCTAAGTATACTTGTAAAACAATTAAAGAAGATAGCATAAGTTTGTACTATCAGCAAACAACAATGTCTAGAAAACGAGAGTAATTTAAGAATAGTAAGAACAAAATGACCTTACTAGAATAATTTAAGCCTGAAATCAAAATTTGAATTCACAATTAAATTTCTCAAAGCACAATTGTGAAAATCACAATTTTTGGTAAGTATCGCGCTTTTATAAAGATAAAATGAAAAAAAAAATATTTTTCTAAACTGGAAAACCATTATTTTTTCTGCCTCAATCTGGCGGCCTTAGGTGCAATAACAACATAAAACCTCAATTCGGATAAAAACCAATAAAAAAATAATAAAACTGTGAATGATAATAACCATGAACCCATTCAAATCTAACTCTTACTTATGTGAATGCAGCATAAATGTGGAATTGTATAGTTTTTTAGTGTTTCATGTGCCCCTCATTTACTCTATGTCTACATATTTACTTTGTTTCGTGAAACACCTTTATTATTATATTACTATTTACATCCCCTCCTCCCCCACCCCACCCCTTTTTTAGATGTGTATTGTTTTATATTTTTTAATTTTTGTTGAATGTTTTTTTTTATATACATATAATTACTAATTTTTTTGTTTTTGTTTAAAAAATGTAAATAATTCGCTTGGGTGTGTGTTCTCTTCCTTTTTTTTATTTTTCGTTGAACAAAAAACAAAAAATATTATTGTGGCTATCCTTGGTTAAAAAAAAAATGAATGACAACCAGGACTAAATACCCAACCGGATCACAGCCCAGCATTACCGGGAGGCGGGATTTTGGCACAAATGTCGATGCAAAATTTGGTGGCTATAGCAACAATGAATCATCATCCTCATACCATTCCAGCAACACAAGCTCAACCCTTATCTGCACAATTGACGAGTCACACACCGACGCTATGTAAGTATTGTAAGTTATCTAACAAAATTTTTTAACACATAATTATTCTTCCACCACCATTCTTCATTTTAATTTTTTTTTTAATTTTCTGTTGTTGTTAAGAAATTCACTATAAAAAGTTGATAACAAAAATGGGATTTATTTTAATTTTTTTTTTCATGGAAAGAAGAGATAAAACTGATTTAGATATCACTTATCACTTCTTGGGACAGTTGATTTTTTTTTTTTTGTTAAATTATTTTAAATTTTGTTTAAATTTTATATCTAATCCGCACAATTATTATAATTATAAATTGTTTAAAAATCAACAATAAGACTTTAGAAATTAGTTGGGGTTTCAAAATTAAACTATACATAAATAGATATAAAATTACTAAACTAATGTAAATTACTTTTGCGACCGTATATGCACTAATACTAAAACATTTATTAAACAGAATTAATAAATTTATAAAAATGAGCATGAGAATTTAAGGGAAAGTAAAGAATTATTTTCTTTACATATTTTTGCATGAACGAAATTGGTTACATTTTATAACAAATACACAAATTCTCTTTTACTATATTTTCTTGAAATCTTCCTTCCATTGGAAAAGGCCCCATTTAGATATTACTAAATTATTTATTATTTTTTAGTAGCAATATCTTTTTCACAAATATCAATTTTGCATGAATTTTTACATTTTAGAAACACCAATTTATTCAAAATAAAATATCCTATATTCTAATATTAGAAACATTTACCAAAATTAAGTAATGCGTTTATTCATCGCAACCTTTCTTGGGCCCATTCTACCCGATGAAACACAAAGCGAAACAAAGTTTCCTAAAATCGTTGATTTTCTTTTGGCCTTTCCTCAAACATTTCATCGGTGTCTGCACGGGTAAACTTTTGCAGCAAATAATACGCCAGAATTTATTGCTCATTTCTCGTTTGTACTTTTCGTAACCCCCTGTCCTCTTTTTAATGCATTTCCTACGAAAGAGGTAACCAGAGAAATCAGAGAAACAACAACAAACCTATGTTTCCTGCAAAGCTGCTTCAAAAGTTTCATGGCATTGTTTCGTGTTTCCTCAAGCCCTCTCTCACTACTCCCCCAAGCTTGCAGTAAACTTTTTGTTTTGTGTTTCATCGTGTAAAATGGGCCTTGGTGATGACCGATATTTTGGTCTTTCCGTTCGGAGAGAAAACGATTAGCGCGGTTGGTTTTCCTACTCTCGAACACGCGACGTACAACTACTCATAGGAAAAACATAGCAATTCAAGGTTTACACACTTCCACATATACAAAATATGTATTGGCCCTGCGATTCATTAATCGTCATTGCAAATGCAAGGCAAATATGAAACTGGACACGCTTAAATTGAAACGGCAAATCGGATCGTTGCTTCAATCACATTGTTTATCAGCCTATTAACAGCGAGTCTTGTTCCATTACATTATTTTGGGTGGTTCAGATTGCGTAATTGAATCGATCGACTTAAATGAATGTAATTGGCCAGCGATTTGACTTTGAGTTTATACATACGTTCAAATCGTGTACGTCCTTATTTTTAGCTGTCAACTTAGCTCGTTTGCTCAACGAAACATGGTTTTTGTAATTTGCACCAATATTTGGGAGCACCTTCGTGATCAATTCTTTTTCCGACTTTGCCAATTTATTTAGGTGGAAACGAAAGGTCTAATAATTTGGAGGAACTTTAGAGTTTTCAGGTATCTCCACAAATTTTATGACTTCAAGCAAGCTTTGAACAGCGGTTTGCCGAAAATCGCCGACCAGCACAATCATCGTACCTCCTCGTACCTGATTATTTCGCAAATCTTTAAACGTTCGATTAACTCTTACGGTAAAGCAGATCATATTTGGTTCAGACTAAAATCCCTGTTTGGACCACACACATCATTGGACCATTTTGCTTCAAAGTTGGAGAAAAAATCCACGGCGTACGACGTTGGCGAACTTTTATGTATTCAAAAATACGTCAAAAAGGTCTAACGAACTTCCATTTTCAACAAGACGGGCGCACCTTGCAACACCACAGCCGCTACTATGAAGTTGTTGCAGCGCAAGTTTCCGTAACACGTTGGATCGAAAATGATGATTTTTTCGTGGCCTCCTCGTTGTCTGGATTTAACGTCACCATACTTTTTCCTGAAGGATTATTTAAAAAGTAAAGTTTAAACTAGCAAGCCGAACACCACTGACGAATTCAAAGCTAACATATGAGGCGAAAAAGCTGCTATAAATATCTGAAACTCTGGTCTGAAAAATCGAATCATCTTATCATTTAATCGATATTGTATTCAAAAACTGAATTGAATTAAATGGTAGAGAATATCTTAAATAAATCTTGTTCGTTAGTCAAAATCAGCTAAAAAATGTCAGAGTTATTCAATATTGAGATACTAAAGGTCTAGATGGCGCACTCCATACAAATGGATTTGGATGGATTTGCAAAGAATTGTGTGTTTTGCTCTAACACCCGAATCTCAATTCACATTTTCCAAATAACAGATTTACAGAGGACAAACTAGAGCCTGTCCACTACAGATATTGACAGTGACTGTTTAGCATAGCAGGTTGACAATTCAAGTGATAAAAGTTTTGTAGCCCCAAAGAAATTTTCAGACTTACAAGTTCAGATCTTCAGCCCCGGATTGAAGGTAAATACCCAGAGACATAAAGATTTTTGTCAGTTTTCCTGGATTGCAGGCCCAATCGAGTTGGCGGTCGGTGAGTATGTGATTATACTTACCCTCAAGGCGAGTAACCTTCAGGCCATGGCCTGCCGACGGCCTGTATGTGAAAGGCCATTACATATTGATGATTTTAATTTAATGGACACTTCCGAATTATCGTCGTGCTATCACAGATCTTTTCACGCACCACCTAGGCTGCCGAGCGCTGCCCTAGATCATTCCTGTACAATTTAATCCAATCTAGAAGTTGATCTAGGGTCACATGTTGTGCGTTTCTCAACAGCATTTTAATTTTTTCACCAACAAATTCTGCTGCCCTATGTTTTATGTCTCGCTAGAATTCTGAACAAGAAAATCAATAGCCATTACATAAATTGAAGAAATAAACATTATTTTTTTACATTTTAAACTACAAATAATTCCCGTAAAACATCCACTCTTGCACCACTGCCCGCCCGTACATGAAATAAATCAGAAAATTTACCAAAAGGGCTTTGCACGTCCTTAACTTAAGTCTTAAACAATGCGGAAATGATTAAAGCACCCCATGACCATATATACTGAAATTGATGGAACAACCTCAAATATGAATCTATTCATGTCCATAAGTAAAAAGCATTTATCAATTCAGGTTCAGCTGCACGTACGGGGTATGCCCGCCTGTAATTGATTGCGAAAATTGATTTTATCTTTGCAGTTTGCTTTTGTTTCTCATCAGTTTTACGTGCCGTTTGGAATATAAATTGGTAACTGGAAAAAAAAAACAACAACAACAACAACGACGTATTCATACTAACATTTCTAATATATAAATATATATTATATAAATATACAATGTCTTGAACACAATTGTTGTGGCAGAAGGGAATTGCTTTTGGGGGTATAAAGCGTGTACCACAAGGGTATGTTCTGTACATTGTAATGTTTCTGCAGTTTTAAATCAAGCTGAAATGAAATCATTACACTAGTTCGATTGGTGCTGAGATTTTAGGAAGGGAAAATTTTATTTTAGTGTACCCTGTGTGTATTGAGTAGAGATATTTTTCTGGGAGTTTTCGGTGGTATTGATAAAATTAAAAAGCGTAGGTATAACAACAGAGAATTCTATTCCATATTGCAGGTTTATCACTACATTACCAAAAAAACCTTTCAGTATTAATCTCATTTTTAATGAAAAAAAGAAAAATTCTAAAGCGTGTGTAAATCCACATACCTTGAATTATATATCACACAATTCTTCGTCATGTCCCTTTTCAACCCACCGCACAACATTCCGACATAGTAATTTTTAATTTTATCTTTTTAGGGTCTGGAGCCGAGGCCTTATCTGCAGCATACGCACCCACAATTCCACAGCTGGCCAATGGACCATTCACCACCTCTCCGATACCAGCCCAGGCCGTTTCAGCAGCAGCAGCAGCGATAGTAGCTGGGAAGCAAATAGAAGGTAAAGGATAGCGTAGATAACATGAGTTCCATGTAATAACTGGAAACGAACCTTTTTGTTGCAGGCCCCGAAGGGAGCAATCTATTCATATATCATCTACCTCAGGAATTTACAGATACGGATCTCGCTTCGACATTTCTACCCTTTGGAAATGTCCTCTCGGCGAAGGTTTTCATTGATAAGCACACCAATTTGTCGAAATGTTTCGGTTTCGTATCGTACGACAATCCAGGGTCTGCCCATGCAGCCATACAAGCCATGCACGGATTCCAGATCGGCACGAAAAGACTTAAAGTTCAATTAAAGCGGTCCAAAGACGCTGCTAGGCCATATTAGTACCTTTCATAGTTCAAGCCATATAAAAAATACGCCTTCATTTTTTTTGGAACATACATATAGTCCACTACTGTTAACTAAAGAAATTTGGACTTCGGCCGAACTGAAGCCGGACGCCCGAAACCTCAGCATCCTAGCCTTAAGAGAGAAAAACAAAGCATAGTCAAGTCTAAGTGAAAAAGTCGCCAGTTGTTTGTTGTTAAATCTTTTATTTAAAAAAATATCGTCAGTTATATTTTTTAGTTACAGTACTAAGATAGTAAGTCTACCTCTTGTTTTCTTAATGTTAGTTGTGATTAAGATTTCTCTATCTCTGGAAGATAAAAACTAATTAAGTTAAAGTTAAATTATTAATTAATTTAGTACAAGCACTTAGTTACCTCGCCTTTGAGGTTCGACTTAAGAGAGGGTTTTTAGAATCGACCAAAGCAGTCACGTCAGGGCTCTTACAATTAGTTCATACATACATATATATCGATTTGACTTAAAAGTCTGCGCAAACCTAAGAAAAACTATACACAAAACCTGTGAAATGTTTAATTTATTTTGTTGTAGATGAAAACGTATGCATGTATGCGTTTTTATGGAATTATATTAAATAAATAAAAAAAAAGAAATATTATTGTTATACCTATCCCTAAATGTACTTAAGATTATTTAGAACAAGTCTAGTTCGCATCCAATTGCTGCGAATGATTATTATAAATGTAAAAAAAAAAATATTTTTTTGGGAATAAAATATTGATGTTGATAATTTTTAGAGATTAATTTTCCATTAATAAAAACATTTATAACTTCCTAGCCTAGGGAGTAAGGCGTCTGGCTACCAACCCGGAGGTCCCGGGTTCGAATCCCGGCCAGCCCCACGGTCCTTCGCCTTTTCTACTTTCCCACCTACATAACTTTTCTTCTTTCTTCTTCCCTCTTTACATTTCTGATTCCTCCTATCATAGCCTTCCTTAGACCCTCCCCGCTCCAACAAAGCGCATGTCATCGGTTGGTTGATGAGATTCAACTCGTTTCAGGTGCCATAACACTCCAGCGAGTTGTTTGTCGATGCCCCGATAGTAGTGTTGGGAAGGCACGATTATAAAATGAGTTTGTAAGAGGAGCCTCTTTTTCGTTTCGAACCACTACAATGTCTCACTTCAAATGAGGCGAGGTGCCATTGTATTGGCTAGCACGTTACGTAGTGAATGCTTCAAATGTTGCGATACGGGTAGATCTATTGCGTTTTGCGAAAGAGGGAATACGATAAATGATGAATGGATGAATGGGAATATTAATTATCGTGCCTCTGAATGTTAATTACAAAAATATTCTTTAAAATTTTACAGATTTAAAATGAAGCTCCCTAAAATTGAAAATAACACGAAATTTTTTTATTTGTTATAGATAGAGGTTTAAAAATAGTATTTGTGAACTTTGTTGCCACTTAACCTATTTCTTCTTTCTCCCATGGACAATTGATTCCATCGTAGGACAACGCTATACAAAAGTAATGGATTGTTTCCATATAAAAAGTATCCAACTAAGAACTACTACTCCCTCCTAAGAAACTAATTATTCTACGTCTTAGAACTATGATGATAGTTAAATATGATTGGCTCTTGCACTTGAACATTAGGCAGTGTATTTTAAATTTGGCCAAGTAGAGTTGGGCGAAATGAAACATTGAAAGAGGTGTTTATTGTAGTGACATTAATAATTTGGCTTGTAAAGTTTCTCACTAGGCCAAGATTGTCCCTCTGATCGACGCAAATATCAACGACAAACAAGTGGGTCCAGAAAAGGGCGTTCGACTACTGGGCGCAGTGTACAGTGATTAAGCCAGACATCCTTCATCCATCCATCCAATGGCGCTACATCCCAAATCGAGCCTTGGCCTCCTCTAGGGCATTTCTCCAAGTTTGACGGTTCCTTACAGTAGTTCTCCAGTTCCGAGCGTCAGCTGTCACAGAGTCCATGCATCTCCTCCTGGGTCTACCCAAAAAAGCCAGACATCCTACCTAGGGCCAAAACCAAGTTTTTGAAAATTCCAAAAGGCTTGAAAACTCTTAAGTTTATGAAAGCTTCTAAGCTTTTGAAACTCGTCTCGTAGGCCGTTGAAAGCTGACAAGCTTTTGAAAGCTCTTAAGCTCTTTAATAGCTCTTGAGATTTTGAGAGCTTTTGAAAGTTCTTAACCTTATGAAAGCTCTTAACCTTTTGAAAGCTCTCAAAACTAAGTTTTTGAAAGTTTTCAAAAGGTAGCAGTCACCAGCAGTTTTTGCCCAGTGTGGCCAGATGTCCAACTTTCCCCGAAGCAAGTCAATTCCGGGACCCACATAAGAGTTATCCAACTGAAAGTAACCAACCGGGCACGAACTTGACCCGCTGTAGAAAAGAAGCGTTCAGAAGGCACAAAAGTTGCAAAGCTAGGCTAGTTTAAAAAGTTGATAGGATATTGACCTTTTCTCGAATACCACCATTTCGCTGGGTCTTTGTATCTTAGCAACATTGATTCTACAAGATATTTATCTATGGCTTCAGTTCTTTGATTTGTGGTTTTTATCAAGTCACACACTTGCTTTCATCCCAAATATTAGACTCCGAAAGCGGAAACAATGTTGTAGTTGTAGATACTGGCATGGCTTCAGAATCACGATTTTGAATCAAATTGGATATTTTACTGCTGCAAAAGAAGTAAGAAATGTCTCTCCCCTTCGTAATTTACAATCGCACGATGCACGCCTATATCCCAGTAGTACCGGGACATTTAAAAAAAGTTGAGGCCTCAGTACAATTTATTATCATGTGTACCGCCTCTTGTAAGTCCGGCTATCCGGATGTCAAAGTCGCGACAGTAATGGTTGGGAATAGGTGGACTAAAAAATATCGCGGGTAGGCTGTGGCAGTTCCTTCCTTCCCCGACTAGAGCTGCTGTTCGACATTGCACTCTATATGAAGAAAATAGATTGTCGACACAGTATAAAGGGCCTTTCCTGAGATTCTAGTCTTTCACATGAAAAAAAAAACTTATAACTTCCTTAGGAAAATCTATTATAGAATTAAGGAGAACAAGGAACAAATAATACAGACCTTCTCCTAATGCTGTTGATAATTTGCAAAAGGGTCTAGAGAGCCATGTCCATCTCACATTTCCTTCAACTTTAAAACCATTTTCTTATATTTTTATTTATTTTTCATATCTCTTTCCCATTAATTAATTAAAACATAAATATTTAAGCTCCTTGCAAAACTACTTTATTGCATCAACTTGCAGCAATCCATCTAAGAACTGAGTACTTGCCACATTTCTGTATCGTCCACCAAGGAGTCTCTATGCATATCTAAAAGGAAAATCTGTGCGAAGGTAAAACAGTGCAGCTCTGAGTTTCTAGAAACGGAAATAATCTACTTTAATTTCTGGGAAACCAAATGAAATATTGCTGTGTGATTTCACCTCCTCTGTAGGGCCACTGTCATAAGAAGTACAATTACTTTCCGCCAAGTCCAATTTGCGCGACCACGTTAAGCACTATCTAGATATTTTGCATATTACATTGCCCCAATTTTCTTCGTATATGTTGCTCGACAAGACCATTCTCACAACCCCCAGTCTGCCATAGCTCATGGGTTTTCGGGGGAAAATCGTAGGGATTAAAAACGACTCAAACCGAGCAAGGGATTTTTGGGACGTGCTACCAAGGGTCTGTTTTATGAAATTATGCAGCTTTAAAGGGAATTTCGGAGGTGAAGTTGATACGTGCAAGGAGAAGAGGTTAATGTTAGTTATAAGGAAGCAAGATTTTGTGCTTAAGGAAAAATTATGTTTGATTTTTTGTTTAAGTCCCAGTCTTCGTCGTATGTGTTTTTTTAGTTTATATACTGTAGTTAAGTCTCCATTTAATATTCCAGTCGGAATAAACTAACTATACTTAGAAAAAAGAAATGATTTCAGCAGTAGGAAACTGAATAGTTCCAGCAATGGTGCCAAAGAAATCCTAAGAGGAGCTAGTTAGTGGTAAGCTCACAAGCGGCAACTCACAAGATTTTTCTAAAGAATTTGTTTTTAATTTTTGTTTTGTTAGCTCAAAATGAATTAGCCTCCAAGAACTTCCAAATAAATTAGTTCTCGAATAATTTCAAAATGAATTAATTCTCTAAGTACTTCCTGAATTAGTTCTCCAGTTAGTTAAAAAAGAATTAGTTCAAAAAGAATTAGACCTCCAAGAACCTCAAAATGAATTAGTTCTCCAAGAACTTCAGCATGAATTAGTTCTCCAAGAACTCCAAAATGAATTAGTTCTCGAAGTAATGCAGAAGAGGCAATTGACTCCATCGGAAGAGTGATTAGGGTAGCTAGTGTCCTGCCTGACATCTTTTGCTGTACATCATTAGGTCCAAAACTAACTTTTTGAAAGCTCCAAAAGGCTTAACAACTCTTTTGTTATTAAAAACTTTGAAGTTTTTGAGTGCTGTTAAGCTTGAAAGCTTGTAAGCTTTTGAATGCTCTTAAGCCTATGAAAGCTCTTAACCTTTGTTAAGCTCGTAAGGTTTTGAAAGCTCTTAAGCTTTTCAAAGTTCGTAAGCTTTTGAAAGCTCTTAAGCTTTTGAAAGCTCTTAAGCAGCTGATTCACATAAGAGTTATCTAATTGAAAGTATAGAGTTTTTCAAACCTCGTGACATCTGGCGCATATTGGGGAAAAAATTTCTTAAAAATGCTCAAAAGCTTAAGATAATTTCTCTTCCTCTCTAATTGAGAAATAAAGCTCTATAAATGACGGCCAAAGGCGCACGCAAAAGAATTATCAGCAATTCACATATAATTTCTGACACCATGTGGGATATTTTACGGCGACTCTGTTTTTTGATAAGAGCTTCCGTACATCCCACAGTGACTTAAAAAATCTCAACCTGAAAACGAAAATTATGTTTTGCAATTGGAATAATTAGTAGAAATTTTAACAGAACCGCAAATAAAATAAAAATCCGTATGAAATATTTTAAACATAGTTTATTTAAATCTTCTTATTAATTTTTTTAAATACATAATTTAAATATGTTGCTTAAAGTTTATTAAAATTAATAATAATTACAAATTTACAGGTTTTTTACCATTCTTCATCTCCATCGGTGCCATCAGAGTCCTCTCCTAAATTAATTATTATTCTATTGGAATTGAAAAACATACCCTCTTTTCGCAAATAATCTTCCTCGATGTCCTGAACATGCCTGCAGCTGTTTCTCCAGTCCTCCTCCGTTATAGCTGAAAATTCCTTATTAACTATTTCTAAGAGCCTAGCCTCTTTATACACAATATTTTGTGCAGCAACTCGTCTCTTTAATATTCCCCAAATCAATTCAATGGGATTTAATTGGGGATGATATGGTGGCAACCTGGAACAGGAGAAGATCGTAAATGAATGAAAAATATAATTTTAGCTTTTTAATTCTTACCTCAAAACGGAATGGCCATGACTTTCCAAAAGTGCATCTATACTATATTCAAGATGTTGTTCTCGATTTCTGCATATAACGTCGTACAAATCCTTTTTTGTAGAATTGTTTTCAAACGAAATCCCTTTCTCTGTAAGCCAAGAAATCATTTCACTCTTGAGACTTGCAGAGGTAGGAATTTTGCTTGATTTTACGTTGTGATATGCAGCGTTATCCAAAACAACAACTGAATGCGTAGGCAAATTTGGCAGTAGTTTCTCCGTCAGCCATTTTTTGAAGTTTTCCGCATTCATATCGCAGTGGTAATCTCCAGTACGGGCTCCTGATTTAAAAATCAAGAGGGCGTTATGGATAAACCCATTTGTGGTTCCTCCGTGAACAATTATGAAGCGGGCGCCTTTTGATAACGCCTTCTTGGGACCCTCCTTTTGATTTTGCGAAATCCAAACTTTTGCTGCAGCATGCGTTGTATGTATGTAAGTTTCATCTGAAAAGAAAATAGGTCGTTATATTTAATATAATAACACAAATAGAAAATTGAGATGCATATTATATTAAAATTATAGTCAACAAAAACGCTAACTTACCAATATATACGATGGGACGCTTATCTTCTCGATATTTTTTTACTCCCCAGAGATATTTTAGTCGCAAAAGACGAATCCTATTTGTTTCCGTTAAAATCTCTCTATTATCCGGCATATTTTTCCACCGATATCCTAGTCTTTTTATCAGTCTCCACAAAGAAGTATCACTGCCTTCATAATTAACTTTCTCTCTGAGCTTCTCTCGTAACAGGTGAATAGTGCATTGCCGCCCTTCACTAAGATGAAATGTATCTATAATTCTTCTTACAACAGAAGAATCGAAGTCATCCATTTCACTTCGTGAGGGCTTACGTTTGGCACTTTTTCTCCTTGGTGATACGAAGTTCGCTCTTGAGGTACTTGGCTGTGGAGAAGGCGTGCGTATTCTCACAACATTCTGGGAACCCTACAATATTATTATTTATATTAACCCTTAATTTTATTTAAAAAAAAAAAAAAAAACTCACATGCCCTACTCCACTACTTAATTGTGCAGCGACATCAAACGGGTTACCTCTTCTAAGTACGGAAGCTTCTTTCACGATCCTTCTCACAGTACTAGCACTGGAGGCTGTAAATAAAAACTTGAATTAATATTATATAAAACACAAATAGTTTTAAAATAAACATACCTGTCATCCATGCAATATGATCTAACAATTCTTGCTCCGAACAACCTTGAACGTTTATTTCACCCGTTTGAATTTTTTTCAAAAAACAAAACGCACGAAAAATTAATTCACGTTCTTTGCTCTTTTTTTCCATCTTTACTCCACGAATAACAAAATAACAATAAAGCAGATTCTTTTTGCAGAGTTATATATTTGCAAAATCCCTCACTTGTTAATAATTGGATAATGATATTCTTAGAAAAGAATAAGCTCAGAGGAAAAATTAAAAAACCCTTCGCAATAAACGCCCACCAACAGGTAAATTTATGACACTGACATTTTTTCCAAACTTTTTTTTTCATTTTACAAGAATAATAAAATTTTATTCCTTATTGTTTTATTGTTTATTATTTTTGAAGTAACCTGGAAAAAATTATATTTTTTGGTGCAAGTATGTATCTTAAGTGCAACTACTGCAATAACTATGAATCTTCCGGCAACTGACTGTATTGATTGGTAACCCGGCCTAAAATTTATAATTTGAATATTTAACAAGAATAAACTGACTTTTCCAAGAAACAGAAAACAATGCTGGTGTAACTTGCATATTTTCAATTTTACTCTTTATCTGTTATTCTTTTTATCTTTGCTTAATTTTGTGATCCATTGTATATTTCAAAAAGTGAGCGAGAATTGACTCCTCCTCCTTCTTATCAAATCCCTTGCAGTCATCTAATCAGTCTCGCCTGCGTATTGCTTGGGTGAGGTGCATTTTCCCGGCGGGTTACTGGTTACATAAAAAATTTACAAATTATGAATGAAAAACGTCCTTTTTTATATATTTTTTAATATTCAGGTTTTTGTATATTAAGCATTTGCCACAGAAATAATTTTTAGTAATTTTTATTACGAAATATGAAATTTGTGTTTCTAACGCTGTCATAACTAGATTCTTGACATTTTCCGCCAGTCGCATACGCGCTTCTGCCTGGGGAGGTTGTGCTGCTTGCGGCTGCGGACAACTTTCAATTTATGAATGAAAATGCTTATGAACTTAAAAGAAATTTTTTCAGCATAGTTTTTAAATTATTTTCAACTTAGGGACGAAAAAAATTTCGAAAAATTATAGTAAAACTATTCATATTATGATGAATAAGCTTTGAGCACGGTTGATGTTGAGCACGGTTTTTCATGTATTTAAAAGCTCTTTTAAATACATATAAAGATTACTTAACTTTATTCATCCGGCATGCGCACATCCCTTCCCAAATTATTTTGTTGAGTTTTTTCTGCGTTTGTTGCCTTTTTAAGTTAAAATAGGGGAAATGGTAGAACAAAATTTATGAAATTGGGCAACGAGGTGCGCAGAACCCTTCAAATTATTTGTGTCACGGCGTTTGAAAAAATCTATACCCACCCGGCACGTTGGCAGTCCCAAACTAATTTTGACTTGATTTTACTCAGCTTTATCGGTCTGATTGCCGGGCACTCAAGGGAAATCCACAAGTTTCCCAAGTTTATGGATGCTAATAATTCAGGAATACTCGCTTGAAGACTTCTTACCAGTTCCATCAATTGTGGCGGTGTTTGTAGGTAGCAGCAGAACCATTTTGTAGTGGGACTCGGACTAAGCCCTAGCCACCTTGAGATAAATTCGGCTTGACCTTGTATCCTATATTTTGGGTCTGATGGCAACCTCGCCTGCCTAAGCTTGGGAAAAAATAAAATATAGCGTTGGAATCTAATTGTCGGCAATCTTGAGGATTTAGCTGCCTTTTATTTTGCCGCCGCGTGCTGCACACGCAATGTATGCTGGCTAGGCACACATTTCGGTATTCATTTTACCCTTATGGTCGTCTGGTAATATCCTTTTAAGATTCTTACCTCGGGTTAAGTAAAGAGGAGCTTGTTAGATTCGTAGAGCTTCTTTCGTTTGACTACTGTATTTCTCATAGAAAGACCATGGAGCGATAAAAAGGAGTGTAGGCATCATCGTAGGTGATCTTCCTAAGGTAAGATATATGGGGGATACGACAGCGAAAGAGACCCAATCTCCGCTGGAAGGATGGTGTAAACCCTGAAGCCCAGAGCTTAGAGATGCCAAACTGGATCACAACAGCTTGGAATTGGGACCAGTGGAGAGAGCAGTCGAGAGAGGCCAGGACCCGATCCCGGTTGTGGAGCCGCGAAAGAAGAAGATCTTCATACCCTTTTTCATCGAATCCCTCATAGCTTTGTATTCATTTCAGAACAACTCTGTTCTTGTATGAAAGAGCGTATAAGATTGTTTAACCGATTTCATTTTGTATCCGTAGAGTAACTAACTGAATCTCACTTCATCTCCCATGATTTAACGAAAGGTCGTTACCAAGCGGACAAAAAATTAATAAACGCCCTCGAAACTTTCACCCTCAACATGGCATTTGACTGCAAAGTTTCTTTTTTAAAGCCCACCTCTCAATTATGAGTTCGTTAAACTGCCTCACAGCAAGCGTGGGTGCAACACAATCAATATTTTATCTTTCATCTCTATAGGCGGATTACAGTATTGTTTTCAGGGCGATATTTATATGTACAGGCGATTTTCCTCATATTCAGCAAAGTGATCCCATTACGTGCGTCCTTGCACGTGTGCTCTTTAAAAATTGAATTCGTTTTATGTAACCAAGCGATATTTTATAAAGTGTGGGCGCCAGCAAGGCTCAGTTCGCTTCCTGTTAGGACAGCCTACACATCCGAATTCATTTGTCAAGCCCGTAACGATCGAAGATGCCGAAGCACTCATTTGCCACGAAATTAATATTTATCATTGAATTCCCGATGAGAGCCGCACGTTCGTGCTGTATCACTTCACTACTCACTTCCACACTCGCCGTCTTTATCAGTGCCAAAAACTTGAAAAGGTTATTTCCGCCTTTCCGGAAACAATTTTTTTAGTCATGTAAGGACTGTGTAAACGGATAGAGATTCTTTTGATAAGATTGTTTTCCAATTTATGTTTTCACACCAGAGAAAACCGCTTCGAGGCGAGTAAACAGACAAACACAGATGAAGGGAAAAAAATTGGAAAAAGGAAACTTTCGAAGCCCGACAAAATCAATGGCCGAAGAAGAAAGGAAAATATAGGAAAACAGATCCGTCGACGCTGCATGCGGAATATCCCTGCAGGAAATAATGCCTTCATTCAAATCTGCTGTTACCGATTGGGACGGCGGCGACGTGGTAGGGGTAGATTTAAACCACCCACGTATTTTTTTTTTTTTTTTCAAAAGCGGTATGATGTGCCACATCGAGACGTGGAGGTGGGTGTGCGGGTGTACGCCAAAACGTGAGAGCCTTAAAGCAAAGGACCTTTTCGGGGGTGGAGCAGTCACAGTGACAGGGAGGCACGGGGTTGGACGGCAACGGGGGATGCGAGAAATAACTTTGGGGAAATTTCCATTTAAGGAACTTCGTGTGTCGTTTATTTGTGCGTACACTAGGAGGAGTTGTTTGAATTTGCTAGAGCAATCTGCACCGATTTGTGGACCAAGTTTGTTTTTTTTTTTGGTTAAGATGAGAAAACTCTTTCTTACAATCCTCGGTCGTTTCCGATAAATTTCTAAAAAAAAAAAAAAAAAAAAAAAAAAAACAAAAAAGTTTCAAGCAAACTTAAAATTGTTTGGGCAAAAGTTGAACTGTCTGTAATATTTTCCAAAAAATAAAGAAAATAAAATATGAACAAAAGTTTTACTGGAAATCAAGGCGTCGACTTTCAACACCCGCATACAATCAAATAAAAGCAAATATTTCACACAAAGTCTTATTTCCTAGAAATATTTGAATTTCGTTTTTGGGAAATTACTTTTTTTCATTGTGCAACGGCAGCGGGCCAGGGGGTTGCTAATGTGAGAGATATAGACAGAAAAATTATTCTTAAACTTGAATATTGTAAATGTCAAACATTGACAGATATTTGATATATTTTAAATTAGATTTCATTATGCACGGAGAGGAAGCGTCTGTTGGAAATGCAAAATATGATACAACACGTCCTTTTTCATATTAATAACACTTCCTTCCTTGGCAGCATTTTTCGCACTTAGTAAATCCCAAATGTCACCTATTGTTGGCTGAGTTCATTACCAGTTTTCAGTGTACACTATAGAGGGCACTACCTCTCGCTTCTAGCATAGTTGGATAGTTTCATCGAAAGAAACCTTCTCCTGGTTTCACGGCAATCTTATAATCCCTACCGCAGAACCCAGCATTCTCTCAAGTGGGTATTGCAGTACTTTTCCCTGGGAACTAAGTGAAACTTATCAATGACGGGTGATTAATGGGTATTAAGCAACCCTCCTTTCTCGCTACTACCATAGCTGGACAGTTTTATCGAAAGAAACCTTCTCCTGCTTTCACGGAAATCTTATATTCCCTACCCCAGAACCCAGATAGCCCCCTGGACTCACATTCCCACAAGTGGGTATTGCAGCACTTTCGCATGGGAACTAAGTGAAACTTATCAATGATGGGTGATTAAAGGGTATTAAGCAGCCTTCCTTTTCTTGCCCTCTATAAGACTAGAAATTCGTTTCTAAATAGAACAACCCAACTATGGAATAACCTTTCCCAGTCTGTTTTTCCGAACTCCTACAATATCCAAGATTTCAAACCTCCAGATTTAATCACCACCTCCTTGAACACCCTCCCGAATCCTTATAACCATAATTCATAATTCTATTCTATCCCCCTATTAATCTTACTACCAGACATTGCACCATGACTTGAAACTCTACATATAGGACCGATAGTTCAAAGAGCAAGAAGCAAAAAATCAGCTTTAAGACGACGAGATTTAAAAAACAAAAGGAATTATGTTATTGTTCTATAACACCATCATCCCCTCCCACTTAGAGATGTTCAATAAGAATTAATTTTTATTTCATTTTCACCATATATCCTTCAGCTTCGACTTGTCACACTTCATTAATCTCTCTTAAACTCCAACATTTAGCTGTCAGGGCATTTCATATAAACCGAAGCTTAAATTTTTTATGATAGGGCTGCTTGGGGATACTTATCGATTTAAGAATAGAGCAGGGAATTGCCAGTGAACTATAGTCGTAGGGGTAGATCTGTTTGTTTTTTCTTTTTTCCTTTTTTGGTACATTATAAATACACATTTTCTACACACACACAAATACACAAAAACACACATAACAAATGGACGTGCGTATTATTTAAGAACAAAATTCAACCCCCGGTGTGGGTACAGGGGGAGAAAGCGACTTTTCCGGTTTGGGGAACAAACATTATAGTGAAATTTATGCTATTGAAATTTAAGACAAAATCCAACTTAAGGATGTGCGGAGTCTGAGATTCATTTTATGATCTTTAAAAGAGGCATATGGATATGAATATTTATCTCAATATAAAATATAACAACGTGTATTTTTGGGGGTGACTTTGAATATATTCAAATTTGTGCTGCTTATATGTGGCAGAAATACATATTTATTGTACCTTGTACAAGCATCAATGGGCTTAAGTTTTGTTTAGAGTTTTGATATCGATCAGACTTCAAGATTTTACTTGTACATCTTCGAGAGGCGATAGTAAGTTTGGCTTGGGCTGTGTTAGAAGTCTTTTAATACAGTGTCTTCGAACGTAAACTATCCTTGATTGATTTTATAGGTACCTACTTACATATGTTGCTTCACAGTCGGAATCATGTCTGGACCTTTCACAATTGGTGTACGCCATTCTTCAAGCTGAACTTTAGTGTACCTACACCACTCCATAAATCCCACTGCAAAAGGCTTTCCGACTCGGTTTCTCGTCACTAAATATCAGACTTCAGAAGCTTAATTTTTTAAGAGAGATTGTACATTTTTCGAAATCGGTGGTGTAGCAGTAGGTCTCTCGATTACCATCTCGGAGGTCTGTGGTTCGATTCTACTGAGCAGAATGATCATTTGTCTTTGCACTTCCCTCGCTGGAGAAACGTCCTGCCCTCTCTCCTGCCTAATAATAAACGAGAAAGCCAGGGAATTCGCCGTGTGGCCGAGCGAAATAGTTTCGTCGTCTCTCTTAGTATGTTTACAGCAAGATGAGAGCCGGCGAAGTACAGCATCGTATCGGCATTGGTTGCTCTTTCAAGCTCCCTTTACACTTACAGACATTGGGCATGCCAGACATGTGGCGCGAAAAACATCGTTTATTCACATCTAGCGTGCCATATCAGACGACAGACATTAGATATATTTCTGTTGAAAACTTCTCATTGGAAGATCTATTCAAGAAAAAATGGCTGCACGATTTCGATGCTCTATTCCTACTTCCGGCAGACACCCGCAGACACACAGACATGAACCGCGCAGACAAAATACCCTTTCCGCGAATATGTCCACATCTGCACAACCGCGTCATGGTAGATGTAAATACGTTCATACACAGTGTATAGAAGAATATTATTTTGTCTGGCGTGGCGCGTGTCTGGCACGCTCGATGTCTGCAGATATAAACGGACCTTCAAACCTCATTCTACTCATGGTACAATAATACAAGGTAAGCTCATAAAGAAAAGCTCTGTTTCCATCTTGAAAAGCTTTTACTTTTGAAAAGCTCTGAGTGACGCCATGGGAATTTTTTGTTTCTTTTGTAAGCTAAGATATGAGTGACGTCACGGGACCTTTATGAGCTTACCTTGTAATTAATGTTGTGGAAGTATGTTAGCAGTAGTAGGGCAGTCAATGAAGAGATGTCGTGTTGTTTAAGCTTGCATGGAGTATTGCGGACGAGACGGTAACGATGCTTCTGACGTTCCAGTTGGGTCATTTTTTGTCGTCCATCCTTTGTCTCAATTTCTCTGCGCAGATGCAAAGTCGTACTTCTGTTAGGGGTGATCTATAGGATTCTTTTGCCTTCTGGTCTGCGTTTTTAATCCCACAAATGCCCATGTGTGTGGCACCAAATTGTTATTGTTAATTGGTCAATTGATTGGCCAAATGAAAGTTTGAGAGTATCAACCGGCAAATTGGCAGTTTGAATTGATCAATGTCTTGAGTCGCAAACCATTTTTGTTTGTTACGTCTGTACCCCTCCCTTATCAGTATTGATTGTCAACCACGTTTAAGCATTCCCATTTTACGAAGCCTCAAAACTGGCCTCGCTTAATTTGAAAATTGAAACCTTACCTGAAAATTGATAGCCGCAACAAAATATTCAGGTAAAGTGAAAAAAAAAAACAAAATTTATTAAAACACAAGGAAATCATAAAGTAAATTGTGCTCAAAAAAAAAAATCAGCAATCTTGTAAACGTCCCTTAAATGATTTTCTTTGTGGCGAGATGTGCTCAATTTGTGCCAAAGATATTGAATGTCATCTGACAGCTCGTTTACGCTCTTATCTAAGCTTTCAGTCATCTATCTCAAAGGAGGCGACTGAAAGAACGTGTACCAAAATTCGCCTCAGGAAGTCGTCATTTCCCAGGCGATGATTCGTTTAATGGGGACTGTAACGCGATATGGTTGAGGTGCTTCCCTACAACTTCCAGACAGGACTTGTCATCAGTATTTCAGGATAACGACTTGAACTTTGGTAACATGAGGAAATTGTTACTTGCAGTGTGTTACAATATTTATTTATTTTTTTTTTCGCCTATCTTTGATGTCGTCGCTGCAATATTCTTTACCTTTAACAGCAGAGTCTTCTTCCACTAAGATGATTTCTAAGAAAAGACGGACATAAGCAAAAATATCAGATTTAATGGGGGTTGAAATACAAGTAAGAAATTTAATAAATCAATTTATTTATTTTCGTTTTTTTTTTTCTTTTCTTCAACTTATTAAAATGTTAAAAGGCTCAAATAATTGCTGTGTTATTTTCATTAAATGGATTCAGAATAGCTCATTTTAAAAGAAATATTAATGCCAGATTTGTAGGTCGATGTAGTCCTTGCCATTTCATGTTGTCCGCCCCCTCACAATTGCATGAAGGATAGCTTGAAATTATGCTGAAATTTAGGGCAAATTCGACGGGGGTAGTATTTAAGATATTCGATCCACCCTTAAATGCCTTCTTAAAAGAATTCGTGTACTCGAACCAAGCACGTGGGCGAAGTACATAACAATCTTATTGGATATCTGTTTCCATTTTGGAGACCAACTGCAGGTTAATAAGTGAAAAAGTAGAGCAGCAAACCATTAATTTTTAATATAAATCATTAAGGATTTGTGTGGTTGCCATAGAGGCGCCCACAATCAGGAAACCATTAAATAAATGGAAATTTCAGCATTATCTAATTTCCATTGATAAAACAAAAACTTTGCATTTCTTCCATTAGATACAGAATCCCTGCTGTTAACGGAAAATGGGCTTTTTAGAATCAGAAGTCTAGCCCTAAAACGCTGCAATTTTTGCATCTTTAACGTTCATATGGAAATATAGATTCGAGTCCCCCTACAAGTATGCTGTATGATAAAAACTATTTTACTGATGAACAGCGATTCTAAAACTGTGTGAAAATAGATTCTTTGTGAATTTCGTGAGTATTAATAACAATCAAAATTTTTATGATGCTACCGATGAAGAAAAAGGCGTATGGCTGTACCGGTCCAGCATCATAGACAAATAGATTTTACTGGGGATCCTAAACTACAGATTTCTGACAGTTGCATAGTTAAATTCACAGAATCTGATCTGGTTACTTTAGATATATCCAAACCTTTCGGCTTTAGCCTCCTCTAGGAGATTTCTCCAAGTTTGACGATCCCTTGTAGCATGCCTTCATTTCCGAATGTTGCGTCAATCGAATCTTGCGTCACAGTGTTTATTCATTTCGTCCTGGGTCTGCCTAATGGACTAGTTCTAGTGCCGGCGGATCGTGTTGAGCCCGAGTGAGTAGTCGGACGAACATATCCTCTCATTATCAATCGGAATATGGGCCGACGATATACAAGAAACATAGGGAGTTCCACAGGGATCCGTCCTAAGCCCAATCCTGTGGATCACAACGCCTTCCAAAGGAATAATTGCGATCGGGTTCGCAGATGACATCGGGGTATTGATGGTAGGACGAATTGTAAGCGAACGAAGTAATCTGAGGGGCTCTGGAGTGTAAAGCGCTGGTCTGACGTTTGAAGCTGTACTGACGTAAGAATCAAGGTATGGAAACAGATCATTTACTCACAGACCCTAAGGGTGATGATCGCCCGGAGGATAAATTTTAAAGCACACCTGAAGGATATGGAAGATAAAGCTTCCGCTGTTTGCGCAGCACTGCAGCACGATTTTATGGGGGCCGTAGACCAAACCGTCTCCTCCTGATGGGGAGGATGGTTAGCTCAGTCCCGCTGTGGGCAGCAGCGTTGAGCAGTACGGCTGAAACGTCCTGCAAGCGATCAACTGTGTGATCAGCTTGGTTCTTCAACCGGATGTGAACTAGGCCTAGTTATCAACAACTAGTTGTATTTATGGCAAGTCGTTGGGGTGAAGAAAGTGACGTTTCAGTCGAATTACGACTTTCAGCACACGGGCCTAGAGTGGAAATGCTAAGTTGAGTATAGGCCCTCGCACTGAAAGTCGTGATTCGACTGAAACGACACTTTCTTCACCTCAACGATTTGTCGTGTCGTAACGACTTGACTTTCAGTACAGGGCCCAAAGGCTTTGTTATGTAAAAAAAACCTGAGCTTAAAAATTACCCTTCCTTTGTACTACTAGTCGTGGATTGGAGAGGATATAAATCCGATTGGGAAATATGATGAAATTCTAAAGTGGAGGCTATATTACTACTATTACAAATTCCTCATTGAAAACAGTATGATGCAACTTCGAAGAAACAGATGAAGATGAGTAAAAGAAGAAGATATGCTATAGTATAGTTGTGCCTAAGGTGCATCCAGACACCTGATATTGATCGAAGTCGGTATAGGACTTGGGTGTCTTTTTAGTACAGGAAAATGACCCCTTCATGTTAGAAGTAATTCCATATAACAGATAAAAATATTGTATCGGCATAAGCGTCAGGTTGATGACCTAAGTTGCAGTCGTCTGGTTCATCGACATGTCCTTCTGCAAAGTCGAGCCTCTTCCAACCCACTTAATCTCTCAAACGAAGTTTGCTACGAGTATTACAAGTGGATCATTAGAGATAAGCCGGATTAGAAGATCAAACGGCGATTGCTGGGTTTAGGAAATTTAATCGTGAAAAATGGCGTTCGTTACATGGAATACTTTTTTGAATCTGTCGTCAACAGAGAAAAAACACAAAACCAACCAGACTTTGGGTACAGCAAAAAACTCCATACACACACAAAACTGAACAGACTTTCCAACTCGCACATAATTAAGAACAAGTTGACTACGCTACCACATATCTGCTTAGGCACGAAGCCTTGTTGACTACCTCAAGTACCTGAGTTCTCCCACTCGAAAATAAGTTCAAAAGTCGAAAAGTGCCGGGGAAAAGCATTTTTTTTTTTGTTAATTTGAATTTCCAACGTTAAGGTGATTTTGCATGTTATGTACCACCGTCGTACCAACTTCAATAGTTTGAGCAGCAATTTTTATTTTTTTTTCTGAAAAATTATGCTTTAATTGCTGCTGCCACAGAAAAATAAGAACGTGGGGGCGGGGGAGTCACAGGCGAGCGGCGGGCGGACTGTCTGAAACATAATATTAAGCTGGTGGTGGCTGGCTGGCTGTGTTATTACGGCCAGTCTCCAAAGTACAAGTAAATGATTTTTATGGAGCCACTCCATTAGTGGCTGCCTTTTCCTCGTTATTTTCAACAATTTTCAATTAAATAATTCTGAATTTTTATGAAATGGAATTTGGTAATTAAATTGGGTAAAGAGTTTTTTTTTTCGTGAATTCGTAAATGTAAAATGCTTTCTATAATTTAAAAAAAAACACAAATTCCAGTTTGAATAAATTTTATTGTTGATCATATTTTTTTTGTAATTGAAAGTTAATTAAATGTTCATTTGCTGCTATAAAAAATAAGGTTTGGTTTTAAAATCGCAAAATAGGGTTCTATATTTCTGTGTAGCTGGTTGGAGGGGGTGGAATTGGACTTCGAAAATGTTTGTTGATATTGTGTATGGATAGCCGCAAATGTGCTTGAGCTCGATGCGAAATTAATGTGGATGCTACAACCGATGGACTATAGATATTGGCTTTAACTAAAAACCGCAAATTATTTACTAATTCAACAACTGAGTCAATTGATATCACGGAACCTGATTAAAGTCCTTGAGGTTAGGCTTTCATATCAAAAAATACTCCGACCTCATCATCTGATCAAGGATGTTCTTCAGTGCTAGCTGCACCTTCGCGGCTGTTATCATCATAGCCCTGTGCTCCGTTTTCTTCTTCTTCTTCGATGGCTCCACAAGGGTCGTCCTTTAATTACGTGAAGCGTTTTGTGGGGGAGGGGGTCGAGCCAAATCTCACACAATCTCACGTGGAGGAAAGGGGTCTCGGCCGGCAGGCAGTAGTCTTTCAGACCGTCTCCGCTGACACGGCTCGATGCAGGCCACAGATTACTTAGTCTGACTGAGGGATGATACTTCAGGTATCCGCCGTGACACAGGCCGTGACATGAAGGTCAAGTCATGAATCCTACAGATACACAAGCGAAGACGACAGCTTAGCATAGCAGGTTGTTAATTCAAGTGCAAAAATGTTCGTGGCCTCAACGAAACTTCATGGCGGCTCCAGATTCACGCCGTGAACACCCGCGAACAAGCATGAAGGCGAGTGCGGATGGCTTTCGCGACAAGCTCGCCCCTTGCTTTCCGTTCCAAGTGGATACAGCATGAATTCTTCCTGTAAATTCACGGCTTGAGAGTGAATAGAAGTTCAGATCTTCAGACACAAACTAACGATAAATGCCCAAACACAAAGATTTTTGCCAATTTTCTTGGACTGGATACTTGGCCTCAAGGGGAAAACTTTCAGGCCATGGCCTGTGGGCGACCTGGATGTAAATGGGGGCCTTAAGATATGGCTAAATCGAAAGTAGATTAGCAGCCTTGCGATTGTTTAGCCGGCACCGGACAGCAAAACGCGCGACTCGGCGAATGCTGCAGCGTACGGGCGAAGTAGCTCTGACCCGCGAAAAGGCAGTTAAAATATAGAACTACAGGCCAAATTCTAGCGCAATGAAATTCTTGTTGAGTATGAATGCTAACGTTTTGGTAGTTGTTCAATGTTTACTTTGCGAATTACTCCTTCTAGGTAGAGATTAAATGGCATGGGAGCCAGCCCCTTTCTTAAGTATTGGGCAGATAATATTTTGTTCCCAATCTTCGGGCATTTTTTCGTTCCTCCATAAGCAGCATAGTAATCCATGTATAGCTGCTGAAAACGCCTCGCCTCCTTGTTTGATTAACTCTGCTGGGACGTTATCAATTCCTGGGGGTTTGTTGTCATTTAAGGATTGTATGGCGCTCTGTAATTTTTCCAGGGTTAGTATAATTGTTTCTCTGGTGTCATCGTTATGCTGTAGACGGGAATCAGGTACATGTCTGGTGCTTTCATTTGTGTACAGCAGCTCGCTAAAAAAAATCCTTCCATCGTTTCTTTACATCTTCGCTGCCTGTGACTATAGTGCCTTCGTTTGTTCTACATATACCCGCCATGCCCATATCAGGGTCCGGTAATTGGCCCAACTCCCAACTCTACTAGCAGGAGGACCGGATCTATGAATTATACCCCATCGGATAGAGTAGCCCAGCTATACCCCCGAGGACTGGGTACGTCCGTGGTCGGTTGGTTATCCAGGAGGTACCAGCAAAGAGGTGATGGTACGATTTTTCCCCCACGTGCCCCCTTCTCGTTGTGCTCTGCTTTCCGCTTCCTGAGTATCACTATTTCCGACTTAACAGTCTTTCTCTGTTACCACTAAACTCGGGTTAACTACGAAAAAAATAAAAATGAAAAGAATTAAACAAAATGAAATATACCTGTTAACAAAATCTCCCAAACCATACTCTACACTAATCCTAGCATCTCTCAAACTCTCAAAAATCCACTGAACCCATAAAGGCGAAAACTACGATTATATTGAATGGCGTCTAACACAACAATTGCGGGTTTTCTTGGAATGATTTAAACATTCTGTTTCATGTGTGAATGTGAATCTGCTCCTCTCCGTAGGCACATTTTCACATCGTTTTCATAGGATTAGTTGTAATTAGGCTTTGGGCTATATATCTGAAATAAGCATGCACATATACATATAATGCCATTTTACACACACCCATACCTGAAGATTACTTGCGGCAATCTCTTTAAATTAATTGTTGTCTAATAAAGCTTTATTGCAGAGGCGCCTTTATTCATTTTGCCGTAGTATAGCGATAGACTTAACTAAAAGCCACCGCTGTGATGTTGACAATGTGAGAATAACAAAAGCGGATTATCTTAAGGCTCTTTTAGAATTTCTTTATGCCTTTTGAAAATCAATTTAGACTAAAAGAAAAAGTACACACACACTAAAAATGCAATTAGAATTTTCGCTCTTCCTGTGTTATGTCCTTTTGTGAGAAAATTGTGAAAAAAAATACAATCAGGATTCGTATGAATTTATTTCAATTATGATAAAACTAGCAATTTACTTGAATACAATTACAATAAATAAATAAATAAATAAATACACTGAAAGTAATGATTATTATACTTTTTTAAATAAAAAAAAAATGTGTGCATTTCAGGGTGATAGTATCCAGCTTACATGTTACAGACTTTCACAATCAGTCGCATTCGTTTCGTCCTTATCGGTTTTCGTTTTTCGTATAAAATCCTTAGCTCTAGTCTAGTGAGACTTATATTCATCTTAAAAAACAACATTTCTTTGGCAAGTTGTGTATCCTTTTTGTTACATTCAAAATGATGAGATGTTATTTATCTTGTTTTTATAATTACCCATTATTAATTTGCGCTTGAGCCTGGCTCAAATGACACGATTCTTATAAATAGAATGGACTCTATTTAATTGGATGATACATTTTGTTGCGCAAGTGCTGGGATAGATAGTAGAAAGGTGGACGACGATTGTTTGGTCTAATCTGCTCAACTGGTATAATTTCAGCGCGCGGATCAAATGGCGCATTCTGATCGGCCAGGATATCATTAACTGCTATGTCATTTGATAAATCGACTGGAACTTTTCCGTACTTATCGATTTCGTATTCCTTATTGAAATCTTCACCCTTTATCACACCCCATTCAGTATTATCGTCGAAATTTAGAATATCTTCAGGTGCTGATTCTTCGGATGATTCATCAGCCAAGGGTTCACGATTCTGACCCTTATACGTTGCATACTGATAAGGATTTCTATTTATCATTGACAATCTTTCGTGATGCGGTGATCTTCCATTGTGTGATTGGAAATTTTCAATAGTCTTCATCAAGTGATTGGTGACCCTTCTTACACCATTCCTAAACCGTTCCCTTGCGTTTTCTTGTTTCCTTTCGCCTTCCTGTTGTTCACCATGCTTCAATTTCCACTCGTTTTCATCGTTCTGTTCTAAAATTTCATATTTTGGATCCTTGTTGTGAGTTTCAACACCGAAATTTTCCATTTTTTGGAAGTTGTGGTGATCTGCAGCATGTTCTAGATCTTGTGGAATGGGTGTTGTTGATGATGTGGTAGAGTGCTTATTCGTGTTCTATGAAATAATAAAAAAAGAAAATTGTGCAAGTGAACAAAAAGAATATGGGGAATGAGTGCAAATTATTGGAAGAAATTAGTGAACAAGCAATCAGATCATTCGTAAAACTTTGTTAGAGATTTCCTAGTGAAGCTCGCTAATCTACATATCACTATCATCAGAAGAAATCGCATATCCTAAAGAAAATGTATACCTAAACTGCAGAGGCTGACAGAAGCAATATTAAATCCTAGATCTAGTACCACCACCACACGAGATAACAACATATTCGACAATGCAGTTACTTCCTTTATGTAACGAAACTAATCTGAGGAGACACCCTTTGTAATGCTAGTCTGAACACGAGAGATCTTCAAGAGTTGTTACAAACAAGGCCTTTGGCAGCATTACAAAGACCGCCTAAACCCGTACAAGAAAGCCATTGCCTCAGCCAAGAGAGATACCTGGCAGGGGCATTGCCAATCTATCGAAATTCTGGGAGACTCTTCCAGACTAAGCAGGATCCTGTCCAAAGAACACTGCAGTCCGTCCTTTATCAAAATAAGGCGAACAGAGCTTGGACAGAACCTCAGGCCGAGTCTATGGAACTTTTAATGAACACACACTTTCACGGTTGCAAGGAAGAAAACGAGGTCGAAGCATCAGGAAACGGACAAGGAAACTCCCAGGAAGAGATTTGCGCTGTTATTACAAAGGAAAATGTTATCTAGGCGATCAATAGTTTCTCCCTCTTCAAGGCACCCGGCCCGGATGGCATACTACCAGTCATGCTACAGAAAATGCCTTAGGTGGTAGTACCATGGCTGGTGGTTATGTTTAAGAGTTGCCTGGTGCTCAGCTACGTCCCCAGGAGTTGGAGACGGGCAAAGGTCGTCTTTATCACAAAGATAGGATGGAGAGGTCACGAATCCGCGAAGCACTCTGCCAATTAGCCTGATAGCCTTCGTGGTCAAGTCACAGGAAAGGGTCATCCACTGTCACTTCCGCCAATCGGTAGAAGTGACTTTACTGTCACCAGCTCAACATGCCTATCGAAAATGACCCTGTATTACCAACAATATACTTTGGCAGCCTTCTTAGATATAAAAGGCGCCTTTAACAACGTACGGCCTAAATCATTCCCAGAAGCTCTCATAGACTTAAACGTAGAAGCAAGCCTCAGGCATTGGCTAGCAGCTATGCTGAGCTTGAGAATAATCCAAACGGATTTGAGAACCGAGACGGTAATGAAATACGCCAACAAGTTTCATCTTAAAGTTTCGCTCTTTGGAAATGGTCCGAGATGGGATTTCCCACATCACTGGCAAACCTTCGGCCCCTAGCAACTGGCAACTCCGCCATGTCCTAAGACTGATGAAAGACATCTCTGACGTTTGACATTGTCTTGTTCTTGCGTTTCCTTATCACTATGTGTGACTGTATGTCTGTGTGTAAATGTTTTATAGACTCCGAAACCGCTCATTTGATTGGCAAGAAATTTTGCATTTAGGAGGGGTTTTCGGGTACGGCGAGTATTTCCATTTTCTTCTAAATCGAACCCTTCGGGTAGCTGTAGTGTACTGATTTACCAAAATCCGAAACTTTTGTATGGCAAGTACTCTTCAAATTACTGCTAAAGAACTCAGATCCATTTTGTTTTGGTTTCGAAAAAAATACTATTCCCAAAGTTTCAGATCGATCGGAAGTGATTTACAGATAGTCACCGTACAGTTTCCTTGAAAAAGGCAGATTTTTCGCGAAGGACGTGGTTCTCTGAACTAGGACTGAAGTAACTTCGGCTGCATGTGCACCTGTGATTTTAGCAATGTATGACTTTAATAAAAGGTCTAGAAGCCAAAAACTTACTAAATTCAATAATCGAATTTTGAAATTCCCAATTGTTTTGGCGCACGCCATGCTATTGTCTTATGGGTGCAGCGAGGCGCACCGCGTTCCAGCCAGTCTTTAATAATGCTTGTATGATTTATATTGAATCGGATATTTTCCATTAAAAAAGTAATTAAGTGTGCATTTGCCTTCTGCAGACTGTATAGCATACAGACACCAGTATTTTTGTTGTCAAAAGTGATTTAGGAATTTTGCTTTTACTTTGATTTTAACATTGAGTCTTTTTGGCAAATCGCCTATCAAAAGATTGCCCTGATTTATTGAGTGACATATTGTTGACTGTAGTTTTGATAATATTCCAAGATTCTCCAGATTTATTTTATAGAGTTTTTGTTTGTCCTTTTTTAACCGACTTCAAAAAAAGAGGAGGTTACTCAATTCGACGTGTAGGTATTTTGTGGTCCTGTTCACGCATAACTTTGTAACCCAATAACTTTTTTGCTTTTTTTTGGTTCATTTGAAGGGGGAGCTTCCCACGGTGGTCCCGTTAAATTTTTTCTAAATTCTGATAACGGAGTTCGAAGTTAGGCAGAAAAAACTGTTAAATTCAACCTGTTAAAGTTCAACCTAAACATTTCATGGGCACCGAACAAATTACTTTATTGTTGTAAATCTGTCAGCAGGCCGATGGCGGAGTGGGTAGAGCGTCGGGTCCTCGATTCAGCGTTTCAGCAAAGATTACCCACAAAGATACGACACTCTCAAAATTTCCCATAAGCTCCCTTGCGAGTGAATATATCAATCGACAAGGTGCAAGCGAGACAAAATTCAATTTAAAAACAAAAAAAAAATCGAAGAAAGAAAGGGTAAATAAAGAAATGTTATTTCACGAAGTGCGAAAGAGACGCACTGATTTCTCTTCTCCGCAATTTTTTGTGCCGTCTGGACTTTTATTTTGCTTGTGTGAATTCATGTACCATCTTCTTGTACTTCCAGCTCTGCATGTGTTTGTGTAGTTTGCCGTTGCTCCGCCATCTCGCCATTCCGGAGCGTGTATATGAATAGACAGAAGATCATAGATTTTTACTTTCCTTTTTCTTCGCACAGAAAGGATTACAGTGTCGTATCTTTCTGAGTTATCTTTGGTTTCAGGTTCGATTCCGGTCGGGGCAGCCGGTTTTTTTCTTTTTCTCTTTTTATTTTTTCTGAAATGATTTATTAACATATTGGTCAGCGGCCGATAGTACTTGACATAGCGCAAAGGGCTAAAGACGAGTATTCTTGTCTGTGGGATCTGTGGGGTGCGAGTTCGATCCCAAGGGCTCGCGGTGCTTTTTTTCTATATATCGACAAAATAATTATTTTTTAATTTCCTTGGGGGAATTTTGTTCCATATTAAACAAGTTTTCGACGTGAATGCGTCTGTAAATTTGCTTCCAGAACAAAAGCCGATAAGAACGAAATTATGGCGAAATTTGCAGCTCAAAAAACTATTGTTTATATCGAATAAATAAATATACCATGACGTGGATGAAGAATCAAAGAAGTTTATTGTTTACATTTAATTTCCCCGATATCAATGGCAACTTAACTTTTTATATGCCTTATATTATCTTGATCTGTATGTGTGTATAGTGTAAACAAATCTTGCAACTTGATTTTGACCCAGTTCCATATAACCGATCAACTGCAAATTTTGCACATACGTATAGTTCGAATGTCAATACAATCTGCAATCAAATTTTGCAATTGCGCTCCCCGACCCCAGACATGGGTATCAAATGAAAAGGTGTGACAAGTAGAATACACTTCGCTATGTGGCGTCGTAAAAACGTAGGCTCCTTGCAATGACAGGCAATATTAAAAAATGAATGGACTAAAAAGCACGAAATAAAAAAAATTTTAAAAACCGACTTCAGAAAAAAACCCGCGATGCACAAAAAAGGATGAAATAATTGTTCTTAACAACATCAATCCAATAAGAATGGATCTAGAAAGAAGAATCACTTTTGAAGACGGTGCTAACACATGTGGGTGATATATTAAGGGCATAAGCCTAACAAAGAAATGTAAACAATTGCCGAAGCAAGAGTTAGTGCAATCAAAGTCAACTACTACCTGGCACCGTCTTCAAAAGTGATTCTTCTTTCTAGATCCATTCTTATTGGATTGATGTTGTTAAGAACAATTATTTCATCCTTTTTTGTGCATCGCGGGTTTTTTTCTGAAGTCGGTTTTTAAAATTTTTTTTTATTGGATTAGTTCTTCCTGTAGAATGGAAGTACTATAGGCAAAAATATAAGACTGTAAGCTTCACTACTACACGGATAAAACTGATTTCAAGGATTTGATATATTTTACAATCCCAGCAAAAGCAATACAAATGCAGATCTGTAAAATGCTTTTAGCATAAATTCAACATTTGAATATATTTTTTTTTATACCATTTTCATCAGTTAAAATCCAGGTAAAAATTTATGGAAAGCACGGCAATATATTTGCCCCGCAGCCGCCGCTAACTCTTCAAACTCTGCAAAATTACTCCAATTCGGAGAAAAAAGAGAGCGAGACAGAAAAAAAAAGCAATTTTTTTATGTGCCGCTATAAAAAGCTAAATCCTTGCAATGAACTGAAACACACGACTTCCACATTAAGTTTGAACCCTTGGTGGATTGATGGGCATATAAGACTCCCTTAGGTCATGAAAATTTTGATTTAACACATGAAAGGACACACGAGCGTGATTATTTTCATCCAAAGGACTTCTGTTTATTGCTCAAGTGGTAGCGAGGACATAAAGTTTTTCTCTCCTATTATGGAGTTCTTCTGTACACACACATATATACATAACACAATATGTACGTTATACTTCATCAGGAAATGTCCTCCTTTTCTTAAAATTTAAGGTAATAAATCCCTAAGTACAAGAGACATCCATTATGCTGCTACACACACCGCAGAGCATCTTTCTCTCCGAATGTCACCACATTTTGGATCTTCTTAAATGAGGCATTTCTTGCGTTGTTATGATGTTTTTTTTTATATATGCAAAAAGTTACTAAGCATCGTTAGTAAATCCGAGGAGGAGGGGGAGTTATCATACATCCACCAACCGAGCGTCTTCTCGATTTTTGTTTCTCATCAACAAAGCACCAATTTACGTAATGGTGGAAGAGTATGCCTGTTGTATTGATTTGGGTGGTGTTCAGTGAAGCATTCCTCATGGATCCTCATTATTTTGTATTTTAATTGGGATTTGAAGAGGAATCGATTATTCTTCGTTCGTTCTTAAAAAATCTTTGCTTAATTTGAGTTGTGAATAGCGTAATAAGTGTGGGATTATTTTTTTATAGACATTTTCGAGGATAAATATATTCAGGACGAAAATATCTTGGAGGATGTATATTGTTGGAATCAGAGAACCCGTTCCGTTTTTTTATAGCAAATTTTCAGGTCGATGAATTTGAATAGTATATTGTACAGTGAATTGCTGTTGTTTGTTAGTTTTAAAATAGTTGTACTTGGTTTTGTTGGTAAAAAGTTGATTACCATTATTCCAAACGATTTCGCGGACTTGTTGGTATGGCACAAGCTTGGTATATGCACACAGGTCATATAATAAGTAATAAGTAATAATAAAAATTGAACTCACAAATCAATCGATTTGGCTCAAGAACAACTCCTTTAACATCCAATATTTGACATGCAGAATTCATGTCTGTCTCCGACAGCTACTACTATAACCTACTATCTCTCTTGTCCTAAGCTTGATATTATGAATTCCTCCATGGCGAGACCAGCGATAGGGTCAGACTGAGAAGAATTTTCTTGCTTAATCTTGACTTCTTTTTTAGCCTATCGAATCGACTACCTATCTTTCGAATAAAGCTTACATTATACTATGACTGGTACGCTATGACGGACTAGTAGTTGGTATGTAGGTGAAGGGCTGCCTCCAGTACGACCGGAGGTATAATTAGCGGTTGGGCGCGGTTTTGTTGCCACAACTCGTGTACCTTCTGTTCCGTGGTGGCTTGTCGAGTTTGACTGATGCCTAAAGCCATCCTGTGGAATTTAGCAAGCTTAAAGTGCGAATCATAGTGGAGCAGTCTACTGAATTACGATCCCCCTGTACCGTGCTTTCATAGAATTGATAAACAACCCTATACAACAATTACAAATGCAGAGTTCTCCATAATGGAAAATTATCCGACAGCTTTGAGGTGAGTTCAGGAGTACGACAAGGATGCCTACTTTCGCCTTTACTATTTCTTATAGTAATAAAATACATCCTTGTCAGCGCTCTAAATAGTGGAGCAGGCGGCATACAATGGGGATTGCTAGATCGCCTCAAGGATCTCGACTACGCGCATGATATCTGTTTGCCGGCGCATAGACATCAGGACCTCAAAAACATATTAAGCCATTTGGCAACAGAAAGTAGTCCAGTAGGCTTAACGCTAAATCCAACTAAAACCAAAGAACTGCGGATAAATGCAAATACCATTGAACGGACGGCGCTGAATAACCGTGACGTCGAACTGGTAGATAAATTCTGCTACCGCGGTAGTATTATTACCGAAAATGGTGGGGCAAAAGAAGATGTCTGTTCCAGATTAAATAAAGCACGAGGCGCATATGCATGCCTGTTCCGCATATGGAGATCAACACAGATCTTAATTAACACCAAATTGCTTACGTGATATCCCAAAAATTCGTTGGCTAGATAGAATTCCAAATGAGGAGCTATGGCGCTAGACGACCAAATCAGGCGAAGGAAAAGGATTTGGATTGATCGTACCTTACGACACGATGAAAATCTAGCCCGCAAGGATCTCGTCGATTCCGAAGACCTAGAACAGCTTGGTGGAGAACACCATTAGCAGAGGCTGTAACAACTGGAAGATCCTGGTCGGTGCCAAGAGCTGTCGCACAAAACAGAGTCCGCTGGAAGGCAACTGTTGGAAACCATGTGCCATGAGGGTTTAAAAGGGAATAAGTAAGTTTTGTAAACACTGTGAAGTTTGAATGAAAAGGCCAACAGAAAGTCTAAGCAGAAATGCCGAAATGTCTCTGCTCCCTTTTTTCCAGTATTACAAATAATATTCATCCTTTAGCCAGAAGTCTCCCCGACCAAAGATCTATATAGTCTGGGATCCAGCATTAACTCAACTGTATCGAGCAGATAAACGTAAAGCTAAAATAAAGTCAGCGGAAGAATTCTACTTTGAAATGACACCTTTTTCGAATAGATTTCAGCAGAATCTAGAAAGGCAAAGCTTAAACTGTATACGATATTAGCTGGAGCTGCCTATACTACGCTGTATAGCTTATACCCATAGAACACAGAAATCTAGAAAACTAAACTTCTTCATTAGGTGACCATATTGACCAACAGCAAGTTAAGTTAAGTTGAGCTTCACTGACAACCAAGTCAACCAAGATATTGGTTGCAGGAGAAGCGAAAACAATGCTCCACTCTTCTCTATACATACTAATAGGAGAACTTCAGATACACCCCGGGAAGACTGGAGAAGAAGAATAGGGCAAGCCAAAGTTCGAGTTGAAGATAACTAGTTTGTTTGGGGCTATGTTAATGGAAATTATACGATAAGAAACACTTCAATATCTTAAGAACAGCCTACGCTTCGAAATCGGGGCATTGAAACCTGAAAGGATACACTAATACATATTAAAACGAGGTAAGGAAGCCACTAACGAGCGTAACTTCTTCATTTGGTTATTTGGTAAGGGTAGTGCAGATATGTAAGTGTAGCTGAAAGATATTCTTCGAAAGATTATGGGAATGAAGATAAAATGAATAGACAGAAAGATTATCCTTATCTAAGTACTAACAACGATAAGGTTTCTTGATTTCTCTGATCGAACCAGAAATCAATTTCATAAGAATAGTACATATAAGTATTGACAATGCCACTAAATTCCTTAGAAGAAAAATAAAATATGTTTATGATACTAAAAATAAATTTCTTGAACCCACCAATCCACAAAAGTTTTATCTAGAATTTTTACAACTATTAAACTCCTTCACCAATGCCTCTACAAATTAAATTATTAAAATGTTATAAAAACTCTCGCATTTTGTTAATAGTATTCAAAGTTCAATTCAATGCAAATTAAAATGCAAAGAACACAATCTTTTTCAAAACAACATATTTTTTTATTTATGCTTTGTGTTATAACATTGATATTTTTATAAAATTCGTATCAAAGCTCTAAATATTTTTTTGATAACATGCAAAATAGAATTTTTTGAGAAAACTTAACAAACTTCAAAAACGCAAAAATAAAATATTCTTTCTATACATTTTTTTTTTAGTATTTTAATTTTACTGGTAATAATTTTGTTTTTAGGGGAAATCAATTAAAAAGGGAAATTATTATTATTAATTTAAAAAAACTTTGCTTAACTTTTCTAAATCAGTTGCATTAATCGCAAGCATTATTTTTAGGATAGTTTTATATATTTACAATATTTGTTTTTGTTTAGCTTAATAATGTAATAAAAAGAAATTAAGTTCTGTTTTTTAAGTCATGCACTATACAAGCATCTTTTTCACAATGTACCAAACTCCAAAAATTTATTAATGCCAAAAAACAACAACAACAGCTGCAAATTAATGCAACCTGTTCAACTAAGAATTTTCTTAATAAACATTCTAAATTGAGATAAAACGGTTGCAGTAAAATTGTTAGTTTATATTTAAATTTACTTAATATTAATTAGTAAAAGGAAAAGCGAGAAAGAAGTATGTTTTGTATATATATATATAATATTTTTGTTGAAGAGAAAAATAAAAACAGAAAAAAATTATGGTTCCAGCTTTTCTCGTTTTACCTCCGACGAATCAATGTTTGACAGAACTTCATTATTTTCTGGCTGTTTTTCAACTTCTTCAGGTGATCCCTTATCGTCTTCTGGTCCAGGTGTAGCAGCTGCTTCTTCGCCAGAATCAATTGGCCGAATATTTACAACACGAACCTTGTATACGGCGTGTCCAGATTCATCGGCTTTTGTGTAGACAGTGTCGTTGATTTCAACTTTGTGACCGTCAATAATCTTTAATTGTAAAATGGAAACAGATTTTTGTTTTTTATAATAAAATTCATAAAATATGTAAGAAATGAAATTACTTCGACAACTGAGGTTGTATTTCCTTTTGTTGTATCAAAATCTCCTGCTGCATTCCATCTGTTTAAAAGGCTTTCTCCTAGACGTCGGAAAACAGCTGGAAAATAAGAGAAAATTGTTGTGAATATATTTATACTTTTCTTTGTAATTTAGGAAATAAAACCAAATACAATTTGGTTGCACAAAATAACAAACGACGTTACTACTGCTGCTTTGAAATGACGAAACAATACAAGCCGCCAACAGGCTCGAAATAACGCTTACTTCACAACAGCTCTGGAACACTTCAAATACACTTTGGTTGAAAACTTTTCGAAATCCTGTACGAAAGCGCATACATGGCTATCGAGCGCTTATGGAAGAACTTTGCAAATGACCTCGACAGGAGGACCAATCTAAACATACCTTCCTCAATTCGTGAAACTACATATTTGTTCACTACACAATGCTTCACTTTGGAAGACATTACCCCAAGCAGCAAAAGCGGTGCGGTTGGCAGCGAGTACCAGTAGTCTGAGTCGCGACTGTCATGGTTTAAGGCCGTTTACATCTAGAGACATCGAGCGTGCCAGATACTGGCAGACGCCATTTGTTCGCATCTAGCTTGTCGTATCAGACGACAAACACTAGTTATATTTTTGTTGAATATGTTCAAACACATCTCAGTGGAAGGTATCCAAGAAAAATTTCTGTACGGTTCCTATGCTCTATTCGTACATCCTGGCAGACACCCACAGACACGTGCAGACATGAACCGCGCAGACAAAATATTCTTTTCGTGAAATCTGGTCGGGTACCAAAAAAAACAGATAGACAAACGACATGATACAACAAAGAACAAGGACTACGACCAAGGACTGCGAACCTTTTCCCCTGGGGGAGTCTCAGCTTAGCTTGCTGCAAGTGGGGAAGTCGCCAACTTTGGCTTTGCGAATTTCAACCAGAGTTCTTCAAAGTCAGGAAACATAACCACAGGCGTGCCAGGAGTCACCAGCCACAGTGACAATGCACATCTGAGAAACAGAGATCACGAGCTTCCATCCGATAGAGAAGAATCAATCGCGCTCTCCTCGTTCTCAGCACAATTGCAAAAAATGAGGCCGCCGATACCATCTCGGAGAAGGACACAGCCAACAAAGCAACATTTCATGCAGTCGTTGAGGAGTGGAAAACGCTCCAGGAACGCAAGGACAGCAGGAACGGTAGCCTCCCACTCTAAAAGAAAGAGATCGCGGGAGGATAGCCCAGCGCCTACAAATAACGACCAGAAAGGGAGAGCTCTCAAGACCAACCACCATAGTGGGGAAAGCTTCTATTTCAGGGGCCCAAGAATCACCATCCATTGGAACTAACCGATGCCAATTATAAAACCGGCAGACTCCCGGACCCTCTCTGGGTCGACATCGAGCAAAATATCAGATATGGTCGTGGAGTTCATGATTAGGGCAAATTGCTCCAGTATCTTAAGTGCCACAACAGTCAACTGTAACATGTTCAAAGCCGAAGAACCCCAGCGAAATAGCTTGCTTGCTAATCAACGACGAGTGACTAAAGGGGCTCGAAACAGTTGGCTACAAACTCCACTACCAGGACTAAGTTAGGCATGGATAAAAGTTTTCAAAACGGCTTCATCTAACGAAGAGGCTGGCACAGTGAGCGCTTGGATGAACTAGTATTTTGTGGAAGAGCCAATCTAGCTCTAAAGATCTCTTTTAAGTCCTTCAAAACTAGTGTTCGCTGCCTAGTTTCGCCTTCTGCTTCTTCGCTCTACAACCCAATTCGAGCCTTGTCCTCCAACAGCTTCTTCTTCCAGACTTCTAGCTTTCTGTTGTTTCTGATGTTGAGGAGTTTTGCTACGTCAGCCTTAAGACTTCTGCGTCAGTCCAGACACTTCTGCACCTCTAGAAAAAATGAGCTATTAAGATCGACTCACACATAACGGCGACGGCATGGCACCGATGATTTTCGTATCAGTGGCTTCCGTGATGAATTTTTCACTGACATTCTTCACTTTTTAGTTTTGAAATTTGGGCAGAGACCTCAAGTGCGTATTTCAAATAACCTTTACCTAAATTTGTGTTGAATTCTTATAAAATTTTCCGTTTAACTGAAAAACCATTCATTTCACTTCCGAGATATATTAAAAAATTGATAAAAAGGATTTTTTTGCAGTTTTTGCGGACGTCTGAATGGTACTGAGAGCATCGGTGGCCCACGGCGTCGGGTAGGTGGGAACATGCCACGCCTTTTCCAATTTGTTTCCATGGAATTACATCATGCCCCGATAACTTTTTTTCACTGATACCCCCGGTACTGCACTGAAGTCGCCGTCACGTCACGTATGGGTGCGGATGGAAATTGTGCAACTCCACATTGACTTTTATACCACTAGATCACCAAACCTGGAGCTCTTATCAAGGCTTGACTGCCTAAAAAATTCCAGTGCGTCATCTATATGTAGGTTCGAGGTTCTTTATCTGATAGACCTTCGGGATCTCCAGTACCTCCGTTTCTCTTTTTGGCGGTATATCGACAGAGAAGACTTTCCTGAAGCTCAATCTAGAGGGAAACTAGTCTGGGGCTGTGGCAACCATATCGTCAAATAGGCCAGGTGTTTGATGTGACAAGTCGGAGGGAGCAGGTGACAGAGCACATCAAGGACTTTCGTGATGCATGGTCCCTGTTACATGCCTCTGCCAATGCAATGAAATTCAGCACCAAAATGAGGCGATCTTATACATCAATAACATTTTTGCATAACCACTTTTATAGTAAACTATATTCAAGACCGTCTCAACTCAACTCATCTCTCAAGAGGACCTTATGAGGCCTCTACGTAGAACACACTTCATATTGATTTGAAACATGTTAAACGTCTTTTTCTCATAAAAATAATAATGTACATATTTCAAGTTAATCCGAAATAAGGAAATTATTAACTGGACATATTGTTCCAACAAGTACATACCTCAATCTTCAACCCTCTCGCACGCACAAAGGCTAAAGGGTTTAATTTACAATTATAGCTACAAGAGTGATTACAAATGCACATACAAGCAGACCTTAATGCAGCCCACATATTTAAGTCCTGAACTGAGTCGCAACATTCACTATATATGTATGTAGTATGTTATATCCCAAAAAGGGGGGTGGTCAGAAAAATCAGTTTCATTCGAAAATTAGTCCAACCCCAGAATCAATATCAGACCAGACCAGAGTAACTAATATTATTTGCAACTGTCCAGCAATTTCTGTGTCCTAATTGGAATAACTTGAGCACCAGTATGAAATATTTGGAAATAACTATACACTATATCATGGCAGATTGAGCCGAGCAATGCACATTGGTCGGGAATTGAATTTCGCTAGTTAATTTCAAGATTGTCTTCGGTTACAGATTTACACACAGGGATGAGGCAGGAGTGTGAGGAGGGCGGGAGCGTCTTTCAGCTTGTAGCTGCAATTCATGGTGATTGAGCATGATTTTCAGTTCCTCGAAGCATTCTGGAAAGGAGGATAATAACTCTCAAACTTCATTGTACACAAGTATTGAACAAGAATATTGCCGCAGAGATGCCATATATAGACGTATAGCTGCTCGTACATCTATATAGCAAATACCATATCTGTGTAGTATATCTCTCTGCACTGACATCGCTTCTGCCTTAAAGAATTTCAAAAAATAAATTTCGACAAAAATTAGTCACTGTAATGGCATGAAGGATTTTTCTGTCAGTTTAATCTTCATGGGGAGGAGCCGAATTGAAAATGCGTACGTGCGTAAAATGAATATTTCCGATAGAACGTTCCAGGGCTTTGTCATTGTCGTTCGTTTTTTGCCTCATTTTATATGGGGAAGGATGGAGGATGTTAGAGTGATTTAATCCCCATTATTCAGCGTATTTTTTTGTTTTGTGCGGTTTTTAAATCTTTAAAGAACTACCATAGTCCTGCTGGTGTGTTACAACTATAACGTTACACCCGCACCCAACTCGACCGCACAAAAGGAGCTCATAATCGTTATAGCTCGTACTAAAACAAAGTATAAATAAATAAATTCATTAAATAATTTCAACCACCTTAAGGTACACAAGTGTGTGCGTATGTATATGTATGTATACCTTTTTTGGTAAGACACAAGCAACAAAAACTGTAAATTTTAGAAGAGCAACAAGCCTTCACACAAATTTTAAACCCCTTTTAGGTAAAGGGTTATCTCCGGCTCCGGAACAGTTCAGCCCAGGCAGGCACAAGTTGAAAATTAAATAATGGGACCAGCACAGGTGTCTTTAAGTGCTTATGCGATTGCCTCCTAACGTAAAATTTTAAATGTCTTGAGTGAGAGAAGAAAGAGCTTAGAGCCATAGTATTCATGAAGGCAGACACGACACGTCTTGATAACGCTCGCCGGCCTCCATTTTAATGTTCGTTCCATTTAGAAGGGTAAGTGCACAGACTGTGTCACCGAGTAATGCGAAATATGCGACCCTAATTGTATTAAATATGCCCCAGAGGGAGGCTCAATCCGCTTTCAATACCAGAGCAAGACCTTGTTTCTGAAATTAGACCAAATGGAATTATTGGAATTGTGCGACTTTTTCTGTTTTGTTGTACTTTCGTTCACCACCACCACACCTTGATCCGCTTGTTTTGTAAAATGGTTAACAAAACTGATTTGTTACAAAGTATGTCTTTCAAAGCTACCGTGTTTTTGTTCGTTGCTTGTTTTTTGTCAACTAAAAATAGAACAGCGTTAAAGTTGTAGAAAACAAGAAAATATAGGATAAGAGTAATAAGCCGTAAAGAGATTAACCTTTTCTGTTTTAGAAGCGATAAATTTATGTTCAAACATATGGTACACATGACGAACGAGCTGCTAGAAAGGTTTATATTGTAAATTTTCCCAGAAGTAAAAAAAAATTATAAAATATTATCGATGTGGGACCAGAGATAATCGATGTTTATATAAAGAAGAAAAACGACATAATACTTAATAGACATATGTACTTCGTGAATGTGTTAAACAATTTACAAAGATTTTGGAAGACATTAACGATATTCTTTATAACTAGCGATTTCAAGCCACACATCATATTTGCTGATGTTCCGCAGGGGTCCATTCTATCTCCGCTTGTGGTTTCCAAGCCTTCACAAATGATCTTTGATCAATTTCTTCCAACTTACTTCAAAATTTAGCTAATGACAGTATACTATGCGTTACTCTTAAGTGGCCCCTAGACTATCAATAATATTGTGCAATAATATTGTGCAATAATATTGTGCAATAATATTGTGCAATAATATTGTGCAATAATATTGTGCAAAATATTGACCGTGTCCCTCTTTGCCCGAGTCAATCTTTCAATATCACCCACAGATAAGATTATGTAAATCGAAATATTGCACAATATTATTGATAGTCTAGGCCAGCGGTCGGTAAGCCAAATGCATTGGCGTGCAACAAAACAGAAGAAGATTACAGATGCGATTGCGATGAGCGAAGAAAACGACGCCACCACTAGCCAAGTACAATTGGGAGTGCCTACGAGACTCGAAAACGGGCGAGAGTTTCAAATGACATTATCCCACAAATTCGCGGTACTAACGGACGATATCGATCTAGAAGAAAGGCAATAATCGGAGTTAAGACCACCTATCCGTAAATGGACGCAGCCATGGATCTCGGACATCTGTCTGGACATCGCCCATCAGCGAAAACGAATGAAACAAGTTGATTTCAAGCAATACCGACGATTGAACAAAGAAGTTCGACTAAAAATGGAATCGGAACGAGCAGCGTACTGGAATAACGTTTCGGCTGGCATGGAGGAAGCGGCGCGGCGTGGAGACACGAGTACCGGACGCTGCACCAGAAAATCCGGCGGTTAGGCGGCAAAACAACATCAGCAAACGACATCATCAAAAAATCGGACGGAGCTCTCCAAATCGGCGCCTGCAGTGGTACAGAGAAATCTTCTACCATCCGCCAGGTCCAGCACCCAAACCAACGATAAATCGAACAGCCGACGAATCAGTTTCTCGATACTGAACCGACAATTATCGAGGTGAACACGTCAATAAAATGACGAAAAAAGCGGCGGAATAGATCAAGCAACCGCCGAGATGATTAAAGCCTGAGGTTATGTCTCATCACAACAGCTTCACCGCCTCATAACACACATATGGCATTCGGATCGTGTCCCGTCGGCATGGAAGAAAGCGATCGTTGTGCCATTTTGAAGAAAGGCGACAGTTGGGAGTGCAAAAATTTTAGCGGTATTAGCCTCCTTTCGATCGTCGGCAAAGTATTTACGAAAATCATACAATCGAGGCTACACAAACATCGAGAGCAAGCCAGCCGGAAAGCACTTTCACGATTTAGACCACATCGAGGATGCATTGATTAAATATTCGCTCTCCGTCAGCTAAATAGAAGAAAGAATTCGTTGCCGCAAACGAACCGTCGTCCTTTTAATCGATTTCAAGTCCGCTTTCGATTGCATCGATTGGAACAGTTTGTGGACAGCCTTGGCAACCGAACACGTGCCACTGAAAACCATCCAACTTCTTCAAGCGCCGTACGATGGCTAAACCAGCAGTGTTTGTATTCGAAGCGGCTTATCCTAGGAATTCCCTATTCCAACAGGTGTCCGACAAGGAGACATCGCTTCGCCACTTCCCTTCAACGTTGTGATCTACGCGATTATGCGTGAAGCATTTGATGGACGTCGCAGAGTTCGATACGACGAAAACAATTTCGTAACCGTCTTGATGTTCGCCAACGACACCGCTTCGATAACTTCGCCGACACGGATGCCAAAGCAACGGACGTCTTATACGACAATTTCCCGCATCGCCCGGCCATACGAGTTAAAAATTAATGCGAAAAAGACCAAACTGTTCACAACGCATGGATCGAAAGCCAGTGTTCACCTCGATGGAACCCAACTCCAACAGGTTCCGATGTTCAAATATTGCGTAGATTGCGACTGTTTCACTAAAATGCAGTTGTCCTTTTCCAGCACACTACAGTTTTAAAGTTCGTCTATTAATAAAACAACTCTACTATGTAATGATCCACTACAGTCATTATTCCCTAACTCGTGCTGATCCATGAAACTAGCGAGGGATGATTCATAAACATAATTTGTCCACCCTAAACTATACTAAACTATACTAAAGCTGTTTTGCTTGTAATCAAAGTTTGTTTCTGTTTCTGAAGGAAACCTTTTGCGTCTGGGTGCAATAATAGACTATCGTATATAACCTATAATCTTTAAATTTAGAATGATACTCTGACTCTGACATAAAAATGCGCTAATTCACCAAATGCATATCTTCTGCATGGAAAGTATTCGTTTCTTTTCTGTATATGCTCTGTAGTACGCCCATTATGAAAATGACACCATCTAAACATAGAGCATTCTAAAAATCTCTCAATATACTCCAGCAGTTCAAACTCTACATGCATCAGCACTTAGTACACCTTTTATCTCTTAGTCGAAAGCATCTTCTGTTTTTGCGCAGCACATCATTCCCTTCAAAGAACTAGAGAAACACGAGAACTCTAGATCTACATTTGCACAGCATCAAAACATAAAAGCATATTTTACATAACTTTAATTTATGGCGGCCGGGGGTTGGGGGTGGTTGACGGAGCTGGTAGGAGAGCGAAAAAAGTTCCGTCTTCTAGTCATAACCTCAAACCCATTAAAAAGGGTCAAATAACATTTTGTGCGAGATATTTCCTTCAGATCTCTTCCAGCAACAACTTGACAAACTGTCAACAGCATCACAGTCATAAGTTGTTCAAATATTTTTCATATCAGGAGTCGACATTCTACACCTTAACTCAGGCATTACAGGTGTTAAGGAAGCAACAAGTAAACTCCAGAAACTTCTGAGGAATGTCAACCAGCGGATGGAGACAGGAGGTGACTGTCTCTCTGTGTGTATGTGTGTTTGTATGTCGGAAAATGTTTCATGTTGTGAAGATTTCTCTTTCGTAATCGCTGCTGCATACCGTACCTGGGCCATATGTATGCTGTCTGGTTGCGAATTACTCACGATGAAATATTTTTCTCCTCCACGTCCAAGGTAAGCTTGTCAGGTGAATTATTTTCATAAATCTTAATGTGGGGTGGGAAAAACCCCGAGGGGAACAAGCATTTTCCAAAGATCACATTATTTTCAATATTTAATTTAAAAATCACTTCAAGGCCATGGAAGCGCAATCCACAACAAAACGCTCATTGAACAGACCTACATAGATATAAATCATATTGTTCGCAAGTGTCAATCAACAATAAATTAACTAAATTAGCATAAAGCTCGCGACTTAAATACCTTCATGACTCACTTAATTATTCCAGGTAGCGTGAAGCTCCGCGGCTCTGTAATAAATCGCGCTCATGAGTTTAGCTATTCTTGGAGAATTAGCCAAGGTAAAGCGAAAAATGGCTGTATTGTTGTGCGCCGGAGATTTGTAGAAATGATACTCGGAAATAATCAGCTTAAAAACATGAATTTTCGATTTGCTACACAATGAGATTGTTTGCATTTTTCGTGTTTGCTCGTAAATAATTAATTTCGAGGCTTTGTCTTCCCATGATGAAACCGAATTGCCAGCGTGGAAATCATCATTACCAGTGGCCATTCAGCGAAAACATTCGATAATAATATCGATGAAGAATTTATTAGCGGGAATTCTATTATTATTGTAAATATTTGACGTATTTATGGTGCGGTGTAAAAATTTGGAATACCATTGGTTTTTCCCGTAGTTGGTGAATGAAAAATACCAAAAAATAAACGAATAAATGCTATCAACATAAACTCTTTTTGTATGTTATGTATTTTGGTAAAACTATTGAATGGAGCCGCAGCCCCAATCGAACATTGGCTTCCTCTAAAAATATACTCCAGTTTGCACGATTTTTATCATATCCCTGCCCAACGTTATTTTCTTGTTACACTTAATGATTAAATCTCCGTCACAATCGGCGAATTTTATTCAAAGAACATAGTTTGTACGTATACATGATTAGTCGAACTCAGGTTGAACCCGAGTCCAACTGCATGCAGGCGCGAGTTGAGTTGCGTTTAGGGTCGGCTAAACTCGACTCAGCTCTACTGCCTAGGTTGAGTTGAAATTATGCATTTAGACGCGAGTTCAGTAGTTGAGTAGTTGAATTTAGTTGACAGTAGCATCTATGTTTTGTTTGTGATTTTTCGGAACATGTTGGGCTTTTTTATTTTCAACTCGACCTCAAGTCAACTATTCTCGGTATGACACTAACTTTTATGACTCTTGTATAACCCCTTAAATGGCCGAGTATTGAGCTGTACACACGGGCATACGAAGGCAAATTTGAACCAAAAAAAAGTATTGATGAATATGCTTTATGGCTCCTCTACATGTTGACAAAAATGGCCCAACGTGTGGACGCAAGCTTGTGACGGCATCTATAAGTTGGAAGGTTATTCAGCTTGCTTCGGTTCAGCTCAAGATATCAGGATAGATATTGAGGCGCTACGGGTTACTGGTATTTATTTATTCTCAGCAACCGCCACAATTTTGTTGGCAGGTACTAGATTAGTCACTTACAATATTTTTATTTTTGGGATTCCACAAGCAATGTTCGGCTTGGTAGAGCTCTATAAGCCGAATAGTTTCTTCATTGTGCTGTCGCTCGATGCAAACAAAATGTGCTCCCACCTGTGGATGCTGCGGTCATAACTCTGCCACTCTAGTGGTGAAAAATCCACACCTCGCATCAACGTGTGGGCCATCACTCCCCATCATTTCAATACATAGATACTAACGTGACCCAAAACCCCCGCTCTACACGATGGTCAAGAGAATTTCCCACAACCATTTGAACAAACAGGACTATGTTTCAATCAAGGTCGGTGTTCGCCCGTCGTAAGGCCATCTTTTATTTTTACTCGAGAAGATAAGTATGAGTACCGTCGCCGTCTGTACTTTTTTTTAAACAATAAATACAAACACAAAGAATTCTGAACAAACAAAATGAAAATATATAATGTTCCAAAAAATACTTACATCTGAAATTATCGATGAAGTCAGTACCGAACGGATTGTAAGGAGTTCGCGAGAAGAATGGATATGCTCCAGTATCAACAACACCTGAGAAATCATTAAAATCTGGATCAGCCGCTTCTGGTTTTCTCACCCCTTGTTGTCCACGGGGTAGAGAGATAACTTCGGCATCATTTTCTGGGTTGTGGGCTAAAAAATAAATAATAAATAAATTGTTATATTGTGTAGAAATAAAAAGAAAAAGAAAGCGAGAATGTTCCATCTTCAAATTATTTACAATTTAACAACTACTATTTCAATATCCCCTCTCTAAACGAATCATATTAAATTAAGACTAAAGTATCGCAAATCAAAAATAATTTACTTTTAAGTGAATAACAACAATTTAATAAAACATACTCCATTGCGTCACGCGAAACGTCCTCGTTCGTTTCGGCCTGCACTTTTAGCTATTGCACAATTGCATCATTGTCATTAACTATAATCAACTTTTTATATTATTATTTTTTTTAATATACTTAAATATAGAGAGAGAGAAAATTGCTGCATTTGCATGTTTAGAAAATTAAATAGAGATTTATGCAAATTTAATATACTCTAATCATCTAGTGATTATCAAAATTGGTAATAAACAAAATTATAATTGATGCGTTTTATTTGAATTCAGTTTATCTCGGGGTTTAGTTTTTGTTGGGTGTAACCGGCAATTTTTGATATTTACTTATTGCAATATTGGCAAGGACTCGAGGCACCGCCTGACAGGCCGTGGACTGCAGATAACCTCATGATTCCCTACACACACAGGCGAAGTCAACAGTTTGGAGTGGCAAGTTGGAAATTCAAGTGAAAACATCTTCATGGTTTCCACGAAAACCTTAGACTGATTAGAACTTCAGATCTTCAGGCCCGTACTGACGATAAGTACCAACAGCCATAAAGATTGGTTGGCTCTACATAGTTTCGGTATATCTTCTAGCAAGATATATATATTTATCTCTATCCGATCAACACCACACATTACTTGGTCTGACTAAAGGACCTCGAGGCCTCGCCAGACAGGCCATGGACTGCAGGTGACCTCATGATTCCCTACACACACAGGCGAAGGCAACAGTTTAGCGTGGCAGGTTGGAAATTCATGTGCAAACATATTCATGGCCTACACGGAAAACCATAGACTGGTAGGAAGTTCAGATCTTCAGGCCCGGACTGACGATAAATACCCACAGATTTTTGTCAGTTTTCCAAGACTGCAGGCGCCATTCAGTTCGGCCGGTGAGTGTGTGGTAATACTCGGACTCAAGGCGAGAAACTTTCAGGCCACGGCCTGCCGGCGACCTGTATGTGAATGACTGAATGGGGAATATTTATATAGACGTTCGAGTGAACCGTGTCCACGGCGGGCGGTAGTGTATATTCCTTATGTATGTATGAATATATGTGTCAAAGTAGCAAATGCGCCTGCCTCTATAACAGCGCATGAATACGAAGGGGCATGCCGACGCGATTGTCGAGGGTAGTGTGTCATCACTAATCTTCTCGCGAGCCATAGGTTGCCGATCGCTGCCCTAAAGTACATTGCCTGGACGTAGACCAATTATGAATTTTATAATTATTAACACTAATTTCGAAAAAAAAGTGCAACATTCCATGTAATTAGTTATACGCAACTAAAACTGTCAATTTTGGGATTTACCTTGTCACATTTAAATGTGGCAATTTATCAGTTTTGCGAAACACGCACGCAAAATTGAATAGCTGCAGCCGCAAATTGCTTTACAGAAACCTAATCATTGCCAGAAATTAATTTGGTTGGAATCTCATTAAATTCGCAACAGCTTGAAATCCCGGCAACTCAGCCCCCGGGTTATTCTGGGGGATGGCCACAAAGCCAAGCAGGATTACAAAAGTCTTCACTTTTGATGGAACACGCCAACCGACGCGTACACGCCGGCATTAAACTGAAATGAATATTAATTAATGCAATAATCAATTATGATCATCGATTGCGAACGCAGTTCCGCGGACAGGCAACCGACTGGCATAGTGGCATCTGCTTGTTCAAGGGATTGGCCCAGCGCCCGGGCCGTCCACCCTCGGGCAGCCGCTCCGACAATTCCATTGGGGCTGACACTGGATTTTAATGCGAAGGCTGTCAGCAGAAAACTGCATCGTTGGGGCCCCATATCCGTTCCTTGCGGAGTGCACCACGAAAAGAACGACTGTCCTCCTGGCTACAGCGGACGGACGGACGACGGTCTGACTCTATTACGCCCTTACTGGAGAGAGAGCAATGAATTAATTCGGTCTTCTGTGGAAAAGTTCCAGTTGGTGAAATTGAAAGGGTCGCGGACTGCAGCCCGCATCTGGGGGGCCGCCGCCGTCGCGCGCTTAGCCTGTCAACTATGGTGCAGATATGGGGGCCCCCGTAGTCGGGGCCAGTGGAGCACTGATCAGGCCGTGGGTGGATTGGGATGAGAACGCAAACAAAATCTCGTCGCCGGATAACGAAATCAATTGTAATTACATGTGTCAACAACCATTTTCAGTGCTGATGGAGCAGCTTATTATTGCAGCTAATTGGGTGGATTGATTGATGGCCCGGGAGAGTTTACTTATAGCAATTGGGTGTAGCGATGTGCGCTCATTGCATTATTTTGTTTAGCGCTTGTAATTGAGGAGAGCCGGCTTGTTTGAACGTGTCGCGTTGGCTGGAACGAGACATCCAGAGGTGACGTTCACTGTGTGACAACCAGCACTGGAAATTATTTCAAATATACACATTTCTGGAGGGCTCTCCGGTCGCACTAGTGCCGGACATGGAACAACAAATCAATACTTAAAAGTACACAGTCGTGCTTTTGTTTACCTTCGCCATAGTAGTTTTTTGATGTACAATACCCAGCGACACTACTTAAATTACATAACTCCGAACGACATTGGCAATTAGCGATACCCTTACGTCATATGTGTAATACCTGGAAAAATATTAAACGACACCGACAAAAAAAAATCCTCCACCTACACTCTTCTCGATGAACATTCTAAGAAATAATTGGATGATGATACATATTTTAAAAATGAAAGAGCATTATACATATATACGGCATCGCAAATCATATTCACACTCGCCCATAGTCATGGTTACTGGGTTACCTTCCTCCGTCCCGTGCCAAAGGAAGGTGATTGAAAAGTTGGCATCACCCACACAATTCGGCGAACACTGATAATGAGCCATGTTCAGAATCGTTTCGCAGTACGCCGATACTAAGAAATTATGAAGGAAAAGTTATTTGTAAAATTTTAATTAATAAAATTGAATTCGTGTATGTATGTGTGTATGCATGTACTAGTACAAAACGTGTTCCATTCTCGACGACGCAATTTCATAAACCTCACGGCAATAAATATTGCTAGGAAACGCAGTAATGATGTAATTACTGCGAACTTCTTGCCTCGCAGGGCAACAACGAAAAAACTTTGTTTATAAATTTATCAGTTCAGTGGATGAATTAATTACTGAACAATATTTATAAATTTCTTCAGTTCGTGCCTGATTAATTGCGATCTTGAGTTGGTCGCTTGTGTGCCAGGCAAAATGTCAATGTGATTATGGATTTGACCTAATATTCTTCATGGGTATGAAGCTGGCCTTGGAGGTGGAAAAGCTTTGTGACCTTGCGGGGAAAACCTAGAAGAAATAATATTGAGAACGATTTCGGTGAACTATTTATATAATTTCGCATTTTCGCAAGGTTTTACCCCAAAAAAAAGGAAAATTGTACAAAGGTGCTATAATCGAATTTGGAATACGGACGGGTTTGGATCTTTTTGCGGGGAAATTTTTTTCCCAGAATTCCATTTTTGTGTGATTACCAAGAAATGCCCGAAGGCAGAAAGGGCAATGAACAAAATTTTTGTGTAACATTTCATAATTAAATTTTGCGTATTAAAGAGGAACGTAACGCAATACGTACATTATGGTAAATTCAAATTTGAACGAAAACTGCTTGCTTTTAAGGTTAAGCTACTAATAAAAACTGGAATCTTAACTTTGGGTGGGGCAAAAGTAATGCCATAATATGAATGTCCCATTATTTTACCAAAAGTAATGCCTCTGCTTTAACTCTAACTAATCCTCTATCTGGCTACAACATAAATGTCAAAACACAATGACATTTGACGCCATTTGCAAAAGTTATGGTATATTCACATTATGACATTACTTTTGCCTTCCACCTTGTAGTTAAGATTTTAGTTTTTATTAATAGTTTCGGACACATAGATTTTTATCAAACAGGCGCTTCACGGCCCTCAACACTTTGGCAAATAGTTTTTTCGTCAACCAAAATGTATACCAAATTTTAACCAGATTGGTCCCGTTGTTTCTATGGTGTCAGATCAATCAAATATTATGGCGAAATACTACTCCAAATTTTGCCATAAAATGCTATAAAAACCAAGTTATACACAGATTTGAACCAGATCAGTCCAGTAGCAGTTGATCTAAATAAGAGGTTCGACGGTTTCACGTCTTCCAAATTTTTAAATATGCATAGTGTTGTCAGCGAAACCCAAGCTGTGTTCAAAATTTCTAGCTCCTAGCTCCAAGAGTAGTTTGTCTTTAATGCCTGAATATATTCTATCTTCGATAGTATTAAGGTAATAGTAATAGAGTAACCCCTTCTAACACAGAAGGTGCACTCCTCAGCTGAGCCAAGAAAAATTTACCAACTCAGCACAAACAAGCGCTAAGATGAGGCTCTCAACTAAGTATGCTAACATAAAAAAATACAAATGAACATATGATATAACACACACAGAAGCAAAACAACAGGAATAGTAAGCGGGCACGTGAGATTAAATAGCCTTTGAAGGACATCTTTACTAATGCTCACGCTAAAGACATTAATGTTTTGGTTCACGTTAATGAACATGGGATTTAGAGGTGAAAGAAATCTGCCGTAATTCGTGTTAGAGGAGTTGATTTGTAAGAGAGAAGGTCCTCTAAGAATATAACGACTCTCTCTAAACGACGCACGGAGCCCTAGAAAACCTGAGTCGACTTTTCTATTAAGGAGGGGGAACAAGCTGGTGAGTAACTTAAGCCGGGATTCATATGATGGAAGAACTAATGGGTTTTACCAAGGAAGATGATTCAGTGCGAATCGAACGAACCTGCGTTGAACCGATTCAATAGTTCGAACATGCGAAGAGTAGTGAGGAGACCAAACCTGAGACGCATACTCTAGTAATGGTCTGACAAGAGAAATTTATAAGTATTTGGTGATGAAGGTGTTATTAAATTCTTTGGGCCACCTGTTTATAAAACCCAGGACTGAACTGCCTCTGGAAGAAAAGGAGTTATTATTGATAGAACAAAGAGAAGAGGACCAAGTTGACTTCCTTGAGGAACACCGGATGAAACTTCAATGGTTACTGATTTGGATTTTCCGAAAAAGAACTTGGTAGGTCCTGTCAGCTAAGTAAAACTGGAATCATGTTAGAAGGGCTTGACTAGGGTCCAATGTTCTTAATTTGAGTATTGACCCAGTCAAATGCCTTACTAAGAGAAACTAGGAAGTGGAATTTGGTTACAATTAAGATGGCTTCTACAAGCAATAAATACCCCCACCGCACGAGCTTCCGAGTCAGTGTGACGGTCCCTCGGAAAGACTTGGTAGCAGGAATCAGAAAAGTTCAGTATTGAGACTAGCTACTTGGAGGTAGATATCGGTGAATGCTATGACATCGAGACCACTAGCCATCGATGTCTGAAGGGTGTCTTCCTTTACGTTCTAGTAGTAGAGAGAAAGCGTCTCAGGGTTTTTTTATATCTGTGGAACGCTCGAAGTGGAAGCGTTTGCAAAAAACAAAAAGGACACTAGCAGGCCAGAAACCAGGGTCTAAGAGTATCTCGGCAGTAACAGGCGGTGCAGACAAAACAAAAGATGCAACAGCTTGGAAGCCTTGGTAACTCTTCTGCAGGGAACAGTTCCGGGGTCGATAGGTTTATTCCTTAAATATTCACAGATTGTCTCCGTCTTAGTCTCGGTAGAGAATCTCTAGATGAAGATATTTAAAGGTTTCGGTACATATATAATCAGACTGGTGCAAGACTTAACAGGATCTGTAACTTCGATGGCCAACGGACCATTCACTATTAGAGGCAGAGAGATTGCTACCAAGACTGCCATAGAAGTCGAGTTTGTCGCTGGAACTTTCGTGATCAAGGGACCATCCATATTAGTGGCGAGGAGGTTGATACCTAGACCGGCTTAGAAGTCAACTCATTCAATATAACACGGGTCGAGGAACTCAAAGTGACACCATGGCCAATGTTGGGTTGGCGGTTTCGACCATTCTTACGACTTTCGCAACACGTATTAATCTAAAGACCTTATTAACCAGGTGGAACCAGAGATTTTCAATTGATATCAAATGATATCTGTCAAAAGCATGTCCTGTAGAAAGAGGAGATACTAAGATGCTATGTTCAAATTTTAAAAGCGAGATGAGCTTGTTGCCTTCGTAATGAACTTTTTAGCGAAGCTAGTCACTCCAATAGATCGAGTTTGAGGTTAAAAGGAGTCAAGACGATGAAGAAGGAGATAACGACGAACTGTGTTTGAACTCTTCGACATTGGAGTAGTTTGGAAATATGTACTCCTTTTTGGAAGCTCGTTCTATATATTTCTTTACGAATTGCGAGTCTGTAGTGTGCTCGAGAAGGGAGCTGTAGCCAGATGAAGTGAACCAAGCCGGCTAATCTTGGGTTGTGAGGACTAGATTACAGTGAGACCGGAGAACGTTTCTTTCTGTGAAAAATCGCTATGATGGTAGTACCGACAACTTTGAATAAGTCCTAAAGTGATTCAAAGGGTTGACGGTAAAGCGAACAGGGTTAGCGCTAATGAGAGGTTTGAGGGCCTTTTTGAACTTTATCTAACCACTTGCAAGAAGGAACCGGCTGAATTTAACAGCGCTAGGATTCTTGCTTGGCTAGTTGGATTATGCCCCGAAATAGTGAAAGGTTTGATCAATCTGTTTTTTTTAATTACATTTTTGTTGATTTGTATAAACTAGTAAAATTTAATATGTAATAAATTTTAGCGATATTTTCCGAGGCGAAGTGCAAGTTTGCAAGTTTTACTTGAACTTTAATTGGGAAAACAAATTGCAAGTCTGTTCATCATCACTCAAGTTCGTTCGTTCAATATTTGTTTATGTTTACAACATCTAGCTAAAAAAATAAATAGTATACAAAGTGATGTCATAGCATTTAAGTACGTATAGTAAACAAGTAAAAGATTAAGATGAAACCAACAGATTTAGACAAACAATAGATTGTGTTTGTGAATGGCACAAACAATGCTTAAATTTCGTCCTCAAAATCTTTATTAATATTTCAAAAAATATAATCCAATTTTGTTTTTTTTTTTTTTGGATTTCAAATGAAATATTAATAAATTCTTTTATATTTGAGCAAAACACCTTTGATACAAACAAGTAGTGTTTACCAGTTTGTGGATACTCACTCATACATATATGTATATATGTATGTATGTACCTAAGTGAAGCGCACCTTTCAATATAAAGATTTTAATCATATTTTTTTCCTTAGAATTTTCTCTATTCTTTTGCGGTGGTGACTCAGGCGGGCATCCATTTGATATACTTACAGGATCCGTCGTACCTTTCTCTCTCAATGTGTTTTTCATTCTTGGAATTTATCCTGGAAGATATCTTTCTGGGTCTAATTTTTTACAACAAAAGAAAGAGTGGATTTTTTCGCCTTTGACTTAAAAAGATTTTATGATTAAATCCCTTTTCATTAAAAAGGTCGTTTTTATGTGTATTACCTAAAAATAGGATTAGGATTTCGTATTACAGAGATAGGTAGAAAAAAAAAATAAAAAGCGAGGATAATACAACGCCCATCAAATAAAAGCTCCTTTTAACAAAAATGTGTCCTTCTTTAGAAATATCAATTTAGGTGTATTTCAGATGGTTTCTTCCTTCGGGAGTTCGAGTAGTGTTTACATGCATGGTTGTTTATTTTATACATCTGGTTTGTTGTTTTTGTTTTTTTTTTTTTTTTTGGTTTTTGAAGATGTTTTGTTACCTACGCAACATGAACATTTTATATTGAAAATTTTGTTTCTGTAGTAGAAGGGGCGATCCTTTTCAGGATATTTTTTTTTTGGTTTTGAAAGAAGTATAAGCGTGAAACTGTAATTACTTGAAATGTGAGATAACCCTTTCTAAATGCGCGGTTGGCTTGGGAAACCACCCTCGACACCCTGTTCCGCCGATCCTTGTACCTAGGGAATCCAATCCCGCATCAAAATCTCAATCCCGCAAGCCTGCGGGATCGAGGACAACAATCCCGCGGATTTGCGGGACTGCAAGAAAAAATAGATTTTGTCGAGTAACTTGACATATACTGTGTTTCCTTGAACTGGAGTAGAGTATTCGTTGAGTTTACAGAAAGATTTTCCCCTCAAGTTTACTCGATGACCGTTATGGGTTACCTGGGTTAAATAATTTAGCATCATATTTCCGTTGATATGAGTGCACTCAGTACTGCAGTAAACGCCCTTAAACAAACACATATGCCAAACCCGGTTCAAGCCCACGTGCGTCGTCGAGTTTTTTTTTTTTTTTTTGTTTTTTTAACAAAACTTTACCCAACCCCCGTTTTCATTGGCGCTTACTCTGAGTTAACCCAGGATGAACCCTGCATGGAAACTCAGTAATTGATCACGTTCGGAGCCACACACACAAATATACTTAGACAATTTTGAGTTATAGATATGTATATTGCTTAGTAGGCAGATATCTTCAACTAAAGAATTTAAAAATTTTGTGAAGTGTAAAGCCTCAATTATACTGGACGCAACGGAAAGCAAAGAAGCGGAGGGTGAACGGAGTGGAATTTTGCTGATTATACTGACGGAATCGAACGTATGCAAATATCATTTGTACTTCCTAATTTTTCGACAAGGTTTTACTAAATTTTGGACTTATGCTTAAAATTTTTAGTTTAGTAATTTTTGAAACTTTCATCCGGTTCGTTCCATTGGTCCAGTATCCCACCTTAATATAATTGTTGTTAAAATTTTTTCGTGAGCAAAAAAGCAATCGCTAAAAGTCGACTGTCAAATCGACAATTTTCGATTATAATCGACATTCGCAATATCAAACTAAATAATCGGCAGTCGATAAATAAATGTCGATATCGATAAATGACGCTTGTCGATTAGGTATCGACACTCGCAACAGGGGCCTCATTTTGACATTTCAATCCGGTCTGTTGCGTTCCGTTGCGTCCAGTATAATTGAGGCTTAAGGCCCTACGCACACGATTCGACTGCTTAGAAGTCCCAATTTCAAACTGGTTTCACAATGATCACACACGAGCAACCAATTAGCAACCAAAATGAAGACTTTGTCCACACACTCGGTGTTCTGTGCCCACCTAGTTTTTACGGGTTTTGGCAATATTTCAAGTAGTTCAAATCAAATGTAACGGATATCACTTCTGACCGGCAAGAAGCAGTTCAAACTAGTTTCAAATCGGTATCGTTCCTGTCGACCCGTGTATGGATTCCCCCTTCGTACACGGACAAAATGACGACACAGATGCATGTGCAACTGGAATTGCAAATCAGTCGACTCGTTCTCGGATGGCCTAAATCTGTCCTAATTTGAAATATTTCCCGGTTTTTATAAGAAGGTCTTCTACTGCCCAAATCCCTCGAATCTCTCGAATACCGCACGTCTAGTCCCGCATTACTGATCCCGCACAAAAATAGTGCGGGATTGGATTGCCCCTTCTTGCACCATATGTGGTATTTTTTCTATTCAAACTTTTTTTCGCTCGTACCATACCTACTCATAACACATCCTCCAAAGCAAGTACATGGCACTTGAAAATAATCAATGAATGAACAACTTTACATACCCACGGCTAGTACAAATGCAGACCAAACGTTTACCTGAACAGTCGCCCTGCTTTGCGAGGAGCGATTTGCACGTATCACACCTTACGAAAACATCTTGAAAATATCAAAAACGCTCTTAACAAATGTTTTGCACTTGTTCCGGCATTTTGTTCCCATTTAATTCGCCTCGATGTTTACTAGCTTACAACAACATGGCGAAATCATAATTATAGAATTCTGCAATTCGCCGTCATATGCCGCTTGCTAGTCATGGTTGCGTTAACACGAAAAAATGCAAAGGTGCGGAAATTTATTTTTTTATTTATTTTTTTCTATATTATTTATGGTACAGCATTTATTTATTAGTCGATGGTGATATGGCTGCTATATGCATAGGTACGCGAAAAGTCAACTGTAAATATAGACACTTCAGCAGAAGTTCATTTACAATATTATTATTGAGTGGGAATGAATTGGAATAGCGCGAAAGTGGCAGGTAAATGAGTGTTTTTTATTTAGAAAATTCCCGTGTTGTGTAACTTAATTAGAACATAAATATTTTCATGAAAAGAATTTCACGTAATGAGATTTTCGCGCAAGCATTTGCAGTTGCTGTATTGATTTAGTTTTGAAAAAAGGTGTTAATTTGTTTTGCTACTAAAATGCACACAAGTATTTATTCGAAAGAAGAGTTATTGCAGAACCAAACTAGAGGACATATAGCAGAAAGGAAAGAAAAGTAAGACGATTAGCTAAAAATAATGTTATCTAGGAAGGATGACGGAAATCATACATCTGCGTGCTCCATAGCGAAAGACCACTAATTTATAATAAGTTGCTTACAGACCCTGAAAATATTACCGAGAGATTGCTTTAGCATTTCTGCAAGCTATTAAACAACAGACTACAACTGAAGCACCATAACTCCAGCTATAACAACATTTTACAAATAAAATTCACCTCTTTGCAAATTAAATTCACTTTTTTGCAAATGAAATTCACCCGTTTGAGAATTAAGTACTTCTACATTATATATTACTAACTAGTCCGCTTTCCCGAGTAAAAATAAAAAATGAGCTTATGACGGGCGAATCATGGCCGCTTGGCTTTTTCAGAAGGATATGACGGCCGTAGAATTTTTACCCATTTTTAATGGGGGCACATTCGGCCTTTCGACGGCCAAACTTGACTAAAAGGTTTAAATGGCCAAGAACCAAGCTGTTCCACCGGCAAATTTGGGCAAAAAAAAAATATGCCCCAAATGTATTGTTGAATTTGTTTTCTGGGAACTTGAACATTTTCGTTAAGTACAATGAATGGGTGAACAAACTTATGTCGTTTTCATAAATCGTCGATGTCAATGTCGAATGTCGAATTTCGTGAACTGGGCCTAGTATCGTTATACCGCTTAATGTTGTTTGAATTCCATTTGACATTTGTATGCATTTTCATTTGTATGCATTTCTTTTCATTTTCGATGTATGCAGTATGATATGCCTCCATAGGTTTGTAAAGAGCTTGAAAGGCTAATGCTTGTTAAAATAACAACAAGCCATTTTCAGCCGCATCGTGAAATCGATTCCCTCAGTGATCTGTATTAAAACCATCAAAGGACCCGAAATTTTTAGATATCAATGGGAAAGAATGAGATTTCTTGAAGTTGGCTCCTATCGATTGCGTTTTTAGAACTGATCTTGTACATTTAGCAAGACCAAGACAAGACTGCCAGACTTTCGGCAAACCTTATTGGAAAACTTTTTGCACGGACTATTGCAAGACTTTTTGCTTATGACTGTAAGACTTTTGACACTTAGTGCTGAGCAAAAAGTCTTGCTATCTTGATCTTGTAGTTTTGTATTGGTCTTGCTTTCATCTGGCTCAATGTGCAAGATCAGGCAAGACTGCAACACCAGGGCGTACATTGTATAAAACTGATACGATGCTGCCACGGAGAAACGAAATTCCATAACTTATACAGAGGATATGATGCAAATTTGCTTTAAACAGCAACTCACGATAACTACATAGGATAACCGATCAATGGGACAAATCAATCGTTCACTGAAATCATTTTAGGCAAACGACGGATTTAATCTGTACAATGTACTCAATCACTGTAACCAGGGCCGGACTAGACCAAGTGCCGCCCCCACGCCAATCGCAAGTTGCCGCTTACTTAAGGCTAGCGTTTTTGGAATCTTAAATTATTATAATGATAATAATATTATAACATATTATATGATAATTTAATATAATGATTTTATACAATTTATCCGCATATTCATATAGCACTTTCCATGATTCTGTGTTTAATGGTTTCAAATTGTAGTGGCGAAAGATCTTTCTCAGTGTTAAAGCCCGAGTAAAAATAAATTTCGGCCTTTTGACGGGCGTGATGGCCCGGCCATTTGGCGGTCAAATGACGGCCCGTTGCAGGACAGTACGGCCATTCGGGGGCGACTGACGGTCAAATGAGGGCTTTTCAGTCCCAAAAAAGGCCATTCGGGGGGCGATTGACGGTCGAATGAGGGCTTTTCGAGGGCTTTTCCCCGAATGGCCTTTTCTGCGACTGAAAAGCCCTCATTCGACCGTCAATCGCCTCCCAAATGGCCTTTTTTGGGACTGAAAAGCCCTCATTTGACCGTCAATCGCCCCCCGAAAGGCCTTTTTTGCGACTGAAAAGCCCTCATTTGACCGTCAATCGCCCCCCAAATGGCCGTACTGTTCTGCAACGGGTCGTCATTTGACCGACATATGGCCGGGCCATCACACCCGTCAAAAAGCCAAAATTTATTTTTACTCGAGCGAGAAATAACGAGAAAAATACATAAATCACGCTTTATGCATTTGGCTTTTTTATGGCCTCTATAAGGCCTTCTCGGAAATTGAAATCTTTTGTTCAAGTTTGCCCGTCATTTGCCCGTCGTTTGCCCATCTGTGCTCGCCCTAAAAAATTTAAAAACTCTACGGCCGTCGTTTGACCCTTGAAAAGCCAAGTCGCCGTTTTTTGCCCCTTGAAAGGCCATCATAAAAAATGGTTTAAAATTCTACGCCCGTCATTTGCCCCAACGCCCGCCAAATGCCCTTATTTTATTTTTACTCGGGAGAGAATAAAAAATTATTTACGTGCCAGTGTAGGTGACGAAAGACTTAATTCATTTGCAATATTGTGCATTGAAGCTGAGCTTAAGCGATCTCTAGATGTCGAATTGTTAATTGACGATTTTGCTCAGAAAAAAGCTCGAAAAGGACTAGTATGTATTAAAAAAAAATTAAATAAAAAAAATTCATTCCAAAATATTAAAAAAAAAAAAAATCACACATTATTGCCGCCCCTAGTAATGTGCCGCCCTACGCCATGGCGTTGTTGGCGTAGGCGATAGTCCGGCCCTGACTGTAACCACAACAGCAGTGCCTTTCTTTAATATGGAAAACTGTCTAAGCAATTTTTACACTTCACATAAAATAAATTGCGTTACACAATAATACATAATAACAACTTTTGTTCCACTTGATGATTATGACAATTTTAATAGGCACCACTATATGTCAACTTTCGCCAAGTTAAGTAACAATCCTCAACTTCTGACTGCACTGAAAGAATAAACAATTTCAACTTGGTGTGTAATTCGTTCAAGTAAAACAAGATTGCATGTTTTTCTTCAAATCGAAAAATCAAAACTTGAAGATATGAAATGAAACACGCACGCACATACTGAGTAATACCTGTCTCGAACAAAAAAAACAGGTAAGTGCCATTTCTTTTAAGTTAATTTACTTTTTTAATTTCTTTTGTTTATTTTATTTGAGGTTTTAATATTATTATTTACCATAAAATTATTTTTATGATTAATTCAAATCTTTAGGCTCTAAAACATCGCAATCAAAGGAGAATGCACTTTGGTAACTACCTCCAATAGCTATGTGTAATACGTCGTTGGATAGGTATTTTTGAGCTATTGAAGGTGGTACATACCAAAGTCCATACATTTTCTGGCATCCTCCTTTGAAACTAATTTTGTGACAAGAATCTTAGAAAAACTAAAATCATATATGAGAAGGCAGGAAATTATCCGGCACAGTTTAGAAAGAACATATAGTGGAGTCAGATGAGCATCAAATTTTAGTGAAAAGGGAATTGTCTCCAGAGTAAAATTTTTTTTTTGGAACATGTTAGTTACATCGAATACTTACGAAATGCACATTTTCTACCTCTAGCAACCGCCGCTACGTAAGTTATCGGCCATTATGTCAAAAATTTTCCATTTTGGTCGTTCTTTCTAAATATAAATGCGTATATCTCGGCATGTGTAGGTCCGAAAAAATTGAAAAAAATAGAGGTTGTTCGTTATGATATTGGCTACCAGCGGTTACAATATGAAATCCTTATCTGCACACATAACCTCAAAAAAATCAAAAACTAAAGAAACTACAGAATTTTGGTTTTTTGGTGATAACTTCGAATATTTATAGTGAAATTTGATGAAATTTTCAAAAGTTATACTTTATAATGGGAACAATAATTGGTTAAAATTTCAAGTCAAAATATCTAATACAAGGCTCAAAAATTGACTTCAAATTTGAAAATTGATTGCCCTATCAGTTTTGTGCATCGCTTCGTATGAGGTTCTTACTTTTTTTAAAATGTAGCTTCTTTTATGCACTTTTGATGGTGAAAAAGAAAAAAATTTAAACTTGAAGAAAAGTGAAAAAAAATCGAATCGAAAATCGACAATTTTTTCATTTTGTCGTCAATTTTTTAGGAAAATTTAACTTTTTTTGGCAAAGTTCAATTTCTATTGAATTATTAGTTCATTTTTGACATATGATGATCGAAAAATTGACTTTTATCAAAAACTGTGATTTTTTTCTAAAAAAATTGACGAAAAAATGCAAAAATTGTCGATTTTTGATTCGATGTTTTTTCACTTTTCTTCAAGTTTAAATTTTTTTCTTTTTCACCATCAAAAGTGCATAAAATAAGCTACATTTTAAAAAAAGTAAGAACCTCATACGAAGCGATGCACAAAACTGATAGGGCAATCAATTTTCAAATTTGAAGTCAATTTTTGAGCCTTGTATTAGATATTTTGACTTGAAATTTTAACCAATTATTGTTCCCATTATAAAGTATAACTTTTGAAAATTTCATCAAATTTCACTAAAAATATTCGAAGTTATCACCAAAAAACCAAAATTCTGTAGTTTCTTTATTTTTTGATTTTTTTTGAGGTTATATGTGCAGATAAGGATTTCATATTGTAACCGCTGGTAGCCAATATCATAACGAACAACCTCTATTTTTTTCAATTTTTTCGGACCTACACATGCCGAGATATACGCATTTATATTTAGAAAGAACGACCAAAATGGTAAATTTTTGACATAATGGCCGATAACTTACGTAGCGGCGGTTGCTAGAGGTAGAAAATGTCCATTTCGTATAGTATTCGATGTAACTAACATGTTCCAAAAAAAAAATTTTACTCTGGAGACAATTCCTTATGTTTTGCTCATCTGACTCCACTAATATCGGAGGTAATAATAAGAAAATCAGAACTCACATCTTCACAAGAAAAATATTATATGGTCTTTGCAGATGCCATTGTCATAATTGGACGCAAAGCGCAAGATATAAAGGATATCTTTTCAAATATTGAAGAAAGCTCAGCAAAGTCCTGATACAGTCAACCAAAATGAATGGCGCTTTAAAACGAACCAAGAGATATGAAGAAATATATATATATAGGTACTAGCGGGGACCCGTATATTGATTATACTACATTGCTTATTGTATTCTACTTATCATACCCGTTCATTTGATACCCATGTCGACTTGGTTGTGAAGAAAGTGGTAATCCGCCTTCTTGAGGCGGCCGCCATGGATCTAACGGTATATTGAATATGCTATATTGCTTTTTGTATTTCAGTTTAGTTTCAATATTGTCATGGCCTACCTATTGTTTGACAGCTGCGTAAATTTAAAATCTTCATTAAATGGAGTGCTTCAATTTTATTGACAATTTTACATTTACAAAGCTGTCAAACAATAGGGTAGGCCATGAAGCTATTGAAACTAAAATGAAAAATTCCCAAAATTAGCAATTTTCTAGATTTTTCAGCTGTTCTTTTTGTTAAAGGTATAAAAAATAGCCTACGACCTATCCTCAGACCTACCAAATATACACGAAAAATTTCATAAAAATCGGTCAACCCGTTTCTTTGGAGTTCGGTAACAAACACTGTGACGCGAGATTTTTACAGATATATGTAGATGTACATAAAATTGAGTAGACTGCGATGGCACGGGCAGCGGTTGTACTAGCTTCGGAAGATTTCTAGCGCAGATTTTCAATGGTAGACCATTGACTAAAAAAAGCATAGGCCAGTCAAGAAATAGGTATGTATATGAGTTTGGGCTAGAAAATATACGAAAATTTGTTATAACAAAGTGGAGATAACTAGCAAGACGTAGACGCGACTGAAAGAAGCGACTTTAATTGGAGCGAGTCCTTACAAGGACTGTAGTGCCATTTATTACATAACATCCATGTTCTGATCCACCTTCAAAATATGTAAAATCATTTCTCTATGGACATGCAACTTTGGTCGGTCTATAATAATGAATGACAAGAGGTATTTCCATACAGCAAAATGCAAATTTAATTTTTTGTGTTTAACACAAAACGAAAGAATTCCACAAAATTTTCAGAGCGGCGATGGTCAGTCCAAATATACTACAGTGAAATTTTGTGCTACTTTTTATTCTCTCCAAATATATTTAAATTTTTTAAACAAGATTCAAATTAATTTTCGGGTTTATTGAAAACAGCACCACAGAAACACAGTAAAGTTTTAGTTTCTAGCTTCCATTTGGAAGGGCAAAAAAACCCTATTTTTCCCAATAAATATATTTATCAAAACCCGTAAACAAGTCTATTAAACAAAATTAGTAACTACAACCAGTATTTATTCTAGATTGTATGTGCCATCACTATTTGGAACTTGTTTACGAACTTTTGGTCATTATTAATGCGATGAATGACAAAAATTTGCATATAACGCACCGAGAAAAAAACTTGTTACAAAGCCATTTTCGTCGCACTCAGTCAGGTCTGAAATTGTGCAAATCCGAAAATTATTGTTATATTATAAATTCTCAACGCAAATAAATTAATTAAATTTTAACAACATCCACACAAGTTAATTGCGATCAATTTAAATCCGTTTAAAATTTAAATGCAATATTTCCCCGCAACTATGGCCTTAGGGCCAGGGGAGGGCCGGGCCCGCCGTCGCGCCTCGCCGCCGGGGATTTTTCCCTTTAAGCTTTTACCTATTTAAACACTACAAAAAATAAGCATAGCCTAGCGCCGGGCTTTGTGTACATGCCTCCATCCATGTACTCGAAATCCGGCGCCGCAGCTCCTTTTATCTATCCCCAGGAGCAACAGGTGTTCTGGTTTTTTGTCAAGTAGTTGTTTATATGATTTGAGCGTGATCCAGAAGGAATTTGCCCCAGCCAGGCCGCCCGCCAGCCAGGAGCAGCAGTGGAGCCGAGCCACTTGTATAGTATATACATACATATATGGGAGGCTCTCCCTTGGATCTTCTGCAGAATGGAGCGTTAAGTTTTAGCGCATATATTTACGTTTTACTAAGCTGAGATATATGTTTTTTTTCCTCTCACTCTCTTGTGTTATCCAAGGATTTACTAGCATCCTGACAAATAGGGAGTCGCAGGGACTTGTACACGCAAGAGATTCCTATAATGTTGACAAAAGTCGGGAGAGATTCTTTTCGGTATATCTGTATGTACGTATGTACATTTCGCACAAAAGCCGCATTTATTGGGAATCGTTAAAGCTTGGATAAATTCCAGATTGCCGAGAAGTTGACTTGGATAGCGGCGCGCTTACCTGGATGGGCAAAAGCCGAGCTCACAGCCAACAGCAGCAGTAATCCAGCATGGATTTGCATTTTATTTATTGCCAGCAAAAAAAACACACAAAATCACTTCAATCCAAACAGAACACAGAGCAGAAGAACTGCCAGGTGAGACCCTGATGCACTCCACTTGCACAATTGCACTACACACTCTTGCTCTCCGTAGGTACTAGTACAAAAAAACGCGACAGGCACTGCTTTGCTGCAGAAATGTGCAATCAATAAAATTTTTTAGACCGTTTTCAAAAATGGGGCTTTCAACTCTTTGTAGGAGTACCGGCTGTGGCCAAAGTAGTTGTGTGGTCGTCCTCGGTGGACAGAGCTCTTGGAAGAAGTCGCGGTTTCGATTCAACTAAAGCGCCCGCCGCGATTTTATTAAATTTATACACTTTGTGCCAGTGCCGGCGGCACAGCAGTTGGGGAGGGGAGCCCGGCCAACGTGGAGGCTGGATTTTATTTTTGTTTTTGCTTCTTGTACACAGTCGCTTCGCCCCACGTAATTATGGATGCGTTGCTTGTACGGATGTGTGGATGTTGCCAGCCACTACGGGGGCGCGCTTTTAACAAAATTTCTGGAATAATGTCGTCGATGAAGAAAACAAAATTCTTCTTAAATTCTATCTCCTACCACAAAAATACTGGACAAAAATCGGGCATATCCTTCTCGGAAATGTGGACCTCATTCTGGAGATTGCTTCCTTCCATAGAAGAACTCTCCAGAAATAGCCGCAAAGTATTCAAGAAGCTTCTTTTGTTTATTTACTTTCCGCAAGTAAGAATGTTGATAATTTTTTTGTGGTATTACCCAAAGGTTATCGGAGAGTAATTTGCATAGACTTAAGCCCCATCTATCGATTCTCGGAAGAGATTATAGAACTTCTTCGCTGCGATAGATCGATTCGTTTTGTCTTTTATTTTTTTTTATATATTTTTGTTTTTACATTATTTATTTCACAGCAAGTTGGTGAGAAATTGGAATTTTTGTTATTTTGAATTTTTCTAGGTCAAAAAGATCATCGTTTTTTGTAACGCTTGTGTATTGGCAATTACATGGCCTCGCAAAAAGTGTAAAATAGTACATCTTCCGATTTTACTCATCTATGCATTAAAATAATTGTTCGTAGTCACGTAGTTTCTAGTAGTTCTAATATTAGTAATGAAGCTTCGACTTGAGCCTTCAATGCTATTTCCGAACGGATCTCCGGATTTTTATCATCCCAGACGGAATTGTGTGAAAGCATTGTTGAGGGTGATTTCAACGTTCATAATGTAAATTAGCTAATTTAGTCAAATGACAACAGAGTTTCTAGGAGTTGGGGAGCTCTTTTTAAACTTCAATTATTTACATACATCAATTACCCCACGAAAGTCCCTGATGTCGCGGATTAAGGAGCATATCTCATTGATCTATTTTTTTCTTCTCATCGAATACATCGAAGTAGACCGTTGACAACTCGGATCACTTGGAAATCTGACCACTGACCCGATCAGCGGTAATCTCCCCTGCCCAACAAATACAGCTCCCAACTGTCTGGCACTATCGGAATGCCAGCTCGTTGGGAATTATTCGTTTTTTTCAAGACACTGACTGGGATTTGTGTTTCCGTAGTGCTAATACGATCTCAAGTCCAAACGGATAGGCATTTCAGCAATGTCAATATTAGTATAGAGTTAGCCATTGGCCAAAAACCTTTTCGAAACATTTAGGTTAGGTTAGGTTGAAATGGCTGCATCCACTAGGGAGCCCACTTAGGCACGCCATTGGGCCCATTGTGATGCCATTCTAGTGTTGGGACAAAGCTCAAGCCATTTCAAGCAATCTTGAGCTTTTGATAAAGCGATAGAGGCTGGGAACACCAATTTTTTGCAGCTCGCTCAATCCATCAAGGAAGGGTGAGCCAAGGAAGGGCGGGACATGTACAGAGAAAATGAGAGAGTTTCTCCTCTTCTTCATTACCACAACTTCTGCATAACTCGTTGTGGGGAAGACCTAATCTTTCGGCGTGTGAGTCAAAGGGACAGTGTCTGGTCAGCACCTTTACTACATGGCCTATCTCCTTTTTGATCAACTGAACAAGAGATTTTGAACCCTTTGCGTCCACAGTTGGCCACATTGCATGAAGAGTGCGGCAAATCGACCCATCGACGTCTGATATTCGGTGAGGGTAAATAGGTAATCTGCATACAAGAATGTGAAGAGGCAAGGATCGTGGACCAGGGAAGTCGAGCCGTTACAAGCAGCAAGGATTAACGTCGAAAAAAATACGATGCTGTGTGCGGGTTTGGTACTGTGGGTAGATCGCACGCTATACATATGAGATGCTTACAGTTGATCAAACGATTCATTTTTAACTCAACTATCGACTACTAGAGATTGACACTGGCACCGTGCGTAAGTGCCTGCTGCATGCAAGGTGCGGGCGAGTTTCGGTTTACTCCCAGGACAATTTAGGAAAGTGGTCCAAATTGAATAATCGGAAGAGTGTTGTCTTCTTCCATCACGACAATTCTTGACCGAACACTTCTTCGTTGACCCGTCAAAAATTGCGAGAGCTTGATTAAAAAGTTTTGATGGATCCATCGTTCCATTCATTAATAGTCCATTCAAAACGCGGAGGGGGGGGGGGGGTGTTCCAAAATAACACCGTTAAGAAAATCGAACCCTAAAGGTTTTTGGGGTCATTTTGAAACACCCAAACGCACGTTTTGAATGGACTATAATTCTTGGGCCTGTTTAATCTCCTTGTTTACGGGCTCCGTGGCGGGTACTGTGACCTATTTTATTTGGTCTTGTGTGCCAACTTCGCGGTAAAAACCTTCCATGTTAAGGATTTTAAAATAGCCTTAAATGAACTACAATACCATTGAATCCGACAAATTTAGGCTAGATTGTTTGTTTGATTTCTGAAAAAATCATACATATGGGCCTTTCTCTACTAACTGGAAACTTGTCTATTGACAGTTGTCCCAACCCTATTTTTCTAGAAAATTAAAAATGTAGTATGTTAAGTCGATAGATAGTTATAATATAAATATATATAAACAAGAAACCATTGTAATTTTCCCTTATTTTTCGAATTATAGGCAATTTTGTCCTCTGTATTATAAATTTCAGTCCTCTGTGTTATAAATTTCCAGAGGACTGTTGCACAGAGGACTGTTATTTTTACGTAAAAAATGTCATACCACGTATCAGTTTAAATATTACTTCATAAAACAGAAACAACTATAAATTATCACACTGAGCAATTTTTTTGTTAAATAAATATAATTATAACACATAAAACACCGTAAAATAGACTTACCAGAGGACTGTTCACTTAACACTACAGAGACGTGGCTACCACACAGACGCGGAGTTGTCACTGCGCAAAATGGCGGCGACTTGTTTAGCATGGCGACCGAACAAACTTCACACTGTTAACGTTCAGTTTCAAGGGAAATGTAAGCACAATAGTGTCTAATATTTTTGTGGCGCGATATTCAAATTGTGACAGAGGACTGTTCAAAAATGTAATGGACAAAATTCAAACACTAGTTTTTAGTACTAAAAAATTCTCTAAAATTATAATTGTTTTTTGTTCACATGCATTCAATATTCTTTATGTTTATAGAGTTATAAGATTTTACATTTTTAAATAGAACTAATAAAAACCGAACCGAATCATACTCGATCCTGAATTAGGACATAACAGAGGACTGTTTTTAGTGGCTTTTAAACCGAATTTATGAAATGATTCTGATTCTAAATATTGATTAAGCTTGTCTCCTTAAATAACAGGTTATATATTATGCGTTTTAATGAATAAAACTATTCATTTATATAGTCAAAGTAAAAAAAAATGCTTGGACCATGATTTTCCTGTTAGTAGATAAAGGCCCATATAATGTCTTTTCTCGCTAGTTTCGAATAAACTCAAATTTTTTTTTTTTTTTTTTTTTATGTGACAGTGCTAAGCTCAGGAGTCACCCTTTGTACTACCAGTCCGTCATGTCATTTGTCACGTCATGGTGCAATGTCTAGCAGTAAGCTTAGTACGGGGAGGGGAGGGGGGTATAGGTTAAGGGTTAAAAGGAACGGGGGGGTATTGAAGAAGGTGGTGATGAACCCTGCGTTTGAACTCTTGGATGTTGTAGGAGCTCGGAAATACTGACTGCGAGAGACTATTCCACAGTCGAGTTGTTCTATTAACAAACGAATTCATATCTTGTTGAGTGCGTGAAAGGGGGAGTTGCAGGTGAAGGGAATGAGACGAGCGATAAAATTTAGTCAATGCTGCTACATTCCTACGGTGGCTGAGGGGGTCGATGGTGGAGCCAGCGGTGTCGTCATCAATTAATTTAAGGGCCTTTTTTTGGACCTTATCTAACCATGCCAAGGTGGTTATTGGAGCGCCGCCCCAAACGAGGGAGTTATATTCGAGAAGAGGCCGTATGTAGGATTTATAAATAACAGCGCGGGCCGATGGCTGGAGGAGGAACTTGCACCTCTTAAGAAATCCCAAGCACTGGGATGCTTGTTTGGCGATTTGGAATATGTGATCATTCCAACGAAGGTCTTTGGCTAATGTCACGCCTAAGATGTGTAGGGATGGGTCGGCCTTTAGTTCAACGTCATCCACTGTCAAGGATGGTGAGGTGTTGAACTTCTTTTTTGAGATAAGACAGTACTTGGTTTTAGAGGGGTTGAATTTGACACGATTCTTCTCTCCCCAATCTAGAATTAGTTTGATGTCTTTTTTAATAGAGTTGAACATTAGTTCACGATCATCAAGACAGGATCTGGCATGTGTCCGTCTTGTATCGAAGCTGTACGAGTAACGTAGAGTACCGTCGTCAGCGAAGCTGAGAAGTGGGTTGGAGGGGATTGAAAGTAGGTCATTTATAAAGATGAGAAAAAGGGCCGGTGATAAAATTGACCCCTGAGGGACCCCCGCAGAGATGGGGTGAGATTCAGATTTGACGCCATCCAATAATACCTTAATTGAACGGCCGGAAAGGAAACTCTCAACCCACTTATACAGAAGTGAGTCAATTCCAATAGCTTGGAGTTTAGCTAACAAGGCTGAGTGCCATACTCTATCAAAAGCCTTGGAGATATCCAAAGCAACCAAACTAGATTCGCCAGATCCATGCAAACTTCGGCTGAGGTGTTCTGTAAGGCAAATTAAAAGATCACCAGTGGATCTTTTTTGACGGAAGCCGTATTGTTTGTCGCTGATAAGTTGGTTGGATTCTAGATATCCCATAAGCTTTTTGTTAATTATCGTCTCCATGGTTTTGGAGAGAATAGAAGTAATTGCTATTGGGCGGTAGTTGGAGGGATCGCTGGAGTCACCTTTTTTCGGTATTGGCTGAACATGGGCAAGTTTCCAAGAGTCTGGGTAAACTCCGGAAGAGTATGATAGGGCAAAAAGTTTGCGCAGAGGTCTAGCCAAAGGTGAGGCGCATTGTTTTAAGACGATAGGGGGTATATTATCGGGTCCAGTCGATTTGTTTACATCGAGCTCCTTGAGGCACCTGTACACCTCGCGAGTCCTGAAGAAAACCCTGTCCCTTAGATGAGCGCTGAGCTCAAGAACCGGGGGTAGCATATCAGTTTGGGGTAAAGAAGAATTGGAAGCAAACAGAGATGCTAATAAATCGGCCTTGGATTTGCTGTCTGTTATCACCTTCTCATTGTGGATAAGTGAAGGAGTTGTGGATGAAGTGAAATTCTTCTTAATGGAGCTTACCAAGGACCAGAAGTTCTTGCTACCAGAGGTTGCATTAAGGAGTTTACTTCTCAACTTGCTGTCAAATGAATTTTTGACATTCCTGATGGTGACTTTACAGGAATTTCTTAGTTTTATATACTCTGCACGGAGCGATTCACTCGGGGAGCTCTTGTAAGCTCGAAAGGCGGCTTCTTTATTTCTGATTGCATTCATACACTCCTGATTAAACCATCTGTTGGGCCTAGCCTTCACAGATTTAGTAGTATGAGGAATGAACAAATGCATTCCTGCCTGTATGATCCTAGAAATACGGATAGCGGCAGAGTTGGCGTTTCTATTCCGGAAACACAGGTTCCAGTCTGTAGACTGGAAGAAATTAATAAGCCCCAGCCAATTGGCCTTCCCATAATGCCATACAGTTCTTCGAACTGGTTTGGGAGGGGTGGGAAATTCGAATGGGAAGTTAGCACTGATTAGGCAGTGGTCTGAATTGCCGAGAGGTGAATCAACTTCGACGGAGTAACCCGCTGGATGAGAAGTTAGAAAAAGATCAAGGAGATATCCTCCTTGACCAGCAACATCAGGGACTCTTGTGGGATGATCCACAATTTGTTGCAAGTTATTGATGTCTGCAAAGAGCTCGACGTCCTTGCCAGAAATACTGGTGCCATTTGAGTAAGTCAGCCATTTAACGTTGTGAACATTGAAATCACCCGCAACGATGATTTCACACTCAGGATTGGACGACAAAAATCCCGAGATTTGTTCGGAAATAGTATCAAAAGATAAGGTGGAGGCTTCGTTACTTATGTTAGGGCTTCTGTATAGGAAGCAGAAGAATATGACGTGGCTTTGGAAAATGATTTTAATCCAAAGATAATTAAAATCTGAAGTTGTGCTTGAATGTATTTTACAATAAGCCACGTCGTCCCTAACATAAATGGCAATACCCCTATGGGGGGAGAGATTGTGCACTAAAGTGTACCCCGACACCTGGTAATAACCTAAGTCATTATCGGGTGATATTTGGGTTTCACTTAGTGCGAAGATTGGGGGTTTGTAACTAGATAAGTGGCACTCAACAAAAGAGAAATTCGCTTGAAGTCCACGAATGTTACAAAAGTCAATACCAAAACTTGACTTGTAACGGGACTTCGGTTGCGCGGGTTCAATCGCCACATTCTTTGGGATATTTTCCGGAATTACACTTGCCGCATCCATCAGAGGCAATAAAATCTGTCCGCGTCAAGGTGTTATGCCTTTTGAAACGGGGCAAATTCTATCGACCGACAGATTTTGGGCGCGGCACCTGCAAGTCCGGGGTCATAATCGATTCCCAATTGATTTCAGATAACGCAAAGAGTAATCAATAATTTACTTCCTTCTAGGATATACCAATCGCAAAACGATTCAATACTTTCTTCCACTCGTAGTCTAAATTTGAATCAATTCCAATGTACTTTGGTTGAATTTATTTTGGAAACATGGTGAACTGGTGAGCCCACTTTCCACAGTTTATAACTACCCCATAAAAGATGATGTAATTGAACACAAATAAACGAAAAAAAAACATCTGAATTTTCAATAAAAATATTTCTGTGTGTATGAGATGTAAACTTTCCTTTTAAATATCAAAAAAAATGCGTAAAAAAAAGTATAAATACCTAGAATATTTTACATTTTACATTCCTAGAAATTTTTATGAAAACTAATTAACAATATCCGCAGGCCTCTTTTCATAAACGTTTCTCATGTTTTAAGCGTCGTCAATAACGTATACATATCGAAATTAAGTATACATAATGTTCAAAGGACGGACTTTTAAAAAATACATGTTCATGAAAAAATTTACTACTTGAAGGCCGCCATTACACATTCGAATAAATATTTAAAAATGCTGAAAATTTTCTAGGAATTAACTGAAAAATTTATATTGAAAATTGTAAATCATCATAAATTTATAGTTTCATGGTAAAATTATTAATATTTTTGCAATATCATGGCGTTCTTCAATAATTATCTTCTATTAATTTGGAAGAACTTGAAGTCATTTAAAAGGTTGAAAAAAAAAGCTGGAAATAATAGTGTGAAAAATGATTGATGCAGTGGCGTAGAATGGGGGTGTAGCTGCAGAGAGGACATGTCATGTGCAGAGGAGATGGTGAACAGCCGAGTGACTGAGTTGGCAATCTCTTCTGCAGCAACGAGCCAATTACAGCTACACCTAAAAGAAGATCAAGTCTCCTCCATCGCGATTTCCCTGCTCCCAAGGAGATTTGGGATATGAATCCGAAATCAATATTAGTCTATCTATATGATCAGCACTGCCTCAGTTTTGTGTGTAGCAAGCTTCAACCCAGCGCGTTCTAGCCACGCTTTTATTTCCCCAGATCACTTCCTTCCAATACAATTCGATGGTATCTGTTCGTTTTCCTACGACAACTACCCCGATGTCATCCGCGAATCCGATCGCCACTGCTTTCTTTGGAAGACGAAGCCCAACACATCATTGTACATTGCGATTTGCAGGAGAGTGCCCAGGACGGGACCCTGCGGAGCACAGCATGTTGTCCCAAATGCCTTCGGACTGTCTTCCGACATACCCTGAAGATAGTAATCCCCTACATGCACTAGGTACTTTGGTGTGCCTAGTTTGATCAGCGCCTCAACTATTTTGGTCCACCTCGCTGAGTTGAAAGCATTTTTTACGTCGAGGGTTGTCATAACGCAGCAGTGGTTTTCTCTATGGCGGCTCTTGTTATGCCCATCACCATGTTGACTGCACCAGTCGTCGACCTAGTCCTTTTGAAGCCGAATTGCTTGTCGGACAGTCCACATACCCTTTTAAAGTTAGGGAGTATCCTGTTATAGATCACCCGCTCGAAAAGTTTGCAACTAAGGACGCATATCAGTCTATAGGGCGATGGGTCCCCTAAAGGCTTGGTCTGCTTCGGTAGGAGCACGAGTTTCTGTTATTTCCATCGCTCCGGGAAAATCCCCTCTTTCAAGCACGCTGTAAAGACTTCAGCGAACCTGTCTGGCGCTATCGTAGCTGCTAGCTTCGCCGGTTTATTTAGGGTACTATCCATGCCAGGGTGGTTATTGATGGCTAGGGTGGGTAGATCGACGGTGCGTACGTTCTGTGGAAATTAGACGTACACTCTACTCTGGAGCAGCGCGGGGCAGGTGATCGGTTGGGAGCCCTTGCGTAACAGGCTATTAAGGCAGAAGGCAAGTTATACATATATCGGTCCAAGCTGGTCGAAACTTGTCAGAAAGAGCTTTCTTGCTTGGCTAGAAGGTAGAAAATGTATAAAAGCCGCTATGTGCTGCGGAGAGACATATTACTATCCCGAGTGAAAATAAAATATGGCCTTACCAGGGGCAAACACTAAACGTGATTGAAACATAGTGTTCGGCCATGTGAAGGGCATCGAGCTCGTTCCTCTTGTGCATCCATAATCTTATAGGATAAATTGAAAGGATCATTTACCAAAATAATCAAGTTCCCATAGAACAAATTCAACAATACGTGCAGATTCTTGTTTTAGCACAAATTGGCCGTGGAATACCCGCGTGTACAGCTTAGTTCTTGGCCATTTAAATCTTTTGGTAAAGTTTGGGCGTGCCGAGGCCGTATGTGCTCCCATTAAATATGGTTAACAATTCTAGGCCCATCACATCCCTCTAAAAAAGCCAAGCGGCCGGTGTTCGCCCGCTGTAAACCCATTTGTTATTTTTACTTGGGATGCTTATCGTTTTATGTTAGTAAGTTCCAGATGGAGGAGTTTAAATCATGCACCAAAACCAAAGGCCTAAGCAATGCAAGAATCCTCTCAACCATCCCAATACACTGTCTAACTCGGGGTTATGCAGGCGGATTGAGAATTCCCGGCTCTTGCTGAAATCAAACACCGTGCATGAAAACATTTTTATTGCTGGGCTTGAAAGAAGTTTCGAGGGAGATTTGATCCTGTACCTTGATGTGATGGGCTGGGTGGAGAAGCACTCCAAACTATGCTGTTACAAAAAGGTGCCATTTAGTTATAGGTGCAGATATGAAAGACTAGTGGCCAATTCCTTCAAAGAAATCGGGCATCAGTTGATCAGTTACTACTGGAGTCACTGGAGGTCGTTATTTTTTAAGCATGGTGAGATCGTTGGATTTTCCCAAAAGCTTCTAAGCAAATATTGATAACCTCTTTGGACTGAAATTGACAAAATTTTCCCTCAACCGTTTCAAGAGAATCACTTAATTGCCAGCTTGATAACGAACGACAAGCAAAAACTCTACTCAGTTTCTCGTGATGAGCCGCCTCTATGTACTTGTGTAGTGCCTCTTTCTGCACGAAATGTTTATAATCCAAAAGTCTAGTCTCCGAGACTTACTTCTCCACGCCATACACAAATTGTTTAAGTCCATAGGATTCGCTTCGGTTTGCACTGGTAACGCTATAAAGAACCGGATCTGATTCAAGTTTATACTGACGTCGGCCGCTTGCGGTTCCCCCGGTGTTCATGTTAGAACGCAGTTTTGTGTAAAGTCATCATCCATTTGAGTCATCGTGTCTGCTTTAGCCGCGGGTGCTGAAGTTCCACAAATTGCTCCCCTGCCTGAGAGTACACACCTAGTCGACGTTTATTTCCACGGAGCTTTTTTTGTTGTTGTTGTTGTAATTTTTTTTTATTAATGGAGCTAATCGGAAAGCTCCGGGCTGCCGGCTCCATGTTGTTGACATTGCCGTAATCCCCCCATTCTGGGAAGAAATTTCCAGCAATGACGACGGACGGCATAACTGGCAGTTAGTGTTAATAATCATGACATTCCCTACCTGCCGAGCGATGTGATGGTAGAACACAATAAACGCACTTTTTTTACTGCATTGAAGTGGCACAGGTGCACCTGTGATTCTTCTTACACATACATTATGCAGATTTGCAAGCGAATTAACCAATATTGCGCAATTTCAATTGTCTACTCTAAAGCCGGCGAGTTTGTAATTAGCAATTCAAGCGACTGTGCATGATTGGCGCCACGATCGGCCTGGACGACCTTGCTCGTCACGTTCCCAGTATTTATTGCTTATTTCGCTCAAGAAAATCACCGCGGAACGAAAATGCTATCAGAGGCAAAATTAATTTCGGACGCACTGAGATAAGTTGGTCGGACGGCCGGGCCCTACGATGTCCTGGCGTCCTGGCGGCCCCCTGTGAAAGTTAACGAGTAATTAAGAACGAAGGCTTGAAGCAAATTTAAATAAGTAGGCATTATCTCCGACTTTTCATGCCTTATGGGTCGAAGTGCTCCCGAAAGGTACGAAGGGAAAACGTAAAAAATAATTTCGGACGTAATAAGTTCACGTTCTTGGCTTTAGTCATTATGGCTGTCCGGGTGGAGGATCTGCCAGTGTGCCGGATTGCCCCCTGCCGCCCCCGCTCCTCTGCCAGTTTTGAATATTCTTACAGACTAATTAGGAAAAATAAGTATAATTATGATGATTCTGATGCTTTAAGTTATTTACTAAGAGAAAAAGGTTCTTTCGGCTTATTCCAGCGAAAGAGTCGAGAAAATCATAATTTTATTAAAATTAACTTTTCTTTATGTTACTTACAAATTAGAGTCACGGAAAAGGACACTAATCTAAACGAATAACCCGCGGCAATGGCGCTGAGATGTTAACAAACTATGTACTTACTCCCGCGGCTTTGTACTGGCACTCGGCTAACTACATTTTCAGTTTTGTCTCAGTCCAGATTAAGCGTAATTGATTCACTCTTGACTTCATTTTCATGCCGCAAGAACGCGGATCAGTGATTTTGAATTCTTCGGATAGAGCTGGGAAATATCTTGAAGTAAAAGATAAATTAACTTAAATTTCAGGAATTTCACAGAACAATCGGAGAAATTTCCCCAAGCTATAAAATTATTGTTCAGTTGGCAAACAATGAGTTCGTGAAAACATTCCTTGCATTTCATATGAGCAGCGGACTTGTGCACTTCACCCTCGAGAAATGTAGTGTATGTGTGTCCACGGTTCTGATGGTCACGTTTTAGTGGTTTATTAAAACTTTGAGCAAATTTAAATCAATGTAGAGCTCGATGCAAATTACCTTTGTGCTTTATTCTGCTGCAATTTAGTGCAAGTTTTTTTTATAGCATTCGGCCAGTCATCTTATATATTAATAGGCAAACAAAAAGTTTGTACACGCTAAGGCTTTTTTGTTCGTGGACCGATTTCGTTTAAATTTTCAGAGAATGTTCTTTTTATGGCATAGTTTTGTAATAAGGAATTTCAACGAAATCGATTCACGAATAAAAAAATTATAACGATTTTAATTTTTCGAATTTTAAAAAGCCGTTGGAAAATTTGAATTTTTTGTGAGCATCAACGTAGAGCTGAGTAGCCTACGATTGACACAAATGCCGTTTCAGTGAAGCGAATGAGAAACAGAGAAAAACAAGCGTTTGTGTAGATTTTTGGCGGCATAACTGACTTAAAAAAACTCGGTCACTTTGTGCGTGCATTTTTTTTATACTCTTTTGTGTATAGTATTATTGAGTTGTATTGTGTAAAATTAAAAATTAAAAATTCGCCATTGCGTATAATTTTTTTTTTTAAATAAAAATATTTAAATTGAATTTAAATTCGAACAAATCGTGAATTTTATATATTTATTGTTTTTGTAACCGAATTTCGGTAACGGGGATCCCAACTAGTTAGAATTAATTCGTATGTGGGTGTTTCTCACCAAAGTGGTAAAATCGCTGTCCTTGGCAAATATTACGTAAACTATGGTGAGAAATATTTATATTTCTGCAAATTTCAATTTATAACTATCTAAACTACAGTATACAATATAGAAAATATCTCACTTAAAAACCTATATGGTTTCAATAACGTATTTTTTAGGTCTAAAAACAGTCCCCTAGCCGGTCCCCAAACCAAAATATTTTCTATTGAGTTCATTAATTGAACTAATATTTTAAAAACAATTAACTTATATAACACAATCTAATCAATATGAAATGATATGCTATTAGACTCTAATATCAATTTATTTAAACTATTTTTTGATTAGTTTAATTTAACCTAAAGTTGGTCCCCGAATTTCATGAACAGTCCCCTGCCAAAGTTTCGAGTTACGCATCAGGCCATCTACAGTAAAGACAGACTTGTTAATGGGCGTAACGAAACGTGAACGACATGAAATTAGCTTTGTTACCCCCAAAAGTAGCTATACCTCATTTTGTTTAGTGTTACAAGAGTTAGAGGGGCACATGCGCGTATCGGTACGCAACATTCGACAGTCCTCTGCTAAGTGTTATTTTTCTTTTTTTAAAGTGTTCCAGTTTTCTCTATTGTGCATAGTTTTAGATAAGATGGCTTATATTGTTTCTATATAACAAAATAAAGTCATAATGAAGGAATTTTATGGTACCGTACCAATTACACAAATTAAACAGTCCCCTGCCAACAGTCCCCGTCAACAGTCCCCCGCTACATACAGAAACAGGAGACTGTTTCATTTATTAGGGCACTGTTATTGTACTTTTGCCTTTGTTTTAGGTCTATAACCATCTTTTAATCATGGCGCGAGAAAGAAGAAAGTGTCTAAGGAAGAAATAAAAGTTCACAAGTTTACTTGGAACTACACAGAGAACTTGGAACTACCAAAGAAGACTGTTTTATTTTTATATATATGCGTCATGGGGAATGTTTTTAAAGTATATATACTACTAATAAATGCTCATTTCACTTATATATACAGTCCTCTGACATATGCAACAGTCCTCTGACATATGAATTTTTTAAATTTACTCAATAAGTCCTAAAATAAAACAAATATATTTGGGTCCCTTACTGTTTATAATCCACCAGATAGATATCTATTTAATTGTATTTTTTTTTTCATATTCATGTAAAAAAGTTACTGGGACAGTTTTCTTGCAAAAATTTACCAGTTTACAGAGAAACACCCATGTAGCACGAAAGGAATAGCTGTCCTTCTTAAAAGAAGCTCTACAGGTAGGGGTGGTATCGTCTGCATCTCCTATCTTTCATCCAGAAAAAAAACAACCAGTGTCCTGACATCTTTTCTATTGCTGTGGCTTTACAGCACAGGAAGTAACCGATTTGGTCCACCTCTAGAGTCTGATCTTCTAAGGAAATGGTTTCCAAACTTTATGATACTGCGGCCCTCCTCTTACATGAAAAACCTTAGGGGCTCCTCAACGAAATATGTAAATTTGCATACTAGGTGTGGTGCGCCATCTAGACCTTCGGTATTTCAACATTGAATAACTCCGACATTTTTTAGACGATTTTGACAAATGAGCAAGATTTATTTAGGATATTCTCTACCATTTATTTTAAATCAATTTGAGAATACAATGTCGTTTAAATGACCGCCATTCGATACGCAAAGGCAGCCGTTTTTTGCGTTATAACAGCTACTTCGGCTCGTATGTTAGGTTTGGATTCGTCATAAACTGGCATAAACTTTAATTTTGAAAGAACTTCGTCGTAGTGGCTGCGGCCGTCTTGTTGAAACAAGGCACGTCAGATCTTTTTCCCACGTTTTCGGACACATGAAGTGCACTAACATCCAAGGATAGCTTGCGTCGACGAGGGTTATCGAAGTTTGAAGTAAAATGGTCCGATAATCCAAACAGTGACTTTCTCGTCGTGCAGTGGAGTTTCGTGAATAATTCGAGGGTTCTCTATTTCCCAGATTCTATCTATCATTTGGCTCGGTCTCTAGTCTATCATTTGGCTCGGCGTCGAAAATTCTTCTTACGTCATTTCCATATTGCAAGCGCCGCGGCTTGTTCGTTGGCAACAATCATTGAGTAAGTTGCGCTTTGTGGAAGAGATGAAGATCTTGCTTCATAATCCTCCTTAGAGTCGCTCGACTCACGTTTAAGGCCAAGTACACATTGGGCGTTCGGCGTTGCGTTTAGCGGGCGTTGGTAGTGTACACACTAAGCGTTAAGCTCGGCGTTTAACGAGCGTTTGCAGGACATCGCAGCAGCGAGCATTAATAATTATTATTGCTCGCTGGTCACAGTGTGCAGTTTAGAAATGGAAGTCGAAGTGATAGCTTGTCTGTGGCTGCTCCACCGTCGCATTAAAAGACGACGCCAAAGGCAAAGAAGATATTGGGTGCATGTGAGCACTAAAAATGTCTACTATTTCCTCCCAATACCGCTTCTTTAATATTTTATTTTTATATTCGGAACTTTCTAAGTCCCAAATACCGGGTCTGTTGTGGATTTCATCTATAAAGGCCGGTATGCTAGGCTCAAGTAATTACTTAACCTATCTGAAACCTATGTAAAAAAAATGGTCAAGAAATGGCTCAGAAATATTTTCTGCTGCGATTTCTTCACCCGGTATGCTAGGTTCAAGAAATCACACCAGAAAAATCGTGTTTTTTTAATGACGCGCAGATGTCGCTATTGATCAAATTTTAGTTTTTCTTCCAGAAATAAGTAAGTGTCGAGGCACTTATTTCTTTAAGTAATTTTGACGTTTCATGGGTTTTTTTTAATTGAAAGTAGAAATTGAAGGAAGCCTTGCGTTTTAAGTAATCGTTGAACCCTTAACAAAACAACTGTACTGTCAGCAATGACAATTAGACAAATGCCAAAATTTCTTGCCGACTGTCACTTTTTCTTAAAGGAATAAATGCAGAGGTTTTCTTGAGCAAATTCCTTGAGCCTAGCATACCGGGCTTAAACAAATCCGTATCAAAATGTTCGCTTTCCATTTTTTAATTTTCCTCTTCTAAATACGTGTTTTCTGTATAAAAACGCGCGTTAGAATGTACAACAAGTAGGCGACGTATGTATCTCAAAACGCCCGGCAAGCGTCCGTGAAACGCGCGTTCTAACGAAAATCTCGAAGCGCGCGGTTCACGGGCGTTTGGTCAAAAGCGCGCGTTTGCATGTGTACACCTAATAGGAGCTCTTTGATTCGTAAAACGCTCATTTCAAAAACGCGCGTTTCAAAACGCCCAATGTGTACTTGCCTTAACTCCTGAGTTCGGCGGCGATACGACAATTTTGGATTATCGGCAACACTTTTTATTACCGTTTCAACAGCTCCATTTAAGTGTGGCGGACGCTGGCGAGTGACGACAGACCCATAGATGAAATGACCCCCCCCCCTCTTTGAGCAAAAAGGGACCTCCTTGGAAGTCGCGCCCCAAGTTTGGAAACCGCTGTTCTAAGGCATTGTTTTTCAACCCTTTTAGTGTCGCGACCCCCTAAGAGGCCAATAAATTAAGTAACAAATCAAGCTACCCTTGACTATTGGTTCAAAGATAAAAATTCAAGCATTTGGGTCGATTTTTTCGGTAAGGAACCGAGTCTGATGGAGACGGCTGGAAAGACAAACATGCTTGATTAGTTTTAATCTCTTTCCATCAAATCGGTCGTAAAATTGAGTTATTTAGGTCGATCCACATATATCCATGACGGCACGGCACCAATGCTCTCCATTTCAGTGGCTTCCGTGCTGAATTTTTCACTGACATTCACACAGCACCATCTTTTCCGTATCAGTGCTCAATGTCCAATGGCATCTGCAATTTGGACAACATTTCTTACCCTTACAAAAAAAATCCTTCAAAAAAATCGCACAGAAACAGGTTTGAGTGCATTTCAAATAAACTTTCCCTAAATTTCTATTGAATTCTTCCATTGAATTTAAAAAACATATGTTTCAGGTCCAGTATAAATTTAAAAATATCGGTGACAGCGGTTTTTGCTGTTTTTACCGACGCCTGACTTTAACGGGTACTGAGAACATCGGTGCCCGACTGCGTCGGATGTGTGGAAGCATGCCGCCCATTTCCCAATTTGTTTCCATGGAATTACATCGTGCCGATATTTTTTTTTTTCACTGATGCCGGCCGTGGTACTGCACTGAAGTTGCCGTCACGTCACGGATATGTGTGGATCGACCTTTACCGAGCTAAACTTGTGGATTTTATACGATTGTTATTTCATGGTTAAACACTTGATTATAATTTGTTTATTTTTTGGACGGATTACAACCCCTCTTATTCTAATGGCGACCCTATTAAGGTTTGCGACCCCCAGGTTGAGAAGTAATGATTTAAGGCCATTTTCACTAAGCTAGTGAGTGCTTTAGTAACTGTTTGCGGACCGATGAAAAGGCTGTAAGGGGGATTGTCCGAGGCAGGTATCTGTATAACCAACATAAAGACTTTGCGAAATCGAAGCCCGTTACAAAAATTCTTTGTTTGATTTTTGTAGGAGTGGGTTTCATGGAAATTTTTACTCTTTGGTGTGAAGTTCTACAAAATGCATTAATTTTTAGACGCAATTATCTAAACCACAAAAAAGCTAGTTAAATTATTTTTTTAAGAGTTATATCATGCTCTGTTGATTAAAAAAGCGTGATTCACATTTCAGAAAAGTTCAGTCTCATTTAACTAAGCTTCATCCCATCAAAATTATATCATTCTGAATCACATCCAGTTTGCGTGAATTTTTCCACTTCCACTCTTTCAAAACAATTGTAAATAATGACAAATAATGAATTTGTTGACATAGATAGAGATTACCTGTTTGCAGAGAAGAAACGCCACCCGAGCAACAAAAGATTAAAAACAAAATTACCAACAATTAAGAGATATTCAGAATGTAACTTGACGACGTGATTTATAGACCAAAATATTTGCTCGGGCTGACAACAAATGATGTCTGCGTATACACACTCCTCCCTGCTCCCCTCCCCACACTCGCAGTGGCAATCCGTTAATATATAAGACTGTAGATCCAAGCCCCCCGCCCCCGCCTCCTCGCCCGGCATTTTGCTTTATTATTTCGCGCTGGGCTGGTTTATTTTGCAACAAGCATCCCTTGAGTCAACAGCTTTAAATTTCGTTCAAACAAAGTAATTTCAAGCTCAAACAATTCGAAGCGAAAAGCAACTGGATTCGAGGGGAGTATCTGCTCCCGCTGTTACGCAGCCTTCGTCCTTGGCGTTTGTTTAACCGAATTGCGCGCCAATTTTTCAAGAAATTAAATTCTCATTTGCATTTCGCTAGAAGGAGGCAAACATCCTTTCTCCATCGGGGCCAACACAGATCGCAGCCAGCGGGGGGCCGATAGTGAGAAGGACGAGATGGAGCCCGTCTCTTCTGATACGACGCGGCGCGGCATATGAGCGTTCTCGAAAAAGTTTAAGCCATTCCATAAATATTTATTATATTTCCAATTTCTTTTATTGCCGGCTGATATGCAGCACGCTGTATTTAAAACCGACGGAAACTCTGCCTTGCCTTAAGACCCCGCCGCGACCCTTACCTTTCCTAGGGCGGAGGCCGCTATTGTTGTGCATACACTCTCGTATGCTGAGAAATCCGAGGACCCAAAGTGATTTCGGTAATTCCTTTAAGTTATCACAAGTGATTGGGCCCGCTTTAATCAATGATCCACGAAAATCGTTTCCAGGTTTTCTTCAAGTATTTTTTGGTTCCGAGAAACGCTTTCGAAATGGAATTACTTCGCTTTTTTCGGAGTGAAGCCGAATTTATAAGGATCTTATGTCACCCATAAAAGTAAATAATTGCCAATTATGGGAGCTAATAGGACATTGGAAACGTTTGATTGGAAATGCTTGAGTTACATTGTGCAATGAACCTTTTCGTTTCTTTCTTTATAATGGCTTAAATATTCTAATTGCGGAGGTACAATTTAAAATCAATTTGCTGTGTAATATACTATTTGTTCTCAATTCTACAGTTATGTCACCTAAAAGACGAATTTTCTAAATATAAATACAAAAACGCCTGCTTTTAAACACCTTTTCATGTTTAATATGTCTCTACAAGTAGACAAAGTGCAGCCTACTTCTACCGCCATCTGAGAGGACTTGGGTTCGATTTTCAGCTACCGATTTTACCTAATTAGCATTCCCTTAAACGTATCTTCACTCCTCATCAAAGTTACCCTAGACTGTTTGTCATTTTCATTACGAAAAAACAGAGGGTCCAATTTTACCATTCAAATTAAGGCACTATTTGACACAGAAAAGGTATTGAATGATGGAAAGTCTGTGTCTTCTTTTTCGCTGACAAACCTCACTGTCAAACAGTATACTACAGGACATGGTTCAAAATATATCGCCCACAATGGTAATGTAAATTGGGCCTAATTTGAGTTCAAGCCGTTCACAAAAAATAAATATATTCTCGAAATTTCTAACTACGCAGCAATTACTGCCAAATTTAGTAGACTATTTACCTATAGTGGACCTGTACTATTTTTAAAACAACTTGGCCCACTTACAACAAAGAAAAAAGGATAAAACTCCTAGATCCGACAAAATATTACCAGAGGTATGGCAAGCACCACGGGACATTGCCCCATTGGAGACCACACTTCTTAGTTTTCTGCACAACGTCTTTTTCGTAGCTGGGAAGAGATGAAAGAGAGGTAAACACTCGTCAGAGTTGGCCAGCGCAAACTAGGCAGTTACGTTCTGGAAGACTTAAAGCAGATCTCCAAACTAGAGGTCAAATCGCTGATAAGCTTCTTAAACTCCACAGGATGGCTTATCCCAGATGCATTGACGCGTGGAATCAGTATATCTAAAAAAAACAGGGGTCACTGTACCTTCATAAATAAGAATTTATTTTCAGCAATTATTACGCAACAGTCCCGCAGCAATCACGCAGCAACCACGCAGCAGCCACATAGCGACCACTGAGCGACGCAAAATAAAGCCGAAATTCCAGCTACAACCAGAAGGTGGATTATCTAAAACAACAACTAAACCGAGATCGAATTTATTTATTAGAAAATAGAATATAAATTTATATTAACGCAATAAAGAGCATTAATTTGTGAATTATCTTTCATTGAGTTACGCTCATCCGGCACCTTTTTGTTTGGTCAGACATAAATTGCTACTACCGAACACCTACAAACCCCAGTGTCACGGTCCTTTTCAGTCCAGTTATCATATCGTAATAAGTCGCAGCTCAATCAGCATGATCAGTGATAACAGGGTTTTTCCTTTCAAAAAAACTCATTTCTTTCCACTCGTCTATCCCATTTTCCCCAAAAAATCGGGATTTCAAAGTTTCCTAGCAGTAGAATAGGCCAGCCGTTACAACGTACATATCACTCTTGCTTGAGTCCTTTCAGGTCATCAACTCTTGGAAATGGGGAGACTCCTAGCCAGGCACGATATTGGCACTGTATTCATCGATTTGAGACCAGCTATCGTAACGTCGAACAGTTGAGGAGGGGCCTTGCCGATCAGTTACTGTTGAAATACATCGACATTGGTTCATTCTCCTGGTCTGGTGAATTCCAAGCATTTTCTTCTTGTGCAGGTTTGTAACAAACCCTGCAGGATTTGCGTGGGCTGGGCACAGTAGGAAATATGTCAAAACACCAGTCGACTTCATTACCGAAATCATTCTACATATAGTTTTGGCTCCGAGGAACATGAGCCTGCCGTTAACGTTCTCTGTCAATTGGTCTAGCCAACACCTGTGAGGTACAGGTTTTATCAAGATTACATAAGATCACGTCAAAATATAGAAAGAATTCATAATGCATTAGTATCAACCGATACCTGATTGCCTATGTATTATGTAATATACTTAATAAATGGAATTCATTTATACCCTCAATATGGGTACGTCGTTACGATGAAATTTCAATGACGCAAATTTTACGTCGTTACAATGAAAACTCAAATAGAGCGGTCTTTGTCAGTCGATAGATTATTACAAAAAGCTCGTTTTTAGGCGTGCTTTCCAGTGACAAGCAATATCAGCTGATTTTGATATTAATTATATTTATTATAAAAAATATTGCTTGTTTTCAGATTAGTCGATTGAGAGGCCAGCAACAACAACGAAACAAAAGGTTTTTTTTTTGTTCATTTTCGTTTACTGACAATCTTTAAAGACATCAACCAAGTGTCAAAACATAACGACGATTTTTACGATTTTTTGTATATCACCCCCTAAAAGGGAATTCGTCATAACGACGCTGCCGTGTGTTGACGAATACCATCAGTCATTGGCTATTAATTATGTTATTCTTGCGGTAGAGTAAGATGTGACTTGATTTGAATATCTTACTTGACCGGAAATACGCATTGTGTTAAGTTATTCCACAATCACGTTGTTCGACCAACCCAATACTAGCAATTTTCTAGAGAGCGGTGTGGTTTGAATGATGAAGATGATGGGACGATGTAATAAAAGTATGTCCTTCAAGATATCATCTCTAATAATAGCAGTATGAATCGTGAAAAATACATTTGTTTCGTTTCGATGAGGACTCGATATGTCTGTAGAAAAACGAACGCTTCCATCTCCGATTAACGCCAAGTCACCTATTTACACTTGATCCCGCCATATTAAGCCTAACTAATGGTAATCAAAGCAAAACCGAATGTTGAAACCAAAGAAGAGGAATTTCGCAATAAAAACAAAAAACTTGGGAGAGCTCCATCTCCTTTATGCTGGGTTAAATAGTAATAATGATGCCAAACCTTGTCTCACAACACACTTCTGGACGAAAATGACTTTGTGGTTTTAGAAAAAGCACACTTTTTCCCTTATAAACACTTCGTGAAATGTGGCTTTACGGCTGGTTGACTGTGGTAAAGTCTTGTTTTCTTTGCGGCTGTTATTGAGAATTCTGAGGTCCACATCACTTTTAAGAAATATTAATGACAAACACAACAAAACGACTTACTTTTTGCACGTTGCAGATCAGATTTTATCTTTTTTAAACATGCTTAGGATTAATTTACATTTTGCCATAAAGATGCAAATAAACATGAGCTCATTGCTTAAAAGTACGTAGGAACTGGAAGCAAATTACTAGAGATTCACGATTAATAGATCTTCTATTTTTAAATAACAACCAGTCACAAAGCCCATAATTCCGATCGATAATAAATTTATGAGATAATGACTACCTGGCTAAAGGGGAAAGCACGAAAACCTCATTAATTGAATCGCGTCACCATTAACTTTTATAGTTGGAATCGTAGAAGTTAATTGCTGTTGTTCGGCAGCAAAAACGGGAGAAACTTGGTAACAACTCAACTAAAAATTATCTATTTTGTATCAGCCGCGCGGCGGCGACTTCTTCGCAGACAAGGCCCGCAACAAAGTTCCTTTTTGTGCAATGATTACACGTCAATTTTTTCCCAGTTTCGTCCTTTTTTTTCGCTGTGCAGCACAGGGAAGGAAACTTTTCAAATATTAATTTTGTGGAAGGAAGAACTTTCATCGCTCTTAACTATTCGGAACCATCATAAAGTCCTCCGCCCCGGTTCCAAAAAGGATCGAAAAAAAACGGGAAACTTGCACTTCTCCTTCGGTTCATGTGTAAGTAAAAATGCAATTTTCGAGAGTTGTCTCACCGAACGAACCCAAACAAAATCACCTGGCGAGGAATTTTATATACACCTGTAAGACATAAGATTTAATGCACCTGCAATAGTAAAACTGGTGCGCTTGGTCGCTTCTTGTATGTATATGCAAACAGTCTAGCTGGAGGAGGTAGTGGAGGAGCTCTTGTCCATAGAAAAAGTTTCTTTTCTCTTCAGTTCTTTTTTTTTTCTTCTGTAGTGTGTGTGTGGTGGCATTGCTTTGGCATGGAGCGAGCGAACAGGTATATTGGAAAAGTTACAATGACTGGGTAAGAAGGATCAAGTTGGTGTAATCATTTAATAAATAAATGACCACCCCTTTTTTGTTTAAGTTTGTAATAAATTTAAGATTCAGATTATGATAATATTGTCGTAACTCTTTTGAAGTGCTTGAAGGGTTAATGCATCTAGAAAAATCTAGTCTGGCATGCATTTCACTCTTTTCTAGTGAAGATAAAATGTATAGGAAAACTTTAACAATATGTATTCATTTTTGAAAAGTTAAACAGACATCAATAATATTTAAAACTAGAAGCAGCAAAATTATCAGATAAAGTTAACCATCGGACGCGAAGCTTGGGATTTATGATGGGTCCAGCAGATACCTACTGAACTCAGACTCCTATAGAATTGTATCTGCGCAAACAAAGCAGCGCAGCCAAACTTCTTTCAGAGTCAAAGGTCTGTGTGAACATTGATAATTGATATGAGTTGACCTACTTAGTGCTTTGAACCAATTCCAAAGTCACTATCAAAGTCCCTATTGCAAATATACCAAAGCGAATTCACAGTATAGTGAAGCTTTTCTGTACTGGTGAAACTCTATACAAAAGCAAGCAATACATATTTTCTAAAATCGGTGCTGAATTGATATATGGTAGTTGATATGGTATTGGGCCTTCTTATTTATGAAAGTTTGCTAAGGTGGATCAGTTCAATCATTGCAAATGTACAGATACCAGATCTTTCCGTTACAGTCGCGGACTAATGTCATGTCCCCCAATCAATAATGAATGAGTTCTCGATTTGGATTGCAACAATCATGTCGAATTCAATACTTCCAAAACGAAGTACTGTCTAAACTAATCGTTAGCTAATTCTTAGTAGACTAGGAATTCTTTCATCAATAGAACAACTTGATTGCGGAAAAATCTTGTGCCAGGGAACATTTCCGAACTCCTAAAGCGTAACATTGACACCACAGTGTCTAGCACCATATTCTTCACAAGGCTTGCTCCTGTTATTCTATTCGTCGAACTAAGCTTACTATAGTAAAACTAAAGCCCTGTGCCGAAAGTCGATTCATGTGGCGTGATACGTCGTTTTGGTTGAAGAAAAGGTGACATCTGAAGGTAGACTATATAGATAGTGAAAGTGTGTACGTGTGTGTGTCGATTTGTGTAAATATCCAATCCATCTAATGCTGGATAAATTCTGCGCAAGACAGAGACTTGGTGCGAGAACAGCAATTCAACTTAACTCAGCTAAAAATTTTCGTGGAAACTCAGTTGCAAACATTTCTTATCAATTTGATTTTGGCATCGATTCGAATGCAGAATGAGATTGCACTTGCAGTGACATCATCGGGAATTGCATCAACGCTGCTTGGTGGTGGACATACAGTGCCCTCGTCACTCAATTGAATTTGAACCAGAAAAAAACACCTACAAGTAACATCAGCAAAAACTCTCGTATTGCCACAGTCCTTAAAAGGTGCAAAATTATAATTTGGGATGAATGCACCATGGCCTATAAAAAATCGTGAGCTTAACGTATGCTTGAAAGCATCATATCTATGGAACAGTTTTGAAAAAGCAATTCGATATAACGAATATGCGTGTTCATTTGCTACAAGATGCCCCTGCTCAAAGATTTTCAAAACAACTATTGGCAAAAAGACCGTTGAATTGTAAATATAAATGAGGGGGTGATTTGGGTTTTCCAAAGAATTGAGTGACACTTTTCTTTTCGAATGTACTTTCGCGATGCGATTTGAGACTCCCACTGCCCTTAGGAAAAGTGGTTTTGACATTCCCAATTGTTTTGGCGTACGCCATAAAAATAAGTGAGAATTCAGTCGAATTATGAAGTGGTAAGTTGTGTTTATGGCCTCTGTATTGGAGATAGCTCCCCCTCTAGAAGAATTTTTTTCTCGAGGAATATTAGCCGCTTAGTCCAAAAAAGGATTTCATTGAATGTCTGATGACATATACAAGTAACGAATGAGGGGATATGAAAATTTAAAATCTTTAAAACCACCGATTGTTGAAGCAATGCGACATTTCATTTATAATGATGTTTTTAAGGGCTGTTCTAATTTTCAGTAATTCCCGATTTATGCGGCAGTTGAATGTCTATTTTGACTGGACTATGCCTATCTGTAGAAAAAAAACTGTGCTCACCTAGGCATCAATGCAACAAATGGACTGAAAGGGTTAAAATGAGCGTCCCTTGAGATTCGTGGATTGGGTTTGGGTGCAGGGATTTACAGATAGTAGGTATAGAAGAAGACCTACAAACCCAAGGTATAATAAATTTGAGACTTCAAGCCAGGGACCGACAGTTCTGGAGGAGGCTGTTGGAGAACGACAAGGCCAATAACAGGCTGTGGAGCTATTTATGATGTTTGGGTGCAGGTATACACGCTCATACCAAGAATAGTAGGACATTTTTGAAGTGGGACATTTAAAAAAATTTAGAGCAACAAAGCAAAAAATGGGAGTCTTGAGTGTGTGCTTCCAGAGAGCTTCCACAACATATGAAAAGGAAGCGCTTCTTTCATGCTTCTTTTGGCAGCGCTTGATTAATTTCCCGCTGGGTAGTTTTATCTACAATAGACAGACACACGTCCAAATTCATACCAAGTAGACTTATGTAAGTGCCAATAGTACACCGATATCATGTTAAAGAAAATGATATGGGTTAGGAGTAATCAGTATAAAGAAAGTTCGTTAGATAGACTGCATTATCTAAATCGCTCCGCGAACTTTGCAACTAGCCAACGAACAATCTCGTTTGATACTTTTACTTCCCAAAAATCCTCTCGTCCAATATTTACGACCAATTTACAAAAATAACCTCATTTATTTGCAAAATTTCTCGCCCGCGTCCCGCTATACATTTCCCGATAAGCGAAACAAAGCTGCTCGATAAGCAAATTGAAAAACATTTGTCTCAAGATAATAAAAGTCTCCGGGCCTATAAGGAGCTTATCGAGATCAATATCAACACAATAACGTCCAGACATTGTCGTCAGCATTCAACAGTCCAATTATGTTTGTTTGAATTTCGCTCCCTTTTCTCTCCGCCATTTTTTTCGTTTGCATGGCCATAACTCGAGGTTGCACAGAACTTAAACTACACACGTACTCGAGACGACAGACTACTGTACTATGTACTGGCAGGAGCAGCTCCTTGTATGCTTATTGCTGTTTGAAGAAGGGAAGCCGTAATTTAAACTAACAGTTTCACTTCTTTTAAGAAAGTGTCTGCCCTTTCAGTGCGGATGTCAAACTTGCTTGTGTTATCTCAAATTTCAAAGATAAAAGGAGCAAAAAGTTTTCATTGCCCTTTCTAAGAATTTAATCCAGTTCATCAAGGTTTGTTTTAATTGCAGTTGTTTTTGTTATCAGTTTTAATAATCCCGGGGGACGCCGTACCTTTTCAGATTAGTTTCTTAATTTGCTGTCAACTTTGTTCACAAATTGTGGGCTTTAATAGTGTTTGTCTGAAATTTAATTTGAACGAGGAATTGTCCGTCAACGGCAGGGGAGCACCATGCTTGAATATTGTGCCGGACTAATTCGGTTTTTACTGCACTCGGTGTGGGGGTGTGCGTAACTACACGGGGAGGCTGTGCTCCATGTGGTCGTTTCAGTTCAGGCAGTTGATCCGGCAGACATTTCGCAAATTAGATTTGGCAATCAAATTCATAGTGGTGTGTGCTGATCTGGAGATCTCTTCGCAAAGCTGTTGTCGAATAGCAATCGTGGATGCTTAATACCCTGAAAGTAGCCCCAAAATCTCGCTAACTGTGCAGGAATTCCCCGTGAAGGCATAAAAACAGATAGGAACATCTCTAATAAGCTGTTTACGTCTTTTCTCTCCGTTCTTGATATACACACGTCAATAATTCAGATGAACACCTGAGATATAGAAAGGGAAGATAGCACAGTCGGGCTTGCACAGGGATATCTATGCTTTCACTTATCACAGCTGTCATTTGGATGTGCGATAAAAGACTTGAGGCTTCTCTCGCATGATATCCATGAGTGCGGCGGTAAGCCCCCTCGGTTCTTGATAGATTTCCCCATCCACCCGACGGCGTCCGATGAATTGCTTGCGAGCAATTTGCATTCAGCATACACATCCAGCCAATGGTGGTGCGACGTTAAAGTGATTCCGACGTGTACATGTGGGGGAGGGCCGAGGACCTCGTTTGCACGGAGGGCGATTTTTCCTAGCATTGCAATTTAAATACATTTGGGAGTTTCCTGGTGAGCAATCCGGACTTCGTTAAGGACGTGCCAATTACAGCTTTGTGCTGTCTAAATTCACTTTTATGGTCAGGTTCGCTTCTTGGCTCACAAGTGTGTTGTAAGACAGCGGAGCTCTAGCTAGTGGTTGGTAGCTAGCTAGAGCGATGATGTTTTTTGGGGAACGGGTGGTGGTAATATGCATTTGGGTCTTTTCTTTCGTATCGTAGCTGCAGTTGGTGTTCAGTTTCGTGAGAGGATTCGGTCGTGCTGAAAATGCTTAAATTGCTGGGGGAATACGTGATGTATGCTGTGTCCTTTGCTGTGTGAATCCCCTGGAGCGAAAGTTATGATTTTACAAAACGGCCAAGGCATAACAAGTGATAGATTGTAGTCGGGGGAAAATGTATGCAAATATAGTATTTTTTTTTTCTTTTTCGTTGTGCTTTTTCGGTTTTTTTTTTTGGAAAAGAAATTTGCTTGTTTTTGACATTCTAGAAATATGTGCTCCGTCTTCATATTCAGTATCACCAAGCTTTGAAGTAAGGAAACCGAACAAATTGGACAGTTTCGTTGCGACTATGTAGCACTATTGTGTTTTCAGCCGTGAATAAATTTATTGCAAAGCGTATACTCAGAAAAAACTTCACGTTTTGATCAAAGGAACTGCAAAAGTCTTTTTCCCATATCACCAAAATATTGTAAAAAAACGATTCTTCACATGAGTAAAGGTGGATGTAGTACATATCTGACATTTTTCCGTCGCGCCGTATCATAGCTGATCCTTTCTGTCGCAGATTTTAATACGCATTTTACATTTGTGACGAATACTGTCGCAGCCAAAAACAATCATGACTTTTAGCTCATTCATTATCAATCAAAGCAACAACAACTCAACTAACAAACACAATTTATTAAAACCTCTCTTTACGTCCACGGAAAACCAAACAAATCGAAATAAACATTTCAGTTATACATAACCTCAAATTTTCAGATCAGCTCATTCTATCACCCTGCCACAGAAAAAGTTGAAGTTCGTTCAGCTCTTCGCCGTGACGGAAAGATGTCGCACAGATTGTTTCCTATTGGTCGAAGTTGTAAAAAAGAGCGGCGCGCCAGAAAAACGTCGGATATGTAAATCCACCTTAAGACTCAAAAACCTGTTCAATACTGAAAATACAATATGTGTCTAATGATTCTTGAAGCTGGTTTAACTTCATCTAATTCCTTGATCATTCATAAACCATAAAATTATTACAAAATCATTCTCATTATTTTATTCCATTCAACTATAAAAACTTACGAATTAAACAATCACAAAAAAAAACAACAACCGCTCTTCATTTTGATCGCCTAACCTTAAAGTATAAACTTAATAGAAAACATAATTGAAAGAGACTAATCCACCCGATGAGGACGACCACGTCGATCCCGAAGCGGTCGCCGTCCATTTCCATATCCTTTAGGAATTTTTCAGGTTTATGATAATAGCAATACGGTTGACTGCTGCAGACCAAATCTGTCCTGTTGTAGCCGTAAACAGCTTGTGCTAATCCCTCCACACTATACCGGAAATAGGATACATAAGTTAGCGGATGCAGGAAAGATGAGAGCTCCGATGCCCGAATGAAGTATCCGCAGAAGATGAGCATTGGAATGCTTGTTGCAGGCACCAGGAATATGGACATCTGGAAAAAAAACATGGTAAGTATATTTGTAAATGTTTTAGTGTCAAAAGGTATTATATGAAGTGGATGCTAATTAATTCGTTTTTTTTACCTTGCAGGATGCAGAATGAAATTGGTGAGAGACAACAAGCTAAAAGGATTTTCTATTCTGTTTAAAAATCCATTTTCGGATTTGGCAAGGTTTTAGTAATGTTAACTTTAAATCTGATTAAAGGATAATGCATTCCACTTTAAGGATTTTTTTGGTTAAAGTTAAAGGTTTGATTTGAAATAAAACTGAATAAAAATAAATAAAATTGAACGTACGCAGTCGTTGAAGGCAAGATTAAGCTTATAGGCGCAGGAAAAGTCGAGAGAGGTGAAAATAGACGGGCCATGCATTAGGTGAGGAAGAAGTAGGCTCATACGCAGAGACCTACTCAGCAAACTGCAGTGAAACCTAGTTCTAGTATAGAGGGATCACATTACTTTCTATAGGATATAAAATATTCACAACCTCTATAAAAACCAAGCCTCTAACCTATCTCAAAAATTCTCAGTTCACTAGGTTTAATACCAAGCAGGCTCCCAGAGAGGAAGGTCAACCATCGACCAACTCTTCACACTAAAACAACTCCTCGAAAAATGCTGGGAGAGGAATATTAACGTATACTAGACTTCAAGCAGGCATACGACTCCATCTAGAGAAAGAAGCTATTTCAGATTCTACTCGAATTGAATTAGCTGGTACACTAATCTAGTACGTCTGATACAATTAACTCACCTCGACACAAATGCCTGACTAAGAGTAACATTCTTACAGATTCCTTCCAAGTTAATCAAGGGCTCGAACAGGGGGATAGACTAGCACCCATGCTATTCAACTTAGCCTTGGAAGCAGTCATCAGAAAGACGTCAATTCATCGAAACTACACGCTGGTAAACAAATCCGCTCAGGTGATCGGGTATGCTGATGACATCAACAAAGTAGGCAGGTAAGTTAAAGCAGTTAAGCAATGCTACTAAGAGATTAAATAAGCAGCCAAAGAAGTAGGCTTGAGAATCAATGAGGATAAACCCAAAGTAATGCTGCAGGCACGAGCAAATGGAGCAACGACGGGTAGCAGCCTAACGATAGATGAACATAAGTTAGAAGTAGAAGTAGTGAACCACATCGCTAGACGACGACTATATAAGAAACTAATTCCCCTGCTATATGCTACGGGAGTGAAACGTCGACGCTCGCACAAAGGATAGAGGACATGCTAAATTCCTTTGAAAGGAAGACCCAATTTGTGAGGAAGGAACATGGAGAATCAGATATAACAGTTATATCAAATCTATGACGACATAGACTTAAGTGACGTTCATAAGACTCAATTGACTTCGCTAGGCTGGACACGTCGAGCGCATGCCGGAAGACAGAGCAGCAAAGAAGGTCTTGACTGGCATCATCGAAGGAGAAAGACCTGTAGGCAGGCCGAGAAAAATATGGAAGGATGCGATTGTAGCCGAGGCGAAGACATTACTCCACACATCGAACTGGAGATCTTCGGCTAGAAGTCGAAAAGATTGTAGGAAAAGATTAGAGGAGGCCAAGGCTCGAGTTGGGCTGTAACGCCATTGGAAGAAGAAGAAGACTAATTTCCAGAAAGTTAGCTAATGATGGCAAGATGGGTCATTCGCGTCAATTTTTTCTTCAATTGTTTTTTTAATAGCTCCTCTACTTCTCCCTTCGAATTAAGCTTACACTAGACATTGCATTATGACTAGGTATACGGAATCCGTACTCGATTCTTTACTCATATAAGTATTTGTCTTTCGATTCTACTCATATCAGTACACGATACTTTTGACCGAGTACTTTTACTCCTATCGAGTACCGAGTACATTTGTATTAAAGGCAGAAATCAAGCTAACTGCAAATTTATCTTAGTCGTAAATATTTTCTATAAAAATGCTTTACACATATATTTTTTTATGTGATAGTCTAAGCTCAGGTTTCACCCTTTGTACTGCAAGTTCGTCATGTCATATAAGTCATGGTGCAATATCCAGTAGTAATTAATTTAGGGCCGTTTACATCGCAAACGCAAAGTGTAAACGTAAATTGGAACTCTTATCTAGCATTGAAGTTTGTAGACTTCCCTCTCTGCTCAACAACTTTCAATCCGCGTTCGGGCAACCCAGAGAAAAAAACACAAAATTGTGTGCGATAAAAGGACACTAATTTACGTTTGAGATGTAAACGGGCCTATATAGGATTGAATTTATATCCCATGTAAGGTATATAGGTGGTATTAATCTGTCCCAGCCGGAAATGAGATTTGAATATTGAAATATTGAATGAGATTTTACCTTGCGGACCCAATCGTAGTCGCATAATAAATAGAAGCAAGAAACTTAATCCTACCTAAATCTTACCTGCAATGAACAAACAGATCCAATGAATAAGCCTACACTTTGCCCTTCCACACAGGTCAGCACACAAATTGTCCAAAACATGAAATACCTCCAATAATCATCCGGTTGCCCAGTTAAATAGTAGGCCAATCCGCAAAATATTGTAGGACACATAATTTGTATTGGCAAATCAGCCAAAAATTTCGCTAAATAATATGCCCGCACTGAATACCAACCATTGAGGTGTTCACGCAAAAAGACAGACGTCTCTAAAGGACCTAAAATTATTTGAAGTTATTTAAAAATGCTAAATATGGAAGGAAGTATAAAGACATACAAAGTAAAATGGTTGGCATTGAATTTGCGAAGTATGTGAATAAAACTATGAAAAATAAGCAAGAACTATTAGAGATGAGCTTGGACGCATCTGATCCAATGTCCCAGTAAACAATTCCTAGTAGAAAGCCGACCAATGCATGGATGATTATTCGCATTTGAGTGCACAGCTGCAAAATGTTTTAAGAATAATTAAACATATTAATTATAATTAATTGAAATGTTTATACCCACCCAATTGCGATATGTTGCCAGCAAGGACCTTTTGAATAAAGTATAGAATTGCATATAAAAATTCACAGGGAATTTGCGTCGATTACATTTCAGATAGCATCTTTTTATCGAGCCATTGTGCTCGGCTGTTGTTGTAGCTAAAAAAAATTTATTCAAATTTAAATTTAACTGAAAAAACATTTTTATTTAATATTCAAACCTTTTGTAATTTCACTAGAATCCACAACAGTTACGCTCTCAAGAGAAACAACTTTTTTGTGGTTTGTGGAAATTAAAGCGTCCAAGTTCCCGCAGTGGTCTTTGCTAGCAATCTCTAAAGCTTTAAAATTGTGGTACTTGTTAAAAGCTTTTTTCGGAGTAAACGGTATTTTTGTTTAAAGCTTACCAAAATCTGCACGATTATAAAAGTTCGGACAGTTGAAGCCTGCAACTGCAAAAGCTTTTACCATGTGGTCTAATGGGCCGTTATAGATGCATTCACCTTCGGAAAGCACGAGGACGTCATCGAAAAATTTCAGCAGACGCGAACTGGGCTGATGAACTACGCAAATAACTGCTCTACCGTCGTGCGCCAGCTGTTTCAGGTGTGTGATGACTTGAATTGAAGCGACACTATCTAGGCCGCTTTAAAAAAAAGTTTATTTATTAAAGTAAATTATATTTTTAGGTTAAAAGCAAAATAAGTAAATACCTGGTTGGCTCATCGAAGAACATCACAGGTGGGTTTGTGATAAGCTCAACGCCTATCGACAATCGTTTCTGTTCGCCCCCTGATAAGTGGGTAAGAAGAGTGTGTTTACATTTTTCTAAATTCAGAATTTTTATAATATTTTTTATCTGAAAACGAATCAAGATAAATAACGATAACATTTTTTAGGTTTAAGAGATAATCGTACAACGTCTTCTTTCTTATGTACTCCTGTCGATGTTAGTTTAAAATCCGCAGCAAATTTCAAAGTCTCATATGCTGAAAGATGGTCTAGCATTGCGAAGTCTTGTGGAATGTAAGAGGAGATCTTTCTGAACTCTTTAGTCTTTAGCTGTTCGCCATTGACGAGGATCGTTCCTTTCACTCCATGGGATCTATAAAAAATAAACTAAAGAATTAATGGTCCAGCAGAACTATAAACAAGAACTACTTGAATCCAGATAGAACGTCGAGCAATGATGTTTTTCCAGCACCTGAAGGTCCCAGGATTGCGGTCAATCGCCCAGACTCGAACTGGCCGCTTACATTTTTTAGAATCAATTTTCCATTTTTACCTAGAGATTGTCGTCAATACTATATCTTCAAGGTCTTGAAATAATATCAAGTATATAAGTGTGTATGTACTTACATGATGACGGTCTATAGTAGATATTGAAGAATTTCAATAGAATGTGCTTCTCTGTCAACAGACACTCAATATTACTAGTTCCATTGACAGTGTCCGCAGCCATCCTATGTCCAAATGTGTTACAGAGTCTACAGGTGATTACCAAAACAAACACTGAATTTCATTACTTTAAGCTGAGCTCTCAGTTCATTAACTTCCCCAGCTTAGCAAGCACAGCACAGTTGCACTACTAAAGAGTCGTCAGCTACTTGGTTGGGGTTACCTGGATGTCGAAAACTTGCTAGGCAACTTTTTTTTTGCTTTTTGGTCAGCAGTAAGACTTCAGTCCATTATGATGATGGTTGATGGTGGGAAGTGCACTGTTACAAAACACAGGAAAAAAAGTCACAGGTAAGTAAGAATGCGTTGAAATGTTGTTGCACAAAATGAACACGAAGAACAAAAATTTCAATAAAACTAAAAATAGATGCACAAAAACCTAAATAAAACCCCTTTTGAGAAAGTGATTTTGCATGCAAATTAATGCAGAATTAAGCTACTAATTTATCTTGCGGATAGCTTATTATGATTTTTGTGAAGTTTTACTAAATTTTAACAATTTTAACCAAAAAAAAAAGATTTAATATAATAATTAAGCGCAAAATGCCTATATACAATTTTTTTTCAGTTTTTCGTTGGCGAGAGCAAAACATACACGACCATAGTAACACCAAGCAATGCATACGAAGTATACATAAAAAAATAGAAAGTCCGTGGCCATATTTCGGTATGTTTTTAGTTCATTTACTACATGTAGAGTGTAGAGGAAGGCGCGTCTTATCATCGTATAGTGTAGTAATCTGGCGAGAAAGTCACTGATCTCTCGCGAGAGTGATTCATTCGTTAACTGCAGGTCTTGAAACATTTATTTTTGGTAAGTTGAGGGCTTACAGTGTAAGACATGGACAACTGTATTCTAGTTTTTGGGTTATTCTTTCTCCAAGTCTAGGGTCGGATCAAATTAGTAATTAAATTGAATTAAAGCAAGTGGCTACTTCCTATTTCATCTGTAACATAATGCCTGGGTATGAAGCTTTTCGTAGAATGAACAACATAAGAAGTTATGGACTTGTAAGTGTACTGCTTGGATAGGCTCATGAGTGTGGTATAGGAAATCGGATAGGATTGATCTGAAGGCCATGAGTACTACGTGGAAAATTTATTAAAAACACTGAGGCAGACTAGACAAAAAGTATTATAAACAATATTATTAATAAAGTGGTTCACAAAGCGGTTCCGCGAGTTTTTGTGTGATTTCATGTTTGAAAGTAATGGTTAGTGGCCAGGACAGACAACTATCATAATAAATCAGCTTAGTTGATCGAAAAGTGAAAATACTTTCAGTTTAAAGTCTTATGATAAACTAAACTTATGAGCACATAGAGCAAGTGCTACCCGTCCGTCATGTCAATAGAGACATGGTGTAATGTCTAGTAGTTGGGGATGATGTATTTAAAGACGTTGGAGCTTTATACAAGTTATGAAGCTGCCCCTGCCCAGGCCTGCCACATCACTTTGGGTAGTCTGGGGCTAAAATATGTATGTTTGGGGGCCCTTTCAATGTCTTTAAAAACCAAAAATCTTTGACTAAAAAAAATTTGTTGTAAGTTCACTTGGAACAATGAATATAGATACTGAACCTAAAGTTACTTCGTGTAGCCTAGAATGGAACAGGTTTTATGTAGACGCACCCTTACGTTTAGCTCTTTGGCTAATTACTCATCTTTCTTTTGGCAGAATCAATCCAGAAGCTATAGCCGCAGAAAAAATCGAAGCGTTACTAATAGGAGTGAATTTGGAGCGTTGTTAATATGCTGCTATTGGAGCTTCAAGGAATTGAATGGAGCGATAAAAACGGACAAACATAGACGGGTTCTTGCTCGATGCAGTGGTCAAGCAGCATATTGGACTTGGTTGGTATCTAGTTGGAGGACCGCTCGTTAAAACTGCTGTCGAAACTCGCGTTCAAAGCGACGAAAGGCAATTGTGAAAGGTAAACAAGAATTAAAAATGATAAGATTACTGCTTGCTTGACAATTGGAACGCGGGGATATAGCAGTTTTGATTTTTTAGGTGTCAAGCTAGTTCCGGGAGCCCCTAGTCGATTAGTGGGGTTTTCACTTTTTGGGTTTCACTCTATTGATCCATATTCTGAGGTGCTAGGGTGGATGTGGCAAGCAAGAAGAGTATACTACGAAGCAATATCCTATCGACCCATCAGCCTCACTTCCGTTATCAAGAAAACGATGGAGAAGGTCTTAGACAAGCATATTATGGTGGGTATTATAGCGTACCTACAGCGCTGTTTGCAATTTTTTCCTACCGGCCTGACAGATCGGATCGAAGACTGCCATATTTATAAGACTGCAACTAGCAATTCTAGGTGTCGGTTCTGAGGAGCAGCTCTCAAAACAGCACTTACCATACGATTTTGAGGCTACCGCGAGGAGAGGATTCAGTCATGATATTAATCTTAAACCAAATTTTGGGCTAGAAGGAGGGAAAAAGTGGACGAAGCACTGAATTCGATCAGCCCCACGACTTGGAACAAACGCCTTGTTTAGCAGAGATAACATCATAGTACCAAACCCTGCAGATGAATAAACTCAAGGGCCAATTTAGGGGTCGAATAGGAGGCGCCCTCCACCAGAATAAGGGTATGTATGGGCTAACAACAATCATGAAACCCTTTTTGTTATAGAAACCAAACGAGAAGAAACACTGTTTATCACTCGAATCAATAAGGTTTTAGTGAGTTAGATTAATTGATCTAGAAAGTTCAGTTCCCCCACTGTTTCGTGGAAAAATATTTATCTTCATCCATTCTGTGATCCATTTAGAGATACTTTCTCCGTATGGATTTTATGGCAGATCACGCGTGAGTTATGTCAAACTATCATGGTGTTTTTGTTCATTATTGTTTGACATGATCCAATGTTTTCCACCAAAATTTTGTTCATTGCTGAGGACCAAGCAAAAATGCCGTTTTTGGGCTGAAAAGAAAACCGAAGAAGTTCAATTGCTGCCACTACTTCCAGAGAAAACAACGATTTCGTGTGATTTATGAGCTAGCTATAATTTTTTGGAGCATGAAGCCTGCCAAAACATACTAACTACGAATGGCGCCCCGTTATCGCGGTAGCAGCCTGAAATTGAAGCCCGTGAACTCAATGGCATTAGGTTCCAACAAGACGGCGCTAATTGCCACACAGCTCTTGGCCGGGGTAATTGCTTGGTCTTCGACCATTCCTGTTGATTACTCTCTTTTGAGCGAGCTTTTACGATTCTCACTGAATACAAAATTTTTACAGCATCCCCCATTTATCTGGCCTACTTTTCAATCTGTCTATCAGAAATTCAACTCATTAAAAATGTGCCTGATAAATAGAATTTCAAGAATTTTTTTAATTACCCTTTAATTACCTTTTAATTACCCTTACTATTGTATGGTAATAAACATGTTTAGCAAGAAATTTTCCTAAATTTTCCAATAATATTGCAAAAAATTCCAGAATTAGAAATTAATAAAATACCATAAATTATTAAACACGTTCCCTAGCTAGCTAATCTGGATTTGTTATTCAACTATAAGCGTGCCATGAAAAGATATACGTAGCAGAGTATTGGAATTCTCCCAAAACTTATTTATAATCAATATTCAGCGCTGTCAAACAAGACTATCTTGCCCATCATAGTAAAGAACCGGATCGGCTGCCTACATGTGGCTTAAGTAATTAATTTTTTAATTATCACAAATACCTAATGTTTAATCATAACGAAACTATACTGAAGATCAATGAAGATTTCACGCTTTAGGCGTGCCGAGTGACATCTTCTTTTTGCTAGCAGCAAAGTTATAATACTTGATTTATCAAAAATGAATTTTTGCCTAAACAAAAAATGAACGGCTGAATTTGATAAATATAATATATACGAGTCTCATCTAAGGTGTATTAGTAATTTCCAATACTAAACAATAATCACGAAAAAATGTAAACAAAATAAAAGCTCAAAAAATGCAAAATTTAGGTAACTTCCTGGGTAACTAACTAAATGTTTTTCTTCGATCATGTGCTACTAGATTCTTGTTTAAATCAAAAACCGGTTTCGTCGTCTGACAGGGGTTTCTATGATAATTTATCGAACTATAATGCAGGATTAACTCTCAACAACAAATTTAACAAAAAAAATAAATTACATTTTATTTGAAATAAAAATTTCAGTTTCTGAATAATTAAGAAGTTATTGTAACAACAAGAATAGTGGCGCTGGAAACCATATAACGATTGGTTCGTCAGCCAATAGAAGAGCGGATTACATTTGGAGTCTAATAGTAAGTATACCCCGCCAGAAACCTCTAAGTGACTCACTGTTTTGTTTGTAACTAGGTCAAAATTCCAAAAGAAAAAGAGTTATTTAGTTTGGGTTTACTTTTTTTTTTAACGTAGAAAAGAGTAACAAAAAATACTTTAACACTAACTACTTTTCGAACAACTTTCTTTTTTGCATGGTGCAGTTCAGACATTAGTGTCTAAAACGAGACATATATTTCAAGTTTAGAAAAATTTGGTTGGGGGTTTCCTATTGCGCTCATGTGCTCTAAGGTGAATTTATTTCTTCTCTGTTAACTAATTCTCTCTTCTCATTAATTAATTTAAATGAACATTAACATGCAAAACTAATTGCAATTCATAAAAAACTTAACCTTAAAAACCGGTAAGTGCAGAACAAAAAGTCAACTATAATCTGTTAAAGTCATTACTAACTTAGAGATGCGATCATTACAAAATGAATTTAGCTTTGCTACGAGATCACTCTCAAGTATGTATTTACACTGCGATAATTAAAATCTTGGAAACTTTTCAAGTTAACCTTTTTTAATCTTCTATACATAACATGGCGAATGACACAAGTGCGATGTCGACTCAAACGTCTACAGTATATTTTTAGTGAAGTTCTACATCATGCAAAAATCAAATTTTGTTGCCATCTAGTCTCTTCGCAAAAACTTGGTGCAAAGCGCTTGCTTAATATTACATCATACGATGAACTCGCCACAGCAAAATAAATTTATATGGTTGGTGCTGGCAGGTGATCCTTTTCGTTTGTTTATAATATTTATGAATGGTAAACCAAGCCGTTTTTAGGCGTAGATTAATACTTGAACCCCTTCTTAATTTATTCATGAATATATTCTTAATATGAATAATTTTTGCAGCTATTAAGAAAAAATCGGGGATTATTTTGGAAGTTGTAAAGGTCGATCATTGAATTTAGTCGCATTTATTATCCATGGAAAATTATGGAAAGAATATTTTTTAAGCGAGAACAACGCCGGTGCATTTCTTTAATTCATCAAACATGAATTACGATAACAACAAAGCCTATTATAGTCTTTCAGCTGGTGAATCTAACTGCTGACCTATCTCTAACATTCTAGGCATAACTTTAAGAACTGTCATGGAATGATCATCTTAGCGGGCACCTCGAAAACCAGCAAAACCTTCAAACTCATGGATTATGCCACCTTTCTTTTCTTCTTAGAATCATTCAGGCACTTAAGGAATGTTGGAAGCTCAACCAAATTTAATCGCTATTACCTCAGCGCTGCCTCCACGACACTATATTCTCCGTAATATCATGCAAACCCGTTCTATTCACTTCCCGAAATCTTGCATTCGTAACACACTTTCAGTTTTACTGCGCAGATGATCACGTGTGACGTCATGTCTTAGCGGTAAACTGCGTGAACTGTACAGTTTTGAACTATTTTCAGTCAATCCTCAGACCTGAGCTTCTAGATACTCTTTTGCTCCGACAAACTGCGCAGGTCAGAGCAAAAAAAACCGTACAGCGAACTGATGAACCCACACAATTTCAGTTCAGTTTATCGTACAGTTTTTTTACACAGTTCAACTGAGAAGTTAAAACTGAGAGTGTTAAGCCGCGTAAGGTCTGAATGTTCCTATCTAAATAGAACAGCTCGGCTGGGGAACAAACCTCCACCATTAATATTTGAACATCCACCAGAATCCTCCTAACCTATTCTATCCTTTTCTATTCTTCAAACTAAGAATAATACTAGACATTGCAACATTGAAAGACAACGCAAAGAACTGGAACTAATACAAAGGTTGGTATCTACACATAAAAAGACTTTCATCTAAGCTTGGAATGGCACTAATTAACCAAGAGATCTGCAAAAGTTTAATTAAAAGTTTAAAATTGTGGTTCAGAGGGATCTGTATTTTATCCGCGGCAAATAATTAGTTGTCCGGTGATCAAAAACTTTGACCAAGTTGAGTATGTACTTCGTTCCAATTCCGATTACCAGTCTACACTCTACAGTATAAAGCCAGATGTGCATACATAAGTGCAAAATATGTGTTTCGAGAAAATCACCTTCAAATGTCTTTGTAAAAATGGAGTGCGCCACCTAGACCTTCGGTATTTCAACATTGAAGAACTCAGACATTTTTTAGCCGATTTAGGCAAATGAGCAAGATTTATCTAGGATATTCTCTACCATTTATTTTGAATCAGTTTTTGATTGAATACAATGTTGATTAAATGACCACCTCCATTCCATACACAAAAGCAGCTCTTTTCGAGCATTCTGCGTAACATTAGCCAGCATTTCGGGCGTTATAGCAATTACTATGACTCGTATGTTTGCTTTGAGCTCGTCAATAGTCTTGGGCTGGCTGGCATAAACTTTACTTTTTCAATAACCCCACAGAAGTGCAGTTAAATCCAAAGAACGAGGAGAACAATTTTGTTTATTGACTCCGAAATGAGCTTCGTTTGATATCCAAATTTTGACCCAAAAATCAGGCTCGGCACTGATATTAGGCATTTCTTTCCGTGTGCATTAACTTATAGCTAAAATGGTACTGAACGACGTTTCAGAATCTTGTATTTTTGCCGAAATCGGCTAAAAAATGTCAAAGTTATTGAATGATAAAATACCGAAGGTCTAGATGGCGCAATTGTGCACATAAGCATTTTTCCCGGTCCGAAAACTCAGAAAACACAGCTCAGTTTAAGATAAGAGTTCATAACAATGATTAAGAATAAAATAATGAATACAAGAATACAAGAAATCTTCGAATTTGCCCATAAGCAGTTCTGGCTTTTGTACTAAGCAATAGCCTAAGCCAAATTACTATGCTTAGGGACGAAACTATCATATCAGCGTTTAACCAAAGTCGAATACTCAACTCAATAGGAATTCGACCACGTGCTCTAGTGTAGCGAACGAAGTAGGAAAAAAATGTTCGTTTTCTAACGTTCTAACGAATTATAGTTTTTTGAACTAGCTTCTCTCAGGATTACTTTGGCACCAGTTCTGGTATTAGTCAATTTCCTAAAATTTGCTAAACGTATACTACTATTTTCTTAGAAGTCAGTTTATTCCGTCTACGTTCATCATATTCGGAAAGCTGATCGTGTGGACCAAAAAGGTCACCAACTAGTTTAAGAGCGACAAACTGATCCTGGTGTCATATATCAATGATGAACGAGAGTAGAAGTAGCAATGGATGATATTCACCACGATTTGCCGATCGTCAATCATACAGAGTGCGTGTACAGCTTTGTGGTTAGAATTCTGCCGGCTGCGTAACTTTGATGCTAATCTATTCGCGCATGACAGGATCAGCATCTATCAACTTACACAAGATAGTATAAAAAACTATGTCAAGTATGCAAATGTATGGATTGATAATATTGCAAATTTCTGAATTGTAATTAATTCGACCAAAAAATTATCATAAACTAAAAACCATAAATTCAAACTTTAACGGAAAAAAAATTCCTTGACTTCTTATCCTTTTTGTCGTAATAAACGATAATACAACAGGCACTAAATAATTATTACTACGGACTTTGCCCATTTAAATCTACTTTAGTTGCTTTAACTAATTGCAACATAAAAACTTTTAACACTTATCACAAGTACTAAGATAAGATTGAGATATTTTAAAGAGATTACATATAAAGCGATATTTTAAAGCCATAAAACAATTTACAATTGTTTCGATTTTTTGAATGGTTACCGTCTGAAATTTTATTGATATCGCAAAATATTTTGGGAAAGTTCATCAACAACAATAATTTTGTTTTGTCTTAATTTTGGAAATTACGAATTATTTTATTTGAGAGATGTAATTTAAGAAAAATATATTGTTATCAACATAATTATGGTTATTGAACGCATATCAAAATTTTACTGTTTCTGTCTTAAAAATACTTTATTTAAAGTTGCATAAAAGGAAAAGTGTTTTATGATTAATCTTTATGTAAAAAAAACACTTTACAAACACTTTGTAGACCAAAGTTAAGGCAATTGTCTAGCTGGGGTTGAGTGTTTATTAGATTTAAAGTTACAAAAACACTTCATACACTTCATAAACTAATACGTCGTTGAATAAACATACATAAATATATTTTTTGACCTAGAAGTGTTTGCCATTACCATACCAATATGTATAAGTGCTTCTAACAAAGTTTCATTTAAATCTTGAATGCGTCATTTTTCACCATTTAAAAAACTATAAAATCTTTACTGAATAAAATTAACTGCCACTAGGAGATAAGATCATTACAATTGAACATGACGAATAGTTGCAATAGTCGTAGTATTGTTCATTTGCTTCAATTTCAATTCACAAATCTATACTTGAAACAAATAGTTATAAAGATGTAGTTGAACGTTTTTGTAATCAAAACATATAGCAGCAAGTAAACGTGATTAATATATAAATGAAATTACTAAACGTTTTGTTTTCTTATTTGTTCTGCGACCCAAGGCGAGAATATATTCGGAATGAACGCAATTTGATAATCAGGAAAAAAAAAAAACAAACATTTAAGTGTGTTCTTTTTTTTTATACCAAATGCAGATTTTAAGAATTTTTAATAAAAACAAAAATTATTTGGATCACTTCTTATCACATATAAAAACAAGAAAAATAAAACAACAAGACTTCTCTTACTCCCTGTAGCGTGCCGCAAAATTTCTTGAAAGACTTCAGTTGGCCGAAAACGATGAAAAATAATTACGCCAATTTTAATATCAGAAAGGAAATCACTTTTTTTTTAATTTTTTTGTTTTTTTACACATGCACACAGAAACGACACAAATGAAAATAATATTGAATATTCCTTAATAACCACAAGCCTTGAACTTTAACTCTAACTGATTAACGTCTTAGAACATAGAACACAAGAGCCACCATAGCTGAGAACAAACTATTATGCGAAGAAAGCCACGATAACAACAAATTAAATATTAAATGTACAATTACAAGAGCCAAATATATAATAACAAATTTACAAAACTTTTCACGGATATGAGAAACACCCGCTGTTGCGTGCGCACTGTATAGAGTCCGTAAACGTCCAAGTGCGACTGCTCGAGGCGATTCAACAAAAGTCGCGCGGCTTTAATTTAATCAGCGACTTGGCCTTGTCTAACTAGAGTCTGTGCTTTTTAGACGGCGATATTCGAGACCGCTGAATATCATAAGGGGATGAAGTCGGATGGAGTTGTGCACACTGAGAGCTAGGGGCACTGACCACATAGTATAGTCAGAGTCACTAAAAACACAAACTTACCCCAAAAAATATAATAAATTTCCTCAGCAATAGCAGAATGCGAATAAAACACAAAAACACGGAATAAACTTATCTATTTATAATCTTACGGCAAAAAAATCGCTTTTAATAATGAACTTGCTCTAAATATCGATTGTTAGTATGCTAAGAATTATGCTAGAGTAGAAAAACAACAACAGCAGCAAGACGAAGGAGAGGACATAACTATGCTTAGTGTACTTGCGGTAACAGAAATTGGAAACTGCCTACATATGAACAAGTTCGGCTGGTCTACGCATGGCTGATAGCATTAACAGAGAAGAGTCTTAACGTCGAACAAGATGATTCTTCAGAATGGACGACGAAATTGAACATCATTGATCTGATGCCGGTTTTGTTTTTGTGAGAGTAATTGTTGATCTGACCTGAGCGCAGAGGTTGAATTGGTTAAATTGGACAAAAAAATTTCGACAGAATTGGCTATCACAAGAAAAAGGTAAGACAATCAGTTTAAAATATATTCTTGAGAGTTTTTTTTCACAGAGAAATCATTTACGCACACAATTTTTGTGAACACTAAGAGCGACATACGATAACCTTTTAAATATGGAACTGCCATTATGATAGCAATAATTCTTTGATCACATAACTTGTAATTGGAGTAAGACTAATATGTCTTGCCATTGGGAAAAATTGAAGTTGACAAGCACATGGTTCGAGCATCATCACATTATCCAGAGGGTAGCATGGACGTCGCCTGATGACAGAATCCGAAATCAAATTGACTATGCATAAGTGTTTATTTACTCTGGAGTTTGGGAACTAACTACACTCTTTATCCCATACCGAAAATCATCATTTTAGACTTAAACAGACCAGGCGGCTTTTTGTGTATCTAACAGAACACTTTAACCAAATCATCCCTTCATTTGATGATTCTGGTCTGCTACTCTAAATATCTACAAACCTTTTGACAAAGTATGACAACCTGGTGGGAAAAATCAAATCTTCACCTCCACGTGGTGCTCCGTGGATAACCAGCTAATGACGGTAGAAGGAAGCACACCTTCAAAGCCTACCCAAGCCAAGATGTAAAGTTATCGTGTCGTCGGTTATTTCAGGATGAACCTTCATTTCCAACCTTGTTCAAGGCGTTCTACGTTGCATTCGTTGGTCCGGACCGGCCTTTTCACGGGACGCTCCCACCTGGCTCGAACGCCTTAAGCTGACCAGTGGCGGCTAAGTAATCGAAGGGCTACTTTGCTACTTTGTGGGGTTCCCATAACCGCGATAAATGTTTAGATTCAGCCATATCTAGAGAAACATGTTTTACTTAGTTTAACCCAGTTTTCTCGCTAACACCGATTTATGTACCTCCTATCTTAGTGAGAAAAGAAAATGTAAAGGCGGCTACACACTCACGACATGAATTCACGGCGAGAATTTACCCCGTATATACTCAGCACGGAAAACAAGCAGCGAACTAGACGAGCAAACCATCTACACTCGCATTCGCATGTGCTCGCGGCTGATCACGGGGCTGATCATCCTAGGGGTAACTTTAAGGCATCCACTACACAATCAGGTAACCGCCAAAGCAATATTTTTGCCGCAGCACAAGACTAGTCCGCTCGGTCCACCCAATACTCTGGGGCCTAAAACCCTGGGGCACAAAACGATGTAGAAGTTCGTTTATGAATAGAACAACTCGACTGCGGAATAATCTCCCACAGTCAGTATTTCTGAACTCGTACAACATCTTAGAGCTCAATCGTAAGGTTCATTTACATTTCCTTGACCACCTCCCAGACCCCCTCTAACCTATCCTATTCTCTTCTATTCTTTAAACCAAGCTTACTACTAGACATTGCATTATAACCACAAACCAATAGTACAAAGGGTGACTCCTAAGGCTGGTTTTTTCACATAAAAAAATGTTTACACTGTTTCTTGCGGGAAAAAATTACATGATATTTTCCGAGAGATTGGTTGAGATTCGGGTCGACCACCTTCGCCCCTAAACGCCTCACGTAATTAATGGACGACCCCTTAGTTCAAATATTCAACATCTTTTTCAAACTAATGACTGGTTCAAAAAAAAAGTCTTGTCCTTTTTAAAGAAATAAATTTTAGTCTCACTGTCACCTTTAGTCTGACACTTTTTGCCCAAGTTAACAGTTAAATTGACTTTCATCAATCATGCATTCAACCAATATCCAAAGAATCTTGTACAAGCTAAGTTCGTTTGGAAGAGGCTCTGTCTATAGAGCAAATCTTTTGATACGTTCTTCCACTTTTTAAGAATTGGCAAACACCTTTTTTTGTAGAATGCTTAAAAATTTGTTTTATGGCCCCAAAAATTACTAAACTTACAAAGTCATTACTGGAATGCCTTTGAATAAAAATAAGTATTCCTGGAGTATAATGAATAATGGCGTTGTTTGTTAGTCGAACTCATCAAGAATAAATGCCCCAAAGATACAAAGAATTATCTCAAAAGCACACAGAATCATATCTGTACAAAAAAGTGCATAAGGAATGAGTTAATATAGTTTAAAGGTTAATTTGAGCACTAAAATAAACCTGACATAAGCATACACCTGGATTATCTTGTGAAGATCCATTAAAGATCCATTATGCAGCAGCACCTTGCCACAAACTAAAGCCATGAGATTAATGAGTACATTTAAGTACGCTAGCTGTAAGCATGTACCCAAATCTAATCTTTAGCTCAGAGGGAATTTTCGAAAACGCCATTAAGTAGACTTATTCCAAGAACATGTCACCTGGCTCACTACAGAATTACTTCAACAGAGTTGTGTTTGCAACAATGGGAGTTGTTTTGGAGTTCAAACAAAGAAGGTAAAAAGGGGATAACTTATGCCGAACAGCAAGTGTCCTAACTTTTGTGGCTCCAAGTGACCTAACATATGTTGTGGTATTAAGGAACTTATAGATGAATAAATTAAGAATCTAGAAAAATGTTATACCTCGAACACCATTGTGAATTCAATGATAAGCAAAATCCAAATTATAACAATACATCCGGAACTAACAAAGGCAACATGTAGAGCACCTTAACTCGAAATGAAATATATCGATGTTCAGGAAGTTCTATTGCGGGCTCGACAGGTTGTTAAAAGTATTTTAATAAAACTAACAAAATTTCAAATTGAAGCAACAATATTTATAAACATACCCACACAACTTTTAAACACATTTTCTTTAATTCAAACTCCTTTGACCTGTGTAATAAAACTGTTATCAAATAAAAGCTTTTATAGCTTTCAGAAATCAACTTCAATTATTAAAATAAACAAGAAAAAACACCAAAACATTATCGGATACTTGGATGATAATAACAACATTTATCAATCATACATATTAATTATTAATACAAAAAAAGCCAGACATGATATTTTTCTATACACTTTTGACTAATTACCACCAATGTTTGCTTCATGCAACATACTCAACATACGGAATGATAACAAAAAATATATTATATATTTAACGCTAATAACACACGCGATTTATATAATTGTGCAATGCAGATCAAATAAGATTTCCGGTAAAGTATATTCCTGAACGCATGCATAGTTATCGAGTAAACTAAAGTTTATTGACGAGAATTAACACTTTTGATAAGGAGTTTAGTAGTGAAAAATGCCGATGGTGGCTCCATCATCAATATACATTTAGATAGTCTTTCGCTCTAAAGAACTTCGAGGCTACCTGGGATTGTATTTAGTCAAAGTTCTATCCAGAAATACGTTATTATTCTGAAATTGATATTGATCTATTAGAGCTTAACCAAAACATGTGCGGCCTCAAATTTATTGGACCAGAGCCTACATGTGGCTTATCAATACGTCACTTAACACCGTCTCTTAACCATTTGTAGAATGGTCTATTGGAACTATTTCAAATTCGATCAGCCTACAAGGAGTACGCCGAACGAAAAGATTCCTTAAAATCGATAGTAAAGTTATACATTCTAGTCATCAATATCATTCAGAGAATCTTTCCTAGTCATTGTCCTGGTAAGTATCAGTATGAAGTTAGGACTTATACTGAGATAAGCTCCTAAAATACCGAAGCATTTATTGTGCAATTGTAAGGCACTGCTCACACGGGGATACTCACATCTCGGAGCTGCTGCATTACTCGACGACTAAGAGACATGTCATATCGTGGTTGTCAAATGAATATCTGCTATGTGCAAAAAGTATAATTTTGAGATATTGAAGAAAAAACGTAATATTTTATATCTGGCTGATGCACATAGCATCTTTTTTTACCGACTGGTGTTCACCGTAAAATGCTTAGAGTGACATAGAAGTCTTTTTATACGATAGTTTGGTTAGTAAACTATTCATAATGGTCAAAATGTCGAAATCGCCAAAAAGTGCACATAGCAGATATTCATTTGACAACGACGATATGTAATCAGACGGCGCTGGCGGAACTGATAGGGGATACTCCAGTGGCGAATACTCGGCAACCAGTGATTAGGAGATTCGACATGCTCAATTGCTTGGCTTCACTGAGAAGAAAAATGATAACTACTAATATCTCAATGTTATCAGAACTGTTTCCTCCGGTTTCATACATTCCCTCATGTTGGTGTTCGTATATCGAATGGAAGTAGTGATGAGCTGTGTTAGTTTTTGGTCCGTGTCCTTTCTCATTCTATAGAATGAAATTAATTTAGTATCACATTCCTGCAATTCTTTTGCAGCAACAAAAAATCTGCAATTTATGTTATAAGGGTGTAACTAGAATCTTCTCACTATTCTCTTTCTACGGCGGTAATAATAATACTGAGTAACGATATCCTCATCACTGATACTGTCTCTAAACATTTTGCAAAGTGCCCTGGTTACAAACTCCGCCGTCGTCTGATCCCAAGTTCAGGGTGTGGAAGGAGGAGGGTGGTCGACAAGACGAATTGACCAAAATACGAAGAGAGAGAAAGCGAAGAAACTAGGCAAGAAACCGTATTTTTTAAAGCGGTAACGACAGCAACGTATCCGTTTCAGGGAAGTCCCAATCGGATCGCCAGCTAACGGATCAAAGAAGAAGAAGAAGCCCTGGTTACAAGTACATCCGTAGTCAGAAGAAAATCCTGAAGGTAGGTTGATGATAGGAAACTTTCGATTTCAGTCGCGACAGCGTAAATATGACGAGCAACTACAAGTCTCTGCATCCCAGTCGCCGAGTATCCAAAATTTTAGTATCCCCTAAAGCAACCGCGAGACATATACGTAAATTCCTGGTCACCTTTTCCTAACACCGAAAAATGGAAATTCAAATCCCATATCCATTATCGAGTACTTGGAATATGACCTATAAATGAATCGAAATAGGGTCACCAAATAAGCCTCGAAGCTTACAGAGTATGTGGTACTTCTTGGTCATTCTCTAAATCTAATCTATCTAACCACGGCCAATCTTTATCGAAAATATAATTATTATCTTATTATCTATAAAAAAAACAGTATATTTCATTTGTAATATAAAAACTTAAAAAAAAAAAACATTTCTAAATGTATTAATAAAATATAATCTTTATCTCAAAACCAATATATTTATTGTATTTATTTAAAAGTCTATTTGAAAAATTGAATTAAGAACCAATTTGTATTTTCTGGCACAAAAACAAACTTAAAAAATATTCATTGTGCATACAAAAGACAAACAACATTTTCTTTATCTTACATCTAATATCACTGATTGCGCTTCCTTTACTGATCACGATATTGAAAAACAAAAGAAAAAAAAATAAAATATCGACACTCTAAAATTTATAAGACTTTATCCCGTAAAAATTATAAAACGGTAATATTATTAAACTGTTTAGATATTGTACAAGAAAATACAAAAATTCATAAGTACCCAAAATCATGTTACCTAAATAGCTTAAGCCTAATGGACATTATATAAAATGCAATAACTCTTAATATAAGGAATATTACAATTAAAGCAACAACATCGAACTCGTAGCTAGCTTGCTCCATACCGACTGCTTTAAGGAATCTTTTTGGACGGATAAATTGACAGAATATTTCTGTACATTCCATTTGTGGCCGATCATAGCCAAAAAGTGCCAGGGATGCACCCTCGAGCGAATACTTAAGGAAGGATATGTGAAACAGCCATTGCATCATTTCGTGGACATCCTTGATTTGGATGAAAAATCCAGAGAATATTAAGAATGGGCATATGAAGAATGGCCCGAATATTGCACCGTTCTAAAATGAATACGTCATTAGTATCAAAATTTGTAATAATGATGAAAATAATAATAAAATTTACCTTTACATCCAATGAAGCTCCCACCGTCAGTCCTATGCTTTGGGCAACCAAGGACGACAGCACTATCATAACGTACAGCAGCGCTATACGAACAACGTCCATGGGCTGGTTTGTCAAAAAGTACGATATGATCATAAACAGAAAAGAACACAAAAGCTGCACCGGAATATCCGCGATGGTTAAAGCAATATAGTACGCCCGCAGCGAATACCACCTGTTGAAATGCTCTCTGGAGACAATTGGAAACTCTAAAGGAACTGCAAATCGTTCAAGGTAAACTCCTTTTTTGTTAATACAACAAAAAACTTCAAATACTCACAATTTAAAATAACAGACGCAAACGCCGTGTGCATATTAAACATAATCGAAAAGAAAATGTATCGGAACGTGTTCATTATGTGATGGGCATCTTCTCCAATGCCATAGTAGAGGTTCCCAACTAGAACACCCATTACAATATGGATTAGCAGTTTTGTTGCTGTTAGAGATTTATTTCGCCAACGGATAAGGAATGTCCTCATTAGTAAATATGTCAATTGCTGCAAGAATGTCGATGAGTAGCCCCTCTGCGCCAATCGGACCTTCTCTGGATCGATCTCGTAGCAGGACGCACTTAGTTTATCATCTCGATTTAATTTTGTATCTATGGTGCCATTAATATCACGCAGTGAGGATGATCCTGTATCTGAGTTAAAGGGAGGAGAATTTGTGGGTTTGAATCCAGGTGCTTTAACTGGTGTTAGTAGGCCAGCTTCAACCATTCGTTCTGGAATAGAAGAGATTTTTTTTAGTATTTATGGTGTGAAATAATTTTAAATGAAATATTAAATGATTTTTATTTTAGATGGGGCGAGAATGTAGCTGGAAGCAGGCGACGTACTAACTAGTCTTTTGCAGTTCAGCTCTACTTTAATCTAGAATCAAGTCTTACCCAAAAAGGTATCTCTATTTACTATGATTTAAAATGCAACAAAAATTCATAATTGTCCTAGCTCCTATTCAATACTACGGCAAAAGAATTCTGACTCCGGCGATCGAACAGGAGGTAGCCGCTTATTATCCTTACAAGCCAGAAGAGACAGGGCATGAAAGTAAAACCGGAAGACAGGAGGGAAAAAATGTATCTGCATTGGAGAAGTGGAAGACGAAGAGGAATCGAATCCCAAACCTGTGCAATAGTAGACGGGGCATACCTAGGTCCTATACTAATAGAGGCCACACGATAACATGACCCATGCCATGACAGATTCGGTTTCACTGTATTCTATAATCTAAGGCTTTCACATAAAAAAATGATCGTCCCCAGTTTGCGTTTGCTCCAATAGCTACAGATAAATGACTGAATTCTTTGGAAACGAAAACGAGTGTTATCTTTAAACTTCCATGTTAGAACTTTTGCTGACACTATTATTAATAAAAACAAAGCTAAAAGCAGCATAAAACACCAACAATGAAGAACAGAAACGCACCTGCTGCGAAGTATCGAAACTGATACTCTGTGATTGATTATTTCATGCCTTAATACCTCCAAATTTTTCAATTCTTGGAAACATTCCCTTGTACTGCCTGTTGGCAAATGTTCTTCCCCTATGCGCCCTGTCGAGCTCAGACCTATTAGTATCTTACCGGTTTTAGCAAAAGTTCTTGAGAAACTGATTGCATTGCAAATTCAAATTCAATGCAAATTCAAGCTCTGTGGACGTTATCAGTTTATAAATCCCTGCCAATCTGGTTTTCGAAAATCGCACAGTTGTGATAATGCACTTCTTAAAATTACAACCGGCATTAGGAATTACTTAGATGGGAACTAAATCTGCTATCTTGCATTACTAAACTTTTCCAAGGCTTTTGATAATGTTTACCACTGCCTACTTCTAGAATAACTCCACACACGGTTTAGTTTCCCCTCGTCTACTCTCAAGCTAATGCATAGTTTCTTAAACAATCGTTCGCAACACGTAACCGCGCTTCAACCTCAACCATCTTTTACTGTGGTGTTCCGCATGGTTCAATTCTTGGTCTTCTTTTATTCAGTATATTCATTAATAACTTTCCTGCAGTAGTAAACAACACCAAAATCTACGTGTACACCGATGATGTACAGCTGTACCTCTCTATGGCTAAGGGGGTCACAAGTGCAGAAAATTTTCGAGGACTTACAAAATGTTCTTCTATGGGCGTCGGTCAATCGCCTATCACTCAATCCAGGTAAGTCACAATATCTGGTTTTCGCTTTTCTGTAAACCCCAGGTTTATTTTTCCCAAAGTCTTATTAAATGGCAATCCTATTCAGCGCGTCGGTCGTGTTAAAAATCTCGGAGTAACTCTAAGCCACGATATGACCTGTTGTGACATTCGTTTTATAGTGAGTCAAACGTATTGTCTTCTCATGAAACTCGGCCTGTATGGAAACTTGATGACTTGTGCCCTTCGTTTGCCCTTAGCAAAAGCGCTACTCTTACCCCATCTAATGCATAATTCAAATATCGCAAAGTTCCATTTCAATCCAAAATCTTTATCAGACACCAAATAATTATCAACGGTTACAGACATAGTAAAAGAAGTTTCAAGATAGTCAAACTTAGGCCAGTTATCAACTCAGAAGTGTCGTGGATTTGATTCCACCATTAAACTTTCGATTGCTTGGCTGTACATAACTACTTGCTTTTAACATGAGGTTCGTGTCAGACAAGTTATTAATATAGCGTTTATAAATTTATATTTTAGTGAATATCATTAAATTATAAATTTCTAACTCCATTGATATATTGCCTCCAAATTTGTACTTCTCCAAAGAACAGTTTACATAATCTAATCAACTGAGTAGAAGATAACTCAGTAATTAAACATGATAAAATATTGTCGATTTTTAACAAACATCAAATTTGAGCAAAGACATTTAAGATTACAATTAAGCTTGGTTCAGGTACTGTGATGTATGTTATTTGTTCCTTAGTAAAAACAAAAACAATTCTTTAAAGTGTTTAAAAATAAGAAAACAATAGCCTCATCACTATTATTTTTACAATCAAAACTATAAGTCTATAAGTCAAAAACCAAACTAAAATTTTCTTAAGGACCTTTAAAAAGAAGTCCAACAAGGTCTCCCCGAACGAAGTCTTTCAATTTATCTAGCGACAGAACACTTCTCATTAAGTAGTATGAAGTATCATCTCAAAAGATGATTAGTTTCTTTTGGGAACAGATTATTTTCGTATGAATTTTTTGTCCCCATTTGAAATTGTTTAAAAAAATACTCTAATATTGCTTTACCATATCAGACCCTTTCTTGTCAATAATGGAAGGCTTTGTGTTAGAGAACTTTGGACAGAGATTGAAGCCCATTGTTTCGACTACTGCTGTTAAGCCGTCGAACTCAAACAGTCTGCAACTAAACAATTGCTTCATTCTTTATAGATAAGAGGTTACCCTAACGTCTGACTGGTAATTGCAAATGTCGATATCAGTTCGATAAAACCCATAAATCTCGCTTCAAATATAAACTCTAGAAAAAAAAAATGATAGCCACTTGCACCGTCTATCTGCCCAGTCTGTGTTTATATTTCTCAAAGATTATAGTTTTTCTTTGCTGAGATTGTTTTCAGCGCCTTCTTACTAATCTTGGTGTGGTAGATAACAGATTTTTACTTTAATACTTTGATCAGATAACATATATACAATATACTAATAGAATACATAGAACCATGACAGTGTAAAATAGTAAAAGTTAGCTCGATATCAAAATATAATTCTATTATGGTGGCGTCCTATATGAAGAATTTTTTTCGAAAATGGCCAGTGACAGTGACTTTTTGTAAAATAAAAACGTTCTAAGGTAATCAATACCCTTAATAAACATCCAAAAAATAGAATTTCTTCAAATCTTTCACTTACCTACTTTTGTCATTACTTCTATTTGTGATGTTGTTATTTGAGTATTTTTTCTATAGTCTTCACATAATCCATTTTGAACTTTCGCTATGAGCTTGTCATTTTGTGGCCCGTAATCATTATTAGCTATTTCTAAAACTACAACAACAAAATTATACATTATTAAAACAAAACAAATTTAAACTCATTATTTACGATAATCAGCAGGATTGTAGGATTCTGGACATTTTAAACCTAATTCATTTAAAAACGGCACTACACTTTTTGTTCCACCGGAGAATATGCATTTGCCTTCAGCTATCGTATATAGATGATCGAACATGCCAAACAATATGGCAGATGGCTGATGTACTGTGAAAATTATTGTACGTCCTTGTTCGGCTAATTGTTTGAGTAATGATAAACATTGTGTGGATGTTGAACTATCTAAACCACTGAAATAAAGATGATTATTAGAGTTAAAAGTTAAGGATCTATCAGGGGTGGCCAACCTGAATGGTATCGCGGGCCAATTTGAAAATGCGTTAAGATGCCGCGGGCCGGGGTGATTCAAATTTAATTTAATATAGTTTAGGGAGCGAGTTCCAAAGTTGTGCTGCGAAGACCAAGAAGAATGATGACCAATGAACATGCGGAAACGCGGAATTATTAAATTGTTATTTCTGAAGAATTGCAAAAGTAGCAAAAACCGGTTTGCGCTGCTGTAGGATATAGTGAAATAGTCACTTAAGGGTCGATTACATTGAGCGAGTTTACAAGCTACTACAGTTTAGAAGCCGGCGAGAGAGTCACCTAGTGCGATAGTGACGATGACATTCAAAACTTTCCACTCGTTCAGTAGCTAACTAGCCAGCGCGAACTAATTCCGTCATTTTGTAGTCAATGAAACCAAATAATGAAATACTCGCAGCTTATTCATTAGCAACTATGCTGACACACGGCTAGTTTACTAGCTAATAAGCCCCCACGCCAGAGAGTAGCGTGTAAAGTAACCCGGCTTTCAGCTTTCTCGGCAGATTATTTACAATCTGTTAGTTAGCTATTGAACATGATGACGCCGGGCTAGTTTATTAGCAGCTAATGAATTCGCCGGCTAGTAACTTGTAAACTCGCTCAATGTAATCGAGCCTTTAGAGAGCAGCATTAAACGGAGTTCAAGTAGGGTGAAATGTGGTCAAAATGGCGGACACAATCGTCAAACCCTACTTTAAGTTTATGGGCGCATGAGAATGCATATGAATTTTAAAATATCGTTAGTAAAACTACTGAATGAAAGAGGTCCAAAAATGGAGCCTTGGGGTACTCCAGCGTGGGGAAGGGCACTTGAGAAACTTTAGCCACCTAGTTTAACCTTTTGAGAGCGGTTAGATAAAAAATTTGGCAAAAGCTAAAGAGCAGAAAGAACAAAATGTGTTTGTGAGGCGAGTTTTCACAGAAGCAGGACGTGATTGAAGACTGTGATGTTTACGAAAGCCAGATTGCCATATTTATAATTATGTTTGAGACCTTCACAATACGCAATTATCGAGCCATCAGCTTTTCAAATAGCTTTACCAGAAATGGAAGAATACTGATAGGCCGAAAATCGGAGGGACTGGTAGGAGAAGAGCACTTGAGAATGGGTATGATTAAAACATGCTTCCATGTCGCGGGAAACTTTGGTATCGTGGGGCAGGAGTTGAGAATGTGAGTTAAAATGGGCTACAGACGAGGTATGAGCATTTTTAAGAGACCAGGCGAAATTTAATGTAATTGGTGGTGTAAGTTTTCGTCAGACAAGGTGGCGCTATTTTCATTTTTCGTAAATTCCATTTTCAGAAAGAAACGATTCGCAGTTCCACAACTTTTTGTCCCAAACATCAGAAATTACAAAACATATAACTTCGATGTTAAGGCAATTCTTTTGTATGTTTGCGAAACATACAAAGTCACCCACCATTTATTACAAGGCGCCTTCAAGTTTTCATCCCAAAAATATACTGGCAAAATAAAATTACAAATGAAGAGCTATGGCGAAGTGCCGGCCAAGAGAGGATAGATGACGAAATCATGCAAAGGAAATGGATTTGGAATGGCCACATCTTGCGAGGTGCAAGTAAGAATCTAACCAAACAGGCGCTTGACTAGAATCCATAAGGAACCCGTCGAGTTGGATAAGACCTTAAACAACGTGGAGAAGAACCCTATCAAAAGAGGCCACCACAAGAAGACAACTGTTTCCGCAATATGTCACAAGCGGAATTAAAGGAGTACAAGAAAAAGAGTCATGTACTCATAACCAACTAGCTCAATGTTGACCAAAGAAGTGTGCTTGCTTGTAAATACGCTTGTTTTCTCTGCTACCTTCATGATCCTCAATTTTGTTTTGGATGCGGTTTTTACTTTGAATTGTTACAGCAAAAAAGTAATTGCTTGGATTTTTATCCATTAACCCGGTCACTCGGTGCACCCCGAGAGCTAATTATCTATAGCAGGTTGTGAAGTTTAATTATTGCTCATAGCCGGGTATTTTTTTTCACATGTTGGAACCTACTAGTGCAAAATATTTTGTTAAATCTGGTTGAATCTCGCGGACCGTACAATTTCCCCCAAAAGCCACATGCGTTCCGCGGGCCGCAGGTTGGCCACCCCTAAATAGCAATGTTGTTACATACCTTGTTGGTTCATCTAGAATTAAAATCGGAGGATTTGTGACTAGTTCCAGTGCTATTGATAATCTCTTCTTCTGACCGCCAGACAATTTTTCAGATCTTGTATGACGTGTATCGTACATTCCAATAGCTTCGAGGATCTTTCTAACCTAAAAATAATTTTAATTTAATTTTAAGCTTATGAATTAAAACAAAATATAATTTATACTTACTCTTTCTCGTTTTTTGGCATTTGTTAACGAATTGCCTATTTTAAGATTTGCCGAAAAATACATCGCTTCTGATACTGATAAATAGGCTTGAATTTCGGTATCCTGGGTTATGTACGCCGATTGTGTCTTGAACCATTTTAAGTCCCTTTGAAACCCGTTTACTGATATAGAACCCGAGTAATTGTTGATACTAAAATATAAAAAAAAAACATCGATTACAATATTATCTCTTATTGACTACTTTTTATTTTCTTTAATAAACCACAACATGAAAAATAAAAAAAAATGTTAAATCTAATCATGAAAAAGCTTGAGCTAGTCAGTAGAGGTGTTCAAAGCAAGTTTATCCCCATTCAATTTTATAGTGTTTAATACATACAAATTTTAACCAGTTTTTGCTGAAGTCAAACGTGTTTCAAAGAATTAAAATCAATCTGAATCTATTGTTCATTACAGTACAGACGTAAATCTCCAGGTTGCAAATGAATTTATTACAACTAGTTCAGAAGAGCTTTCAGATAAATATTAATGCTTAGAGTCTTCACTTTGTCGCAATTTATTATTATCATTGATAGACAGATAAATAAAATGAAATGAATGAATGTCATATACCACACCTTTTGCAGACTCTCTTAAATGTACAAGAGCATGTAATTGATGCGGTTGTTTCAATCAGTTCGTCAGTTTAAGCTTAACTTATGATACTTATCAGATGACACTTATTTTTCTTTTGTTTAATTTTAAAAAACCGTCATTACATAACATTGACGATCCAGAGTTTGCTTCGTTAGTACCCACCAGAGTCATTCCATTAAAAGATCATTAATAAAACTATCGACCAAACGACGATATTAAGGTAAAAACTTATTTCCCGTCGAATCATTGGATTCGAATGCCTTAAAAGACGCGTTTCTGTGTGCAGTACCAGCATAATGTTGCCGTGTTAAAAAACAACATCCGGAAACATAAGTCAACACAAAGATACGGTAGTAGACTCTGATTAACATTAAGATCTTGGTTTGAGTCGCCGGTGTTACGTCTGGACAAGGTCAAGTAATTTACTACGAGGGAATAATTACCGCGATTTTTTGGAAAATCCAATTAAAGTTGAGTCTCAGTGTTCTCCTCTTTTTTTACATGCACTTACGAATTTTGTTTAATGATACATGAAACGGAGAAAAATCATTGGATATGAGAGGACCATGAGAGAAGATGATGCTATTGTTCCGTCTTCAGTAATTTCGAGTAGAGAAGAGTTATAGAAAATATTCAATTTACTACTATCACTGCCAGATTGAATAAAGTTCTAGTGATCTACTTAATGATAAACTACGAAAAAAATTATAATTATCACTTTTACTGGATAAAAAAAACAATTACACCTAATCAACGAATGCAGGTACCGACAAACCTTCAGAACATTTTAAATTAGAAATACGGATGCTGCATTCTAAAGGTGCCGGCCCATAGAACGCGTTAACGCGATGCGCGCGCAAGATGCGTGTGAGAGTTCCGTTTCCGAAAAATTCTACAGACCTAATGAACGCGTTGTACGCGTATGACATTTCAACTCATTTAATAAAAATTCCTGTTTTTAAACTTCGCACACTAGATTAAAAAAAGATTTAAAATTCAAATTATGTACACAACAAACGTCAAACGCGCCTATCGCATGGAAAAGTTGAAAATTGGTCAACTCCAAGCGTTGGGAGCTTTATTTGCGTGTGTCGCGGTAGTCATTGGGACTGGTTCCATTAAATACCATTTACTTCAACTGAAATGTCACACGCATCTAGCGCGCGCATCGCGTTAACGCGTTCTATGGGCCGGCACCTTAATACCTATAAATCTTTGTTATTGCACAATGCAAGTATTTCCTGTAGATCTTTGTTCGAAAAATCTAACTACAATGAAAATGAAAGTTTTTTTTATAAATAAACATCACTGCTGATAGCCTTTAAATTTCATATAAGGCACCCAAGTGATAAGCTGTCTGATCGCTAGTGAAGATCTATTGATCTGCATAAAAACTGGGAAGTATGCAAAAATTATATTTTTTTAGAAAACTATGATTAATTCAGTTCTCAATGAATAACACAAGCAATACTTATGCCTAGAATGCATTTTGTAGACATAAAGAATTTTTAAGTGCAAATTTTCAGTTTCACATGCATTCGACAACAAATGTGACTCATGTGCAACAAAGTGCATGCTTTTAGAGACCACACAATATTTATACGTCATAAATAAATATTTTGCGTTTAAGTGATGAAGTAAATACGTAGAGCATCGAAGACACGTGGCTGTTGTTGAATTACGATGCACAACAAATAATTGTATCGAGGCCTTTCACCCGAGGCGATCTTGGTGATCTTTTGCGCAGTTTGGAAAGTAATTTTTTGGTTTTTTTTTCACGAAAATTAGTAATAATTAACGACAATTTTTTTAGGATGCAAAAATCGTATTGATGGTTTGGGTTCAAAAGATTTTGACACTTGTTTACTAGTTGCTTGATTTCACGATCATAAAGCTTCAGATCTTACAAAAAAATTAACCAAAAAAAACAGCTTATAACGAATCATAATACTTGACTAAAGTCTGATATGATCACATTTACGCTTAACGCTGTCTCCAATTCAGTGATCGTGTCAGGGTAGACTTAGTTTAAACGCTTAAGATAGAAGTGAAAGTGATAGAAGTTATTTAAGTGGAGCCAAATATATGTGATAGCGATTAATACGGTATCTTGTCTCCTTTAAGTAGAACTCAGTAGATGAGTACTTGTGAGGAAGGTTGATGCTTAGAAGGGAAGTTCTAATGCCACTTCTGTCGAGCATCATCGTAGTCTCTGCTTAAGAACTTAGACAAACTGGTAACTGGTCCCCCAACCGAGTACCAATCACTTCCAATGCTGCTTGACCTCCGCAATCGAACGAGAACTGCAGTCATACACGGCCAGCCAGATAACACACCAGCAGCCTTAGGTCTGCTCTGTTTAAAGTGATAGCGCCCCTTAAGGCAAAAGATCAACGTCTCAGAACCGTCCCTCGCGAGGCTCATTTCCGTCGATACCCCAGTGCCCGGGGACGCCGCAGAGCGAGATCTCATTTCTTCTGATCAGGCACTGTAGTACGTCAAAATACCCTGCAACTATTTTGGAAGAAAACTACCACGTTGAGAGTACCTTGATGGCAGCTGGGCTGTCAGAAAAGATCATAATGTAGGCGCCTTTCAAACCTTTCTCAAGGTTGAGCCTACCGCAGATCGCAAAGGCATGTGTTTCAATGCTCTAAGAATAGAATCAAAGCTAGTGTTATCGAAAGCACTCTCGATGTCAAGGAATGCACATAAAGCAGTTTTTTTACGAGGAACGCTTTTTTGATTTTGCTGACCAGGTGGTGTAAAGCAACCTCTGATGATTTACCGTTCGAGTAAGCGAACTGGGAGCTATGTAGAGGAAGAGCTTGTTCCTAATATGAAGGTCTAGCAGACTTTCGATCGTTTTTAAAAGAAAGGACGTTAAGCTGATAGATCTGCACAATTTAGGCAGCTCCAAGGGTCTGTTGCCATATTTGGGGATAAAAACCACGACGACTTTCCTTGATGATGGTGGTTGAATGTATCCCGAGTTGAAGCTGGCTGTAACATACGGGGCAGGTTGTCTAGTATCAGATCGAGGCACTTCTGAAGGAGTGGCGGAAAATGCCACCTCTTCCCGGGGGACGCATAGGGTTGAAAAGAGGCCACTGCCCATTTATCCTTGTCACGGTCGAAGATGCTCCCAGAAAGACACCGAGTTGAATGTCAGTGGAGAGGGCACACAGAAGACATTTAAAAGGCACTTAGATAGGATGCACAGAATAACATAGGTGAGTATCAGTGATGCCTTTCGGTGGAAGGGCTGCCGAACTTGCTCCTGTACTGGCTTGCTACGTACTGGCTATGTACTCATTTCAAAAATTGACAATAAAATTGTTGGGTGCTGCTTTTTATGCTACTGGGCAATAAATTATAATATAAAGGATGGTAGATTACTAAGAAGTAGTAAGAAGTCATATAAACGCTAAAGAAAGAAAAAAGTGTTAATAAATGACTCCTGAAAACGAGAAAACTGATATCAAGAACCAGAAGAGTCAAATGAGTAGCTCCGGGCTATTTAGTTTGTTATTGCAGTCTCATGATAATATTTCATCAATCATAATCAACCATACGAATTCAAAATTACGAAGGAAGCAAGTTGCGTAAACATTCAATTCTCAAAACGAAATTTTAATTTTGCAACGTATGCAGCGAATGCAAGATCAACGCTTAATAAACACAGTAAGAACCTGTCCCTCCTATGCCCAGGAAAACCCCAAAAACACCACAATAAAAAAAGAGTCCTAACTCCTTTCGTTTCATTTTAAATACAATTAAGGAATTCCGTCAACAAAGAAACAACAGCAAAAACCTACAATCGTAAATTTCCTTGTGTGAGATAATTGGACCCTAAATTTAAATTTCGCAGCCGAGTTCTCGCAACAGATCTGTTAAAGGATATTTATCTTTTACATCAAGTGGGCACATCCACCACCACCACCATCCACGCCGGGACACAGCATCAAACTTAATGAGGGGTTCGCGAATACCAAAATTTCCAAAAACTGCTCGTTTGTTCTCTTATCAAAAGAACTACACACTGTCCGCACCAAAACAGGTTTAGAACTTTGCTGAAAAAGAACTTAACAAAAAAATAAAAGAACTTAAAGTCGAATATTTCAACGCTCCCAAAAAAAGGAGGAAAAAATATAAAAATGCTTTTATGTGGCAGTTTTTAAAATTTTTACGATAGATAAAAAACAGAATATCCGGTTCTTCTGCCATTAATCACCGGCAGTTTTATTCAACAAGTTATGCGACTTGTTGCGGAAAAATATTGTGAAGGGGTTAATGAATTTAAACAAAAAAAAGACGAGAAAAATAAATAAAATTATTTAAACTTACGTACATATATCCTGATAAAATGTTTAAAAGTGTTGTCTTGCCTGCCCCAGAGGGGCCCATTATAGCAGAAAGTTCACCTGCATGAAAGCTACCATTGAGTCCACTTACTAGAGTCTTTCTTTCTGTAACGATAATAAAAATAATGTATTTTAAATTTGCCATTTTATTTCCATATTTTTTGTAAGTGGTTGCTCAACGAAGGGGAGAAGAGATCGACAAATAGTTTGAAGCTTCAGCGGACACGATCAGAGCCATTTGGTTGCTAAGGAGTTTAATATGAAGCTTGGTAGACATCCCCTCAGTAACAGCGAGGGGATGACTTTTATTTTTTTGAGATTTATGCAAATATCAAACTATCGATCACTTTTTTGTATATAAAAATAACTATCAACAACCATCAAAAAAAGGAGATTCCAAGTCATTATCAAAAAATTAAATGGGTTACGATCACTTGAGAATCTGTGTGTTATACTCAATGATATCAAACCCTTGAGCAAGTGCGCAAGTAGCTATATAGTAGAGCCTTGTCAAAAGCGACTTAGATATCGTCGATCTCGTTGAGTTTTTTAGAGTTTTTGTTAGATCGATCGCGCATATCACTTCCACATTTTTAGACTTTATTACGTAAGTTCTAAAGACTAAAAAATATATCCAAGTTTATGCTTGCCATGACTAAGAAATTTTTGAGAATATTTTAGAACTATTCTACATTGCAACATACATATCGCACCCTTAGAACATAAATGGCACTAAACGAAAATGTTAATTTTACAGTATGGCCGTTTTAAGATTTTTTAAGAATTGAATGGGTGATATGGAACTAAAAAAATATAAATAAAGCTTTGTGATCGGCTTAAAATAACAGTTTAACTAACGCTGTTTCAGTATCCAGTGGCATACAATAAAATTATTGATTATTTATCAATGGAGAAGCATTTAAAAAAAAGTTTAGCATTGTGTCGGTTATAGTTTTCTAGTTATTCAAGACTTTTTGCTTAATGACTGGCATTATATTCAAACTGCCACTTATGCATTTACTCACTGTAAATATTCGAAAGCAAATTTATTAAATAAGTGGCACTTTACACAAAGTGCCAGTTTTTAACTCACCTCGACAAGGATTCCCTCCGGAGACGACGCGAACTGGCGTAGTGCCGGTTTATCAATTACCGACCGGACAAATTGTGACAAATTCATAAGTGACACTAGCGACATCTAGCAAAAATTTGGCGCATTAGAGCTACCGGGGTCTTTGCATTAGGCGCGTTTCGTTTTAAGCGTTTTGACTGTATACTTAACTAAAAAATGTCATTTTTTGTATAGTGCCACTTATGTTTTAAGAGTGCGATATGTCAAGATCAGTTTAAAAATTTTGTAGTGTTGCAAATCTTGTTTGAAAATTAATAAAAAGTGCCTCCGATTTTAACTCTTTTTTAAAAATATTTTGGCCCTAGTTTCAACAAATTTATTTTTTAGGGAAAACCAAGCTTAAGAATCACGCTTTCTGCTACCAGTCTGTCATGGTGCAATGTCTAGTAGCAAGCTCGGTTTGAAAGATAGAAAAGAAAATAATAGATCAGGGAGTCTGGGGTGTTTTGGAACAGGTGGAGATGAGCTTTACGTTTGAGCTCTTGGGTGTTGTACGAGTTCGGGAAAACTGGCTGTGGGAGATTATTCCACAGTCGAGTTTGTTCTATTCGTAAACGAACTTCTAGAACATATTGTGCGCGACCGGGGGGGGCTGTAGGGTATGGGAATGAGCTGAGCGAGCTAGCCTTGCGTGACGGGAGAAATATTGCCGTGCAGGCAGAATGCCCAGAATTTCAGAGGAACAGTCGCTGTGCCAGGCGCCTTACCTCTAGACTACCGAGGCCCCTGCTGCATTCCTACGGTAGCTCAGAGAGTCGATGGAAATGCAAAGGCTGTCATCTCTGATCTTCGGATGGCGCGGTTTTGCACCTGGTCCAGCCACTCTAAGGCGGTTTTCGAGACAGACAAATGAGTTATACTCGAGGCAGGGCCGAGTGTAGGATTTGTAGATTGTATCTTTGGCTGCTGGTAGAAGAAGTAATTTGCATCTCTTAAGAAATCCTGAGCACTTGCTTGTTTAGCGATTTGGAATATGTGATAATTCCATCGCAAGTCCTCAGATAAAATTATACCCAAGATGTTAAGAGAAGGATCAGCTGTAAGATTTATTTTTCCCACTGAGAAAGAAGCAAGGTCGGTCCAGGGTAATGGAGACAGCGCTTCGTTTTAGAGGGGTTCAGCTCAACACGATTCTTACGACCCCAATCAAGAATGTGTTTGGTGTCCCTGTTAATCGAGTTGGACATGAGTACACGATGATGAAGACAAGGTCTAACACGTGCTTGTCTTATATTCTCGAAAGCGTAAGAATAACGCAGGGTTCTGTCATCAGCGAAGTGGGTTGGAAGAGATGGAGAGCAGATCATTTATGAATATTAGGAAAAGAGCGGGTGAAAGAATTGATCCTTGAGGAACTCCGTCCGAGATGGTGTGGGGATTAGATTTGATGTCATCCAATGCTACTTTTGTTGAACGGTTAGAAAGGAAGCTCTTCATCCATTTCCTTAGAACTTGGTGGATACCAATAGCTTGGAATTTTGACAACAGAGCAGGGTACCATATTCGGTTAAAGGCTTTGGATATATCTAGAGCAATCAGAGTAGACTCCCAAAGCGATTAATGTTTTGGTGGAGGTGCTCTGTTAGACATACAAGGAGGTCGGCAGCCTGACTTTGGAGAGAATAGAAGTAATTGCTATTGGGCAGTAGTTTAAGGGATCGCTAGAGTCACCTGGCTGAACATGAGCTAGTTTACAGAAGTCTGGATAGACTCCGGAAAAGTAAGACAGAGTAAAAAGTTTGGGCAGAGATTTAGCCAAAGGTGATGTACATTTATTGAGAACCATAGGGGGTATTTTATCAGGGCCAGTGGATTTATTGACGTCAAGCTCTCTGAGACATCGATACACATCTCGAGTCCTGAAAAAAAACGAGTCCATTGAAGGAGGTGTTCCCTCGAGGAAGGTAGGTTGCATAGCAGCATCGGGTAAAGTAGAATTTGAGACTAACAGAGATGCTAATAAATCGCCATCAGAACTACTTTCTGTTATCACCTCATCGTTGTGAATGAAGGGAGGTGTGATGGTCCCATGGTGCCAAACGATTTGTTTAGGAACTGGTATGGTTGGAGCAGACGATGAGAATGGGAAATGAGCACTTACTAAGTTGTGACCCGAGTTGCCCAGAGGAGTATCAACATCGACAGAGTACCGAGTAGGGTAGGAGGTAAAAAATAGCTCAAGGAGATGGGATCCTTCAGGGACCCTAGTTGAACGATAAACAATCTGATATGGTGGTGGTGCCATTTGAGTAAGTAAGCCAATTTGAATTGTGGACGTTGAAATTACCCGCATTCGCACTCCGGATGTGAAGATAAAAAACCGGAGATCCGCTCCGAGATAGTGTCGAATGCAAAAAGGGAGGCTTCGTTATTAATATTAGTGTACAAAAAGGTGGCACACCACGGAAAAAAAGTTCGTTTGAAGTCATCGAATATTTGAAAAATCAAAAACAGAAATTCCCGAAGAAGAATCTTGGCTAGAAGGTAGTTTAAGCAAAACCAGCAGTTGGCCACTAGAAGTAATTTCAAAATAATTGAAGTGCAGTTTGTAGACTATTACGTTGCTGTCTTCCACGAGCGATTCTTATGTGGAAGGAATGCTATAAAGAAAATCTAGATCAGCTCTTAATTAAACTCAAGTCTTCATACTGCCTCCATGCATCTTGTACTTAACCTTTTTTGATTTTTTTTATCATTCAAAGTTCAGACAAAATACGGAGTCCTTGAAAATGCAATACATCGGCATGGAAACAATAAAATACAATTAAAAATCCAACTTTTGGATTAAGAATCAACACAGTTGATAATCTACGAACAGAAGCACGTGCCATAACCACTGCTTATTATAAACAATAAATAATTTCTGTATTACAATGTCTTCTTAACGAGAAATAATAACACTAAGCACCTTTGGAGATTAAAAATTTTACAAGAAAAAATCATAAAAATTTCTAACCGGTTATCAGCAATAATGTGAACACCTGTTGCTACTTTAAGCTATTTAAGAGAGCGATAGCTGACAAAAGGAGCAGATAAGAAAATTCACATATTATCAGCCCCCGATCTGCATCTCTTGATAACACCTGTGAAGTCGCTATAAGTGCAAATCTTTAATGGACACTTGCGGCGTGATTATCTTTTCCCCCCGCTTATCAATTGACAATTTTATTGGAAGGATCAAATTTGTTTTTATTAAAATAGCCAATCAGAATTGTTGATTGCCTAAAAATTAAAGGCAAAGTCTATATAGAAATGGATTATGGTGTAAACAGAATTTTGGTCTATTTACTGTCTGGAATGAGTTTTAAGTATTTTTGAAATACCTGAGTGGAATATGCAAAAAAAAGTATTGCTAACAAATTGCTTTTCTGTTTTCTGAAAAGGATAACAAAATACTTTACTAAATCAAATGACCGATCCACTACAAAATGGTGCAAAGTCCGTAAAAGGTTAATAAAACTGAGATTAAAGAAAGTCCAAGGTTCACGAAAACATTCAAAAAAAGACACTACTAATTTCCTCTTTTTGCGTTTGCCATTTTTAGCTGATACGATATAAAAATATTTTGCATTTTGCGCCATTTTAAAACCAGTTTCTGAAAATTAAAATGAGAATTTGTGACCTTTTGAAGACAGTTTAAGCCACTCCGCTCCGCGCTCTTTTAATTCATTTATGGAATTTGCATTTTAAAATCGTTTTGTAGCGGTCCCACTTTTGAATATCTTAAAACAAGCAACAATTTTTTTAAACGTTTTTCGTACTATTGTGACTTTAATGCTAGTTACCAATATTTTTATCCCTTTTCAGACTTCTTTAATCCATCGTGGGATATAGGACGAAAATAGTTACAGCTGACGCTATATTAAACGACAGCACTTAGTTCCATTCAGCATTTAGTTTAGTTAGTTAGCTACCAAAGTTCGTCACTAAGTAGATTTAGGTCATTTAACAGACGGGTTCCTTGTCTGTTCCAAACGAAGTCGTGTTTGGCCAGGTTTTGAATGTCGCGTGACCAATTCAATACCAGTTCCTTCGCAAAGTTTTGTGGTGTATCTTTACTGGAGCGGCGCTTTGGGATGAACTGGATCACCTTCCAAACTTCGCAACGATTGAAAAGATGTTACCTTGACATTGAAGTTGAAACTGCGTCGTCGTCTGGTCCGATGGCCAGGGTAGCGAAAGGAGTCGACCAGCCGAATTGACCAAAATCACGAACCGAAATAATGTTACTGCATCCGGTCCGGGGCAGCCTACGCAGGAGCCAGGGATGCTAGTGCGAAGTGGGCTCCTAGCCGAAGGCCCAAATTAGTCATACCGAAAATGCAAATTCAATTCGGCACGTGGAATGTACGAACACGTCATCACGTCGGTCAAAAAGAAATCATAGCTATGGAATAATCAGTTGCTGCGCTCTCGAAACTACGACTTACCGGATCCGGGACATTGACGATCGTCCTGCCAGCAATCGACGAAACGATGACGATGTACTATTCCTGTGGAAAAAAAGGTGAAGCCGGCGTCGAGTTTATGGTGGATCGACGGGCTGCCAGCAGCGTTATCGCATTTCAACCGATATCCGAGCGTTTGGCGGTTATAACCATCGGTAGAACGATCAAGACCCATATCACATCCGTTTTTGCGCCAACCGAGACCAGCCCGGACGCTTGTGGAGAGCCTTGGAAACCGAACACGTGCCATTGAAAATCATCCAACTTCTCCAAGCGTCGTACGATAGGTCAACTAGCAGACGTCGTCGCTTCGCCACTTTATGCGTAAAACATTCGATGGACGACGTGGAGTTCGATACGACGACAAGAACTTTGTTACCCAATCGCAGACACGGATGTTCGTAGACACGGAAGCCGAAGCAAAGCACGACATTTCCCGCAACGCCCGATCATACGGGCTAAAAATCAATGGGGAAAAGACCAAAGTGCTCTCAACAGACGTTCACAGCCGCATCGGCCAGACAACAGCAACATTCGCCTCGCTCAAGTGGTGCATATGGAAACGAACAAATATTACCATCAAAACGAAAGTTCGCCTTTACCGAACGTTGATCCTTCCGATTCTTCTTTATAGATCGGAAACGTGGACAATGCTCACCCCGGACGCCAACAAGGACGAGGTCTTCCAAATGCGATGCTTGAGGCAGATACTCCGTGTCTCACTCCGCGATCGCCTTCGAAACAAGACAGTTAGACAAAGATGCGATCAATAGACCCTGATCGAAAAAGAAATACAAAAACGTCGACTGCGGGGGTTGGGACATGTTTGCCGAATTGGTGATAACCGCTTGCCGTGTGAAATTATCTGTCGAGACCGTCCGGGCGACTTAAAGAATCTAGGATTATCAGTTGTCGAGGCTTGAGATGTCACCAAAAATTGTCAAGAATGGAAACGAGTCGTGAATGGAGTTCGAGACCTAGCGGCACAGACAGCAGCGTATCCGTTACGGGGACGCCCCGCTCGGACTGCCAGCTAGCGGATCAAAGGAGAAGACGAATTCAGTTTTGACTGAAACCTCGCGAACAATTATTGCAAGGAATGGCCTCTCGCTACCACTTCTGAAACTACAGGTCCTAATTGCAATGTGCGTGAATCTTTGTGAGTGTTAAGTTTTCAAAAATGCACCCCCCCACCCCCCCCCCGAGGGTATATAGCGCTTACATAAACACTAGATCTAAATCTGAAATCTTCCCATAATCCGTCTGTACGTATATCTCTCTAACAAAACCCAGCAACTGCTTATATGACCTAGTAGTAAAGAGTTCATGGAGCCAGCCTATAACCCAACATCCGCCACAACTTTCCGTAGTATTGAATATAATTATTCAAATCCTCTCGCTATTAAAATATTTATGCGAAAATACAAGAAAAGCAGCATTTCGCCTTAATCCATTCAAGACCCAATAAAAGTGGTGTTTCTAGTTTAACCCATACTCAACACCGGCTTAAAGCTTTTAAACTCCGCTTTATTAAAGATATTGATCCCAAGAGTCAAGAACAAAACGATATTCGTGCCAATATCGTAGGAATGGCTGCCGAATTGTGATCTCGTTTTTTCCTTTCTCTAAAATATGATAAACCAGTATCTCAGGATCCACTGGTCACTTTTTTCCTTGAAAGCCCGCAGTTGTTGAGCTTGAGAGGAAGTTATTGTGATGGGATTAAAAAATTTAAGACGTAATTTCAGCAAATTACATCTTAACTTAAAAAACTGGTTTCAGTGAAATAATTCCGGCAGTTTTCGAATGCAAGAAGTTTTGCTGGAGATAAAAGTTACTGTGTCATGGATACAACAAAAAACACCTGTGTGCGACGACGGGCTGAAGACTTACATATTTTCGGGTGATGATATTCACCTTTATTCTAACTCCTCAAAATAAGTTAATGCTCGGTTTTTTCCTTAATTCTTATTTTATAAATAAAACCATTAAGTCGTCTTGTAAATAAATATGAAAAAAGGCTAATTATAAAAAAATTCTGGGCGTAGTTAATTCGATCTTTAGTTTTGTGTGCTCAAGATTAAACGATTAAAAAATATGATTTTTAATTCTGAATGGTTCTAAGTATATATTTTGGGGTGACTCGGAATTTGGTGTATGCTTTGGGGCGTAAAACGTATTTGGCGGCGTTAGCAAATAATAGTACAATAGTAAATAATAATCTGTTGTTTATAATCTAAATGATGGTAGAATCACTAAATTTCTTGAGTGTTTTTTAGATTGGAGATTTTTTAGAGATTTCTGGCCCTTAGGACAAGTATCACCACACACTCACCACCGTCGCATGTATGTGTGAGGGTATTTATCGTTAGTCCGTGCCTGAAGATCGAACCTCTATTCAGTTTGAAATTTTCGATGAGGCCGGGAGCATTTTCACACTTTAATTAATAACCTGCTAAGCTATACTGTCACTATGTGTCTGTGGAGAATCATGAGGTGATCTGTAGTCCACGGCCTGTCAGGCGGTTGCCTCAAGTCTTCATCGGGCCATGCGTGCCTAGGGTTTGTGTGTGAATGGAGGCCTTAGGGCTTGGTTTTGCAGACGAATAGGCCGCCTTGGTCTTGCGCAAGAACCACTTTTGCTCCCCAGTAAAAGAAAGCCAGAAATAATAATGGGAAAAATTGAAAGCACTGCTCAGAGGAGCTAATTTTGAGCGCTGCCAAATATGATTCCAAGGGAGCATTCCTGGAGTTTTCAGAATTTTATTGGACGAAGAAAACGGGCGATTATCGTGGTGACCATAAAGGGTGATATTAGCATACTCAGCTAATAGATCAAAGCTAAGTAACGGGTCAAAGAAGAAAAAGAAGCATACTCAATAGACCGGCTCTCGTTCTAAAACGCGTTTAAAGGAGTAATAAAAGAAATGCTTCCCTCTAATGAGATGCAATGTTAAAAAGTATATGCAGCTGTTATGGGAATGGGAGCGCTATACGATTTTTAAAAATGCTCAAAGATGGTTATTGCAGCACTCCGTTTCTTGCTGGGTAAGTATGGACCCTGATAAAACCTTGTTTTAAAGAAAATGTCAAAAATCCTGACCGATTTAAGCCCCGGAAATAATTTAACGCTACAAACACGGTTACTGTTACAAGAAAAAATTATAAAATCTTTTTTGTAGAAAATTTCCTAAGCTACAGATTCTATTTACATAGTTTTTCAGTAAAAGTGAGCATTATTGAGATATTTACGAAAAATCGTTTTTGGTGACGTTTGGCCCTGCGAAAAACTGCACCGAGTTTTAAATCGACTGAAATTTTGACAACTCCGAAGGAAAATGTCTTAATGTCCTTGGACTATAGCGACTTGGACGCCTTTTATTTTGGCCGCCTGCCTGCTGCGCATGCAATGAACGTTGGCCAGGCACGGCCAACACGGGTGCCATGATAATGTCAAAACGACAAAAACAAACAAATAAAAAAAGAAAGGAAGTACCAATAAAGCGCTTTTAAGAGTAAGTAAGAAACCTATAGCTCCACAATGTACAGCCATAGTCAAAAGTATTTACACAAGGCCATGCTGTGCTCCCGCTTTGCAAAGAAACTTTAAAAATCCGATGTTACTAATAATTATAAGGAAATATTTTTTTTTGTAGGGTTGTCTGAATACTCTAGAACAGGAGGAGAAAAGCAATCGGTTGAATTCAGTTTAGTTTCTGAGAAATAAATAAGGGCCACCTGCGTCAAAAGTATGTCATTCTACGGATTTGGAGATCTGGTACCTCTAGAAAAAACTTTGAATCAAATCGAATACACGCATCTGCTGAATGATCATGCATTTCCATCTGCAGCAAAACTATTTCCTACCCATGAATTTATTTTTCAACATGATAACGCTCCGTGCCATAAAGGATGGATGCCAACGCAATTGTTACATGGAGCAGGTCAAGCTGTCATTCCGTGGCCTCCACAGAGCCCGGACCTTAATATTATTGAAAATGTTTGGGGTTTCGTAAAGCAGCAGAGGACGATCCAAAAAGGACGAAAAAGGCAGGAAACTATTGATGAAATTAAAGAAATTTGGAGCAAGTTACCCAAAGAATTTATACATCGATTGATAGAATCTATTCCGGCTCGGTTGCAGGCAGTGATTGACGCCAAAGGTGGTCCAACAACATATTAACAAATCACATTTTATTATAGTTGAGAAAAAACATTTAAATTTTTGACTAGTTTCAAGAAATCTATGTTTTTGTGCTTGTGTAAATACTTTTGACGGGAATAAAATGTGTGTAAATACTTTTGACGCAGGTGGCCCTTATTTATTTCTCAGAAACTAAACTGAATTCAACCGATTGCTTTTCTCCTCCTGTTCTAGAGTATTCAGACAACCCTACAAAAAAAATATTTCCTTATAATTATTAGTAACATCGGATTTTTAAAGTTTCTTTGCAAAGCGGGAGCACAGCATGGCCTTGTGTAAATACTTTTGACTATGGCTGTATATTTATATTATAAAATCTCTCCGCACCTGATTAAGCAAAGTTTCTTCAGTTCGTATTTACAATCTCATCTCGCCTTGAGTAGTAGGAGTAGGACATTATTTTTGAACCATGATATTTAAAAAAAATTAGGCCTCAGTACAATTCACCATAGTGTAAGGGACAAATGTACTACCTCGTGTAAGTCTGGCTTAACTCTACGTTATACCAAGCGGCCCCCAACTAAGTACTAACCACTTGCAGTGTTGCTTGACCTGCGGAATCAAAGGAGAACCGGTCTACTGAGTATGCCAACGGCGCCCTTTATGGTCAGCATGATAATAGCCCGTTTGATTCGCCTTATACAATTCTTTAAAGCCCCAATTTTGCTACCTTTAGTCTAAAAAATGAGCGAACCATGCGTCGTTTGGACTATTTCGTGAGTTTTTTATTGGTACGCGGCTGCATTTGGAAAAGAAAAACTATGACAGGCGTACCGTGTTTGTCTTATTTTTACTCAGGGGTACCATACCTATTTCAGATGCCGTAAAGCCATTTTTACGCCATTCCTGCCTGTTGCAGGCTAGGAGCGGTCGATTTTTATTTTGACTCAGGCATCCCCGAGTAAGTGTGAATTACAATTCATTAGTTTTCACGTAAAATTAAGGTTACGCTTTTCCAATTCAGATATAGTTAAAGTATCGAACCATTGACCTACTCATGCACCCTCCAGACCAGACCCCCAACCTGTCCCTTCTATTCTCTCTTTCAAATCAAGCTTACTACTATACATTGCACCATGACTTGAACGACATGACGGACTAATAGTAAAAAGGGCGACTCCTAAGCTTCATCGTACCACAAAAAAAAAGACTGAAGTGATGTCTGGGTACATTCAAGTATAAAAAGCTCGTACAACAATATGATGCAGGTGATACCGGCATTAGATATTTTAGTTGGTCAACTGCAATTGCTTTTTAATGTTGAATCAGATTTAGCATACTAATCATAGCATAATTAATTCACCAACTCTTTTCTAACTATTATTTTTGTTTTGTTTCTGACAAGTCAAAATTATGTATGGAGATGACCTAGAAATTACTCTTGCTTTCGTTTATTCATTTTCAAATTCGACAGCAAATATCACCGAATTGAATATGCAAAACATGTACCAAACTACACAGGTATGACACCTTCGGCCGGTAACGATCGTACGATAATATTATGTTTTAGTTAAATCAAGATGACCTTTAAAATTTCTAGATGATTTTTGTATATCATACAGTTGCAAATGTAAACAACAGTTCACTTTTACATAAATTTGCAGTCTACTGAACTTTTTTCAAAATTTCGATTAAATTTTTTGTCTCAATAAAAGAAAAGTATGAAAAAAAGAACTCTTTGTAAAAAAAATTATTCAAATATTTACTTCAAGCCTCTCACTCCTATACGGCATCGAAATGACACAAAAGTTAACCTATTTCACCCAAGATAATAATGAACACATTTACAATATTAAATACAAGCTAAACAGAATTATGACAAGCAATCCGCAATATTTATTCGAAGAAGTTGTTCAATACATTTCCTAGACAATCAGTACCCTTTTCATTTTACAGATTAATTGAAACCTTTGTTGCAGTGGCACTTTTGAATACAATGCAGGTGTGTATATGGAATGCAAATAAGGAAAATGCATTTTGCAGGTAGTTTTTAACGTTCGGACTGATTTTAAATAAAATGATTTACCAAAAAAAATAAAGGGGTTTTTTAAATAAATTTTATAAAGGAAATAATAAAAGTCTAAGAAAGAAAATTATAAATGTTATCGCATTCAGGATGCCAGATCATATTTCTTTGCTCAGTGTGTAGATAATTGTAGTAATAAAGTCCAAAAGAGAAAATACGGTTTTCACACTAACTACAACTGCTAGTAATCAACAAAAGACTGGCTGATAAGAATTATTAATACATCTAAACGTCTCTAAAGCCCCCTTTGAATAATTGGGGCTGATAAGCATGGGCATTTTACACCATATCTGTCTTGTTAAGAGCTGCCAGCTTTACTCTAAGCATGATAAAAACAAAGGCTAAATATAGTATGACTCAGACAGACCAACGTCGAGCGATAAGAAATTCTTGCTGCACGTCTTTGTCTCGGTGCCAAAATCTCTTTTCACGAATGCGCGCGCGGCTTACTAAATTCTGATTTTCTTCTGGCATCTGATTACGAGTGTGCTGTGACCAAAATCAAAACATTGCTCAATACTAAACTTCTTCAAGTGATTAAGAAAGTATGAATGCAGTAGTAGAAGACCCTAAAACAGCTGTGCAGAGTCTTGTTGGCCGATAGATATATTATATTAAGCTGCGCAGTCGTTGACCTTCGCGATCACTGGAATGGAGTGAATATAGTAATGCGGCAGTGCTGCACCTTGTACGTCGATCACTGGCTTCCCAAAAGAAACAAAACTGACTCCGACTTTGTTTTCAGGCCAAAGCAGCAGCAGCACGTTCATAGAGAAGACAACTATGATATAGGCGCATGAGTGTGCGCGACAAGTAGCATGACTTGTTGTGAGTGCCACTAGGGATTGTTATGTAAACAAACGCAGAAGTTATCAGAGATACTCAGAAAATAGACGCTGTTTTAGATAAGAAACTAAAGTCTAACCTAATTTGGTTTATGTTCGACCCCTGCACGTTCTAAGTCCACGGCAAACAAAACACAAATCTACTTTATGTTCATATTCACGGTGTTACACAATTTAACAAAGAAACTAGTCTTCATGAGTCTGAATGAGAACGAAAACATTGAACAGACTTCACGGTGATTTGTTACATTTTTTGTTGTTGCTGGTCTCGCGGTCCAAAGTGTAAATTGAATGCATCTCTCCTACCATAGACTTACCACGTCTGAGTATTCCCGAGTTGACGGTGTACGTTAAGTTTCTAAAATCGATATTTAATCTATCGACACGAAACTCCGAGGAGCTAGATGAACAAGTCTCTGGTTGTGATGATTTTGTGTCATCTTGCAATATTTTCAGGTGCAAATTCGTTGGACGTTGTTTAACGGTCGAATTCGATACTGAATCGCCGCCAAGCAATGATTTACCAACCGATAGATTCTCATCGTTATGTGCACTTTCAACAACTGAAGAACTACCAGGAACTTTCTTCATGGCTTAAACTAAAGCACTACACTATGTCAGCTCAATGATATTACTTAAGCGCCGAAATGGAGCAAACGAACAAATTTCTGTTATTATCTTTCACATTCGTTACATTTCTAGGTAGTTGTCGATGGTCTGTTTGTGACTCGAACAATGTTAACCGCATTAACCAAAAATCTTATCAATATAAACTACGTTACGGAGTTACAACACGACGCTCGGCGGTCAATCGTCGCTTCGCGTGCGTATACGACGGAAGTTAACAAGAGACTAAATATCAGTGCGGTTACGTTACGTTAAAGCTTGTTTTAACGCTGCTAGAGACCGATGCGAGACGAGTTTTTGGCTCAATCAAGAGCTTACAGCAATGGTAGTGGTTGAGAACGGCCGATCAAGAAAGTCCAAAGCCGTATACTAGGAGACTTCTTGTTCGTTTTTTGTCCACCAGAGTGAGTTTGTAAGAAATTTTGAAATTTTGTAAATTTTTTTTTTTAGAAATATACATTTTTCTTACAAGTTTGTATATGTATTTACAAGAGAGAGAGAGGTGTGTGAGTGTGGCACAAAATTAATCAGTTGTTCTACGAGAGCTTTTACTTTTATTTGAACGGCGGTTTTGGGAACTGGGTCTGGTAGGTTTGGTTTATTTTATGTACTCAAAGACCCACGTTTGGTCTGACAATCTTGATTTAAAGCGGGTACAAAGTTTAGTATTGAAGGTGGGAAATGTCTTCCATGTAAACACAATAGATTTCAACAAGCACACATCGAACAATCAACAAAAGTCTCTTCCAAGATACTACAGAGCGCCACTGAGGAAGATACAACAAAATGTCAAAGCTCACCTTTGGATTTGTTTTTAGCATTTATATACAATTAACAACAATAGCACTTACAAACGCATCTACAAAAAACCGCTAAAGCTTCACAAGATATTTCCGTTTCCTACTAACAAACTGCATCACGTTGCAAGGACGTTGCATCTGAGAACAGCTGTTCAAGCTTTGCATCAATGGCAAACATTTATTTGTTTATGAACGAAAAGCTTTTTTAATATTTAAATTAGAAACATAAATTAATGTTTCACTTTCAATAAAGTCTAGTTGTGCGCTAGTGTCTGTTAGTATGCTGGGTAGGGAAAAAACCTCACAAGTTTGATAACCCAATAACCGCTCGAAACCGGATGCAACTCAAGTAGCAAACTATTTGATTTGTGAGAATGCACACCACCAACAATATCAACTTATTTTATAATTAAAGCCAAAGAGGAGAAATAAAATAATCTAAAATTACATGAAGGAATTTCTGCGACCATTGTGGGGCGTCAGCTAAGTAGAAGAAGCCACTATGTTCGGAAAAACAGAAATATCTCCAATCTGCATCGAAGCTTTCGGAGATTTGGACGCTGCGTTTGATTGAGATGGACCATTCCCAAAAACTACTACTATAAGTTATCTTTTCGACAATTCTCTGTCAGAGAACAAGATTACTCCCATATAAATAAAAGAACTTAAGTTAAAATTTGAAAAAAAAAAAAAAAAAAAAAACAGGGAAATTTTGTGGCTTTTTTCGAGAAGAACCACACACAGTGGCTTGTGTAATTTCCTTCGAAACTGAATATTTTTAGAAACTAGTGCCGATGGCTAAAGACAATATTCTTTCATCCGTGGTTTAAGTGTTATTTTTAGGAAAGGTAGAAAATTTTGAATGGTTTGTTATGCGATGTTTCTTAGAATTTCATTTAATTTCATTTATTGTGGGAATGATTTTTTTTTAATCAACTTAGACCAGTTCTATTTGGAAATTTCGAGTATCTATTTTCGGCGTATTTACTACTGAAGCGTCAAGCAGAATTTTTTATTTGTATAAATAGTAAATTGTGGTGATAAGAAGAGTGTGAATGAAATTTCTGATTTATATTATGCAGTTTTACCTTAGACTCTTGTTACACCAACTTATACCTATAATTCTACCCAGATCGATACAAGCAGTTATATCATGGAGCAGTTAGGTAGTTATTGGGTCATTCCATAAATAATGTATTAATGTAAGTATTCTCCATGTAAGTATTCTACATCATTTTGTACAATGTTTTCCATTCTCTCTGGTAAAGTTTGAACTCACGTTTTCCAAAATTCACTTAGCCGTGATGAAAAATATTTCTCATGAACCATAACACCTTATATGTTTCGATGATCCCATAGTTTATTCATCCACATAATTTTGTAGAATGGCGAAAGAAGTGATAATACGATGCTATAATATGCGGTACTCTGAGCGCTGTGATGTCATCGGTTGTGGGCTTGGGTATGAACTTTATCCGGGACAAGAATCGGTGTGGTGAGCTTTTTTACGGTGAGCTTTTGCGCCACCTGTGTGAAAATAGTTAAACTTTGCTGTAATGTGCCTTGAGTGGGCTTTCATGCCTGCATACTCTTCTGTGGGAATCGTTGGTCTTGGGTGGGATCATTTGGGTTATTTGATCCAGGTTCCAATTCTTAGATGTGCCTTGGATGTCCTTTCCCCTCCGGGTGAGCTTTCGTACTGATGATCGAATCTGTAGTTGAACTTCGCAGTGCCAACAAGGGACAACCCCTGGCACGAATATTGGAAAGGGAAGAATTACGACCAAAAATGGTTCATCAGGAAGCTACCAGAGTCAACCAAGCATTACCAAGAGTCTTGAACAAGCATCCTAAAAGCTTGCTGGAGAAAAGTTAACGGTGGCAGAAAACCGAATAGTTTTTGGAGAGAAGGGTTAAGATCTGGACCAGGCGAGATAGGTAGCAGGAGCGAACAAGCTCCAGCTTCCCAACGGAAGGAGATTCCGGCTTGGAAGTGGAAAGAAGCGTTTTAATTGTATGCTTACTTTTATTATGTCATTCTGTTATGGTATAAAACAGACACTTCAATTAATCTAAAGCTGTTATCGTATTTGATATCAATTGGTTTATGTTCTTGAGCCTACAACTTGAAACGTTTCAAAATACTCCTGTCACAGTCCATCAATCATTCCCAATGCTCGATCAATATACTGCACAAATCCCGTTTGATGTTTAGGTAACATTTTTTATCTTTTTTTTTAAACAAATAAACCAGAATTTATTGTGATTATGTTCTTTCGTTTGCAATGTAACAAGGGCTACGTTCAATGCTGGCAATTTGGATTAGTATTTTTCTAAGAAAACCAATTAGTGCAGTGAATTCCACCGTTTATCTCTTAATTTTCTTCAAGTTATCAGTGACAGTTGATAAATTTAATCCTGGATATTTTCATTAGTAGAAGCTTGAATTGTAGTCCTCAACTTTAAAGTTGCATTTTCTTTAATCGATGGTTTGTTTTTATCGTGATGCATTTAAAATAGAAAACGAACACAACATGCACGGTGCATTTTCTAAAATATTTCACAAATTAACTTTTATTGTTCAGAAAAAAATTTAACAAAATCGGCTCAGCAGTAAATCCACATAACTTACAGACAAGCGGACAGATTTCGACCACAAATTTTATACTGCCAATACTCATAATTAACACATCAAATAAAAATCTCGAATGATGCGAAAAAATATGCCAAATCCACTCGAGCATTTCGCCCATTATCACTTGAACGAAACATGATCGGAGACTCTAGACAAGTTTATTTTTTTCAATCAAGGCTGAGGCATCTCAGCGAAAAATCTCATCTCAGCGCGTGGAGACTCCTGGGCCTATTAGAACAAGCCAAGTGTGTTCTTTTCGTGTATAAATAAATAATATAATAACAAAAATGAAAAAAAAAGATTTCGTGAAGCTTTTTCGCTCATTTGCATATATGTAAGCATGAAATGATTCTTCTCAAAGTCCGCCCCGGCTGCTGGCTGTACGCGCTTCCGATATATGGAAAAGTTAATGACCTTAAAGCCAAAAAGTGAAAGAAGGCTGTTCTCGGCAAAACTGATATCATTAAGACTGTTAAACGAAGGTAAATTTCGGACTATTCAATCTATAAACTGGTTTTTCTGCCAAAAATTAGCATAAATATTTTTTTTTTAATATTATGGATTTTCAAATTTTTTTCACTCTGAAAATGTATTCTGAAATCGGGTTAACGGATTTTTTGTAGCTTTTTTTGAAAAAGGTAAAAATTAACACCTTTTTTGAAATTGATGAAATTTGGATAAAATTATTTTCGACAATTAACGAACAAAGAGACTTCGAGCTCCGTGCCAGTCACACTCGAAAGAGTCCTATAAAGATTTCCTATAAAAATATTTGCCTGGACAGACTGGGAGAGTGGCATGAGACTGCACCGAGAACGGCACGACAGTGTGGAGCGCGCGTCTTAAGGGCATTAAACATCCCTAAACTCTTCTTAATTGAAACAAAAAAAAATACATTCCAAACGCAAATTGGAGCTCTGAAATTTGTATGCTTTTCTAGCACAAACGTGGATTCCAGACAGAGAGAAATACATACAAATTTCTGTGCGATAAAAGAGCTCCAATTTGCGTTTGAGATGTAAACGGACTTTTATAGATTTGAATTTATTTCCCATCCCGAATAAAAACAAGACTCACCCGTTCTTGCCTGCAGCAGGCACGTTCAGCATCGAAGCGCCTTCGGTACGGCTGAGTGAAAATTCTACTTCTCTACAGGCATGAAAGGAAAAGTTCAAACGAAGCACGGTACGCTCAAATTTGTTTATACTAAAGGGAGCAAAATTGGGGCTTTGGAAAATAAATGGTGCATCAAACATATTCAGTAGATAAGTTCTCGTTCGATTGTGTAGATCAAGCAGCATTGGGTGCACTTTATACTTAGTTGGGGGACCGCTTGGTAAAGCGGCACAAGATGCGTGCATACCTATATCTCTGGCGGGTACATTTTTAGATTTTGTTGCCTGCAGCTGGAGCGTGTGGGTACTATATATCCGTGCGCCAGATGCCTATGCTAACTACTTGAGATGGAAGCCACATAAGTATTTGTAATCTGGCGCAGCTGAAAATTGGGTAATGCATACGCTAAGGCAGGTCGCAGAAATGTCAAAAAATTCCACAGTCCACTTTTTTTTAATAATTAGTAACAAGCTGAAATTTCGTGAGTGGCTTTCTTTTGACGAGATGAAAAAGTATTTGCGAAAATTCTCGATAGTGGCTCCTAATGAAATGCATGGCCGTTAAAGATTTCGGTTTGAAAAAGTTTGTCCAGCAAAATTGATGCTCCCATCGAAGGGTCGCCCACCCTCAACTTCTGCAGATAACTAGGTCATAAATGTAGTACTTGTGCGTACAATAAGATGGCCACATTGTCCTACATTATCAAGTGGCGCAAATCTGATTTCGTATCCCTAACCCCAAGTTTAGCATTGAATGATTTAGGGGTCGTCCATAAATTACGTGAGGTGATTTTTGCGATTTTTCGACCCCCCCTCCCCCCTTGGTATCGTGAGATTTGTCCCGACCCCCTCCCTCCCCCCTAATCTCACGTGAGTTTTTCAAATTTTATAAAATCCATAGTATTTACATTAAAAATACAAAATTACGGTCGTAACCACAGAGTTTGAATATAGAACTGCAGGAAAGGCCCTCGCGTATAAAATCCGTGTACGTAACCGTAGTGAAATCTAGTGAAAGGTGTGTAAAAAGTTCATCTGTATGAATGTGGGGGGTTTGGGTGCAAGATTTTATTTGAGATAAGTGATAATTCGGACTGCTTGCCCTCCTCGCTTTTCCGCTTGTGGTGGACACACAACTACCAAAACGTGAACACTCACCCAACATTTCATTACGCTAAAATTCGCCATGTGCTTTCTTGTAGCACTAAATTCTAATGGCCTTTTCGCGGTTCAGTGTTACTTGGCTCGTACTCTGCAGCATTCGACGAGTTGCTAGTTTGACTAGCCTATAGAGACTAAACAATCGAGTAATTTTTTTGTGTAGGACTTACCCACATCTTAAGGGCCCAATTTACACGCAGTTCACCGGCAGGCCGTGGCCTGAAAGTTTTAGCCTTGAGGCCAAGTATTACCATACACTCACCGGCCGCCAACTGTATGGCCTGAAGTTCAAGAATGCCTACAGCTCAAGAAAGCTGACAAAAAGATCTGAGCTTCTATTCACTCTCGAGCCGTGAATTGACGGGAAGAATTCACGCTGTATCCACTCGTAACAGAAAGCAAGGCGCGAGCTAATCGTGAAAATCATCCACACTCGCGGGTGTTGTTTGCGGGTGTTCACGGCGCGGCGTGAGGCTGGAGCCGCCTTGAAGCTTTCGTTGAGGCCATGAACATTTTTGCGCTTGAATTAATTAATAACCTGCTATGCTAAGCAGTCGTTTTCACCTGTGTGTCTGTAGAGAATCATGATTTCATCTGCATGCCACGGCCTGTCTGGCGGGTACCTGAAGTATTATCCCTCAGTTAGACTGAGTCAAGCTTAGTCGGGCTGGTCGACCTGGGGCCGGTTCGTGTATGACGAACGACGATAATCGTACGAAAATAAATTGAAGTCGAAAAATTTTGTCGACGAAAATTTTAGCATTCGCATAGGTCGAAAGAAAATTGCTCGTGTCCTAATACAAAAACTCGATAACCCAAGACCTTTCGTCGGCTTGAAAATTTTCAATTTTTTCGACTTACGCGAACCCGAGACGAAAAAGAATTTTCGTTTTCGACATACACGAACCGGCCCTTGGTCTGACAGGCCACTGCCTACCGGCGGCCTGTAAGTGAATGGATGTCTTTAGTGGAGAAACATGTTTTACTTAATTTAACCCAGTTTTCTCGGCATTACACTGTTTCTTCAAAAAAAAAAAAAAAAAAACAATTACGTGATATTTGCCGAGACCCCCCTCACCCCCACGTGAGATTCGACTCGACCCCCTCCCTCCCCTAAACGCCTCACGTAATTTATGGACGACCCCTTAATCAATCAACGACAATGGGCTACCCACCATATTCTCCAAGCGTTGTTACCAATAGACTGTTTCGAAGACAAATCGGACAACCTCCAAGTGGGGATGCTTACGGATACTTAGAAATTGGCAAGGTGAAAGAAGTGGCATTTCTAAGCCCATTAGAAGTAAACACCTCTCAAATTTGTTATCATCTACGAAATTCCTAACCATATGAAAACATTTTCAACAAACAATCGATTTTTATTTTTTACAATATGATTCAAAAATAAAGTTCCCCATTGAACAAAATAATTCTTAGTAGATACCTAATTGTTTTAACCTAGAATCTCATTGATAATTGTTACAAGTTTATTTTCAGGTTTATATAATCATTTCATGTCATCATAATTAGGAAAATACGAAATCACAATACCTGATGTAAGTACAATATAATGGAGGAAATTGTTTGAATCTCGTTACACATAATCAGGCGTAGTTAATGCGATTTTGATTAAGGGGGGGGGGGGGGGGGGCGAATGACGTATAGAGCGATTATCTAAATCAAATTAAGACTAGATATATTTTATTGAAATTACAGAAAGAATTATTTAAAGTTAATAGAAGGGAACGTAAATGTTAGGGTTGTATTCAAATTAGGTGGAATTATGGAATTCTTTTATGATTTACTAGCAAAAACCCAGGTGCATTACAAAGCCTTATAGTAAAAAAAACTTATGTGTGCACCACAGTCCGAGATAGGAAAAAGATGAAAAAAATAACAAATCTTCAAAATATGATATTGGGTGCATAAACAAAATTAGAGTTACTTATACAAAATATGCTACAAGGTTTTCCAAATTTGTGGCAGTCTTTCCCAGCATCTATTGGAAATAATCCGAAACATCCGCAACTTGACCGGATTAGTAGCAGAAATAACTACTTGCTGCTACGACGGTTTAGTACTACATTTCGATAGCTCATTCAATCGAGATTGCGCTGCGAATGAATTCAATCGATCGAGAACAATTAGGAAAACAAATGTATTGACAATTAAAAAATAAAAATACAAATAAAAAGATAAAATAAATTAGAAATAAAAGATTAACATTGAAATAAATCAACGGACTTTTATTTCTCTTCCGCTCGCCTATGGTTGTGACACGGAGTAACAACCAGACAGCGACATTGGTGACCCCGAAGACTTTTAGAGCCCCGAAAACTTTAAGAGCCCCGAAGACTTTAAGAGCATCGAAGACTTTTAGCCCTATTTCTAGGATTCCCACAAAGAAACGGACGCATAAAATGGCGTCAGACAAGAATAAAGAAAACCCAAGAGCTCTTCAGAAATCTGGCAGCGAAAGCGACAGCAATGCGAAAAATGTTGGTGGATCGCAAATCAGATTGCCACATTTCTGGAGGAATGATCCTGAACTTTGGTTTGCCCAAGTCGAGGCCAGGTTCCACACGCACCGATTAGTGGACGACGACGAGCGCTACTACATCGTTTTAGCGTCAATCGAGGATCCACAAATCCTCAGCCAAGTCTCCGATATCCTTAGAAAACCCCCACAGACCGCAAAATACCAGTCTTTGAAGGAAAAACTGATCACTCGCTTCACGGAATCAAAAGAGAAGTTGTTACAGAAGCTTTTTACCGAGCTGGAGCTGAAAAATAAAACACCTTCACAACTTCTCCGAGAGATGTTGAATATTGCTCCCGAAGGCATGAATGAAGAAGTGATGAAGTCCTTGTGGTTACAGCGCATGCCGGTAAGTGTTAAGTGTGTCCTTTCAGCTACTGAAGATTTAGAATTAAGCAAATTAGCTGAAATTGCTGACAAAATACTCGAGCACACTAACATGCTTGAGCCCCAGGTAGTTGCTGTAAGCGAATCAAACCCGAGTGTGAACGACAGACTGGACAAGATAGAACAACAGCTGCAGGTAGTGTTGAAGTCGATGAAGCAATTGACTACGAGGCCCCGTTCACGCAGTCGAACGAGGTTAACGACGCCTGTAGGCGACGAAAATAATTGCTATTACCACAACAAGTATGGAAGCAAAGCTACAAAATGCCGTGCACCGTGCAAATTTGTAGAGTTTACCAAGGGAAACTAATTCCTGTGGCGACCATGGAGACAGGCCGTCACGGTGATAACAATCCATGTCTCCAATCTGAAAATAGATTATTTATAAAAGAAACAAAATCTAACAAAAAATTTCTCATTGATTCAGGTTCTATTATTTCGATTATTCCCGTCAACTTTGTCAATGACAGCCCGAAACTCAGCAGCTTCAAATTATATGCAGCGAACTCAACAATCATCGACACTTATGGTGTACATCGCATGGAGTTGAACCTAGGTTTGAGAAGATCATATAAGTGGGTATTTATTATTGCCCAAACCCAGGTACCAATTATTGGAGCTGACTTTTTAACCAATTTTGGACTTCTTGTAGATTTGAAGAACCAGCGACTCGTGGATAGCACCACAGCGCTGTCCAGACAAGGAGAGTTGGGACCGACAACCATCTACGCGATTACAACCGTAGACAACAATTTTGAATATCAAAATATTTTAAATAATTACCGCAGCATCACTTTACCAATGGTTAAAGTTGCTCCGTCGACAAGTAAGGCACCGCCACACAAAATTTTTACAACAGGTCGACCATTAGCAGAACGGCCACGTCGACTATCTGGAGAGAAAGTTCAAACGGCCAAAAATGAAATTGAATCCTTGTTAGATGGTGGAGTTATTCGACCATCAAGCAGCTCGTGGTCAAGCCCAATTCATATGGTTCCGAAGAAAACCGGTGGTTGGAGGCTTTGCGGGGATTACAGGAAACTGAATGCCCAAACAATTCCAGACCGTTACCCCATAGCCTACATCACTGACTTCAATGAGAGACTATATGGTAAGGAAATTTTTTCAACAATTGATTTAGTTCGTGCTTACTACCAAATACCAATGGCCGAAGAACATATCCCAAAGACGGCAATTAGCACACCGTTTGGGTTGTTTGAATTTGTAGTAATGCCATTCGGTTTAAGGAACGCAACACAGTCCTTTCAACGCTATATGGACAGCATTTTTCGCGATCTGGATTATGTTTGCTGTTACATCGATGACATCCTGGTCATGTCCGCTGATGCAGTTGAACATGGTGAACACCTGGAGGAAGTTTTCAAGCGACTTCACGATGCAAACTTGCACATCAACTTGAATAAGTGCATCTTCGGAGCAAGCGAAGTGACCTACTTGGGTTACGTCATAAACAAGGACGGCTGTAAACCACCTGCCGAGCGTATCTCGGCGATAAAGAATTATCCTAAGCCGCAAACCGTTGCAGAACTTCGCCGATTCCTAGGCGTTCTAAATTACTTCCGAAGATGTATACCACATGCAGCTCAGTTACAAGCCCCACTTAACGAACTACTCAAGAACTCAAAAAAGAATGATAAACGTCCAGTAGTTTGGTCAGACAAAATTGAAGAAGCCTTCGAAGCTTGTAGGATGAGTTTATGTGATGCAGTCCAACTGGCACATCTGGGTCAGAACAAACCACTCGCACTCACAACCGATGCGTCAGATACAGCAATTGGTGGTGTACTGGAACAACAAGATAAAGGAGAATGGAGACCACTTGGTTATTTTTCACGGAAGATGAGCCCAACAGAACAAAGATATTCTACATATGATAGAGAACTTCTGGCTGTTTTCGCTTCAATCAAATTTTTTCGACATATACTCGAAGCCCGAACTTTCGTAATCAAAACCGACCATTTACCATTAACGCACGCATTCGCGCAGAAACCAGAGAAAGCCTCACCTCGTCAATTGCGACAATTAGATTGGATCTCACAATTTTCCACAGATATTGTTTATATTCCAGGTAAAGACAACACGGTAGCAGACGCACTTTCACGTATAAGCATGATCACTACGCCGACAGTGGTGGAACCGGAAGAACTTCAAACCGAACAACAGAGAGACGAAGAGTTGAAGGAATTGTTAAAGGGATCAACCTCGTTGAAACTTCAAAAATTATCATTCAAGGAAGACTGTTCAGTTTACTGTGATACAGAAACTGGAACGATTCGCCCATATGTTCCTCAATCCTTAAGGTATCGTATATTTAGCTCCATACATGGATTATCACACCCAAACGGAAAAGCTACTTCAAAACAAATAAGGCAAAAGTACGTTTGGCCACAGATGAGGAGCGATATAATAGAATGGTCACGCAGATGCATTTCCTGTCAAAAGGCGAAGATACAACGACACCAGAAAAATGCCATAACGCCATTTGAATTACCCGATCATCGATTCGACCACGTCCATATGGATATTGTGATTTTACCACTAATCCAGGGATTTCGTTACTGTTTAACTATAATCGACCGTTTCTCAAGATGGCCTGAAGCAGTTCCGCTTAAGGACATAACCGCCGACACGATTGCAACCGCATTTTATTCAAATTGGGTCGCAAGATTTGGAACACCAAAAACTATCACTACCGATCAAGGGACACAATTTGAGTCAGAACTATTTAAATCTCTCACTAATATGCTTGGATCTAGAAGAATTCGCACTTCACCATACCACCCTGCATCGAATGGACTTATTGAGAGGTGGCACCGTTCATTTAAATCCGCTTTGATGTGTCACTCAGGGATTTCGTGGCTGGACCTCCTGCCCACGGTACTTTTAGGACTTCGGACATGCTATAAGGAAGACATAAATGCTTCGGCTGCCGAATTCTTATTTGGATCACCACTTAGAGTTCCAGGAGAATTTTTCACCGATATAGACACCTGCATTGATCCGCAAATATTCATCGAGAAGTTCAGAGAACATATGCGAGCAATCAAACCACTACCAACAGCAAATCACAACAATCGTCGCTTGTTCAAGCATAAACATTTAGAAGATTGTACCCATGTTTTCCTGAGAACAGATGCTGTAAAGAAACCATTAGAACCACCATATTCTGGACCCTACAAGGTATTAAAAAGAATTAATGACAATAATTTTTTAATTAAGATAGGCGAAAAAGAAACCACAGTCTCAACCGAGAGATTAAAGCCAGCTTATACCGCCATCGAAGATAGCCCAGGACCTTCAACGGACAGCTCATCACGAGAGAAGACACATACCACAATCGACCAACAAAATCAGTGGTTATCCAGCTCGAATGCAGATGCAGGAAAATTGAAGACATATGTCAACAAAAGAAAATCAGTCTCCTTTCAAGAGCCTCCTACGACCTGATTATTAAGAAGGGGGTAGCTGTGGCAGTCTTTCCCAGCATCTATTGGAAATAATCCGAAACATCCGCAACTTGACCGGATTAGTAGCAGAAATAACTACTTGCTGCTACGACGGTTTAGTACTACATTTCGATAGCTCATTCAATCGAGATTGCGCTGCGAATGAATTCAATCGATCGAGAACAATTAGGAAAACAAATGTATTGACAATTAAAAAATAAAAATACAAATAAAAAGATAAAATAAATTAGAAATAAAAGATTAACATTGAAATAAATCAACGGACTTTTATTTCTCTTCCGCTCGCCTATGGTTGTGACACGGAGTAACAACCAGACAGCGACAAATTTAGATGTTGAGCGCCACCTATCGGAAATATTTTGTACTACGTGCCCAACAGACATATTCAGATATATTCAGGATATGTTTCATGCGAGTAGATTTTGAAGTTCCAGGGGCAATTGCCACCATGTGCAAAACTTGCTGTATAGCACCTCAACAATTGTTTCCGCTATATTCATTGAGTTCGATATATTTTCTGTTTAAATTATCATCAGACCCGATTATTTGCGGAGATGGCAAACCATAATGATCCAAGTATTTCTGCCAATTGAAAGAACAATATCTCGTTTTTCCTATAGTCGGGCCGAATGAAAAAGTAGCATAATACGCCTAAGAAAATACTGAATTATACCGGCCTTAAATGTTCTCTCGCTTTCCTTCGACTATCGGATCAAGTTTACTGTCTGAACCGATAGTCGGATGCGAGTGAAAACCATGCCAAGCTTGATCACTACAATTGGAATGATAACAAAAGTTGCCACTCCCTTTCCTCAGACTGTCGGATCAAGTTAATCGTCTGAACCGATAGTCGGATGCGAGTGAAAAAGTAGCCTAAAACATGCTAAATCTTCCCGTAAATGTCCTATAACCATATTATCCGTTTTCGAGATTAGCCCGGACAAACAGGCAGAAAACAGACATAGACATACCGACAAAAACTTTAAAAATAAAGATGTTCCGGTTATCACATTTTTAATGTATGTACTAATAGCACAGACACCTAATTTGCAGACAGTTAATTTTGACAGTTAATTTTTTGTATGAGGTCGCTCGTCTGCATCTTTAAACATCTATTGTTGCCTAACTAAATATGCATCGTACTATGTGCAGCCTTAACCAAAAATCGGTCCAAAAAAAAGGCTTTATATAGTACGATCAAGATTTACTTAGAGGAATGTAAATATTTAGATAGAGCACTTTGAGGTCTACAATTGGGATGATAAAAAAGTGTTCACACGCTTTTTTCGACTATCGGTTCAAATTTTCGGTCTAATTCGATAATCGGACACGATTGTCGGAACCGATAATCGGATCCGATAGTCGGATCCTAGTAAAAAAATAGCCTAAAACATACCAAAGAAAATACTGAAAGTTCCAGTGAAAGTTACATTGCAATCGGATAAACCGTTCCCGAAATTAGCCCGGACAGAACAGACAGACAGACATTACTATACAACCAGACAGACATCATGATCCCTATGATTTTTCTGAGCTGGATCAGCTGCGGATATAAAATAGCGGAGTAAAAAGCGTGTTGTGGCTTCATTCAAAAAAATGTTGCTCATTTCTTTGGAGGTTATGTTATTTCATTAATAAATTAAGTTAGTGACTTTCACTTCCTTCATCAATTCATGGAACACTGCAAGCTATCAAGCAAATATATATCAAAAATTTGGCGCATGGCGCGAAAAAGCTACTTGAATTATACCTACGCGTCAACACATTATCTAGTTACAATGTTGCAGGATCACAATCATATACAGCTGTTACTAGGTATTTTGAAGAACCATCATAAATCAATACTTTTCTTACTACATCTTATCATTAAATCCGATAAAGTCTTATCTTGCAAATTTTATTTAAAAAATATGCAGATAGAAACCATTTACCATAACAGGATTATCTCTACTACAGCACACACTATCGAAAATTTCATCACAATCGGCTAAAAATAAAAAATATCGCAGGTGGCACTTTTCAAATTTAAAATATTTCTTTCGCAGGGCGCGCTAACATTGACAGATCAGCTAATTATTTTCTTTCCAGTTGATTGTCATCAAGATTAGAGAAATAAACTCAATAAAGATAATTGAAACAATACCCAAATCCCTCCATCTAGTATTTTGTGAATATTTATTTTCGTTAATTTCCAGATAAGATAAGATTGTGAGCGTAAACTTAAAAATATTGATAAGGGCCCTTGGACCTTAAGACGAAAATTATAAAAAAAATTTGTTATCGGGCAAATTTTTGTATTGGGAAAATGCAATTTCTCAATTTATATTTTATCATCTTGTTATCAAATTGAAACATTTCACACTTACATTTTGCCATTCATAATATTTCTGTTGATTCAAAATTTAGTGCAAACGGTTACTTTGTTTGTCGTAATTTTAGTTTTGTTTACAAATTCGTTTACAGATTAAAATTTTGTTAGTGCGCAAATCTAGAAAAGCGTGAGTGATTTTCAGTGCAATTGTAATCAGAATTAAATTTATACATTTAATATAAATACGGAAGTAAATTTATAACGTAACGTCACTAACAAATATTTTAAATGAGACGTAACCAATGGAAATAAACAAATTGCCACATCTTGATGCGGGCTCGGCGTTTGACTTCTTTGCGCCCGGTGCAGTAAGCCATATTTCACATCAAGCAAAGGACAATTGGGAGAAGACACAAACACTCTGTGAAGTTCCTTTAATACATGTAAATGAAGGCACACTTTTTAACTTTTTTCCTGACATTGGCTCATCCTATTGCGCCCGGTGCAAATGCACCAATTGCACTTATGAAAGCGGTGCCTTTGTCGAATCAAGATTTGTTTTGCGATCTTGCTTTTGTGCTGAGATTGCTAGCGATTTAACTTCACAAAATTCTCCCTCTAATGCCGTTTAATCCTTCAGGATGTTTTTTGGGGTTAGCTGCACTTCTCTAAATATTTCCAGCACAATCTTGGGCTCCGAAAATCTATAGTACTACACTACACTACAGAGCTCTCTATGTCGTTCTTCAAGCCTTCATATTTCAAGGGACAATAGTTGGTCACTGCACTCCATGTATTAGTTTCTACTGTAGAATCTGGCATAGGAAAAAACGGCCCACCTTAACAGCCTTCCTAGTCATAGAAGGCGCTTTTAACAACTTCAGAACAGGGATCTAGAATAGTAGGACTAGTACGAATTACAATTCAAGAACTATGATATCGTGTTAGCCAAGAAAGGATAGACGTCGAAATCAGGTGAACCAAAAGAAATTGGATTGGCGACACCTTGCAGAAGATCATGGAAGAGGGCAGAGACACTCTGGGCATTTCTTTTAATATATGACAATAAGGCAAGAGAACACTTTTTAATATATTTTTTTTAAGTATTAATTTCTTTAAATCTTAATTTCTGAAATTGCGCCCGGTGCAAGTGTACCTACCATTTGCACCTATGAAAGCAATTTGACATTTTTGTAAAAAAATCAAGATGGCGGGCGAATTTCGCAATCGGATTTCTCGATCGCCGACATGGATATCAAATGAAAGGGTATTACCAGTAGAATACAATTAGCTGTGTGGCATCATTCCAAATTCAAAATGGCGGCCAAAGCAAGATGACGAAAGACATAATAGAATAAAAAGTACCAAATATAACCTATCAACTTGAAATTTTGCGCATACACATAGTTCGCGTGACAATAGAATCGGGCCATTTTGTAAAACAATTAGGATGGCGCTTCCAAGATGGCGGCCGAATTTTTCAATTGTGCTCCTCGACCCCCGATATGGGTATCAAATGAAAGGATATTACAAATAAAATACAGTTAGTAGTGTGGCGTCATTCCAAATTCCAAATGGCAGCAAACACAAAATGGCGGATTACCTTTCTCTTTACTGGCAGCCAATATAAAATGGTGGTTTACCATTTCCTTTACAATGCCCTCGGTGTGGGTTTCAAATGAAAGTGTATGACGAGTATAGTACAGTAACCTGTGTGACGTGATTTTAAATTAAATATGGCGGTCACCACAAAATGGCGGAAGATATATAATAGACTAAAACTAGAAAATAAAAATATAGTTTAAAAACACTTAAAAATACTCTTTTATTTTAAAATGAAGTAAAGAGTAAAAAATAATTTTGAATGTATGGGTTTAATTGCTCCAACCTGTGTATGGATTCAACATACATTTCGAAAGGTAAAAAAACCGTGGGGGGAAAGTTCCAGTGTTAATACAATAAGATAGGTAAATATAGGTATTCGATTGGGGGCACTATGTTCGTTTTTGGGCTGCGCAATAGATGGCAAATTTGCAAAATTGAGTTTTTTCCGGAAAAAACAATTTGGAGGAGAGGTGGGCGCCATGAGCGAAGTTCTGCACAGGGGGTCTAATCTCTCGCCATAGCAAAATCACTATACAGACGATTCTGATTATGTTTGGCTAGGTGTCTGTGGTGCAGGTAGAACACAAATTTTCATCATAACGTTAACAAAAAACACTTGAATCACAAACATTAATATCAATTTCAGAAAAATCATGTTTTCAATGCTTATATTCTCAAACTGTAAACTTACAAATTATTGTTATTCTAATGTCAACTTCAATCTACGAAGTAGCAATGAGAATTTAAAAAAAATAAAAATAATAATTTAAATCTTGATTTAGTTTCTATGCCGAAAAAAAATAATTAATTTCGAATTTTATTAAAAAATTCTAAAAACAAAAACAAAAATTTTAGAGGGCATTCTAGGAAGAAACTTTGGAGTTGAAAATTCTGTTTCCATTTTGTTAATATCGGTCAAAACTTAAGAAAACAGGAATTACACACACAAAACGACGAAAAGATTAAAATTATGCAAATATTTCTCTTTAGAAAGGCTGCAGGCGGCAAGCAAAATGGTGTAAGAACAAGTGAGGATGACACTTCGAGTGCAAGAAAAACGTTCATGTGGTTATTCTTACTAGTTCTTTCTGTCTGTGTTCTTCTAAACTAAATACATATATTTTTTGGAATTAAATTGTGTTCTTTTTTTCTCAATTTAGGATTCCTTGTAGGTCTGGATCCTTGAAGTCTCTTAATACAGCAATACTTACACAAAGAGATTAAACTACCAAAAAATAAGTGCGCGGATGACAAGCTAGATTTATGGAAACTTCGTATAACAAACTGGAGAGAACTAGCACTACAGTTTGTTATACGAAATTCCATATTGCATCCAAAGCAGTATTAAAAAATATTGGTAAGATCGCATCGCCTTGTCGCAGACTTTATTCTTGAAAAAAGTGAAGAAGACAGCGTAAGACGAAACTTTTTAATAAATCACAAACGGCGTATTCTCACTTCTGTCCTACACTTTTCTGTCGTCATTTTGTAAAAAGTTGACTATACTAAAAAGTAAAAGAAAAAGCTACATAAGTTCTTTATTTCTGTAGCATATTAATACTAGAACATTTTCTATTGCATTAATTTCATATTGAGTTTCATTTCTACCACATTTATGTAGAATCTTTCAAGTTTTTGCAACAAAATATATTTGAATCCATAACGGTATTAACCGTCATAACCGACATAACAATTTAACCAAACACCTCTCTTATAAAAACAGCCCCATCTGTAAGTCACTCGCGGCATGGTTACATTACTGTTCAATCACGTATTTCCTTTTCCGTCGAATAGTTTCCAACGTTCATACCTTTCTTTTCATACCTTGGCATGTCCCTTGGCATATATACTCCGAAAAGGCTCCAAAGGTGAAAATTATGTTCGGCCACACTTGTTGATTATAATATATAGCAAAACATGAATAAAATAAAGATATAATTAAAACTCCTTCATTTTAAAATATTAACAATAATTTATTGTTGTGCGATTTGCATTTATATCAAAAAACCTCAAAACAAGTGCCAAAGTTAAACTAGCAATTATCTTCACCATGAAAAAGCTGCAGAACTTAACGAAAACCACATTTCTAGGACTCGAATCAAAGCTGTGGGAATTACCATGGATTTTTCGTTTCAAATTTTATTGCAAAAATTAATATTAGTAAAGACAATTTTTATATGAATTTAGTACTGGCTTTCAGCTCTAGATAGCGCAAATTGTATTTTTTTTTAAATTTTTTTTCGGATTTTTGTGTTTAAAAGTGTATTCACCGGTATTTGAAGGTGTCCGATGCATTCCACTGGTAGTTTATTTGCAAAAAAAGTTAATAAAGAAAATATCCTTACTAAATTTAAAGTTGTATTTGAAAAATTGGTTGTGTATACTTATCTATATAAAAAAGTCGATTAAAGGTGAAAATTTGTCTGTTTGCCTCTGTATAAATGTTTTATTGACTCCGAAACCGCTCAGCCGATTGGCAAGAAATTTTTAACATGGGGATTTTGAGTACAGTGAGTATTCCTACTTGGTCTTTTTTGCTCTATCTGGTAGCTGTACTGCCCGGGTGTGTAGCCAGACAACCAAACTCCTATCCAAACTCTAAACTACAATCTAACTACATACCGTTAAGTCCGTTGAACTGAAATTCGGCCAAGGTAGGCTCTGATGTGCCTTTTAACTAGGACACAGGATCTTGGCTTAGCATAATCAGAACGCTTGTAAAAGGTTTTTGTTGTATTGCCTGCCCGAGAGCCCCTTCATGTTCCGTTCTTCCGTGTTTTGTGGCTATTTTGGAATGTTGGAAGTTGATATGCTTGATTTTAAGCCACTGCCAGGGCCCCCACTCCCTCAAACTCAAACCCTCCACCAGTTCAGTTCAGCATACGAAACTCCTTTTTAGGCTTTTAAAACTATTCAGTTTAGCTGCATCTTAGTCGGCTCTCATTCTTCTCCAATATCTCGAGGGTCTTCTCGTTGATTTAGGAGAAAGAATGTACAGGAATACCTCGCATAGTACTGCTTCGATCAGTACGGTTTCTCTATAGTACGGATTTGATTTTCAAAAAAAAAATTGTTCTTGGAAAAAATTGTTCTAAAAAAAAAATAATAAAATTAAATTTTCAAAATAATTTTTTTTTTAAATAAAATTTTTGGTATTTTCACTTTATTATGAAAACATACAATTTTCGGTATTTTCCCTTTATAATGAAAACGTTAAATTTTCGGTACATACATATGTATATGTATTTTTCCTTTATTATAAAAACATACGGCACGCGCTCGCCAATGTATAGGCTAGAAGGGATCATACTAAAAAGGCTAGAAGATTTCTGCACAGAAAACAATATCATTCCTGGATTCCAATTTGGCTTTGTAAAGGAGCATTCAACGGAACACGCCCTTCTACTCCTGCAAGAGTCAGTGATGATTAAACTTAGAGAAGGTAAATGCTCGGTTGCATGCGCCCTAGACTTAAAAAAGGCATTTGACAGTGTATGGCACCGCGGACTCATATACAAACTAAATCACCTAGACTTCCCATTCCCACTTGTCAAGCTAATCTACTCATTCCTAACAGGCAGAACCGGGGTAACTCAGATTGGAGACCTGATCTCCACACCATTCGCGATAAAAACAGGGGTGCCTCAAGGTTCAGTCCTGGGCCCCATGCTATTCAACATATTCCTGTATGACTTCCCACACGAAATCTCCGCACTTTCCTCCTCTTGCATCCAGTACGCTGATGATACAATGGTGTGGTCTTCGCACGCTTCTCCTCTTAAGGCGACGGAAACTCTCCAACAACACGTAAACCGCATAGCAGAATACCTATACAGATGGAACATAGACATTAATCAGGGGAAGTGCGAACTGATCTGTATAAGAAACCCATATGGTAAAGGGCATAGAAATGCCCCGCGTGAATCTAAAATTATTAGACTAATAATAAACGGGCACGCCTTAACCCCGAAAAATAACATAAAATATCTAGGAGTAAACCTACATCATAGGCTGAAGTGGAACCCACACCTAAAAATAAAAATTAACAAAGCGCGCGCAGCAGTGGCAAGTCTCAAACCTCTAATTAACTCAAAGAACCTATTTAGCAGAACAAAAATACTCTTGTATAAAACGGTAATCAGACCTGTCATCAAGTATGCATTCCCAATCTGGTTGTCCATCTCAACAACAACAGCAAGAGAAGCTCAGAAATTTGAAAGAAAGGTGCTTAGACACGGTACTTCGCTATACATGTCTGAAGAAAACAAATGGCATTCGAACAAAACGCTTTACGACAGGTCTAAGATCACGCCGATTATGCATTACATGATCCAACTGGCGTCTAAGAGGCTAGAAAAGCTATCGTTACATCCAAACGAGAGGATCCAGAAAATATATAATGATAATGTAAATCAGTCCTCAATTGGTCAAACTTACATTTCTCCAATCCACATCCTGCATCGAGATTCCGCCCCGTACCTACAAGCAACTACAGATGATAACCTACCTTCATTCTATCAAAACAATGCAAACAACAACATCAGGGGGTAGCCCGGTGGGTGAACCACTCCTGATCCATTAAAAATAGTAATAAGTTAGTACCTAAGCTAGAATAGTAAGTAAATTAAAATTAATAATAACAATTAAGAATATGTAAATAGCCACTTAGTTTAATTTTTTTAGCACTAGTAGTATAAGGCCAGCAAGGCAAGGTGATAGTGGTGGTGCCGAAGAGCAGGCGCAAAACCGTCAGAATGTTAAATGCTTATAGACTTGAATAAATGGATGTACGGACTAAGGTCCAACTAGAAATGTAAGTGAATGTATAAGGCCCTGACATATAGCGAAGTCGGCCTCTAATGTCATAGAGTAAGAACCATGTATAATAAGAAATGTAGCTCAATAAATTTTTTTCTTTAAATTAAAATTAAATTAATGTATAGGCGGCGACAAATCCAAGTTGGCGCTGTGTTGGCGAGTGTGGCGCATGAAGCGGTGAGATTACCTGGCATACGACAAGGGCCCTACGTTGGCATACGACAAGGGCCCGACGTTGGCATACGACATGGGCCCGGCGTTGGCATACGACAAGGGCCCGACGTTGGCATACGACAAGGGCCCGACGTTGGCATACGACAAGGGCCCGACGTTGGCATACGACAAGGGCCCGACGTTGGCATACGACAAGGGCCCGACGTTGGCATACGACATGGGCCCGACGTTGGCATACGACAAGGGCCCGACGTTGGCATACGACAAGGGCCCGACGTTGGCATACGACAAGGGCCCGACGTTGGCATACGACAAGGGCCCGACGTTGGCATACGACATGGGCCCGACGTTGGCATACGACAAGGGCCCGACGTTGGCATACGACAAGGGCCCGACGTTGGCATACGACATGGGCCCGACGTTGGCATACGACAAGGGCCCGACGTTGGCATACGACATGGGCCCGGCGTTGTCATACGACAAGGGCCCGACGTTGGCATACGACAAGGGCCCGACGTTGTCATACGACAAGGGCCCGACGTTGGCATACGACAAGGGCCCGACGTTGGCATACGACATGGGCCCGACGTTGGCATACGACAAGGGCCCGACGTTGGCATACGACAAGGGCCCGACGTTGGCATACGACAAGGGCCCGACGTTGGCATACGACAAGGGCCCGACGTTGGCATACGACAAGGGCCCGACGTTGGCATACGACAAGGGCCCGACGTTGGCATACGACAAGGGCCCGACGTTGGCATACGACATGGGCCCGACGTTGGCATACGACAAGGGCCCGACGTTGGCATACGACAAGGGCCCGACGTTGGCATACGACATGGGCCCGACGTTGGCATACGACATGGGCCCGACGTTGGCATACGACAAGGGCCCGACGTTGGCATACGACAAGGGCCCGACGTTGGCATACGACATGGGCCCGACGTTGGCATACGACAAGGGCCCGATGTTGGCATACGACATGGGCCCGGCGTTGTCTTACGACAAGGGCCCGACGTTGGAATACGACAAGGGCCCGACGTTGGCATACGACAAGGGCCCGACGTTGGCATACGACAAGGGCCCGACGTTGGCATACGACATGGGCCCGACGTTGGCATACGACAAGGGCCCGACGTTGGCATACGACAAGGGCCCGACGTTGGCATACGACAAGGGCCCGACGTTGGCATACGACATGGGCCCGACGTTGGCATACGACAAGGGCCCGACGTTGGCATACGACAAGGGCCCGACGTTGGCATACGACATGGGCCCGACGTTGGCATACGACAAGGGCCCGACGTTGGCATACGACAAGGGCCCGACGTTGGCATACGACAAGGGCCCGACGTTGGCATACGACATGGGCCCGACGTTGGCATACGACAAGGGCCCGACGTTGGCATACGACAAGGGCCCGACGTTGGCATACGACAAGGGCCCGACGTTGGCATACGACATGGGCCCGACGTTGGCATACGACAAGGGCCCGACGTTGGCATACGACAAGGGCCCGACGTTGGCATACGACAAGGGCCCGACGTTGGCATACGACAAGGGCCCGACGTTGGCATACGACATGGGCCCGACGTTGGCATACGACAAGGGCCCGACGTTGGCATACGACAAGGTCCCAACGTTGGCATACGACAAGGGCCCGGCGTTGTCATACGACATGGGCCCGACGTTGGCATACGACAAGGGCCCGACGTTGGCATACGACATGGGCCCGACGTTGGCATACGACAAGGGCCCGACGTTGGCATACGACATGGGCCCGACGTTGGCATACGACAAGGGCCCGACGTTGGCATACGACAAGGGCCCGACGTTGGCATACGACAAGGGCCCGACGTTGGCATACGACAAGGGCCCGACGTTGGCATACGACATGGGCCCGACGTTGGCATACGACAAGGGCCCGACGTTGGCATACGACAAGGGCCCGACGTTGGCATACGACATGGGCCCGACGTTGGCATACGACAAGGGCCCGACGTTGGCATACGACATGGGCCCGGCGTTGTCATACGACAAGGGCCCGACGTTGGCATACGACAAGGGCCCGACGTTGGCATACGACAAGGGCCCGACGTTGGCATACGACAAGGGCCCGACGTTGGCATACGACAAGGGCCCGACGTTGGCATACGACATGGGCCCGACGTTGGCATACGACATGGGCCCGACGTTGGCATACGACAAGGGCCCGACGTTGGCATACGACATGGGCCCGACGTTGGCATACGACAAGGGCCCGACGTTGGCATACGACAAGGGCCCGACGTTGGCATACGACAAGGGCCCGACGTTGGCATACGACAAGGGCCCGACGTTGGCATACGACATGGGCCCGACGTTGGCATACGACAAGGGCCCGACGTTGGCATACGACAAGGGCCCGACGTTGGCATACGACATGGGCCCGACGTTGGCATACGACAAGGGCCCGACGTTGGCATACGACAAGGGCCCGACGTTGGCATACGACATGGGCCCGACGTTGGCATACGACAAGGGCCCGACGTTGGCATACGACAAGGGCCCGACGTTGGCATACGACATGGGCCCGACGTTGGCATACGACAAGGGCCCGACGTTGGCATACGACAAGGGCCCGACGTTGGCATACGACAAGGGCCCGACGTTGGCATACGACAAGGGCCCGACGTTGGCATACGACATGGGCCCGACGTTGGCATACGACAAGGGCCCGACGTTGGCATACGACAAGGGCCCGACGTTGGCATACGACATGGGCCCGACGTTGGCATACGACAAGGGCCCGACGTTGGCATACGACATGGGCCCGGCGTTGTCATACGACAAGGGCCCGACGTTGGCATACGACAAGGGCCCGACGTTGGCATACGACAAGGGCCCGACGTTGGCATACGACAAGGGCCCGACGTTGGCATACGACAAGGGCCCGACGTTGGCATACGACATGGGCCCGACGTTGGCATACGACATGGGCCCGACGTTGGCATACGACAAGGGCCCGACGTTGGCATACGACATGGGCCCGACGTTGGCATACGACAAGGGCCCGACGTTGGCATACGACAAGGGCCCGACGTTGGCATACGACAAGGGCCCGACGTTGGCATACGACAAGGGCCCGACGTTGGCATACGACATGGGCCCGACGTTGGCATACGACAAGGGCCCGACGTTGGCATACGACAAGGGCCCGACGTTGGCATACGACATGGGCCCGACGTTGGCATACGACAAGGGCCCGACGTTGGCATACGACAAGGGCCCGACGTTGGCATACGACATGGGCCCGACGTTGGCATACGACAAGGGCCCGACGTTGGCATACGACAAGGGCCCGACGTTGGCATACGACATGGGCCCGACGTTGGCAAACGACAAGGGCCCGACGTTGGCATACGACAAGGGCCCGACGTTGGCATACGACATGGGCCCGACGTTGGCATACGACAAGGGCCCGACGTTGGCATACGACAAGGGCCCGACGTTGGCATACGACAAGGGCCCGACGTTGGCATACGATAAGGGCCCGACGTTGGCATACGACATGGGCCCGACGTTGGCATACGACATGGGCCCGACGTTGGCATACGACAAGGGCCCGACGTTGGTATACGACATGGGCCCGGCGTTGTCATACGACAAGGGCCCAACGTTGGCATACGACAAGGGCCCGACGTTGTCATACGACAAGGGCCCGACGTTGGCATACGACAAGGGCCCGACGTTGGCATACGACATGGGCCCGACGTTGGCATACGACAAGGGCCCGACGTTGGCATACGACAAGGGCCCGACGTTGGCATACAACAAGGGCCCGACGTTGGCATACGACAAGGGCCCGACGTTGGCATACGACAAGGGCCCGACGTTGGCATACGACATGGGCCCGACGTTGGCATACGACAAGGGCCCGACGTTGGCATACGACAAGGGCCCGACGTTGGCATACGACATGGGCCCGACGTTGGCATACGACATGGGCCCGACGTTGGCATACGACAAGGGCCCGACGTTGGCATACGACAAGGGCCCGACGTTGGCATACGGCAAGGGCCCGACGTTGGCATACGACAAGGGCCCGACGTTGGCATACGACAAGGGCCCGACGTTGGCATACGACAAGGGCCCGACGTTGGCATACGACATGGGCCCGACGTTGGCATACGACAAGGGCCCGACGTTGGCATACGACATGGGCCCGACGTTGGCATACGACAAGGGCCCGACGTTGGCATACGACAAGGGCCCGACGTTGGCATACGACAAGGGCCCGACGTTGGCATACGACAAGGGCCCGACGTTGGCATACGACAAGGGTCCAAGGCCCAACGTTGTTATGATGTTGGCATTTATTATCAGGGTAACGCTGGTATACAATACAGGATCAATGTTGGCATGCAATAAAGAACCAACTTTGGCATACGATAAGGGTTCAACGTTGGCATACGATAAGGGTTCGACGTTGGCATACGATAACGGTTTAACGTTGGCATACGATAACGGTTCAACGTTGCCAAAAGATGTTGGCGTTGCGTCACATCCCACAGTTGGCGCGACGTGTTCGCCCAACGTTGTTATGATGTTGGCATTTATTCGCCCATGTTCTGCATTTCGATCGAAATGAATTTGAAATCCACATTCAATTTCACTCGATTTAAAACTTGGGGTTCTATATTTCGATCGTTTTCAATTTTTTCGAATTCACTTTCGAAATGTCAAACACAGCTGATTTTAACTGAAAAAGTGGAAGTATAGTAAAGTGTGCTTTAAATATATATTTTTGTGCTTAAAATGGATGCAATAATTTTTGGAATTAATGAAAAACGAGAGGCAAATAGAATAGAAAAAATTAAAAGAAGAAATTTGCGAGAAAAAGCAAATATTTTGGATATCCCAGAACATTTGTAAATGCAATATTTTTTCAACTGTTGAACTTTTGTTAACATTTTTGTGCATTTGCATCATTACATTTTGTGTTAACATTTTGGGCCCGACGTTGGCATACGACAAGGGCCCGACGTTGGCATACGACAAGGGCCCGACGTTGGCATACGACAAGGGCCCGACGTTGGCATACGACAAGGGCCCGACGTTGGCATACGACATGGGCCCGACGTTGTCATACGACAAGGGCCCGACGTTGGCATACGACATGGGCCCGACGTTGGCATACGACAAGGGCCCGACGTTGGCATACGACAAGGGCCCGACGTTGGCATACGACAAGGGCCCGACGTTGGCATACGACATGGGCCCGACGTTGGCATACGACAAGGGCCCGACGTTGGCATACGACATGAGCCCGACGTTGGCATACGACAAGGGCCCGACGTTGGCATACGACAAGGGCCCGACGTTGTCATACGACAAGGGCCCGACGTTGGCATACGACAAGGGCCCGACGTTGGCATACGACAAGGGCCCGACGTTGGCATACGACAAGGGCCCGACGTTGGCATACGACATGGGCCCGACGTTGGCATACGACAAGGGCCCGACGTTGGAATACGACATGGGCCCGGCGTTGTCATACGACAAGGGCCCGACGTTGGCATACGACAAGGGCCCGACGTTGGCATACGACAAGGGCCCGACGTTGGCATACGACAAGGGCCCGACGTTGGCATACGACATGGGCCCGACGTTGGCATACGACAAGGGCCCGACGTTGGCATACGACAAGGGCCCGACGTTGGCATACGACATGGGCCCGACGTTGGCATACGACAAGGGCTCGACGTTGGCATACGACATGGGCCCGGCGTTGTCATACGACAAGGGCCCGACGTTGGCATACGACAAGGGCCCGACGTTGGCATACTACAAGGGCCCGACGTTGTCATACGACAAGGGCCCGACGTTGGCATACGACAAGGGCCCGACGTTGGCATACGACATGGGCCCGACGTTGGCATACGACAAGGGCCCGACGTTGGCATACGACAAGGGCCCGACGTTGGCATACGACATGGGCCCGACGTTGGCATACGACAAGGGCCCGACGTTGGCATACGACATGGGCCCGACGTTGGCATACGACAAGGGCCCGACGTTGGCATACGACATGGGCCCGACGTTGGCATACGACAAGGGCCCGACGTTGGCATACGACATGGGCCCGACGTTGGCATACGACAAGGGCCCGACGTTGGCATACGACAAGGGCCCGACGTTGGCATACGACAAGGGTCCAAGGCCCAACGTTGTTATGATGTTGGCATTTATTATCAGGGTAACGCTGGTATACAATACAGGATCAATGTTGGCATGCAATAAAGAACCAACGTTGGCATACGATAAGGGTTCAACGTTGGCATACGATAAGGGTTCGACGTTGGCATACGATAACGGTTTAACGTTGGCATACGATAACGGTTCAACGTTGCCAAAAGATGTTGGCGTTGCGTCACATCCCACAGTTGGCGCGACGTTGTCATACGATAAGGGCCCGACGTTGGCATACGACAAGGGCCCGACGTTGGCATACGACATGGGCCCGACGTTGGCATACGACAAGGGCCCGACGTTGGCATACGACAAGGGCCCGACGTTGTCATACGACAAGGGCCCGACGTTGGCATACGACAAGGGCCCGACGTTGGCATACGACATGGGCCAGACGTTGGCATACGACAAGGGCCCGACGTTGGCATACGACAAGGGCCCGACGTTGGCATACGACAAGGGCCCGACGTTGGCATACGACAAGGGCCCGACGTTGGCATACGACAAGGGCCCGACGTTGGCATACGACAAGGGCCCGACGTTGGCATACGACAAGGGCCCGACGTTGGCATACGACAAGGGCCCGGCGTTGGCATACGACAAGGGACCGACGTTGGCATACGACAAGGGCCCGACGTTGGCATACTTCAAGGGCCCGGCGTTGGCATACGACAAGGGACCGACGTGGGCATACGACAAGGGCCCGGCGTTGGCATACGACAAGGGACCGACGTTGGTATATATATATATATATATATATATATATATATATATATATATATATACCTATATATATATATATATATATATATATATATATATATATATATATACATGTATTGCTCTTCTTCAGCGGTTCCTTTGCTTTAATGACATCCATAGGAACCGCAAGTTTCGAGCCTGGAGACACTGGAGAAGCGTTCCAGGCTCCAAATTTACTTTAACCAGACCTAGAGCGCTCCTCAGGATATCCGCAGCTGGGATTAGCTTGAGACTACATTTCGTCACATGGCCTTCTCATTCATGGCATTCTTTCTCTCTGGTACTGCGTCTGCATACGCATACCAACCGACCTCTGTTTTTCTGAATTCGGTTCGCTCGGGGGTTGTCTCAGTTATCATCTCCTGGCTGGAGGTGAGTAGATTTTCCTCTGAGAAGGTCTATAACTCCCGAACCACTTGTAATTTTTTTTGGTAAACTCATTTGGTCTGATTCAGGGGCATCATTGCTTAAAACTAATTATTCTATATATTAGGTATTTTTCAGCAATTCCATTTTCAAATCTTGTTTTTTAGCCGTTTATATTCAATTCTATACAATAAAAACCTATTCCCAAAACGCAATAATACTGCCAAATTTTATAAATTACATAAATGCATTTAAATAAACCTTAAATAAGTCAAATTAACTACTTAAATTAAAGAAATTTCAAAAAAAAATGCAAATTTTCAATTCCTGAAATCAAAAAAATTGAATAAGAATCATATTGATAAAAACTCAGTTTTTAGATCGTTTTTGCGTTATCATCAATAATCGTTATTAAGTTAATTATTATTAAATATGTATTATTTACATATTCTATTATATTTTTAATTACTTAAAAACATAATTTCACAATTTTTTATTGTTTAATTTAATCAAAATCAATTAAATAAACTTCTAAAATTATTAAACGAGGAAAATTGCATATTTTTAAGAGTTTAATGTCTAATCACGGGTTAAAATTCACGTTTTTTGGTAAGCGCAGTGATCCTCTATCTAATGGATAAATTTACAATGCGTAGTTTTGCATATTTGTATGAGAAAACTTCGGCACTTCGCATTGTAATTTCTGACATATCATACAGAATCCGTGCGGTTACCAAAAAACGATCGTTATTTCGATGACAGCTATCGACTCTCGACTCCTACAACTATGCAATTTTTTACTATTCTATATATAGTGCTATTTGAGATAATTTCAAAAGTTTATTTAATTGATTTTAATTAAATTAGACCATAAAAAATTGTGAAATTCTGTTTTTAAATAATTAAAAATATAACAGAATATACAAATAATACATATTTAATAATAATAGGCTTAATAACGATTATTGACGATTAATAACGTGGCCTAAAAACTGAGTTTTTATGAGTATCATTCTTATGCATTTTTTGAGATTTCAGGAATTGAAAATTTATTTTTTTTTAATTTCTTTAATTTTAACAGTTAATTTGACTTCTTTAAAGTTTATTTAAGTGAATTTATGTAATTTATAAAATTTGGCAGTATTATTGCGTTTTGGGAATAGGTTTGTATTGTATAAAATTGAATTTAAACAGCCAAACATGATTTCAAAATGTATTTCCACTAAAAATACCTTAGTATAATAATAATAATGAATTTTAGGGAGTGATGCCTAGTGGTAAAGAGACCTCCCAGGGCGTCTGTGAATTCAGTCCCACCGCGGAGTGACCAGTATTTCCCGAGATAATGGGCATTTTGCAGCCTTCCTTTGGGAAAATCACAAAAGGGGAATAACTCCAAAATCCCTTTGTATTTTTTGGCAAACTCAACTGGTCTGAATTCCAAGCTCTTTCCAACAAGGCTCTATTCACCCAAATTGGAGCACCATAGCAAAAATGCGCCAAGGCAGCGAGCCCTTTCAAACGAAGCATTTGAGATTCAGCGAATCTAGGGAGAAACTAGACAATAGCCATAGTGAAGAACGTGGATGGATGGTACTACTACCCACAATACCCACATTATCCGCCAGCTATGCCAGTAAATAAAACACTATAATTTCCAACACATCACATTTATTAACATAATAAAAAATTGTAGGTATTCCAAAAACAAAAATATATATATCTGTATATATTTATGTATATATTCTATCTCTGATAAAATATTAATATTAAATAAAAAATAAATGTTATATTAGCAAAAAACACAAGAGACTGTCATATCTTCTTGTGTATATTAATATTAATTATTCGACTTTTAAAAGTTTCTTCTTATCAAAAAACATCATTCTATCACAAATCCAATATATATAATATAATATGTATATAAAAAATTAATGTTATGTATATTCGGACAATTAATGAGATTTCACTAGAGGAGAAATGTCACAATATGTATATGTATATTTATATTTATCTGGTAATTTTTAAAATTAATAAATCAACCTTACCAAAAAACATTAATATTGTTCTACGCTATTACTATTAAAGCACTTTAGTTGTTTTTTTATATTTATACTATTATTTTACTATTTTTAAAGCTAATATACTATTAATTTCAGTCTAAATGTGCCCGATAAAAATTAATGTAAAATTAATTTTAACAAAAAATGTATGTATGTATGTATATTGTACATGTTAATTAGCTCATCTCTTTGTCAATTTGTACCATAATGTAAAAACTGTTAATATGTGCATAACAAAAATAATAATAGCCATTAATCGTATGCTATCGAACATGCTAACATCATCTATCATCATATGTGATAAAAATACTTTTGGGCTACGAAAATGGCAATAGATTTGTGTTTTCGGGCATTCAAGAAATGATCGATCCATGCCATAAACACTATTTAAAACGCCATGAAATGCTGCACGAAAATAGCTAATATGCCACATCCATCTTAGCATTGGGGTTATATCTATGTAGCGTGAACAGAATCCAAATACAGAGAATAGTACTGCTAGGATTGGTCCAATAAAAACGGCAAGCTAAAAGAAAAAGAAAATGTTTTGTTAATAAATATTGTTTATTAAAGTTTTTATTACTAGTTTAACACATTCATTAAAATCATCTGAAGCTCATTAAACACTATTCTAACAAGGCAAGAATGTTTTATCTGAATCTTGGATTAAATTTGCATCAAAGTGCCGCCTAAACATTAGAGCAACTTAGGTTAGGTAGGAACAGGCGGCCATTTGGGAGCAATGAGCGGACTATCCAGTGAATCCTGTCGTCTTGAAGGGAGAAAAGATGTCTATAGCCCGCTTCAATCTATCTTTTGTCGCGATCCGATCAGCTTGATCTCGGTTTAACCTCATTATTACTCGATTCGCAGATCTAGCTAATTGGGTAGTGAGGCTGTCACCAATAGGACTAAAATTCCCACTTTAGCCCTCAAGCAGTAGTCGAGTATTGATACGATCCCAGTCAACTAAGTTCTTGAGTCTTATTCTGGATCTACTGCTGAACTCGACGCTCAATATCGAAGAAAAGGGCCAATATAGATTTCTATACCTGTAAGTAAACAGACCTTCGGCAAGAGATTGAGTTTACCAAAAAATGTAACAGGTCCAGACTGGGTTAAATCCAAAGAATGGCTAGCCTCGGAGTAACGGATGCCATATGTTCAAGCGTTTAACGTAATTCTTGCAAAATTTAAACTCGACAAGTACCTCAATATCTAGAACCCTACCGGAAAGGAATGGAGAGATTTCCAACCAGGAATTGACCATGGCGTTATCCTGTACACAAACGGATCCAAATCAAAGTCGGAAGTAGGGACTGGAGTCCTCCTACCATCTTAAAATTCTATGGCCTAACTTCGTCTTTTCCAGGCTGGTCGAAAACTGCCAGAAGGAGCTCTCTTCTCTAGTCTTTTTTTTTGGTGAAAGAGTAGAGGCTCAGGGAACTGTCGACGAATCTATTTTTTATATAGAGTGCAATGTCAGTAGCTCTAGTCGGGGAGGAAGAAACCGCCAAAACCTAGCCGCGATATTTTTACGTTCATTCTGGAGGTACAGAGTCACTCTTAAGGGGTACTGGGTCAAAAGAACATCAAGGGAAGCAAGAAGGCAGACAAATGTACCGGTCGTATAACCTCAAAGTGCTGAAAATGCTACGATTTCCTAGGTTCTGTAGGTTCTGGTCCTGGCCTCTCGCACCGGTGCCGATTCTGAGCCAATGTCATCCAGTTTGTCTTTCCTAAGCTCTGAGCGTCCAGGTCTACACCATCCAGCGGAGGCTGGGTCTCCCTTGCTGTTGCTCCCCAAAGGTCTTACCGCAGAGATCTTTCCGAGCAGGTTCATCTTCACTCTAATGTCTAACATGTTGGCCTCGATTCCCAGATCCGACGGGAGGGAAGTGAGTGAGGATTTGACACTTTGCGATTCTCAAATCCGCAGTTCCGGATTGGTTTAAATCGAAAATTCGGAGTGAAGACTCACGCGATAATGAAATATATGATGTCGGATTATCTCAGGCGCATTTGTCGTTCAAATCCGCAGAAAATTTGTTGCGGATCACACTTTTACAGCGCGGAAAATGTCAAAAAGAAATTCGGGGTTGCGGATCTGAGAATCGCAAAGTGTCAAATCCGCAACTCACTTCCCTCCCGTCGGATCTGGGAATCGAGGCCGTTAATCTATTTTGATAAAATAATGGTCGAAAATCGGAGGCATAAGACACAAAAATTGCCTATTTTTAGGAGCAACTCTCGTCTACTGTTCATCTTCGAATAAAACTGGTCTAAACTTTCCAGCCATAATAAAATAAATTTTGTTTTGCGCGAATTTCCTTGCTCGTGTGCCCAAAATCTTCTTTTTACATATATATTTCGATAAAAATCACAAATTTTCATGAATTTTAAATAAATTAATAAAAGAGCAGATCCATAAAACTGCGCTAAAATTCTACGATCTTAAAAAATATTGACATTGGATCCGGTAAACCGGGGCCGGTATTTTGTGGCGATGGACAAAAAAATCACGCTTTTTTGCCATATTTGGTGGTTCTTGACTATTGAAATATCCAAAAAAAAATATAAAACTCGTGCTGGACAACACATGATTTTGGGGAGAGCATGTGCATGATATTTAAATGATATATTCTTAAGGTGACTTTTTTAGCGTGCGAGATATATTCATGTACATAGTTCAAAGGCGAGATTTTTTTTTTTTTTTTTTTGAAAATAAAGTCGAGTAAAGTACATGAAGTATATTCATGTACTAAGTAAAGTCTTAAAAATATTTTCAAATAAAACAGAGTTTGTGTTTCCAGGTTTTAGAAAATGAAATGAGATTTATAGTTTTGCTATAAAACTTGGTCGAGACCACTATACTGCCAACATACATTTTCACTTCTCAAAAATTAATGCCGTAATCACTTTAAAGATGACTTAATTTGAGCAAATAAAGAGATGGGTTTGCTTATAAAACAGAAAGTCGTTGACTGAATGCCCACCATCATATCACGAGTGGTTTTTGAAGGCCAGAATAAAAATATTTTTGTTTCTACGAGAATTTTTTTTTTTTGAGGTTTTTGAGTTTGAATCTCAAAATCCCCCTAATCAGTCGGCGGTTACGTGCTATGTCTAGTTGTTAGCTTAACTTAGGATTGAGGTAATAAACAAGTCAGAAAGATGGTCCCAGAGATGATCATGAACCCCGTCTTTGATATCTTGGATGTTGCACGCGCGAGTTTGAAAAAACTGCCTGAGAAAGATTGTTCTACTGTCGAGTTGTTCATAAATTTATAGGAGAAAGAGTTCATTGTTAGTAACGCGCGCGAAAATGGGAACTATATAGGCAAAGAGAACGATCGGTGCAGGCTAACACAGCGATTGCATCATCACTCGTCTAACTACCTTTTTATGCTTCATCCGGTATCGTATAACCATTCCTAACAGGATTGTCTCTGCCTGCAAGGAATCGCCACCTTATGAATTGATTTTGTTTTTTCTTTTTGACTTTCTTTCTTTCGGATCTTCTGGCCACCCAATTCTAACATACCGGTTTCGATGGACTGAGCAATTAGACATATGGGGCAGTTAGGACACCAATTTGAATTATAATATATGTCCATCCATTTTTATGCTGAATTCAATAGTTCCATTTACTGAACTTGTTAAATACACATTTGAGTAGGGCATATGGACGTTTTGGAAGCTCAGTCCCAAATGAGAGAGTAGTATTCAAGAAGAAGTCGAAGGTAGGACATGTAAGTTATAATCTAGACCAGTGGTCGGAGAGACCCGGCTCTTTGGCCCCTCGAGTGTAGCTTTTATACAAAATACCCAGTGCGGAAGTGCAACGTACAGTACGATTGAGACTTCGTAGTCAAGCACAGAAGTCGCTTTTCGGCCTGGACGAGTTTATTTTGAAGAAGTTTACATTAGGCTAGCAACATACGATTAGGTTTTTCCCGTACAGCTAACCGTCTCCGATTTTCCGTCGCCGTGGTTACGTGTTTCTTAGTTCTGAAACCAATTCGGTTTCCACCTTAACGTATGTCACAACTAACCTAATTGCTTAAGTTCCACAAAAAAAACCCGATCAGGGAAAAACCTAATCGTATGTCGCTAGCCTTAGACGGGAATGTAGATGAAAAGTTCTCAGATGCATAATAGGCCCAATTAGAGAGGATGGAATATGGCGAAGGAGATACAACAACGAATTGTATGAAATTTTTGATGACTCGCAACTCTCAACTTTAATAAAAATTAACAGACTGAGACTAGCCGGCCATGTAATTAGGATGGAGGACAATCGTTTTCCAAAACGGCTCAGATACTTCAAGAAATAGGCCAGTAGGTAGACCCAGGAGAAGATGGATAGACTGTGACAGCTGACGCAGAGGCAATGTTCAACATCCGGAACTGGAGACATGCTGCAAGGGGCCGTCAAACTTGGAGAAATGCCCTAGAGCAGGCTAAGGCTTGAATTGGGCTGTAGAGCCATTGGATGGATGGATGGTTTAAATTACTAAACGAGAGTTTAATGTCTCTATTAACTAAAGTGGACATAAGTCCACCATCATTAACACAAGATCTGGCATATCAAAGAAGCTGTAAAGTGAATTGAAAGCAATGGGATCTCTTATTAAAACTAGGAAAAGAGTGAATGATCTCTTGGATCAGCAGATATGTATGTACTGGCGTTTATATTTGACGCTTTTCAATATTGCTTTGACTGAACGACAGGAGAAACGTCTCTTCTTAATCTAATTCTTAAGTTAATACCAAGAGCATGGAGTTAGCTAATAGAACAAGATCCCGTACCGCAAACGAGTTTTAACATAATTCTAAGTTGTTTTTTTTATAATAAAATAAAATAAAAAAAACACAATACTAAAACTACTAGTAAATATAAAATGACAATCGGAAACTTATTTCCGGTTTCCAGTCATTAAATCTTCATTTGAAAAAATGACAATTTTTTATACTCAAAAGTGATCACGTGCAAAATTTATGAAATGTCACCTTCTTTAATATTTATATATCGTCGCCATAAGATTAATTGTGCTTAGTCAAGTCGAATAGAATATTTAGAATTTGGAAATGAGTTTTAAAAGTTTCAGTGAATAAAACATTAACTTTGCTCGGTATATGTAATAATATTTGATCCTAGGTACTGTATAATAAATGTGTCAAAACTGTTAGGAAATATATTATTACAGTAACCAACCACCTTATCAACTCTTCAGTCACATCATAAATATTTTATATGACTTGGGTAACATTGCATTAATAATTGTCATCTCTCAAAAACTAAAAAAATAATAAAAATATTTTTTTTTAATTCACCGTTTACATTCGGTGCTGCATATGCAATTAATCACTAGGTCCGGTTGCCAGTAACACCTAACAGTCTATGACTTGCGTGACTTGAAAGTTTCACATCCCACAAACAATTTACTTTTCAAGTAATTAAATACTTTCGCAACGAATTTTGCGTGCCAGCATTATTTGCAATACTGACATCAAGGCAATGAAATTAGCATTTGCAAAACTTATGATGGTACTTAATACTGACTGGACTGACAGCCTAAATTTCAAAGAGTTTTTTGGCACACCCCGATTTTTCGTTTAAAATATTCATAGACTTAGTGTTTAGTGTGACATCAGATGAATGATTCTAAATTAAATTTAAATCTTAAAAAAATAATGCGTTAATAAAAAAAAATAAATTAAATTCGTTATTTATGTAAAACTATATAAAAAATAAAAAAAATATAATCAACGTACTTTTACTGGCAATGTGGCTCCAATAAAAAATCCCCAAGCTTGGGCGCTTAATGTTGCTAAAATCCCCATAAGTAAGAAATAACAAAAGCGAAAGTCTTCTGAAAAATTACCAGTCAGATAAAAGCTTATTACGATGTACAATGAAACGCAAAAAGCCTGAAAGAGAAAATAATACTGTTAAAGCAAAAGTAATAACAGGTTGAACGAAATCGAAAACTCAGGTGGAACTTGTTTAGTCATTCATCAACAAAATCTTACCGTTGCGCTTACTTCAAAATGGAAAAAAATAAACAACAATTTTTATAAAAATCCCCATACACGTTCACTGTAAGGTAATCACGCAGGTGGAATTATATTCAGTATAAGTAGATTCTCTAGGTCAATGCCTCTTTACACTATTACGAAATCTTAGTTATGTATTTGAAAAAGTTGATTCTATGGAATTAAGTTGAGACTAGACAAGTTCTATTCGAGTTCGTTAATCGTAGTAATGAGTGTCCTATTAACAATTATTATATATACATACCTGAAAAGGGATTTCGAAAGAGATCATCGACAAAAAGTATGGTCCAAGCTTATACCATCGATTGAAGTGTTCTCTAAAAAGCATTTCGAGCTCGAGCGGAACTGTAAGGAAAATAACATCAATTACACTATAGCACTACCAGTGGGTTTTCATATATATATTTGTTAACGGAAAGATGAAAGGCTATATTTAATTATGTAAACATGGGATTTCGCAGTAATGTTACATCTTGTTTTTTGGGCATGATGTGGCGTAATATCAAACAAAATTGTTTCACACACAAGTAGGCAGTATAAATGGTAGCTTTATACACCATGGAGGTCTAGATACCTACACGTGTAAATGCCACTTTGATACAATCGTGTTTTGTTTTTTATTTGAAAAAAAAAAAAACTAAAACACTTTCGCTAGGTCGTGAGTAAAAAAACCTGTTTTAATTGCTCGTATTTATACATAATAAAAAAGCCTTACATCTTCATCATTAACATAGATTATAGTTCAGGTTTGTAATAATACTTACATGATAATACTACTGCCATTTTTCCAGTGTAGACAATAAGCAGTATGGTTCCATATAAATAGACATAATTTCCTAAAACAGCATTTGCTTTTGGACCAACATTCAGATAAAGATAGCCAAATAGTACACCAATTAAAACATGTGATATTATACGCGCACATAACAGAAACTGAAAATAAATAATTGATTGTTAGTAAAAATCTTAATTGGAATTGTTTTTGATAATTTTAAGTAACACAGGTACTTGGGAAATACTTACATAGTTTCTTGTAGAACAAGTAAAGTTTCGCCTTAAAAGAAGGATATACTGCATCAGTAGGGATGCTGGCTGGGGCTTATCACACATTTCAAATCTCTTTCCGTCTTCTGATAGAAGTCCCGCCAGAGTGGGATCACTACATTTTATACTAGAAAAATCCACAATTGCTTTGGAGTCTTTTCCTTTAATTACTGGTAATTCAACAGCACCTGTAAATATAAAAATAAATATATTATGTAGTTATAAGGTTAAGATTAATGGTCAGTAAAAGCACGAATCCGGTTCAGTCGGTATATAAAAGCGATAACTGATAGACTATGAACTTTTCGCGCGTGCGTGTCAAGTTTGATAATATTATTAAGCAAAACAAATAAGAAGAATTCTTCGAAATTTTTAAGTAAAATGACTCCCCTAAATAAAATGTAAAGATCAACCTGGAATATTTGAACGGTAAAGTAGGTCGCTATACGGCTATTACGCCGGCACCCACACAAGATCGTGCCTGAGTATATGACCGCCTGCGTGCCGCCTCCAAGGTAGCATTATATTTAGAAAAAAAATGTAAAATTTATGCACAATGGAATGTGTAGACAATGTGCGACATGATTAAATACATAAAACTTTGCAATATTAGCGGGTCCTATGCAAGGCTTGGTCTTGCAGGCGAATAGTTCGCCTTGATCTTGCGCAAGAACAAGATCAAGAATGCAAAAGCAAGAGCATTTTTGATCAACACTAAATAAAAATCTGAATGTGGTTCACTTAAGGTCGATCCACCCATATCAGTGAAAAGAAATTATCGGTACAGTATAATCCCACGCAAACAAGATAGGCGCGACATGTCCTCAGACATCCGACGCAGTGGGGCGCCGACAATCTCAGTACTCTTCAGGCGTCCGTGAAAAACACAAAAAATACATTCCTACCGGTATTTTTTGATTTATCCCGGACTTGAAACATATAATTTTAAATTCAACAGAAAATTTTCTAAGAATTCAACAGCAATTTGGGCCAAGTTTATTTGAAATACACTCAAACCTCTTTCTGTACGACCCGAAGAGTACACCTGGGTCAAACCCACTCTCTCCACGCTAATTCTCATGATGCACTTGAAATCACTATTTCAAAACTAAAATGCCGGATGTCATTAAACACTAATCACCGATACGGGAAAAGGCGGTGCTTTGTGAATGTCAGTGAAAAATTTATCACGGAAGCCACTGATACGAAAAGCATCGGATATGTGAGGATCGACTTTTATCCGTATTCGACGCTCTATTTTCACCGACTCAAACACTTTCTTAGTAGTACAATATACCCGAATTGAAAGAAATGCGTCATTGGGTCCTCATGCTCTTTCGAATCTCAATCGATGGTAGTTTACAGCGTTATGTCTGAGAATCAACCTAATCAGTGTCTTGACACCCTAGATTCTGCCGGCGAACAATTCTCTGACAGCCGGCTCAAGAATAAACCATATGTAGGTCAGGACCAGTCCAATGTTATTTCGGCAGCATAAGATCGTATAGAACCCTTTCACCAATCTGGTAGAAATAGTGTCGGTGGTGAGTTCTGGGCCAAGAAAACAATCGCAGGTTTCTGCCTTTCCACGGCGGACAACTTTTCATTGCTCTAGAAGCCCTGACCTGGGTCACCAAGGACACATTGGCACTCCCAAATGAATTTCAACTTGGTCCTAGGGAACTTTATCACTTTGTTGAGTAGTGTTTCGTGACAAGTCGTTTGAGGTGAAGAAAGCTATTACAGCACAGATACCTAGAGTGGAATTGCTAAGTGATTCGACCAAAACGTTACTTACTTTCTTCAACCTAAACGACTTGTTACGAAACACGACTTGACTTTCAGTACAGGAGCCATAGCCTCTTCGTAAGATAACATAGATGCGTACTCCTCAGTAAAAGACAGTGGACCAAGCTTGCTCCAGAGCTGAACCAGAGCCTTTCGCTGCAAATGCTATACCATATCCATACCAACGTGTATTTAAGAGACAGCTATGTACCATACGAGCCCACGCTGTGATATTCCGAGAAAAACTGAGGATTGACTTTCTTTTATGTTCAAAAATAGAGGCCTACACAATTCAGCTAAACGCTGCCAACTATAGAATGTCCCATTGTTGAAACTGCCTATCGATCTCTCATCGGATCCGATCGTACATTTTTTACGTGATATACTATCTTTTAAGAAAATTCAGATTTTTTGGAATAAGCCACGTTCGTATTGTTACCAATGTCTTGTTACTAGTTATGAAGCGTTCAATTAATTTGGGCCCAGAATTTTTACGATCTAGCAAATCTACGATCTGTGACTTTCCTTGGCGATTTAGCCGCTTTTTATTTTGGCCGCTTACGAGCTGCGCACGCAATGAACGCACACCCACAGTTTCCATAAGAACACGCTGGCAGTAAATAAAGAACTTTGTCGTTGCAAAAACCAGACTTGGACGTAAGAATGTTCGCTAACCCAACTGCGAATCTTTTGATCTTCGCACTCCGTGAGAAAGATAACAAAGCTCAGAACGCCCACAGCTTTTGATTGAATTTGATGACATCGGCTCAGAATGCGAGACCCCGGTGTAGGGAGCCGATTTAAGTAATAAAACGCGTTACTTATTATTTACTTGGTTAAAAAAAAGTCATTAAAAAGATGACTACAAAAACTTTTAACCTTCATAGTAAATAACATTTCAATTTAAATTGCTTAAGAGGTTTTAATCATTTCACACAAATTAACAGTTGCTTCATTTAATTTTTTAATAGATACGTTCGTGATTATTCTATGAAAATAATGAATGGCTTTGGTTAAGGTGTAAAAAATTATAGGCTTCTAACTTTTAATAACATAATTTATGCACCGTTCACTAGCTGTAAACATGATCCCAAACAGAACCAGTTTTAAGTTCTGAAAGTGGTAAAAAAAAATCTACAACTAGAAAAGGGGTAATCGTATTCAATTGAAGCTAGTACAGATATGAAAAAAATCTCTCAATTTATCATCGAAATATCTAATTAACTCATTACATACGTATATGCGCTAAATAAAACGAAGAGGTTGTGACGAGAATTCTTATTTATCAGGACTGTCCTAAATACCACACCACAAACTCTAAACCATGACGAATTTTAACACCGTTTTGGTACATAAATAATTATATTCACGCACAATTAAAGATATATAATATCAATAATATCCAATTATTCTCGCGCAAACTCAGCCTACTTGAAAAATGTCTGAAATTAAATATTCATTCAACCCAGATAAATTTTTCTGTTACATAACCACATGGCCGAGACCGTCATATAAAGCAGCAGCAATATTTGCAGAATGAAAAGCAACCACGATCCACCAAAGGTGACCAGCTCTTGTCCAACCAGAAAGGTAAGTTTCGATTATTTTTCTCTACTTTATTTCACTATGAATAGCCAAAAAGGATCAAAAATTTGACCGTCAGGAGAGTAGCATATATTCAGGACTGTCACGTGTTACAAGAAATTAAAGTTGCTGCTGTTTCGTTCACCTTTCACCAATTTTAAAATCGAAAAAAAAAATTAAAAGAAAATTCAACAAGCGTGCAAGAGGCACACCACACACCAATCAACAATTTTTAAGCACGATAAAACAAAACCAGTTTTGAGACGACCGCAAGAAGCCAAAAGAAAGGTAAAATTGCAAAAGAGAAAACTATAAAATCAGCGCTTTAGAAGATATCGAAACTGAACGAGAATAATTAATTAATCTACAAAGCGAAAATTTGATTTGAGTGTGAGAAGTTGTTGAACGATGATGACCTTGGTAATATTCTTGTATTGTATGAATATGATGAAGAAATTGAGAAAAACAATCGAGTAAGCTTGTTTCGGGTTTCTGGTACATGCTGGTCAGCAATGAAATCCAGGTTTCATTGGTGTAGTGACAGTAATTAAAGAGAAGGGCCCCATTTCCGTATTTAGAAGAAACATTTACTTCTCTTTTATAAAATGATCTTGAAATGTTTCGTTACTTAAAGAACAGCAACGGTTGTAAATATTAACGAACATAATTCGTATTCTTAATTTTATCATAAACATCAACATAGATTACCCGGTTAAAATTGTCAGACTTGCGGTTTAGATCATTTATTTTACTCCATTTGAAAAATTTCAAAATCCCAATTATTCCATTCGTTTAAGGCAGTGTTGCCCAAACTTTCGAAATCTGTCACTACGCGACAAAAGTTTGACCTCAGGTAGAAAAATGGGAAGCAGTTAAGGTGGGGTGTACTGACTGCATTGTAATTAATTTTGTAGAATTTCAAGTTGATTTTATGAGGTATCGAAGATTTGGTTATCAACTTTTATTAATAAAATAAGGTAAAATTTTCAACCAGTTTTAAAGCACCTTTCTTAAGAGTAAGAACGAATGGTTGTTAGTGAAGTTGTAAATTTAACCCTGAAGTCCCCGAGTCATTAATAACTTCCTTAAAGACATCGAAAATGACGGAAGAAAGCCGAAAACAGAAAGACGAGGGGCCACAACAGAGAGAAAGGAGTAGGATCCTGCCAACCGCGTTCATCCATGACTGTCAGGGAAATTGGAACTGAAGTCAGAGTTAATGTAAGTTTACACACTGTGCAGAGGATTTTAAAGCGCTCACCAGTTCTACAACTCAAAAGAAAGCCGCTATTATTACCTAGCCATAAGGAAAAATGCCTGAAATTCGCTCGGAAAGGCCTCGCCTAGAAAGAAAAGCGGAGCTAAGTAATCTTTTCAGACGAAAATTGGTTCTGCCTTGAAAGACCGGACGGATACGCATATTATTTCTATAATCTATGAAAGGAATAGAGGTTTTTGACTCGACATCAACCCCGAGAGGGAAGAATAATCAAATGGGGAGCCATTTCAGTTAGAGGGCTGGTGAAGCTCAAATCCATGGAGGGGACCCAGACAGGAATGCGGTACCCCGACATGTTAGAAGTGGTTAAGCCGGTGGTGGAATGAAAGGTGGAAGAAATAATGGAAGTCCATGCAGCAGCTCACACCGCTAGGGTGGTCGGGGAGTGGTTTAGGGCCAATAACGCAGTAACACTGGAGTGGCCACCAGTGTCCCAGACCTCAACATTACAGAGAACCTATGAGGCTGGCTTAAGAGGAGAGTCTATCGATCAATGCCTCGTCGAAAATAAGTGACGCAAAGTGGAATAGGCTCATTTTCTTCTCCAGTCCACGAAAATTCAAATTCAAGATATTTTTTGGCGCTCCCTGCAACCATTCAATGTGTAGTTACTGAAGGTTATAGCGTAACAATGTTGTCTGGGTGGAGGAATGCACAGAATCACAGCCCATGGCGAAACTCCTACCAAGTAAGGAAGTTTTTTAATTTTTCTATATTTTTAATCGAAAAAAAAGTAAATTGCTTGTTGCACCAGGCGCAGCCATAGTATGGTACGCGTACCCTCACTAAACTCTTCCCGTAGCCCTGGGGTTACGCGTACCACACTTTTGGGAGACACTGGTTTAAGGTGTCGTTTAAGGTATAAGAACATGGTTTCGTGCTTGTTTTTGTCAGATCATAGTATGATGGGTTCGTTAACTTGGCCTGTCGCTTTGTCGCATTAAAAATTCTCATATTTTTATATTAGTTCAAGCATCTTAAATAGATCACCTATTGTTTTAATTGAGGTAATCCTTAATTCGAAATATTGGAAATCTCCGCTTGATGTTTACAGATTGCGCAGGTGTAAAAGGATTGCGATTTAAATATTTCTGATTTTGTAGAAATGAAAAGTAGATCATAATAGATAATCTTTTTAATATGTTATAAAATAACTCAGTTACCCAGCATAATCCCTCGAATATTTTGTTCCAGTTTCATATAAAAAAATTTTATGTAAAAAATCTCGTCTATAGAGTAACCCAACAAAAACTAGGTTCAACAAGAAAAAAAAAAACCCAAGACGCGGTCACTCTTATTGACTTGCTAAATAGTTTCGGCTAAACCTTCAACAAAAATCCCATTTACTTCCGTAGGTTAACCAAACAACACGATCGCATATTTCGATAGAAAAAAAAAAACCACACATATATTTTTTCTATTCAAATAAAACTGTTTTACTTACCTTGAATATTGTTAATAAGCCTATTGACTTTGCTTAGCTGATGTAGGTCAGAGTCTTCATAATATTTCTTTTCGGCAGCATTAATAAGTTTATTTAAATCTCTATCGTGTTCGCCAACAGCAACCTCAAGTACTGTAAGGAATTTTTAAGGCATTATGTAAAGAAATTTCACCATATTTTTTGAAAAAAAAAATAGACTTACAATAATCAGCTGGATTGTGATAGCTTGGACAGTGTAGATCGAGATCACCTAGGAATGGTATTAGCTCTTTTACTGGCCCTTGAAATATGCAGTTGCCATCTGCAACTGCATACAGCTTATCAAACATTTCAAAGATCAATGCACTCGGCTGGTGGATGGTGCAAACAACTGTATGACCTTGATGTGCCAGACGCTTCAATAACGAAACACACTGGATACATGATGAGCTATCAAGTCCTCTATAATAAAGAAAATAAATGCAATGTTATTTTATAAAGATCAAAAAAATTGTCTAATCTAAGAAATATTCAATAACACAGAGACAGAGATTTTCCATGTGACAAATGTAACATGAAGTAAAAAGTGTATAGAAAATCAAAACAGGAATTTGCGGAAAGTTTATCAGCGCACAAGTTTTAATGTTAAGGTTGACCTGGCTGCTCTTATAGATAATATATAATATTCGCTTAAAATGTTCTGATAGTAGACCATGATTTTCAAGGTATAAAACAGCTCAGCAACTAATGGAAAATTTTAAAACATCACATTATTTATATATTTATGTATTCGCGTTATTTATTTCGAATCGATAATTTATAACCGAAAGTTTTGAAATTTTATATTATGGTATCAAAGTTCGAATTTTTTTTTCGAAAAAAAAGAGAAAAATTACGTCACAAAAATAAATATTTTCATTATAATTATAACATATTATGGATGAGAAAAAAAGGTCTTTGCCTTTTTTAAAAATATAGTTCAAACATTTACAAAAATTTTCAAATGTATTCACAGGAATACCAACTTTGAAAAAAAAAACAAACAGGGGAATTACTTAAACCAAATATTTCGAAGGGAGTTTGATAATTTGACCATAGTTAAACTAAAGAAGACTAAACAGGTACAATGGAGCAAGGCAATGGGTAATAAGTAACATGAAAGTGCGAAAGCCGGTAACCTGTCGCCTTACTCAAAGGTATCGTGGAGCGTTCGAAAGGGACACTTTCATGAATTGTCTAATGGCTAGTTTACTGAGGAATTGAAGGTTTCAACAATAGAAGAAATCAACAATGTTATAAACTAGCTCAAAAACTACAAGGCACAAACGATTCCCTTAGAGCAGGTCAAATATGGAGGGCAAACATTACACCAAACTGACTGACTCAATTATGTTTCTTCACCATGACAAATCCGATTCAATCCATTCCGACAGCGGGGCGGTCTGGCGTGCCATCTCTTCAATCTGGCGTTGAAGAAATCTGAGATTCAGAAGTGTGAAAGCAGAAGTACAATACTCCACAAGTAACCGTGCTATAAAACTAGCCAAGTACTTGGGATTACTGGTAAAATTTACGTTGTTAAGTAGACAGTAGGCATGCATGTCGAAGTAGGACAAGAACTCGCAGGGGATGAGAGTTGCAGAATATGTCAAGCAGCAATTGAATATGTGAGCAGCTGTATCGATCACATATGGTATGATAAGCTTAAAAAATTGAGGTTCAATACCATCAATATCAGTGGCATTAGAATGAACAGAGGTAAGAGATGCAAGCACTTCGGCCGCATCCACAAATTTAAAGCTGAAACCATCAAATGAGAGTGCAACTCTCTGATCCAAATTATTGTCAGTTGGCATTAACGGTTGGACAAATGATCGATTCAAAAGTTCATATCAAGGTTAAGGTAGCTAGCATTTCTAGGCCCATTATGTATTTCAAGTTAACGTATATTCTTCTATATCTGTTTAGATGAGAGGTCAGAATTAATCTTAGCCGCATAGAACTCCCGCTTAGCCAGACCAATTTTTTTGTTAACCATATTGTGCACATGTTGAGTTGAGTTGAATTTTCGACTCGCGTCACAAATCACAAACAAAACACAGAGATGCTGTTGTCAACTAAATTCAACTACTCACCTATTGAACTTACGTTTATATGCATAATTTCAATTCAACCCAGGTATCAGAGTTGAGTGAAGTTGAATCGACCCTTACTCAACTCGACTCGGATGTACATGTGGTTCAACCTCGGGTTCAACCTGAGTTCAACTCATCGTGAATACGTACTTATAGACAAGATGCTACAAAGTAGAGTAACGCAATGACGTAGACCAGGTGGTAGAGCTGAATAAAATCGTCATTTCTGGCATTTTTATGAAATAGTAGCGAAATGAGCTTTTGGACGAGAATATAACTTGACATAAGCAGCGAAATACTAAAAAATATCGTAGCAAGACCGAAAATACCAGTACAATTGCCTGAGTTTCAAATATAATACAAAAGGGCGTCGGTTGTGATAAAATACAAATAATATAAAACCAAAAATAAATATTTTTCGCGCTCTTAACATTAAAAATGAAAACGGACAGGATATGAAAAAATATTGTAAGTAAAGATAAAACAATGTGAGCTCAGTTTTTTCGTTAACATTTATCTTTCTGTCTGATAAGAGAAAATACATATAACAATTGCAGTCACATAATTACATTCTTATCTCATGCGAAAAATAAACAAATTCAAAAATAGTGAGAGAAGAAAAAAACTTACGTTGTTGGCTCATCCAAATATAGCACCGATGGATTACTTATCAATTCTAAAGCAATAGCCAAACGTTTTTTCTGTCCTCCAGACAGCTTAACAGTGTATGTATTATATCTATTTTCTAGTCCCAGTAACACTAAAATCTTTTTTACCTGAAAAAATAAAACATAATGTTAGCATATTGGTTACTAGTAAATATTTGTTAGTAAACTTACCACATTATTTTTATATTCTTTAGTAACATTATAGCCAAGTTTGAGATGTGCCGCTAGCATCATTGTTTCACCAACTGTCAACATTGGCCGTAGTAAATCATTTTGATGTATATAACAAGAAATATGACGGAATGTTTCTGAACTGGTTGATAATGTTTGGCCATTTACTTGTACTTTCCCTGTAACTCCGGTTGATCTGGAAGTAAAATGAAATTGGTTTGTGTTTAATAACAATATCTTTATGAATAATTATTTATTATTTTGGTCTATTTTTAATGGTCTAGAAAAGAAAGAGGCTAACAAAAAACTCTAATCGCATAAAAAATGTACTTAAAATGTCAATAAGTCAGATTAAATTGTTTTGACCATGACCTATCCCGATCCTGAGTTTACTTAAAAAGCTTTGATCTTTCGATAGTTACATATAGGCTAATGCTTGTCGCCTAGATTATCTTCGAGTTGTTTCATTTTGTTATCTCAGTATGCAGGATGTGTACCAAAAAAATGTCAAATATAAAGAAATAAATTTCTATTTGTTATTCTTGTTATGGAAATCAAACTTCAGAGTTTATAAATTTGGTAAGATTAATTACAGTGTTTATGTTTATAGTGTCATAACAAAGATTTTATAGAGTGTAATCATCTAGTAAATAATAACAATGAAGAATGTCAACTATTGCATGAAAGTCACCCCAAAGTCCATCTGCAAAATCCAGAAAAACGTGTGCGATCTGGTCTCTGCTGGTCACCCATGAAGCATTAAAAGATTAAATATGTGTAGAAATTACAAACCATCACACTTCCTATCTCAAGATTAAATTTTATTATAATTACAATAACAAAAATGAAAATTCCATCCAGGATACGAATGTACCCACGTAAAAACAAAACACTTATCGCTTACGAGTACTTTTTTAAATGGAAAACAAAAATTAATCATAACCCATGACTACGTCACTAATTTATCTCAAACTACACAAGTTCACAACATCTCAAACTCATGAATAAAAGACGTGGTTTCAATGCGGGTTTCATACTTCTAGCATTTTCCTAAGATTTTTAGGCTTGGAAATAAATTGATCATCCATTAATCTTGCAAAGAAAAATACAATGACATTTAAAATTATTTATTAAAAACGGATGGTATTTTTTCTTCTTTTTGGTTTTAATGGCGACTGGAATGTTCGATTGTTTATCAATTTAATGGTTATTGAAATTGTACATTACAGCGGACGACAAGTGGAATTTTTTGGAAGTTCAAATCGCGTGCTTACAGAATTCCCTGATAATAACCCCGCTATTACCATGAACATTTTTAACTCAGTGCTAAATTTATCAGTAAAGTTTTGTGGAAGTGGTTGGTGTTGTTTTGTTTTAAGTTTTTTAAGTGATTTATTGCACTAAACTCCGCTGACCATAGCTGTAAGAATATACTCTTGTATTATTGAGCAGAGGCGGCGTTTTCATAGGTGCGAATGGTGCACTTGCACCGGGCGCAATTCGACAGGGGCGTAATTTAAGAAATTAAGATTCTAAAAAAGTTTATAATCGCGTACAATTTCTTGAATTAGCTTTTACAGGGCGTCCTAATATGTTACATGAAAGAAATAATAGCATCTTTCTGAAACTTTGCAAACTAGCAAATTTGTTATAGTTTTATTAGAGCATTTACGTAGGATATTTAATAGGTAAACCTGAAAAAAATATTTAAGTGTTTGTGTCTTTGCCCATTGCCCTTCACTGCGATCAAAAAAGAGCATTTGACGGGGCACAATATAACATAGTGTACCGGGCGCAAAGAAACCAAGCGCCGGTCCTGATTGAGATTATACTTTATCAGATAAGTTCGTACATCAGATACGCTTTCATTTTACATCATATTAATTAGCATTCCTAAAATGTCAATATTACTAAAAATTAATAATTGCATCTATGTATTTCCAATCGAAAACCAATTTGCTTTTATTGTTTTGTTAGCCCTGTCGAAATTAAGGTCAATTATACCTATTAATTATACTATACCTAACTAGGCTCAAAATTTATCCATCCGACGGCACTACAGCCTAGGGATATTCGTTATACATCGATGTAGCGAATTTACTCGATGTTTAGAATACGATACAACGAATCGATCCGATCTTTAAAAAAACTATTAAGTAAATCGATGCATCGTAGTATTTTTATAAAGCATCGAATCTATTCTAAACTAGAATAAACCTGGTTTTAAAAGTTAAACCCATTAGAGTCGAAGATAGTCTTGCAAAATCGCTTGTTCTTGAAGAGATTTTCCAGAGAATGGGCGTTATACAGCCTCGACACATGCATGCATGGGGGGCCTCGGTAGTCTAGGGGTAAGACACCTGACTGCTATCCCAGAGCTCCCGGGTTCGAATCCCGGCCAGCCCCACGGTCCTTTGCCTTTTCCACTTTCCCACCCACATAACTTTCCTTCTTTCTTCTCCCCTCTTTACATTCCTGATTCCCCCTGTCGCTAGTCCTTCCCCGCTCCACCAAGCGCATGTCATCGGTTGGCTGATGAGATTCAACTCATTTCAGGAGCCATAACACTCCAGCGAGTTGTTTCTCAAATGCCCCGATGCCAGAGTCGCGAAATGGTTAGAGTAAAATATCGCGGCTAGGTTGTGGCAGCTCCTTTCTACTTCTATCTCTTTCTACTCTCTATCTTCGGGCTAGAGCTGCTGTTCGACATTCTATATGAAAAATATAGATTGTCGAACAGTACAAAGGGGCTTCCCCTCAGCCTCTAGTCTATCACATAAAAAAAAATGAATTTATGACGAAAATTCATCATTTATTACGAATATGAACCTCATTGATTAGTGAAATTGATTAGGCAAATTTTGGTTAATCGATTACGAAAACTCTGTCCGTCGATCGGTTATTGCAAAAAGCTCGCTTTTAGGCGTTTTTCTAAAGTATAAAAGCAGCTGGCGCCAGGTCATGTCTGGTAAAAATAAAGGCTTGCAAGTGGTGTAAGCTCCTACAAAATCAGGATTTCAATCTCTAGGTCCACCCTTTCTTCTTAAGCACCCTCCACACTCCTATTAACATATTCTGTCTTTTATTTCTTCCTTCGAACCAAGCTTATTAATGGGCATCGCACAAAAACGAGTACGACATGACGGACTGGTTTTACAAAAGATAATTCCTAAGCTTGGGCTTTTACATAAAAAGACGACTACGAAAGAAACTCACCCTCATGGGATATATAATGTATATCCATTATTTTCGTTCCGTTAGCAAAGACATTTTTAATGGAATCGAATCGATATCTGTCATCAGTCTTAGAAAGATACAAGAATCTGGTGTAAAACTACTTGTTGAGCAATAAAGACTGCAATGAGTGGTCTCGGTCGTGCCTTAGTTGCCAAAAAGTTTCATAGCATACCAAATTTACATTTGAAACTCTTACTCTCCAAATTATAGATTTGACCTTATCCACATATGGATGTAGTGGAACGATCTCCTGGATACCCCTATAGCTTAACTATAGTCGACAAATTCACGAAATGGCCTGAATCATTCTCAATCCCAGATATCTCCGCTTCAACAGTGTCAAGATTCGTTACTGAATTTGTCCCACAATTCGGCGTACGTCTTGAGATCACAAACGAACAAGGATCGCAGTTGAATCGAAACTGTTTAGTGAAGTGGCCAAATTACTCAGCACTCATAGAATCCGTACAATTGACTATCATCCGAAGGCAAACGATATGGTGGAACGGTTCCACAGGCAACTAAAAGCGTGTTTAAGGCATTGTGAGAGATGTCATGTAAGGCATCCGCACCACAATCAAGACCGCCTCACGCTCGTATAGATCAAATGCTGACACTTCCCAATTCGATTTTGATCACAACTGAAGAAAATCCAATTAAAGAATCAGACTTCCTCCCTCGCCTTCGTTTCCATATGCAGAATATAAATGCAATACATCTTCGACAACCCGTTCAAAAGAATATGTGGAGGATGCCGACTACAGTTTCAAACGAGTCGACAGGGATCGAAATCCTTTCAAACTTCCATATGAGAGCCCTTATCAAGTAATTAAACGATTCGTGTCGAGGCTATTAGCCAATAGTATTAGTCTAGTTGTCTCTTCCTTTTCTTCGTTTCTTTTGTAAATGTTAACCCAAGCTAGACTGTTTTATAACCAACTTCTAGGTTCGTCGATAGTTATATTTATTCCTATTCCAAATTTCCCAGCTGTAGACTGTTGCATCACCTTTCTTTCTCACTGAATAGTACGTGAATCAAAAGTCATATAAAACACAAAAATATGATTAACCTGGAAAATCCCAGCCAAAGCATATTAATTGAATACTTGAAATTATGCTTCCGACTAGACATAGGTATACGAGGATGTATACTTCATTTGCACTTTTCCTTTTGCTTCAGAAGGATGTATTCTCGTGTATTCAAGCGTGCTCTTGTACGATTATAACAAGAAGAAGATAATCATAATATTTAATGAGTGTACGACTTGTCATGGAATATTTGAAATTCTCTTATTAATTCTCTTGTAATTAATCCCATTTACACTTCGTGACCAAGTAATTAGATAGCTACAAATCACAAATGTCAAATCAAATGATATTCCTACAATTCTGGAAAAGTACCAAAAACTTAACTAGAATTCCAACTAAACAATACAACCCAAGAACATAAAGACAATCAATGTAAACGTAACAAAAGTTTAAACATATATATATTTATTCTCTTAGTGATTGTATTTTTAATTTCCAATTCTTGCATTTAATTAAATCGTTGTGAAATTCTCAATTTAATCAATTACAATAAAAAGATTTATACTATTATAGAGAGACTATAATTACGCAAATTTGATTCACTTTAATACGGAAAAAATAATACCGAGTCTCTATTACCAATAAGAAGATAATGAAATACAATCAATAATTTATAGAAGGTGTTTGTTGTGTGAATTTATTTATAGTTTATGTAATGAAAATAATTTGCTCGATGGCATTTACAGAATGTAATAAATAAAACTGAAATATGTTGTTTTTCTATTAATAAGAAAGAATACATGCATAATATTTAAAATTATTTACCCCCTGTACAAATTGTTTTTTTATCGGTAGATTATGTCACAAAAAGTAATGGTGTTAATTTATTGTAAAAACAAACAGAAGTACAAACAGAAGCAATCATTGCGCGCTTTTGTAAATATTTACAATCTGAACAAAAATATTTCAAAGATTTTCTTTAGGTGTTTAAACTTATCTTTAAAGATTTTTTTTTTACTAGATTTTTATGACTAATAATAATTAACGATAACAGTTTTTTTGTTGAGATAGGTGCGCTGTTGTACTACCTAGGTAATGTTAGTGTAGGTCATATACATTATTATCTAAGAAATATTGAGAAATAAAAGTAGAGAAGAAGTGTGAAACTTACTTGTAACCAGTCATAACGTTTAATAGTGTGCTTTTGCCGGAACCGGATGGTCCCATAATTGCAGTCAATTCGCCGCAACGGAAAGCACCGCTGAGACCTTGTAAAATCTCTCTTGAAACTGAAAAAGACAAACAAAAATTCATATTATTAATGGGAATTTAAATAATATAAGGAAGATAGCTGATTATATCATAAAAATGTATTATTATGTTTTTGTATTATACAATAAATCACTATCATATCATAAATGAGAGTTTATAAAAACCTGAACAAAGTATTTATTAGCTCTTTTCAATTATTTTTGTATGTTTTTCATTCTAAAAAAATATATAAATAAAAATTGATACTATTCTCAGCTTTTTTACTTTAATAACTAAAATAATTCTTAATCATATGCACAAAAGTTAATCCAACTTCTCTACGTCATAAAAAAATATTTGCATACTATTTATGACGTTATGTTTACTACCTACTACTTAGCTGAGAACTTGATTCGTTGTGCGTGCATACCGTGAAACTGACCGGTTAATAATATAAGCTCTTCTAAAATGATTGCGTCACTGACATTTATCAAATTCTTAATAGCGTGCTTAACATGTTTGGTTTTGAGTATGTGACCAAATTGAACAATAATTTAACAACGTCACTAGTGGTTGTTAGGTTGGTCGGTAAGGAATTATAAAACTGGAAAAATTTACATACTATACCAGATTAGGACGTCACAAGAATATCTATATTCAGATCAAAACTGGTGAACGTATTTTATTTTATTTATGACTATATAAATATTTAAATACGTTTGGAGATTATTTCATTTCTAATTGATTAAAATTAATTAGCAATAAGTAGTATAACTAGTCCTAAACAAAGTAATATGTATTAACAATGTTAGAAAATTACTTGTCTATAAATCTTAAAACAATTAGAAAAATTAATTGGAAGATAGTAATCGTTTCTAATCTAGATATGGTTTCGGGTGTCCTAGCGACTAAATACTTTTTTAACGCCATCTATTTGTCAGGTTTATTACAAAAAAAGACAACTGTCCTATCGCAAATGCCTGAGGTGTTATTCTCGTTGGCGAGTGACGTGACTACGAAGACGAGGTGGAATGAAACTGTATCGAGGAAACTGTCACACGTATCGAGGAAACTGTCACAAAGGTCGCAAGGTGGCGACAATTAAATACGAATTTAAGAATTTGCTTGACAGAAATATGTTAGATTGACAATGAGAATACCACACATACACATCAGTCACGTCATTCGACAACGAGAATAAGGATGATGACTTCAATTTGTTGTCAGTAAATTTTAAGCTCTTTGGCAGTCTGTAAAATAAAATCCCCTATGATCATATGTCTATTTCTAATCAAGTTATCCAAACAAGAATTAATTAACCTCTTAACAAAAACCTGACGTATATTGGAAATTTCCAAAATTATAGTAATTACTCTTAAGTTAAAATATTAACAGCATACGAATGATCTAAATATAAAAAAATATGAAATCTTGTTAAGGATTCCTCAAAATATTGATTTATACAAACCTAGACTTTGAAAGAAGAGAAAGAATCTTTCTATATAAAATGAAATTTAAATAAAGCTAAAACTCATAAATATTTATAAAAAAAAATTAATAAAATATAAATATATATCGAGGAATCAAGCACACGAATTTTAAAAGTAGACAGTTAAACCGGATTTGGAAGTAGCATATACCAAAAGAAAATCTTTTTTTTTGTTACTTCTCTCTCAAAAATCCCAATATTTTGAATTTAATTCTTATCATTTTTGTTTTTTTTTTTTTGCTATATATATTTTTTTTTCTTAAATCAGGAAACATTTTAATTTGTGTCGGAGACACATGGATTTGCAATTTTTATTAATTATTAAATTATAATATAAAGAATTTTTTGATTTTTCTGATTCAGTAACAAGAAAAACGCATGTGACTTTATTAAGTTCTGCTTTTTTTTAAATTAATTATATATTTCTTATATTTATCAAAAACTAAAAAAAAAAACTAGCCATATAAAAAAATAAACCATGCTTTGCAACAGTTGTTTGGGTGCTAAATTTTTACGACAAAAAAGGATTAAATCTGGTTTGATATTATTATGTCAGGAGTAAAGCATCCGGAATAATCCTTCTTGAATACATTTATTAATGAAATCTATTTTAAAGCAATTTATAATCTGTCTTACTTAAACGGATAAAAAACTTCGATGTTGTAATATTTAATAACAGGAATAACAATATTAATGACATAACTAAAAAAAACATTTTGTGCAACCAAAATTCTTGTTACTAAGTGGTTCCCGTTAAGAATTATTAATTTGTTAGCAAATGTAGAACTTATAAATATAGATGGAGGAGAGATATTTGCAATTATATATAGGTTTTCTTTGGTGTTTATCGAAGGAACACGCCCCAAAACTTTGTAATTTCATAACAATAATACCTATATTACAAAAAAAATGCAATCTTATCAGTACAAAAATTCACCCTCAAATTCACTGTAGTAAACAAATTCAAACACGTGGATTGCACTTGAAAATTTTGCTGTGCTGATGCAGTGATTACAACAAAATCGCTTCCTAAAACAAGAGGCGCAAAATATTTTTTTTTTAAATTTTTAGTAGATAAATTATTTTCCTTGTAATAAATAAATATAAGTACAATAAATAAATCATTGTGTGTCAGAAATATTCCAAGGAACGCTTTATCTAGTTTAACATGCACATTTTTTTTACAAAGGCTTTTACAAGCATTCCTGCAAAATCGATTCTCCAAATTGTTTAAAAGAATATAAATACATTCCTTTTCACTTTTTCCAAATCTAAATGCCACTCTTGCTCAAAAAAAAACCTTTTATTCAGATTCGCATTCGCCTATATTTTTAGGGGAGGTCCTATGCATCCCGATGAAAAATCAGTTTCGGAAGGGGTGTGGTGGTGTAAAAAGTGAAATATCGTTCCTCCGTGGAATAGTATATTCTGTAACAAGTTTGGAATGATGCATATTCCGTACAAGTGGAAGGAACGTATTGCAGACTATAGTATTTCTACGCTTCTAATAATAGTTGTTATTGATATTTGGTAAAGAGAAACGTACCTAATGTAAAGCTAACATCAAAATTATATGATATAAAGCACAGCAAGATATTTTAACACTAAATAACATATTAGTAGGGAGTGTTCATTCATAAACCCAAAAATTATTATTATTTTCTGTAATTTAATAACTGAATATTTTATATAAATCAAAGAGTCTAGCGGATCATCATTGATCTTTTATTTATTGAATAATCCTTTTTTTTTCTTTAATTAAAAAATCGCGAATAAAACCATTATATTCTTATATTTCGAGTAACAGATGTCGCCACTAGTAGCCATTCCAACTAGAGATTTGCTTGCATAAAAGGTTTACTCTTCCTGAATTCAGAAAAGAAAAGATTCGTATATGTACAGACTCATGTGGTCAACTTTGCGACTTTTTTAGCGAATCATAGCATGCGTTTTGTCTCCACATGAGATGAACTCACTGTCATTTTATTTTTTTGCAAGATATTCCAGGCTAAATTCAATGATGTACTTGAGATCACATCATCAATTAAAAAGTAATTGCAGATGCCATTAAACATCGATCACTGATACGGAAAAATTGGTGTAATGTCAGTGAAAGTTTCACCACGGAAACATCGGTGCCGTGCCGTCGCGGATATGTGAGGATCGCCCCCAAAAATTCAGTTTAAGGACCGATATGACGGAGAACGCGATCAAATTTCCTGCGTGCTTTCAGTAAACAGTCTGCGCCTATTTGCTTTTGCATTAGCTTCAATAAGCAAGCATGCGTTTGCACCGAGTTCACAAATGCACACACGCTAAGCAAACGTTCCAACAAAATATTGGACTAAACGTAACAAAACTAAAAATAAAAAAACACAAATCATGTATGTATATCATGAATACCTAAGCATATTGTTCACCTTTTGAATATTCTGCCACGTTTACACCATATATTATATCTTGTAATATACATATTTATGTTAAACTTAAAGAAAAACTCCACGAATTTTACTTACGTCATTTGTGGGCCGATCGTTGCCGAGCATATATCAATCTAAAATGCAGATTAGTGACAAACAAACAAAGGAGGGCAACACCACAAAATACCCACACAACAAATAAAAACCCAAGAATGTAAACGTAACTCTTTGAAATGAAACGCTGTTAACTATTTTTCCCATTATGCTTAACTCCAATAATTAGTCATGCATGCTTGTGACTTTATGCAAAAAAAGTTACCGACAGACGTTGTGAAAATCTAAGATGAACAATCGCACGTATAATCTTGTTCGGCAACCACCTCCACCTGTACCTAAACTAATTGAAGGTGAGTAAAACTTTTGTAAGTCAATGTAAAAAAAATATCACTACTGCTGTGCTGGGTGGGTTTAATTTATTCTTTTTAGATGAAAAAAAAAATAAAATAAAAAAATGAAGTTATATAAACGTAAGCGGAAATTTGAATTCAATGGCAAAAAATTTCCTTCAAAAGTTTTATAATGAATGAAATTATTGACAGAAACCTTAACGAAATTTTATTTGTAAAAATATTTATTTGTGATGATCAAAAAATATTAATAATTATTTTTTGGGTGGAAATTTTTTGGAATTTAAAGATTTGGGGTCGTTCATTAATTACGTGAGGCGGTTAGGGGAGGAGGGGGTCGATTCGAATCTCCTCACCCAATCTCACATGGGAGAGAGGAAAATCTCACGTAATTTTTTTCCTCATAAAACAGGGTACTCCCATTCACTTACCAGGCCGCCTGCACGCCAGGTCAACAGGCACGGCCCGATGAAGGTCACACAATCTTCATTCTGACTGAGGAATGAGAACTTCAGGTAACTGCCTGGCAGGCCGTGGCATGCAGGTGACGTCATGATTTCACAGGCAGGCGATAACGACAGTATAGCATAGCAGATTGTTAATTCAAGTGCAAAAATGTTCATTGCCGACGAAAACTTTAAAAACACAAACATATTGGTGACTGGAAAAACCTTTAAACCACATTTGCTGACACAATTCGCAGGCGGCGCGGAGAAATTAAATGCATAGGAAATTCTCTCGCAGGCGGCCGTCGTCACAGGCAAATCAGTTTGTGCCTTAAGGCGGCAACAGATTCACGCCTAGAACACCCGCGAACAAGCGCGAACGCGAGTGTCGATGATTTTCACGCCTAGTTCGCGCCTTGCTTTCAGTTTCGAGTGGATACGGCTTGAATTGTTGACGTGAATTCACGGCTTGAGACTGAATAGAAGTTCTGGAGTAGTAGTAGCACGTAAGTTGTTTTGGTCGACCACTTCATACAAAAATTCAAATGATACAAAAATTTTTGGATGAAGAGGTCGATTGAAACAAATTACGTGTTACCACCATAGATCTTCAAGCTCAAAATGACGACAAATGCCCACATACATAAAGATTATTGTCAGTTTTCTTGGACTGCAGGCCCGATCCAGTTGGCAACCGGACAGGCCACGGCCTGCCGCCCACCTGTGACGGAAAGGGTGCCGTAAGATATCGCCTCACGTAATTTATGAATGACCTCTTTCCAATAACTTGAAGAAATTTTAGTTAAAACATTTCTATTTTCTATTTTTCGATCTATATGCAAGGTTCAAATCTAATTCATCCTCCTTACTTTTAGTTCCACACATTATTTGTCAACTTTATGCAACAACCTGATATTTGTTGCGCTATTCTACCACCTTACAGCATTTCGTTGATAGTTTGTCAACAGCATTTCAACTATGTTATTTAAAACCACTTTAAAAAAAAAAAAAAAACTATAAAATCCAAAGATAAAAACTAAAAACTTTGCGACCTTAAAAAAATCAGGTAGTCGCCAACTGTATTTTTTGCTACTTAATATTTACAAATTTCAAAATCAACGAAATTAGAGCCTGAAACAAATTACAACCGGCACCACACCGCGTCAGCATCTGTTTTGGGAACCACAAAAACTTAACGCTAGTGTTTTTCAATGCAATACAAAAATGCCAACGGTGCAGTGCTTTTTGGATAAAAAAAATAAAATTCACTAGTTAGTAACTTTACGAAAAAAAAAAAAAAAACAAAAAAGAAACATTAAAGAATCTAATTTTCAGTTTACCGTGGCTTATGGTGGTGTTTATGTTTCTTCCGCATTTGATGAGAAATAGTTTTTCACACAATTTCTGGTATACAAAATAGGAAGAAACACAAGCATTATGTTTCTTTTTTTCTGTTCGAAATTTCGAAGTGAAAATAAAAGATTTCTTGAATGGGGAAAATTCAAATTTCAACAATTTCAACTTCGATTTAAATTACGCAATTGAATCTCTGTTTTGTATACGTACATAATTGAGTCATTGTGAAATTGATAATACGATTAATAAAATAATGCAGACAGAAAGCCGCTTTATAATAATAAAACACAAAGTTGTTTACGTTGTTTACAGAGCGCTTCTTGAAACATGCATAAGTTAATCGGTTTTCTTTATTTTCATTTGAGAAGGTCAGAAACCATCAATATATGACGCGAGCAATTATGTCAGATTTTAATTAGTAATTAATCATGCAGTTGGGGTGTTTTTATTAATTCTTGCTGTGCAGGGCCTGCAATTAAATTTCCATTCAAATATTCTGACAAAAAAAATCGCGAAGATATTAAAAAATGTTATTAGTGTCTGGCATCAATAAAATCAATCAAGGTATCGTACTTTATTTGATGCCTATTATATACAGATAGTACCAACTGTGCTTATCACTCCCAGCGGTTTTAGTGAAGCGTATAGAACCTTCGGTTCTTGGTATAAAAATATCCATAAGCTGATATCGATATTGTTCATACAAAGGAAACTAAACATTTTGCTGATAAACACGGTTCAAGGTGTCGTCATATGTTCTTTCATACTTTAGATAATATTTTGTTTCGATAAATTTTATCTCATATAAAAACGGGGTCTAAGCCCTCGATTATCAGTATATGGTGAGTAACTTCGGACCAAACGCAAACTACATGGTGTCGCGGCCACTAAATTTTAAAATGATTGATTACTATAGGAGCAAGGTATCTCTGAAAATGTACACATTAAGAATAATTCAACAAGAAATAAAAAATTGACTAGGTTAATCCTAAAAATAATTTAGTATGATAATTGATAAATAGTGTAACCAGGGCAAAATTATACCTGACAAAATAGCATATGCTAATTAAACTTTGGACCATTATAGACGATGAATGACGAATGCATCCTCTTCCTTGTAAGGGGATCCCTTGCGAATGTGGGCAAAGTAAAGTTTCGTGCGTCTGTGAAGAACTCTGCACTTTTAACCTTACGGAACGACTAGAGCTGCCATCCGTACGGGTTTCCCCGGACTTGTCCTAGTTTTCATATCAAAAAAACGAAGCAGGTGCCAATCGGTATAGAAGTTAAGGTTTAGGTAGTAATTAAACACTAAAACAAAAGGTGGCCTACCAGGCATTTGGCACCGACACAGAGCCGGCAGACCTGTGTTTTCTAGTATAAAAATACTCAAACTTTAATTTGGTTGTAGGTTGAAACTCTTTCCCGATAGGTCAGTTACGGTTCCAAAACAACAACAGTAAAAGGGCCTGCTCTACACTACTCGCGAAGTTGTTCGGAAATTGGTCGAAGCCGAGAATTTAGAGAGGCACTTCGATTCAGTTTGTGTAACTTTAGTACGCCTAGGGCGACTTCGCATCTTTGGCGGTTTTTGCGCCCTAGTCACAGGACTCAAGCTGTGTGAGTTGTAGCCGACTGAGCTCCTAGCGACGTTGCACGAGCGTGTAGTCACGTACTTCCAACTTCGATCTACTTCGCGAAGTGTAGTGCAGGCTTTATGTACCGTAGGTTCTCATATTCACCCCTAATTTGCCTGTTTTTTTAATTCTAGCACATTCATTTTCCGTCTCTGTTTCCTCTTGTTGTCTTTAGTGTAGATGTCTTTGCCCTAAGTTTCCCATGTTTTGAGTCATTAAAGTCAAAATTTTGGAGTATTCTGCGTACATTGCTACATTTGTTCGTCTATCCAAAACCTACCCACAGCCGGCCGCTTTGTAAACTTAGTGGATACACCTTGTACGGAAACACGATTCGATACGACGGTTACGATCGATTCGATACGACATTTTCGTTAAATTTTTTTATAACGGGTGTCCGGAAAAAACTCAATTTCACCCTGATGTCCGGGCTTTTTGTAGTTTTTGTCTGGCCTCGGCAATTTAGGTGATGGCAGCCCTAGGCATGGTACACATTGTATCTCCACGAGCATTTTTGTAAAACCAGTTTGGTAAAACCAGTTTTCCACCTTACTCTCGGTCTACACGGCAGGGAAGCTCACTGTGCGTAACTTACTTTGCTGTACAAGCAGATATCGTCACCCTTATGCCAGAGGCGCGAAAGTGTAAATCTGCAGTTTTGAGTTATTGCTAGATAAATGTTCAAACTGTCTCTAAAAATAAAATATTATTTGCTTTCGTGTTGTAGGCTTCACACTTTTTCGTTATATCACCAGATAAATCACATTCGTACTTCTGGCATGGCATCTTTGTACCATTTTGTATTACAAAACCCTATTAGCGCGAAAGTGAAAAATTTGCACTTTCGCGTCTCTGGCATAAGGGTGACGATATGAAATGCAAAAAAATTTCAATTTTTATTCAAATTCAACTTTAATTGGGCTGAAAATAATTTATTTTTGGCTGATAATAAAATTTTGGCCAAAAAACGTACAGGGTAAAGTCTTCAAGTCATTTTTCCTCCATTTTCTCACTTAAAACCAAAATATTGTAACTTTTAAAATTCTCGGTGCCAAACAAAATTTCAAAACTATTTTGATATCAGCACCGGCATCAAATTTTCGAGCACCACACTCTCGTTCGAGAATCAATGCGAAGCTTTCAATGGACATTGTTCCATATATCTACTGCGGTTTTGATTTGACAAGCACCTTTTTGAGTGCCAGCAGCGGGTGCGGTGCTCTCATTGCACTTCGGCCTTAAGGAAACACATTGTGCATATGGGGTAGTTTTCACGACGAAAATTTTTGTTGAGAAGTTACGACACTCTCCTCCTGCCGTTTTGCCCCTCTCTTCTAAAAAATAGGTTTTAGCACACATGAATCATCGCCGCGGCGATATCTGGGCACTCTTTCAGTTAGTTTACACGAGTGTATCAAAAGCGCTTCACAACGCCCAATGTGTACTTGGGCTAACGAAAGACAATCGCACTGATCATATAGCTATGCAAAAGGGGATTGGCTTGTATTAATTTTTAGTATAATGTACTTTCAAAAAAGTTTTTGCATCTGCATGCATACGTCCACGTTTATAATGGTTCTTTTTTGTCTAAATGTTGTGCTAAAATGTAGTTATGCTTGATAGTGATTCTATAATATATTTACTTAACTACAAAACCTGTAAATCTATCTCCTTAAAAATTTCTACAATAAAATCTAAAAATAAAAAAATACAACTCACCAAATTTCCTTTGAGCAAAAGAGAACTTTCTCACAGTATATTTAATATTTTGAAATTCAATATCAACCTTCTCTCTCCGTGGAAAGCTAACACCAAACATACTAGCATCATAATTCTTTTCCGACATCATTGAATTATTATTGATCTGCTGGAAATCCGGATCATCAGGAATGTCAAATTTTGAGCCCATTGTATTTGCTTGCAAAGTATTTATATTCTGGAATTTTTCTTCCTTTAAGATAGTCATCTTTTACACATTCATTCAGTAACTCTATGTTTTTTATCTGTTAACCTCTTTTTTGTTTGTACTTTTACAAAATATGATTCATATCACGTAATTCTGAAAAGAAAAAAAAAACAATATAGTGAGTTATTATAATATTATACAAGGAAAAATGTTTAATAAAAATAAAAAAAAATGGCGGAGGTTTACAACAATTGCTCATCATCGTACCCCAAGTAACTCTTTAAATTATGGTGTCTAATGGTGCCAAGAAAAAAGACATATATAGCGAATATTAAGATTTAATTAGCAGTAATTTAGATGCTTAACTACTTATTAAGAATGTCACTTCAGACTTATATGTCATTTTAGCCAAGATTAATTATAGAAAAAATATTTATCAACATTAAAGAATATCCGCCGCGATGCCTATACTCTCTGCACACTATGTGTCGGCATCGCGTGTGAGAATCCTCAAAAATTTAGCCGCAATGAATACAGTCCGAAGGTCGACTTTGTACACGACATTTAAACTATGTTTTTTTTCTACATAAACATACATAGTACTTACAAATTGGAGGTCATGAAGACTGATAAACGGGTTAGAACACTATCGCAATTGCACATTTCGTACAAGCTCTAATTTTTATGTGCGATGTTTGAAATTTGCTATCAGTCTACTTTTTGAATTGCCCCGATTCTTAAGAGTCTGGAATGCACTAGAGACTTTTAATCATAATGACACAATGATCTTTAATTTTGTTTATTTGAATTTAGTGGAATTTAACAAGAATAATAATTATATGCTTTTGCGATATAACTATAAAAAGATGTTAGTCAGGCACGAGGGAATCAATGATTCAGAAAGTCTTTAAAAAGTGTTTTGGGTTTAAAGGTCTAAAATATAAAAATTTGTCATGTCATGTTAAGAGTTATACATGGAAAATTTACGCACTGTAAATTTTGACCTAAGCCAAAGTTTAAATGAGTTTGGTGTTATTGCTTTAAGTATTTTAAAAGGTTATGACTCAGGAATGTACTTAGTTATTTTGGAAAACTTCAGATTGGGAGCTTCCTTTTTACCGATTCTGTCAACATAGTAATGTATGACGTCATATCTAAAGCCCGAAGTCTGATCTTTTCCAAGTTTTTATTCTTCCACAAGTATATCTCTAAAATTGCCTCCTTTTAGTTCTTTTAAATTCACAATAATGGAAAAATCCTAGAAGTGGCGTGTCATTTGAAATATGGTGTTTATGGTGTTATGAAGATTAGGTTAGGATAGATAGGGCTGAGCTGCTGTTGATAAGCTCATAAAGTTGGGCCAAAAGGGTAAACCCATCGTGATGCCATACTGATCCCACTTTAAACCTGATGTTAAAGTGTCGTTTCTTCGCTACCTCAAGGAGGTAATGAATCTTCTTAGTTGCGGGATCCCAATCTTCGAGATTTCCACAGGCGTACTTAGAAAGGGTTCACCAAATACGGTTTCATTCTACTTGGAGCTGGGTAGCAAAGGAGATGTTGTACACTTTACGACTTTAGGTATTTTGGTGACCCATGCGAGATATTTTTATGCGCCCTTCCTTTTTGCATATAAAAAAGACATCTTAGGTAGATTATCTATATGTTATTATGCATAAATTATACAATAACCCGATTAAAAATAAAAGATAGCCTTACAACGGGCGAACACCGGCCGCTTGGGAGCATATGCGGGTTCACGTTGGCCAAATTTGACCAAAAGATTTAAATGGTCAAGTTCTGGGTTGTACACTCGAGCATACGACGGCAAATTTGAACCCAAAAAAAAAAAATAATCTGCACCAAATGTATTGTTGAATGTGCTTTATGGGAGCTTGATCATTTTCGTTATGTACAATGGTCCTTTCGATTTATCCTACTTCAAGATAAAGATGCACAAGGGAAACAAGTTCACTCGCGAAAGTTACTCTATCCCCTGTACATGTATACCCCTATATTTTTGCCGAGTGCCGGGGTGAAAACATTTTTCTTTCGTTTTTTTAAGTGTATGTCCGTGTGTTTGTGGTGTATGGCCGCACATTCCCGCAAATAACCTTCTGATACCCGGCACATGTTCGAGGACTATGTTACAATCAGGGTCGATGTTCGCCCGTTGTGAAACGTTTTACTCGAGAAAGTAAGTACGAGTATCGTTGTCGTCGGCCAAATTGCGCGCAATTTTGTGTTAACACAGGACATATGATAATGGTCAAACGACATTAAGGGCTAGTTCGTAAAAGCAAGTGGAAACAGTTTACAGTTTTTATGCTACTTTTTCCATCTATAGAATAATTTGTTTATGGTATTATGAACAAATGGTATTCTACATCCCAGAGTAATTTCTATGTCTTTTGACTGAAGACTTTTATTCAAAAATAAAAAAAAATTGACTCATGTACAATCTTGTAATGTACATACATCTTCAAACTGCAGTCAATGCGTCCGTCTAGTCCGGTCATAAAAATTTAAATTCCGTTTACTGCAGAACCGCGCAATAGTGGGCTTTTTCAGAGCACCAGCAAAAGTTTTGTTTTGGTACATGAAGCTCTTCTACTTGAAGGATTGATTGGTATAGAAACTTCTATAAATCTCTTTTTACTTTCAACCCAAATGAAGAAAAGAGAGAACCATAGAGGGTCATTTACCTCTCTCACTTGAACACACAAGCAAGATTGAAGAGCTCTGGAACTTCCGGACCCAGCACTGGTTTATTGATAGAAACTGAAGACAATAGACGCAAAAGATCGTATAATAAAGTGCTCTTGCCAGCTGTATTTTACGTATTTTCAAACACAAGCTTTGTAAACCTCCCAGCGCTGTCACTTTTCAGGGTTTACTGTGGAGTATTTTGACCGAAAAAGGAGAGTAGATTGAACTTTTAGGGAGTGGATACCGATGTCATTACATATGTAGGTAAGAGCAAAAATTTCCCTTCACTTGTTCTTTGCAGCGCTTTGAAAGTACCTCTACATTATTTATATACACCTTAAACTCAAGTTTGACTGAACTCTTCGCAACGCTCTACTCCATGCCGACCAACAACTTACAGAAAGTTCCAAATTCATGTGCAAGACAACTTGGTTGACTTGACGTTTTCAACAAATGCATAATTTGAACTAAGGCTACGTGCGATAACTCAATGGGTTCATTTATCTAAAGCATATAATGAACGATGTGAGAAAATCGAAAAGTTGAGAAAAATTTTAAAAGTGGCCACTTTATTCGCAAAACAAATAATGTGGAGTAGATCTACTACGATTGGAGTAAAGTGACAAAACTGACCTCCTGTGCATATCCGGCGTTGAGTCTTGCATTGTGGAGGTGTTATCTTTTAATAACTATGTAAAAAAATTAACACATTACTGGATCGCGGCGGCGCCCCCTGAGGCATAGCACCATCTGGCGGTCACAGGGGTCACCACCTGATAGTAGTTACGTTGTCGAGGGTGTTAGAGCTTATTTTCCTAAGAGGGATTTTCAAAAATTAAAAGATAGCTAAGTCCAGATTTTGTTCATTTCAACCTATGTCCTAGTTCACACTTAAAGAATCCCTTAGTAGACTCGGTACACAAGTTAAAGAATCTCTTAACTTGTCCTTAATCCCCACAAACTTCTTCAACATAAGATTACTGGCAGACATTATATTATCATGTGAGAAATCAAAAGACGAACTGATCGCAAGGAGGGCTTTATATAACAAAACCTGAAATCTTGCATAGATGGGAAATCTACTCTGCATATTACATTAAAAATAAGTTTTCCTGGCAGTTTTGTCCGCGTATTAATAATCACTAGTCGATGGTATTTTCTAATATAAATTTATATTTGCAAATTAACACTTCAGAATGGCAAACATGATTTACCATTATAATTATACTTAATCAATACTTTCAAGCTAATAAGCTAAGATAACACAAGCTACAAGTACTACTGTACTGATACTGTACTCAGAACTTAATGAGAAACGAAAAAATGAATAACTAGATATTTTTCCAAATGCAGATGCAGAACTCATAACCATATATTAGTGTCTAATTAAATCGAAGAGGCCTGAAAAATTACACCAGCAATAAATAAACTTGTTCTACCATCTTCAATTTGAATAATATCTACAATACAAAAAACAAAAACAAAATATTTGTAACATTAGTTATAAATCTTAATTGCAAACTGATTTTTTGAATTTCAAGAATTTAATACAAAATTTTATTAGGGTCATGAAGTAAATCGAATCAAATTATATTTCACTTTCAATGTCATTTTCGTGTTAAATGAAAGAGAAACCCCCGAGGGAATTCGATCATGTTTTAAATATCTGGCAAAATAAATAACATCTACTAAATAAATATGCTCCCAGATTACTCGTATATCATAAATTCTACAGAAATTCAATATGTAATTTTTGTAATTTAAACTGAAATTGAGAATGAAACTGAATTAATAATAAAGAGTAGTAATAAAATAAAACAACTGGAAATATGACTCTGAATCTAATTTTAAAATCATGTATTTTGAGTCGACATAACATATACAAATTCGGTTTCTTTCTACAACTACGAACTTATTTCTTTTTTTTTATATATGTATATTTTATGTTCAACGAAAATTGGTGGGAAAATCAAGATTTTCAAATGAAAACTTGTTGATATTTTGCTTTAGTATTCTCGAAATATTTATTGATCATAAAATTTTATTTTAATAATCATGTGACTAGAAAACATAAAGTTTGAAATCATAATTACAGCATATTGATGGACCCAAGTTGTTACAAAATTACGTTTCCATTTTAAATTTTCATCCTAAACAGTTTATCTTAAATTGCGACTATAGTCAGATGTCCTAACGGTAGTACGGGATGTTGTCCAAAAATTCTCAAAATCATACAAAAATAACAAATTGAAGAAACTCAGCTTGTTGGTATATCAAGACTCCAAGCAGATGTGACTATAGACACTGTTGGTTACAGCGATGGATTCACTACAAACAGCCTCATCAGCACAATAAACCGATTATATATACTACGTATACATGATGAGTTGAATTGTTGAGTTGAGGTTGAGTTGAATTTTCGAATCGCGTCACAAATCACAAACAAAGCACAGCGATGCTGCTGTCAACTAAATCCAACTACTCAACTACTGAACCCAGGTATCAGAGCTGATTCGAGCTCAGTCGACCACAACTCAACTCGACTCGTGGCTAGATTTAGTTGGATTCGGGCTCAACCTGAGTTCAACTCATCATGTATACGAACTAATAGAGACAATAAAGGCGCCTACAAACAGGCAACAATAAAATTAGAAAACACGGGAGAAGTCTTCTGCTGAATCAACATCAACTCATAGACATTGTTCTCTAACAGCCGAATAAAACCGCCCTTCACGTTAGGACAGTCACTAGACGAGGTATCTTCTTCTTCTTTAACGGCTCTACAACCGGAATCCGATCTTAGCCTCTTGCAACTATTGTCTCCGCCTATCCCGATTCTGAGCCGATGTCATCCAGTTTGGCATATTTAAGCTCTGAGCGTCCTGGTTTACGCCATCCTTCCAGCAAAGGTTGGGTCTCCCTCGCTGTCGCACCCAATAGGTCTTACCGCAGAGAACTTTCAGGTATCACTGCTGTAAAAACTCGACAAGGACTATATACTTCAGAAATGCAGTTTACGTACATCTAATGCTTTTTTAAACGATCATCCCTTGGTATATCCAACGTACTTCACAAGTTCACTGATAACGGTACTCTGCATTACTCTTGCCCGTCTGTCGATAACGCAATCCAAGCACGTGCGAGAGCTTGTCTTCATGATATCGTTAACTCACGGCCAATTCAATAAACTGGAACATCGTACTCTTTCTTGATTGGGGCCGCGCAAATGTTGAAATGAACACATCTAAAATGAAATACTGTCTAATCACTAACAAAACCTGTCTTTTTTTACTATGAACAGGTAGTAAAAAGGGTGATTACAAAAAAAATCAAGAACAAGTCTTAAAACCAGTAGAACTAGCATATGTAAGTATAAAACCAAAATAGTATTTAAAAAGTTAAAATTATGAAACCTAGCGATCGGTTAATGATCATTTTTCAAAGCCCAGTTATCAAATAAGGAAACAGCTAACAACCACCATATCGAGAAGCCCAACAAAATCTTATATCTAAAATGAAACTATATAAAGGGATTTTGGATCATTAAAACTGAAACTGTAGAACTACCAGATAACCGGCTACGAAATTGTGAAATACGATCCCCCTCAAGCACAAGGGCAACACCAATGTAATTAGCACAAATCGCGCGTATGTCTAACGTGTACGTTCAAGGCAAATTCCACCGTGAGCCAAAGCAGTCGCAAACTCTGACATGAAACAACCAAAACAAGGAAAAGCACAAGGTAGGAAAATCCATTAATACCTAAGAAAGACGCCATGACTCACGTTGCCGGCCACCAAGAAACGAAAGAAAAAACCATCGAAAAGCACCGTGCAAGATCTCTCGAAGAACCGTGAAACCACTAAAGAAACTCGTAGGTTGTGCACAAATATGCAGCTACGAAAGACCGGGCAAAGTCACTCTATAAGGCAGGTGTTTCAATAAGAAAATACATTAAAAGTCGTTACTTGTAATTGTAACTTGCTCTTATACAGCAAGCGGTGGACTAACTTGACCTTTCACTCACGACTTAACCGATTTCCTAATATTGACTTTGGAGACATTTGTATCGATGCACTATTATTACTAAGAAAAACACAAAAACATCTCCAATATCTTAAAAACAACCCTCTACGTGCCATTTGACATGCAGAATTTTTGTTATGATTCTTTTTTTTTGATATTTTATATCAAAAACAATAAACAATATTCTTTACTACGATTTCCTCCTTAAGTCCCCGAGCCATGCTCCATGGCACGTACAACAAATTCAAATTTCTCTTCGCATGGCTTTAAACGAGTTTTCCAAATTAACGCGAATTTTTAGCAGTCATGTGACTCAGAAACAGAAGAAGAGTTTTAATTAATGGACTAATAAAAAACTACGAACTTTGATATTCTAACTGAAACTAGTTTTACACCTTTTTAACGGAATGCCAAGAGGCGACCGCGGACGTGATGAAACGTATGTACTACAGCCAGGAAGAAATGTGCTTTCCACGATAAGTATATGTATAGTATATCGTGGGTATATTTTATAAGTTTGATGACTCTTGCTTATGGTGACATAGCCTTGATTAACCTTAGAATAAGCAATTTTTATGATAATTTCACATAGTTTATATTTAGTCTATACCAAGCCTATAGAAATACTGCAACAAAAGAAGATGATTTATTTTGTAATGCATGCGATATTCGATTGTTATATGGCCTATAGCTAAGTATTGATACAAAAATACATGGTATTGATCGTGATGATCCTTTGATCCTTTTCAACACTCCCAATTCACAATTTCGTTCAAAGTCTTATAAAATTTATCACCTCCATTCAAATCTCTTATTATCATAGTTATTTGCGTTATTTATAGCCTCTATTCAAATCTCAATGCTTTAGACTACCTCAGACAAGTTCTGAGAAAAAATTATGCTGATTGAAAAATATACAATAGAAGTTATCACGTGCTAAATGTGTATAAACAAAATCTTCGAATTGTTCATATTTAAATCATCATCAAATGAGTAATTCACTGCAAAAATAAATCAAAATTAAAATTATTCGGATATTATTATGTGGAACAAGATCTAACCGTAACTAACCCTTTATTTCCGTTGGACAGCCAACTAGGAAGATTGGCTCACTTTAATCAATTTAAGTTTGGATCACTTTAATCCTGTCTATCACGATCCCATTTAAAATTATATACTGGAACGTTAGTAGGCTATATACGAGGGTGATCTGAAAAGTTTCTGACCTCAACATGAAGATGGCAGCACTTGTCATTAAAAGCTGGTAAATGTAGTTGTGCATCTTTTGACAGTTACTCACCAAAGTTTCAGCCATTTTGGACGCGCAAATGAAGTTTTTAAGAAAAACTTGAAACAGTCTGTAATATATGTCAGATTATGACATTAAAATTATCTCCGGGTAAATTGCTTTAATGGTACTATTAGGAGAGGTCACGATCAAAGTCATTTCGGTGATCATCAACTCGTTGATATAAAATGAGAGAAGGACGTATCCACTAACTCTCTTGCAGAACCAAAATCCGGATGTTCTTTTGACTAGTAAAACTAAACAAAGCGAGATGTACAAAATGGATTGCAAAGATTATGTGGTAATTAAGCGTGATCGACCAAATTCCATACTAGGCGGAGTCCTGTTACTATTAATAAAGACCTCCTTGAAACATAAAATCATGTATAGCGTTAGAAGTGTGTGTTATACACATTCCCCTGTCTAGTGACAGAAGATTATATTTAATAGCGGAGTACGCACCCTAAACAACTAAAGCAAAATTATTTGTAGAGGAAATGAACTCGCTCTTTCAAATCTTCAATTGGAGTCGGAGCAAAAGTTTTATTGTTGTCGAGATTATCTAAAGAAAGCGAGTCTTGGAAATCTGAGAATCGAACAATAAATAATCGAATTCAGTGAAGATTGCCCAGCGAACGATATACCCGAGGCCCAAGTAAACTCGACGTTCATTGGGAAAAATCTGGAAAACGACAGTGGTGTATCTAATACCTAAAAAAGGTAAAGACAAAACTAGCCCTGCCAATCTCAGGTCAATAAGTTTGCTGCCGAATATCAGCAAGGTTTTTGAAACAGTCATTAGTAGATCATTAACCAAATGGGTTGAGGAAAAGAAGATAATTCCCGATAACCAGTTCGGCTTTAGGGCAGGACATGACACCATTCATGCCGTGTCCAAACTGGTATCAGACATACACTGGAACTTCCTGAAAGGCCAGTGTACAGGAGCATGCTAGATCAATTTTGAGAAGGCATTTGATACATTATGGATCGAAAGTCGTCTCAACTAACTGACCGGACCTCAGCTATACATGATTTACAATATGATTTCAAAGAAGAAGTTTGTCGTCAAAAGTGGAAGCTTCACATCAAATAGGGTCTTTGACATAAAAAATGGTCTGCACCAGGGTGCAGTAAACTTGCCGCTCTTATTTATTATCTTTGCGAGTGAATTAATAATAATAATAAGTATGCGGATGACTTGATTGTGTACAGGACGAGGGCGAACCGAACCGGGCTGGATATATTGGAAGTGAAATACCTTGGGCTTTGGTTGGACCGATACCTATATTTCAATAGAAAAGTAAGTGCTGCTCTTGCCAAGGCAAACAAGGCGTTTCATATGACCAAAATGCTTTTTTACATCAGAAACCTAAGCTAACGGGTCAAAGTGATCTGCTATGAAGCCTTGGTCAGACCAATCTTAACTTATTGTTGTCCTGAATGGTTCAACATATCTCCTTCTTATATGGGAAAGCGTCGGGGCTTAAGGGCGTTCTAAAGCTTGTATCGATCACCCGAATTCACAACATTTCACGTCAACAATATTCTTTGCGATAAGGCATCTGCTAACAAGATCGACAACTTCATAATCAAGTTGATTCGAGGTCACATTGCTAGAGCGACGTAGAGCAACAATCCTCATATTCGAGGAGCGTTCTACCCGAACTCTGAATACCACAAAGCAGCTTGTGAACGCGGGTTTATCCCTCCAGAAGCTTTTTTTTACCTAAATTCCAAAAAATTGGTTCAGGATGATTCGGAGGTGCCCCTCCTATATCACATGTATCGCAATGCTTGTGACAAGAGTGTGCGTACTATTGAAAAGGCAGAGAGATGCAGAATCTCCTGAGGTTCAGCACGTGAATCTCAGAAAAATATAACAAGAGGCCTCCAATGCCAGTAATTTGTACTGGTGGCTAAAAGATCCCCATAGTTGGGTTTTTGCTCTCTCTAATTAAGTTACAGGATATTTTCGAATGCATGCTAGTTTTAAAAGATTTGCTTAGTACTTAGATAGGGTTTAGTTCTAGTTTCTACTTGGTAATGAATCTAGATTTAAGTAAGACTAGGTTAGTGGAGCGAGCTAGCAAATTAAACTATCGTAGGCAAAACCGATTCAACACAAAACCGAATAGCAGAGTATGCACTCTCAAACATAATGTGACTTGTACCGATATGTTCGAGGTGTTCAGTGCATTAATAACCCTAGAATTCTTCATGACCATATCCAGAAGCATTCCTCCTAGAACCTACATTCAGCAATCTGATTTGATCTGACGACCGGCATTTATCAGATTTCCTGTGTTTTTTGAATAATTCCTACCAATATCCCTTTCGATTAATTCTTTGTCGTTTTCTATCTAGCTGGATATATTTTAAACTCTTTAAGCCACATTTAAACTATTTAAACCACATGGATGATGTCTATCATTGCAGGCAGACTGTGTTACGAAATAACATTTTACTGTATTCATTCTGAATGTGAGATTCAAAGAGCTGAGTAAAAACTTCTTTACTACACCAATTTAAAACATCAACAAGTTACACTAATTTAGTTGATTAATTAATTTCAATTAAGATTTTCAACAAGTATTTCAACTTTTCCATAATTATTCCAGTAATCTTAAGAAAAAGACTTTAATGTGGTTAATGAAATTCAAATATCAAACAATATATTTTTATCTAAATTGGTAAAGACTTTTAATATTAGTCCTCAAGGTCGCCCATACACTTTATTTTTATTAAATCAATTACGCAATAATTAATATTTATAAAAATGTTAAAAGAATAAATAGATTAAAAGAACAATTACTTTAGAAAATGGAAAAAAATAACCATAATTAATGGAAAACAAAAAAGCTAAATCGATCATTGACGTAAAAGGTTCATTTATATCCAGAATGTCTATGATAGAAACGCAGTTATAAATAAATTATATGTATATAAATAAAGATTCTATGATTAAGTTAATGATAAAATAAAATGCCATTTAGATGGGCGTAAGCTATTTGAACAAGACCTTTCACTAAGTTAACTAATAAAACCACAATGAGGTAAAATTTTTGTGTTAAAACTTCCGCCGAAATTCCCTGATTATACAAGTTTTGTGAATGATGTATTTCTTGAAAAAAATATAAAAACTGCTTATTATCCGTGGATTAGGATTATAACATGTGGTTTAATTAGAAAGTTTTATTATATTTTAATTGAGGAGGAAACAACCTAGTTTTTATCTTTTACATAAAACTTATATAAACAAAATAGTTGTATAAACTCTCCCCCAAAAAATTGATTCAATTCACTGACCCCATACATCATTTAAGTTAACATCAGAGAAAAAAACGAACCACTTGACCGTGAACCAGCTCCAATAGATATTTAAAAATCATTGAATTGATATTATACAGAGACAAAATTGTTTCTAGAAAATGCATAACTTTCATTTTTTTATTCAATAGAAGAAGCGCTATCGTCATTACAAATAAAAAATATATATATACAACAGCATATCCGACCACCTAAACCACTAATATATACCTTGTCAATAAAAAAATGTTTGATTCAGATTTCATAACTTTTAAAAACGACCAAAACCACACACAAAATATATCGAATTTGAATAAAAAAAAATCCATTTCCACACCTAGAGGAAAAAACCATTTTTCTTATCAGTTTTGTGTATTTGCAGAAGACGCGATGACGACGATGATGATTTTTTAACGTCTTTACGCCTGTATATTTTATAATCAATTGCAACACGACCATGAACCAAAAAAATCTCATAATGGAAATGAATTTTGGGACAGAGTTTAGGTCTGTTTGGGCATCTGCTCCAGCTCAACCTGCAGCACAAAATCTGATGATACACGACTCAATGAATTGACTCAACTCCTCTCATACCCCGTTTATGACTAGGTCGAAAAGTTGAGTCGAGATTGAGTTGAAATTTCGACCATCGTATATGAAGTTGAGTTGAGTTCACTTTGGGTTAAAATAGAGTTGAATTGATATCAAAACATAACCTCAAATTTTTGTGTAAAATTCTCATTTATAGATACGTAAAAATTTAGAATGAAATAATTTATTTTTCCTGTACCAGCAAAAAAAATCGAACACAAAACTAACGCCGAATGCGGACTTCACGCATAGCAAACAAACAAGATAAATCTCACTTTAACCCAATTTCAACTCAACCTGTGTATATGAGGTAAAATATCAACTCGATCCAGGTAGGAGAGCTGAGTTGGGTTGAGTGGACCCAGTTTCAACTCGACATCTGTTTATGACTGGGTTGAACCCGGGTTGAACCTGGCTTGAACCTAGTCATAAACGAGCTATCAAATCTTCACTCTGATCTCTCTCCCTTGGACAATCAATGACGTAGGAATTGAATCAATGCATTGTATCATTTCATTACCCTTGTGCTACAGGTTGAGCTGGAGCAGGTCGTCGAACAGGCCTTTTAACATAACACTATGAAAAAAATGAAAAAATATGCATAAACAACCCAAATACAACATTTATAAAATCGCATTGTAATTTCGGTTACATTGTATAGATTTACCATTACCATTCACCCTAGAGCAATACTCCTTAAATATCACTGAAATAATACCTTAAAACACGCGCTCCCTGATTTGCGCTAGACTAGACCAATTAACATACACGTTCATATTTCCTTTTATTTTTTTCGTTTTCGTTGAATCAGTTGACTTTTAAGTCAATTATTCACTGTTCGGACAATACCACAAAAATCGAACGCGTAAAGAGGGGCGGCAATGGTTCGTCTGTTGTAAAGTGCCTCCAAATGCTCTAATTAATTACAAACAAAATTGGAACGGCGCATGTGAAATTAAGAAAAGAAGACATCGACTAGCCCGAAAAGCTCTAAATCTTCCCCTTAACGTTTTACATGTATAATTAAAAATAAAAAGATAATATTAGTAGTAAAAGACTTACTTTGTTATTTTTAGAAATTTCGCGGTTTCACATATATGTAAAAATAAAATTATATGTAAGTAGCACACTGACGAATTTTAAAATTAGATCATTAATAAAATAGGAAACAATTTTGTTTCTCCTAAAAACAATTTTATAAAATCACTAAAATAAGTAATTTCACATTCAAAATCAAAATCACCACAAGTTTCTTCAGCACTTTCTTTTTAATATTTCATCAAGAGAAGCAAGAAAGTTTAACATAGATATTCACAATTAATAATTCACTTCTCATGACTCAGTAATTCAACTGTTTTAGGGAGAAATTTTCTGATCCCACCCGAATAGTTATATAAAAACTTTAAAAGAAAAACCACACACTTCACTTATTGGTAAAAAAAAAAGACTAAGTTCGAAAGCGATTATAATATAAAAACTAAACCGCGTTTAAGACCAAAACTATATAGTATGTATATTTTTTCAACTGTAACGGATGTTCCAGTCACGACGATGTCTATGACAAAACTGAGGTATTGCACTGCATGAAGAAACTTTTAATATCCCTCGAACGATCGTCACCCATCCAGCACTTCCCATCTCTTGGGAAAAAGCTTTTGCACAATTTCTTTTTTCCCAAACAGCGTCTTCAACAACATAAAAATATGTCGGCTGCTTGCTTGACCAGATGATGAGGTATATAGCGAGATGTATAGTAAGACCCAGCCAGAGATCTCAATCTAGGCTCAGCATTGCTTACGACAGTGTGCCAGGTTTATAACGTGGGTTACCAAACTCCAGTTTGTCTCAGCCAAACTCGTAGTCTATCTACGTGATCATTTATTATTCATCGTCATAATTGAGACGTAACATTTTGCCATACTGAAAACTCGGTTAAACGATAACCAAAAAAACTTTCAAAATTTTAGTCATCATCATCATCATGCTGTCATGCTTAGCAGTGCATAAAGGTTGAAATGAACTCCAAACATCTTTGATCGACCTTACCCTGCTGTACGGAAGCATGCAATATGGTCAATTGGATCTCGGCGTCATATTCTTAGTAGTGACGTAACTGCCGACTACGAATGCTTTAAGTATAGACGAAAACCGGGCAGTGAATCTCAAAGTATTTGCTGGTCATATCTAGCGAGCTGATCATGTGGATTTGAGGAGTCTATCAGTGTTCACCCGAAAGCTCGGATCTTGTTCCAACTAAAGGAATGCAAGAGTGAAAATGAATATTTTATTAAATATAGTTTAATTTCACGTAGATTGCTTGCATAGTTCAATTTACAAAGTTTTTTTTATACAATAGAAAATGTTCATCTCAAAATTCCAGATTGAATTTACTCTAAAAGTAGTGGTGAGATCATTGACGCATTAAAGAAAGTTTACGGAGCGCAGTCGATAAGCAATAAGAAAGCTTTTCAACTATTAAAGTAGTTCAATTAGAACATAGAAAGGAAGGGTAAGGTGATCTTATCTTATCTCAGGATGACCATTAACCTCAACCGATGAGCATATGTCTGCAGAACTAAAAAAGATATTTACATCGTAACCGAGGGTACATGGATCTGCCAATACTGGGTCGAGTCCAAGATGAAATTTAAGTCGGAAAGATCAGTTAAGAAAATTATGGCGACATCTTGCTAAGATTTGAGAGTTTGAGATTTCTTAACCTTTTCGTTGGGCCAATTTTCTTCTGTATGTTCATTAACGATCTTCATTTAGTAGTAAAATATTCTATGGTACATAAGACAATGTGCAACTTTATTTATCTGGACCAAAAGAACAAGCTCTCTGCTGACTTGCCCATTTGCTGAACCTTACTCCACTTAAACGTGCCCATTGTTAAAGTTATACTTCTTTATGCGCGGTTTGAAAATATTATGAGGGTCAATTTTTAGGAATGTGAGACACAGGAATCCGAGGAATGCGTAACACAAAAATCCAAGCAATTCACAACGCGGACGATATGGGCAAGCATTTCAACTTCCATACTTTATATATTAAGTTTATTATGGGCATGGCGAGCGTGTTTTTATCCCGAGGCTATGATGTCCGAGTATTCAGCTAAGCGAGGATTTAGGTTTTTTGTGGGCATAAGAAGATTCGTAGTGTTTAAGGCACAAACAAATTGGCCGCGTTAAACTCTCGGTGCTTTTATTTTTGTTTTGCTGACTTACATTTGTCAGAGCTATTTTATTTACCCAGTGGGAAATTAATCAAGCGCTGCCAAAAGAAGCAAGAATGTAGGGCTTCTAGTTCATTTCTTATGGAAGCTATCTGGAAGCACGCATTCTATACTCTCATTTTTTTGCTTTGTTTTTTTTTAAGTTTTCTCTTAATCCCCTTATTTGGGGGCATGAAAGCTTCCCAAGAGTTTCGATTGCGCTTCTTCAACAACAAAAGATAAGCGCTTCCCCAGCGGGAAATTAGGTAATGCTTCCGGTAGAAAGGTATAGGGTAAGCCTTCCTTGAAAGTAATCTGTAATGCAAAAGTAAGCAGTAGGCAACGTCTGCTTCTTAAGGAAGGCAAGGGTAAGCTGAAAGTAAGCAATTGCCTTCTGCCTTACCTTACCAGTAATGTAGAGGTAAGCAAAGCTAGTGCATATTTTTGCCTTACCAGTAATGCAGTGGTAAGATAAAGCTGGCTTATACCTTACCTCCCTAGGACATCAATGTAAAAAAAGAAATGAAGTGGGTTTCCTAAAGTAATGCTTCCACGCATTACCAGGAGTACTTACAGAACGCAAGTTGAAGCCTTATTTTTCCCGCTGGGTCGCTCTGATGTCATGCCTGTGTTAAAAACAAGGAATTGGGATATAAATAAAAAGCGAATTGGCATTCCTTTTCAGCGCTTTGGAATCTCCACTAAGCCCGTCTTAAGACCCTTGTAGTTAGGTCTAATGAGTCGACTAGTAGATGATTTTATTTAGGATTAGAATCCGATATAACCGACAGTCCAGTCCAACCGGCTTCCACCTGCCAACGCACGAAAATAAAAAGAATCTAATAAATTGTTAAATTAAAATCACACCAAAGAAGTATTCCTTCCTTGTTTTTTCTATCGTTGTTAGATTGGAGTTCGAAGCAAATACACCTATTGCCCAATAATAATGTCTATTGTAAATGAACGAATACGTGGACCACCTTTAAATTTTAAAAACCTAAAATTCTTTGATCTTAAACCGGCTTTAAATCTCAGCTTTTGGTCATGTTCACTGTGCACGGTGAGACCCCGAGTGTAAAACTTTGTAGCAAGACTTCTAAAACTTCAAGTACGATTGCATATTTACAGGAACGAATTTGAAATGCAGTTTTTAATAACGAACATTGATTATCTATAAGTAGATACCATTGATTATCTATAAGTAGATACGTAACCTTGTTTGCGGGCTTTGGACATAGATGGCGTTACTTACACTGATATCAAAAATCCATGTTAAAACTGAGACTCAAGAGCTTTCGAAATATATAAAAGCTGTCTATCGGTTTCGCTGCTTATATACATTGAACTTTTGAATTCATGTATATAGCAATCGCATGAATTGGGATACTTGCGATTGCGCCTGCCGTTCTTTGAGACAAAATTTTCGGAATTTTTGTTGTTGTGTTATTTAAAAACGATTTTTCAGGTTTAGGGAAAAATTTAGTCGTGGAAGATTTTTATTTTTTTTTATTTTTTTATGAAATCATATTTTTTTGTCTGCAGGTGGATACCGTGCCGCAAATTTTAATTTCTGCTTTGTACAGAATATAAAATTTTTTCTATTTTCGACCAAAAGTTTAGCCTGAGAAAATTTCAGTAAAAAGTTTTAAATTACATATGGAAGAGGTTTTTATCATATCGAGCCCTTCCCGCCGTTTTATCGTAACCGACAAAAAGTAAATTTTACAGGGGAAGGTTTTTTTTACTTATTTTTGTATATGTTATTTATAATGGGCTGAAATTAGTTAGGCTAATTATTTTATTAGTTAGGCTAGTTTATTATCCGATTAATGTCAAAATTGGTGGTATGTTTCGAAGGTTAAATTAACGTCGTTTGCGGTAAAAAACGAATTTTCGAAAAAATGTCGCTTACGATAAAACGGCGGGAAGGGCTCGATATAGTATCCCAGGCAATGAAGTATTTTGCATCACCATTAAGATTTAATGTTTAATGATATGGGAAAAGTAAAATCTTTCTTTATGTAAAACCATTCCATGCTAAACTGTCGCACTTTACTCCAAAAGAATATTTTAAAATTTATAACGCACCAGGAATTGTAAGTGCTTTAATAAGTTATAATAAGTCTTGTGCACTCTCTTCCACACCACCTAAGAGGTCGAGTACAGGGCGCATTTTTTTATATCGTGGTGTCCCCAGTAGGCATAATTCACGGCTTTCAATCAAAAAGATCCTTTCACATTCAGGCATTGCTTTGGATTTAGGACCTTGGCTATAATGATAGATACACATAAATATATCATCCTGAAACTGTAAAACAATTGAATCCTTCTTTCCAAAATTTACAGACAGCATAATAGGGACAGGCTGAAGTGTACTATAAACCGGCTTTACTTAGTATTAACTAGTTTTGTTAATATTCATCCTCTCATCTTTACAATTTTTCCGCAACTGCTTGTACAGGGTCTGTCACGTATGCTAGGACTCCTAATAGTTGGCGCTATAAAATTTGTAAATAGAGTATTACTAACACCCTATATGTAACAAATCAAAGGCTTTACTTCCCAGCGGGAAAACTAGCGAGGGGTTACTCAGGTAACCCAAGAATTCATTAATGATTTGTGTAACCGCTTACATGGTAATTGAAAAATTCTACTGCAAAAGCAAAATGGAGGTCTTTACATTGTAATGGCTAGGTAAGCGACTAGGTAATGACTTGTGAAATACTTTCGTTGGAAATGTGATGTGCTTGTATTATTCTTTGTCTTGTCGAAGCCTCCCTTCTTGAGTTTTTTCCGTCCTCCAAATTCGTTGAATGCAATGAAATGCAATGGTAATTTTGGATAGTAATGTTTTTAATGCTAAAAAGGGTAGCCAGAATTTTATTCTGCGTGCCATACATGGTAATCTATGTATTCACTTAATACACTTCACCTCTGAAATAAGTCCTCGTTTGTAATGCCTACAGTAAGTACTTACCGCCATAGGACATCCCTATGTAAAAGTAAGCTATTATTTCATCACAAAGGTAATGGGTCCATCTCATTATCACCTCGCTTACCTAGCCATTACATTTCCCGCTGGGTTGTAAAAACGGAGAATATTTAAACACTTTTATCAGTTTTATCCCGTAAACTTCCGAAGTTATCGTCGAAGGCGAACTGACAATCAATAAATCTTGGTGCTTTCTGTGTAGATCAACAAATTACTTGCTAAACATACAACATTCTATCGCCACTATCTCAGTACCATCGAAATAAACCCTCTCCTGACTGCACGGCAATCTTATTCCCTCAGCACCAAATTAGATAACTCGTCTCACTCCTTCCACCTGCAGCCCTCTTTTCGGGCACTCTACAAAATAGGAATTCGTTTCTAAAAAGAACAACAGAATTCCTCGTCAATTCCACCTCCCAACGATCATAATGGTTAACCTATTCCACCCTTGTACTAATCTTACTGCAAGACAATGAACCATGATATGACAAACTAAATAATGGACTAGTTGTGCAAGAGTTATTTTGGGAAATTTGTTCAAAAATCGTACATTTTTCAAGTTTTTTTTTTGATTTTGATTTGATTCAAGGGTGGTTGACCGCATTGAAAAAGAGATTATAATAAATTTTCCAATTTATTTTTGATATTATTTCATCAAAAATAAAATTTAAACACATAAAAATATTTGAATCATTTTTCAAATACAACCTGTATCTAGGGGTGGTTGAAAATGACTTATTTCTTTTTAACAATACCAAGCAACCAACCTGCAACCCGGTAGCAGCAACAATTACCCAAAACGTAGAAAAAAGGCTGCTGTATAACGTTTATTTTTAAAATATTACTTTCCCTTTAGTTTTATCCCCTTAATGCTTGATAAAATTTGGCTAGATTAAATAAAAATCAACCACCTTCGCAAATAAATATAAAAAAGAGTGCATTTTATATTTATAAGGGTGACAAACATATTTTATTGCAGTCTTAAAATTTCCTGCTGATTTTCATAATCAGCCACCAAAAAATATAAAGAGAAATAGTTTCAAAACGATGTTTCGACACCCCTCCCCCTCCCATTCCTTTCCGTTGCAAATGGACTTTTCGCTAATTAATGCAAATAAGTCTCATAAAATCAGAAAGTCCGAAAACTGAAAAATCATGAGATTCTATATCTCAAATTTGTATACGGCACCGCGCCCCAGCCAACTTCATTTTAATGTTCCAAGAAAATACCTTCTTATGTACACTTTATTTACATCATCCATAACCCTCAGCTTTTTTATTATGTATTATCGAAACTCCAAACCAAAGCTTCCAAATCTTGCAAGTTTTACCGAAAGAACAAACCGCAAAAAGAAAGCAGACGCTAGCGCCGCCAAACATCAACACCCGCCATCCTCGCAGGTCCCATGATTACGCATCTACTTATAGATAATCAATGTAACGAATTAAAATAAAAAAATTATAAAGTTATAAAGTCCTATAATTAAATATAGTGTCTAAAATATAATATCGTATCTACAAAATGCAAACAATTCAAAGAAACATTTTCACAAGAAAATGGCAAAGATGAGAATTGTGAAACAGTTAAAAACAGATGAATTATTTTTGAGTACAAGTAAAAAAATTAAATTAATTTCTTACCTGTAGATAAAACTTAGTCTTTACTTTACTGTGTTCTTTAATAGGTTGTTTCCATATTAGCTGATATGGACAAGATTTCAGGAAAACCACAAAAAAGTGCGCGCTACAAACTACTACAAAAGCAAATATTCCTTCAGTTTAATCCATTCAAATTAAATGGCACAATAAATAAGAAAATGAAAACCTTTTATTTCACTTAGAATAAAAAACAACCATATAAACAATTATTAATTATTATATATAAAGATAAAAATATTTATGAACTTTGTTGATTTGTTTTGCACAAACACCATTTCCCTTGGTATCTTTCAAAGGTGAAATGTCACTGTTAAATCCAGCGATTGCGCATTAGTGACTTTTAAAATAACTTTATTTTGAAGGTAAAGAAATATAGAATAATAAATAAAAATATAATACTAACATTAACAATTAATAATATTCCTAACTTTTCAACTTTTCATAGTTACGGATATTAATTATCAAAAAAATTTGTTTTAGAACGAAAGTGCTTCCATCTTTTTGTCAAGAATAGAAATACTGTACAATTTTGTAAAAGATTTAAAGAAATTGTATACTGGCATTTTTCATGTAATTTGGTAGTTTATTTTGGTGGAGTGGTTTTAAAGTGAAATTAATTACAGGTAATTTATTGAAATTCAGTAAAAAAAATAAAATATTTAATAACTTCTGTTGTAATTATGATATTGGTACTGGTATTACTTAGTTTTAGAAGAAATAATTATACCCAATTTCATAGTAGAAGTATTAGTCATAAACGGTTGATTAAGAGAAGGGGAGGCTCTAACTGCATTTTTGGTAAGTTAGACTATCCATCACTCAGTCTTTACATCAAAAATTAAGTAGAATAAGACAAACGTCCTATGAAATGGTTCAGACAATGTAATTTTTTAATGATAAACAAACTTAAAACGAATTTGAGAACTCGCAACCTTATAGTTTCTCATCTTGATGGTCTTTCGAGGGCACTATATCAAAACTTTTGTTGCGCCTTGTACACGAGCAACTAGAGCTCCTAAATGGGCAAAACGTTTTCGTCCAAGTTTATACAGCAGATGTTGCCATCGTTGTTAAAAGGCGTCTGCAGCAGGCATAGATATATGAATACCTCGATGGAAAGTCATCGAGTGGCTGTCGAAGCCAAGTCCGTCCGTCATTTTGGTAGAATCTACTTTCTTTTCCTGTGCTTGAGTTTCGGTTTTTATTTCAATAATTTGATGTTATAATTACATATATATGTTCGAGTCATGGGCCTTTAACTGTTAACTAAACTCCCAGGGTTTATGAACTGTCGAAATCTATAGTTGCTTGATGTTCTCGCTGTTACGTTTGTCGGCTCAGTGGTGAAGCACAATCAAATATCTCCTCCGAGTTGACCATGATGGCATCCTTTTTTTCTATTTATTTCTCATTCCTACCATCTTCTTCGCCTTCTTCATTCTCCTACCGTGACTTCAGCAACATCAATCCTGAGTGGTTTTTAACGTGGTTTTTATGACGTCCTCTCTTCTGCCTGTGCGCTTGGGTGTTCCTCAAGGCACGATTCTAGATCTTCTTCTTTTTTCCCTGTACATCAATGATCTTCCCTTCTATCATTGACGCCTGTTCTTTTCATATTTATGGGCTAAGGAAGGCTATGACAGGAGGAATCAGGAATGTAAAGAAGGAAGAAAAAAGAAGGAAAAGTTATGTAGGGAGGGAAAGTGGAAAACGCGAAGGTCCGTGGGGCTGCCGGGATTTGAACCCGGGACCTCTTGGATGATAGTTAGACGCCTTGCTCCCTAGGCTACCGAGGCCCCCAAGAGACGAACTTTGCCGGGATAGGCTTTTCCCTATACCCCGAATAATTGGGAACCACGCTAGATACAGGACACCCAGATCTTTGTGGGCGTCATAGAAACGATGTCAGGACATTTATTGGCCTTCCTGAATTACCATTTATTGTGCATAGGACGATCGAAGGACCCAACCTATAGGCTTTGCCTTGAGAACGATGAGTCTGCTCTTCATGTTTTTTGAGTGCCCGCAAGGTCCCTGATTGGACAGTGAAGTCTAAGCGGACTGTTGAAGCTGTTCAAGCGGTCTGGCTTACGAGTAAATGGGTGTAGTACGATAAGCTAAGCGGGTAGCCACGGAACTTTTGGACTCAAAACCTCAGAAAGAAAAAAGCTATGAAATTTTTGAGATCTATAAGCGACTGCCAAATAAATAAAGTGTGACCAATCATCATTTGACAGTCTATACGGGAACAAATCATAGAACAATACCCCATATTTATTCAAAATTACTTTATTTGATAGAAAAATAAATTAGATATTAAACAACAAACTAAAAATATCGTCTTATTGTCTAAATCACTTCCATTAATATTTATAAAAACAAAATCAATTAAACTAACAAAAAAATTACTTAACAGAATTCAATTTCCATTTTAATAAGAAATATGCTAAAATTCTTGTAACCACAACCGTAATACTTAAAGCAGCAAAATCATTCCAGAATTGATCTCCTCTCATAGTGATTTCCGATAGGAACTTAACAGGATATCTGAGATAAAACAAAAATTCATAAGTAATTACCAAATGCAAAAATAAATGATTTTTATACTTGTAGTGGCAGTAATGTGTAGCACAGTCTAAAGTAGTTCGATTTTCTCCATAAATTGCTCCTACATATCCCTCTAATCCGTATCTTAAATATGATATATGACTGCCCCATTTAAGGTAGCCTGGGAGATCTCGTAAAGTTACACCAAATCCGGCAAACATCATCATTGGTATTGTGGAGACGGGAGCAAAGAATGTGCCGTTCTGTTATAGGAGTTAAGAATTGGTATGAAAACTACAAAAATATTGTTTAATAGTAAAACACTTACCACAACACCACACCATCCTCCAATCATAAATCCAATACTCTGTCCGACAAAGACCACAAGAACACTTATGGAGAAGAACATACCGAATCTAAACCATTCTAGCGGCTGGGAACTTAGTAAATATATTATTACAGAGAATATCAGGCAGCAAAACATCTGCAATGAACAAAATATAAATTATGTAAGTAGATTTTAAGTTTTTTTAGGACAATGAAAATAAATATAACTAACCGAGATCGGCAGGTCCAATAAGTTGATTGATAAGAAATAGGCTTTCAAGGAATACCATCTGTTGAAGTGTTCCTTCGTTAATATGGACATTTCCAAGGGGACTGAAATGAATATGATAGAAATCAGCGTTTTGCTGAAAATGAATATTAATCAACAAACTTACAAGTCAACACTGTTAGCATCATTGTCGTCATGGAATGATGAATTAATATGGCAAACATTAAATTATAATTATCCAATACTCTTGAGCCCTCATTGCCCGCATTAATATACAGAAAGCCTAACATAAACGCTAAAAATATATTGACTACTACCCTAAGATGTGTTAAAGTCGTATCGCGCTTCGCTTTAATAATCCCACGTTGAATGAGAATATACAATTGTGTACAGAACGAGGTGGCCGTAAGTGATTGGCCTCGTGATTTCTTTGGCTTTGGATATCTGCGGATTAGAGTTTCCGCTCGTATCAATTTGGTAGGATCTTCAAACCAGTCTGTTACTACACCATTCCCCATTGCTTTGACTAAAATATCAATTTTATCGCGACCATATTCCTCGCATGCTAGTTCAATTACTGAAATGATAAAAAAAGGAACAATTTATAAATGATCTAAAATTGTATCAACTGCAGTACTTACTGTAATCGGCAGGATTATGATAAACTGGACACCGCAATTCTACAGATTGTAGATATGGAACCAATTTATTTGTGCTACCTTGATAGACACATTCACCAGCAGCTAACACATAGACTTGATCGAACTCTTGGAAGAGCTTGGCTGAAGGTTGGTGGATTGTGCAAATAATTGTTCTTCCTTGACTTGCCAAAATTTTTAATAATTCTATCACTTTGTTGCAGGAGTAACTGTCAAGACCACTGCCGAAGTAACATTCAGAATATTAAAAAAAATTGCAAAATAGTGATTATTTTTACAAAGTACCTTGTTGGCTCATCAAGAAACATAATTGTAGGATTATTAACCATTTCTAAGGCGATGGACAAGCGTTTCTTTTGACCACCAGACAATCGTTGGGTTAACGTTCTATCATGTTCATATAGACCTAGCAGCAATAAAATATCTTCTATCTACATTGGAAAAGATTACGAGGTAAGAGGATTCAATTTGTGAATACCAAGGCCATAATTACTCTTGCTTCCTTATCATAATCTGATACACGTGGTCCCAATTTCAATCTGGCAGCGATTTGCATATTTTCTAGAACTGTTAGTAGCGGCTGCAGCCGATCATCTTGAGTGATATAACATGACATTCTTCTAAAATCATCTGGAAATAAAAAAATCATTTTATATTTATGTTCTAACACAAAATTTAATTTGATTTACTTAAATCTCTCCTTCTGCCATTAGTGTAAACTGAACCTTCTACACCAGTTGTCCTAAATCCAGATAGGACATCTAAGAGTGTAGATTTGCCAGCTCCAGATGGACCCATGATGGCGATAAGTTGTCCTCCGGGGAATTTTCCACTAACATTATGGAGAATTTCTTTGGTTCCTGAAATGAAAGGCAAACAAAAGTGTTTTTAGTTATTATTTGTTTAGTTATTATTTGTTATGTTTTTTTATGTGGTTATAAATGGGGACCCGCAGGGAACAAAACTTGAACCGAGGTGACTTTGGTTGTTGAATTCAGCATTTTCAACCAATACCAGATCGACTGACCAAAGATCGCGGCTTAAATATTACTGAAACCGCTTTAAAATGGTTTTAAAAACTTGTCTCGGAACAAAAGCCAGTATAAGTATAAAAAGCCATTTACATTTTGGCCTCTCCTGTAAAATATTCAAAAATGGATTTTGTTTTTTTCTGGTGTTCCTCAAATGCTGTTTTATATTTTACTACAGGTATTGGACACACCGTTTTGGTACTTTCTCTCACCAAGCTAGGGCCGAGGGATATCGAATCAGAACACTTTCTGCGCGTCTGTTTTTGATGTTCTAAACAAGATTGATGACTAACCACGCCCAATGGTACTTGATTTGGTCGAAATTCGATCTACTGAATTCGCTAAATGGTATTCCAAAGTCAACCATTTGTTCTCGTTCACTGAAACAGATGGGGATGTGTTGCAAGTTTTGCTTTTCTATGTTGCAGTTTAAAGTTCAGGGATCACCATTTGTACTACCGGTTTGTCATGTCGTTGGTCACATTATGGTACAATGTCTAGTAGTAAACTTATTTGGAAGGGTAGAATAGGTTTGGGGCTATGAGGAGTCCGGAAGATGTTGAATGAAGTGGCGATGAAATCCAGCGCTTGAACCACGGTCGTATAGACAGGTCTGGGAACTCGCTCACCATCCCATAGAGTGAAGTGTGAGCGTTTCAGTTGGACTTTGAAGTAGTTCTTGAATTGATCACTGGCGGCGCAGTAGTCTAAGTAACAAATTTCGACCATGTGCTCGCATGCTTCATATCATAATAACATCGTAACTTAGACAAACGAAGTTTCATGGTTATATGGCTGAAAGGCCAGGACCATTGAAAGGCCTCTAAGTGCCAAGCTAGCTCACAACGACTAGCAAAAAAACAACAACAACAACAAGTAACATAGACAAATACGCCATCTGCAGTCTACATCAAGAAACTCCAGTAACGATACGCGAAACGCTCACAGGTTTGAGCAGCGAGTTCCCAGACCTGTCTATACGACCGTGGCTTGAACTCATGGATGTAAAGACTATGATACAATAGAATTTTATCAGGGCGGCGATATTCGTACAGCGGTAGTTGGAGAGACTGCTTCATCGGTAATGGGCCCCCGACATGGGTATCAAATGAAAGAGTATGACGAGTAGAATACAGTAAGCTATGTAACGACATTTTAAATCCAATATGGTGGCCAACAAAAAATGGCGGATTACCTTTTTCTTCACAACCACCCCACATCGAAGATTCAGTATGTAAAGTATTAGCTGGTTTTCATGCTCTTACCAGGTGCGATTACAATCCAAGTTTTTACAGAAAAGCAAACAAGAGGCCTTTTCATGTGATGCGCAAGTTTTATTAGTATCAGAAAGCATTTATTGCTCTTGGAAATGCAAATGTTGAACTTGATTATGTTTTTGAGGTTTTGGAAACACATATGCGTCATTTATATTTTGTTGGTTTCACAAAAAAAATCCATGAACGAAAAGTAAATAACTTACGGTTTACACTATGCAATGAATAATACAAAATGAATGATGTAAATGAACCTTTTTTAACAAAAAAACTAAATAATTTTGCTGATTCAAGTTTGCCACCATCACAGCTAGAACTATACCAACATCTTTTGAGAACTAGAAAAAGGTCGCCGGTAGACCTTTTTGGTCTAAAGCCGTACTGCCTGTCGTGTATGATTTTGTTGGAATCTAGATATTTTCTTAGTCTTCTCTAGATTTTTGTCTTTGTTGATTTTGGAGAGAACAGAAGTAATTGCTGTAGGTTAAAACGTCGCTGGTTTCACTTTTTTTCGGAATGGGCTGAACATGTGCTAGTTTCTAGGAGTTTGAGTAAACCCCGGAAAACTATGATAGGGCGAAAAGTTTGCGCAGAGGCATATTTCTTGAGTACCATCGGGGAAATTTTGTCAGGGCCAGTGGATTTATTGACGTCAAACTCTTTAAGACATTGATTCACCTCGCGAGTCTTGAAGAGAATTCCGTCCGTTGAATGGGCGTTGCCCTCGAGAACCGGGGGTGACGTATCAGTTTCAGGTAAAAAAGAACTTGAAGCGAACTGAAATGCTAATAAATCGGTCTTGGATTGGCTTTCTGTTATCACTTCCTTCTCATAAGTGAACAGGGGGGGTTGTGGAAATGGTAAAATTCTTCTTGATTGAAGATACCAAGGACCAGAAGATTTTGCTGCCTACTTCACAATTTATCATCAAATGCTTTTGACCCTCCTGATTATGGAATTACAGGAGTTTCTCTACTTGATATACTCACGCTGAAGTGACTCGTTTGGAGAGCATCTGTACACTCTATAGGCGGCTTCTATGACTTTAATTGCTTCTCTACATTCCTCATTAAACCATCTATTTGGCCTAGGCTTCTTACATTTGGTAGAATGAGGAATGAACAAACACGTTCCTGCCCATAGTCCTTTTGGGAACTGCACTGGTTGGGGTAGAAGATGGGTATTGTAAATTGGCGCTGACTAGTTTGTGGTCCGAGTTACAAAGGGGTGAGCTCACCACGACGGAGTATCGAATTGGATGTGTTGTAAGAAAAATGTCAAGGAGATTGGCTCCGGGGCTTTCAAAATCCGGAACTCGCGTTACACAGTTCACCATTTGGTGTAAATTAATTAAGTCTGCAAACTTCACATTTTCTACAGATGTTTTCCGTACGACATCCGCTCACATCCGCTAATGTATTACGAATTTCCTTAACAAACACAATGTTTTTCGGTTCTCCACCTAAGCCAAGTTATTAGAAGACGGTAAGAATTCACTCAGTGTTTTTCCAATTAAAGTTTTTATTATTCTAAGTATTTTAAAAGCTTTAATTTTAATTAAAGTTAATTCGAATATAATTAGAGTTAATTACATATGAATATGTTAAAAGACAGCTTGCATCTGCAATTACCAAGTGCATTCACATATCATAAAGCCTCTTAAAGACGCAGATTGAAAATCGCAATAATTTTCCTTCAATTAAAAAAAACTCGATCAGCAATCGCTCCCCGGGATAAGACGGCTAATTAATCTCTTGCATTCTTCCTAAGCGCAACCTACAGATACAATAAATAAAAATCTGCATGACGTGCAACTTGTTATTGGCCTCACCTCTGACCTAACTCTAAAGTAGAAAGATACCTACTCCGTAATCTTGATCATGGCTCAAAGTGTTTCCAGTGCAAGTGGTCAATTTATTTATAAGTGCATAAGTATATATCAATAAAACCGTTTTTTTTTTCTGTTAAGCCAGTTTTTTCCATATCAACAAAATGGAACAAAGTTTATCACTTCGTACATTCGAAAATTAACACTAGCAAAGGTGGCCGAAAAAAAAGATAAAAGCGCACGCGTTCTTAAGAGTTGAATCGCTTCAACTCTCGCCGACCTTTTAGACCTGTTCAAAAAAAATAATACGAAAAAATCAATAAAAAGAAACGACAGAAAAAATATTGTTTACTTGAAAATGCGTATTTATATTTATTTAGAGCGTTAATCGTGAAATTGAAAGATAGCGCGCGGCAAAAACACAGTGTGTGAATATGGGGAAAATATGTCACATTGTGACGTAAGCCGAGATTCATTTCATTGGCAATTGGAATTGTTGGATTTTGGACTTTGGATGAACTTCAGGGGCTGCTCGATAATCGTAACTTCTTTAATCTCCTTTTAATAACACTTTTTTTTATTCTGTATTAGAGTTCGCTTTGTTTTTGTTTTATCTTAATCAATATTTATCGTTGCTTGGAGATAGATTGAACCTTTTACAGTAGCCAATCGTGCGTGTAATAGCTTGTTGCATTACAAGTGTAATAATTTGTAATAATCGGTTATTATTTTTTCTCGTGTTATTGTTATCTTAGATTTTGGGCAGATAATATTGCTTAGAATTTTGAACAGTCATAGTAGAATGATGTAACCGAATTCACAGAGGTAATGTGGGGATCAAAAGATATGTTTCAAAGCGTTCCTGAACTTATTTTTGTACGTCTAGTTGTCTCGTAAAATATTTAGTTCGCCACTTCATGTTCTAGTTACGATGATCGAGATTTAAGGTGTGATTTAAATCTTTTTCTGGTCGAGAAATCATTGAAGTAGATTCTTTACAGAATTCGAGCGGTCAGTCATGTTCTTCCTAAGAAATTCTTTGACTTTGAGTAACTAAATTAATACTTGTTAGAACAAGCTGCTGAACGCAAATGGAGAAGCACCAGACAAGTATCAGATTCCCGTCTACAGCGTAACGATAACACTAGAGAAACATTGGTACATTTGGAAGAATTACAGAGAGCCATACAATCCTTAAAAAACAACAAACCTCCAGGAATTGATAACATCCCAGCAGAGTTGATCAAACAAGGACGCGAAACGCTTTCAGCAGCTATACATGAATTACTATGCTGCATATGGAGAAGCGAAAAGTGGCTGAAGATTGGGAACAAAGAATTATCTGCCCAATACACAAGAAAGGAGACAAATTCAACTGTGGAAATTATAGAGGCATATCGCTTTTAAGCACAGTATATAAAATAATGACAAACATAATTAAAGCCAGACTGGAACCTTATGCCGAAGTAGCAATAAGTGAATACCAAGCTGGATTTTTACCGTCTCCCCTAATGACTTTTTCCCACAAAACGCGATTTACGCCGATCACGATCGGGGAGCACTGCTTCCCAGTCAAGCAAGGCTTAAAGCAGGGTGATGGGATTTAATCTCTGCCTAGAAGGAGTAATTCACAAAGTAAACATTGATGCGAACGCAACCCTGCTTAACAAATCAAAACGATTGGCAGGATACGACGACGACATAAACTGCCTTGCCAGATCACTATATAGGGCTGCAAATAAATGCAGACAAGAGTTAGATTCTAATTCAGTCAAGGGTGGAAAGACGAAGAAGAAATCACACACACCACCTGGGTGGAATATAACTTCGAACGGGTAAACCAATTTAACTACCCGGGGTCGACAATCGCCGAAGACAACGATGAAACGATAGAGGTACAAAGAAGAATAAACGCCGCAAACAGAACATAATTTTCACTACTGCCAGTAATGAAATACAGAGACATCCACAGAAACACCACAATAAGAATCCACAAAGCCATCATAGGTACAGTACCTACGTATGAGTGTGAAGCATGGAGTATATCCCAGAAATCCGCGAAGAAGATGAATATATTTGAGAGGAAAGTGCTCCGAAGGATACACGGCCTAATCAATAAAGACAATGCATTGAGAATACGCTACAATCACGAATTGTACGATCTATACAAAGAGTGTAAACGTTGGGCCGGTCATGCCCAAAGAATGGATGACTCAAGGATACCAAAAAAAGCCTTGTATCTATTACCAGATGGTAAAATACCAATTTGCAAACTACGGCCAAAGTGGGAGGACAACGTTAAGGTCGATGCAGCAAAACTACACAATACATGAAATTGGAGACAAGCTGCGGAGCTGAGAGGCGTTTGGAGGAAGAAGCTGATGGAGGCCAAGGCCATCAATAAAAAGTGTGTTCGATGACTGCTTTCAGAGCTGCAGAGCTGAACAGATGTCAAATTGATGTCAGAGCAGAAAAAATCAAAAAATCATCGAACAAACCTTATGTCTATGACTGAACAGGCGCGGATCCAAGGGGGGGGGGGTCAAGGGGGTCATGACCCCCCCCCCAAACAGCCCGCATTTCAAAAGATAGAGCTGAAACAATATTTTGCAAACCGAAAAACAAAAAAAAACCAAACGAACAAAACCTAGTTTTTGCAAACATAAAAACCAGAAACTAACCAAACGACTGAAATTAACTTACTTTTTTGCACTCTGAAAAAATTGGAATCAAAAAATGACTGAATCAACAAAATTGACTAATTTTCTTACACAAGTAAACAAAGTAAAACAAATTGGACGAGTTTTTGCATAAGGTTATTCTGACTTTGTTTTTTATTCATTGAAAAAATTCGGCTAGCTTTGTTTATTTGGTTATTTTTGTAATTTTTGTTATTTTTTCTATCCTGTGACCCCTTCCGGAAAAAAATTCTAGATCCGCGGCTGTGACTGAAGCCGCTTATCCGAAAGCAATTCCGGAAGTGACTGGGGCATTATTTTCTTATCGGAATACTAACCAAAAATTGGGGGCGAATTGTAAATTAGAGAGGGTAAGGGGCTTCGTTGGCCCACATCAAAACTAGACCATATCGTTCGATCGTCAAAAATCTTAAAAGCATCGACTTCTCGCTTCGATTACAAATTAATCAGTTTTGTCTTAATTAATCTTTAAAACATTTTTCAAATTAATTTAAATTCATACAAATTCGACACGCTATTACCGCTATTACAAGTAATAAAAAAAGCTCATTGTGACTTAATACTTAGGTAGATGACCGATGTTAATAGTCCTGTCCAATGAGCACACTTTGCCCGAGCTATAAAAAAGTCCAGATTCAATTGTTTCGCTTTCCGTTTAGAATGATCTATAGAAGCTACATTATAGTGGTCTTTTTCGAATACAGTGAAGAGACATAAAAATCCGTAAGTAAAGGATTTGTTAAAAAACTTGAACCGCCTTTTAAAGAAATATGCTAAACTATTTTTTTGGTTAAGCACAGGTTAAAAGTGTTATTTTTCGCCTGAATTTATACGGTTTAAAAAAGTATATAAGAATATTGATCAAAGTCCAGCATGAAAGGCACACCACGTGACACAATCGTACAAGTACATTCGAATGCAGAACCATAAACCTTCGACTAGAAAAAAAATTAAAATACTAAGAATAAGCATTTCTTCACTGCAACCCACAAGAGAAGGGGAACAACTAGAAAATCCTGACTATGTTAAATTTAACACCAAAAACGAAATCAACAGAAGTGAAACTTTGTTTTTAAAATAATTTCCAAATGACTTTGCACAGCAATAAAATTAAATCAGAAGTTAAAAATAAAAAATGTTTAACATATTCAACAACTCACCTCTTCTAAATCCAAGATCCACAGTGTAGCCAAGACTTTTAAATTCTAGATCGACTGGATCGCATGGTGGCAGTTGTTGCATAGCTTCAGCTTCTTCCGGATCGTTTGGCTTAACAAACATGGTAGGAGCTGCTAGGTCTGTCCTTGTATTATTTAAGACAACCTTCTCCTCCGCCGTAACTGGAACTGTTGCAGCACTATTGGTGGGCTTCTCATCCTGTCGAGATATACCACCAACAGCGATCTCGGCCCGGGTCTCCTGCTGCACAAACTCCATTGTTTATTATTTGACTTTCTCGCACTCAGTTATTGACATTAACTAAATACAAATCTAACCGCTTAGAACCAACCACACTAACTAGTCTTTGTTCACAATATATAATTCAGTTCAACCCAATTAATTAAATACTTTCTTATCAGCTTGGGAGCAACAACAACAAAGTGTGAATTAACATTGACCACTATTTACTCGGGAAATTACTTTGTGACTCTGATAAACTGCCCCGGACTCATAGTGCAATCACTTCTGATTCCTCTGAACCTTTGAGCTGGAAAGCGATACTGGCGTTGAGCATTGTGTGCACTTATTGGTGATTAATTGGTAACAATGAACTACCTTGAGAAAATTTTTGATTATTAATGAATATCTTATCGTTTTAGGTGCTTTCTTTTATACTAAAATACTAAAGCAACTGATACCACAAAAAAATGGTTTTAAAATCAACTTCTTTATCTTACATGCATGCAATAAGGAGGTGATGAAAGATTGATTACTGATAAAAGTGCTTTTCAAGGTTCTACGAAACACGAAACAATCGCATTTAGTTTTAGGTTAACAATAAAAATTAATTCGTATTATCAAATTTGAGATAACGTTTGGGCTTCCTTTTTTTATGAAAGAGAGCGCGTGCTTGTTACATTTATAGATTTAAGTTGAACATTCGAATGGCATGAAATTTCATGAAAAAACACTGTAAAGTGTTACAAAGTATTAATAATTGATATTTAGAAATGTTATTGCACAAGCTTATACCCCAGCGCTACAAGTTTACTATCCTTTCGGAGTTAATGCACTGAAGGAGTGTGCTATAACTTGAGTATGACAAGACCGTGCTATCTGAAATTTGATTTTGAATAGATTTTCCAATCTTAAAGTAGAAACTATATTTTTAAGGGGGTTTTGTTTATTAAAAATGCAATACAATGACCTTTGAGCTGTATATGCAATTGACAAATCTTTGTAAAATGCACTATCGCGATAATAATATGTTTTCCACGATCGCCAGCTTGTTTAGTGCCCCACGTAAAATTGATCTCGGGTTAAGATAACGTTTTAAACTTTGAACAAATAGAACTTGTTTATACTAATGCGATTGTCGTGTTCAAATAATATCAGCTGGGAATTGGTAAATTAAAGAGAATTAGCATTTTTCATTTTACAACTATTATTTATGAGGAAACACTGATTTACATCATTTATAACATTCTTCTTCATTATTTCTTAAATGTATTAGATGTAGAGCCCCCTGTGCACAAATTCGAGTCGACACGACACGACAAGTCGTTTAACTTCAGAAAGTGACGTTTCCATCGAATTACGACTTTCAGTAAATGGGCCTCAACTGAACTTAACATTTCCACTCTAAGCCCCTGTGTTGAAAGTCGTTATTCGACTAAAACGTCACTTTCTTCAACTCAAACGACTTGTCATGGATCCCGACTCGACTTTCAACGCCGAAAGGTGCCTTTAGCTTAACAATATAAACGTACTGAATCGATTGGAGAAGCTCTCATAACGCTAAAGTTAGAAGCAAACATTTAGGCAATGGCTTGTGGATATATTGAGCTCGAGAATAATAATCTAAGCGAATATGGGATCTAAGTTGGTAATTAAAAACGCCAACAGAGGTATGCCACAAAGAAGGAGTGATCTCCCCTTTACTGTAAAGCATACTAAAAAAAAGTTAGATGGAAGCGGGGCTAAGATAGCAGCATATGCACCTGACCTAGTGTTAATGGTGTCAGGAATATTTCCAGGGTGTAATTTACATCCAAAACTTAACTGGAAGTCGAACACCGAGAAAAGTGTTAAGAGAGTCTGCATAGCCTTCAATGCCGGTAAAAAGACATTCGGCAAGTGATGGGGTATCAAACCAATGATGCTGCTGTGGATCCGTGGTACGACAAATTTTCACGTACGGTTCCCTGGGACCTATAATGTCATAAATTCCCACGTTTAAGACTAGCTTGAAAAGTTGAGTCGAGGTTGAGTTGAAATTTCGACCATCGTATATGATATCGAGTTGAGTTCACTTTGGGTTGAAATAAAGTTGAACTGAAATCAAAACATAACCTCAAATTCGTGTCAGAAATTCTCATTTATAGATATGTAAAAAATCTGAACTCAATTCGCAAAAGAAAATATGTTTCATTTCATAACATTCCTCGTAGCGTCAACGAGAATACCAAATTCAAAGTGACGTGACGCCGCTTAAGTCCAATCTCACTTGGGTGATTCGACAACAAGAAGGCTAGGACCAAGAAATCGCCCAATTTCTGTTCAATAGAATCTCATGCTCAGCGGGAAACTGCAGTTGATTTTTAGGTGGAGTGAAATCTTACGACTTTCAGCACGTCAAAAACAGCTGTTACTTGTCATGTTCACCCAAAATGCTTGCGCTATGCTGAAAATAATTTCTTCATTTGGTGCCTAGTAACGAGATTTTGAATAATTTTATAAATAATTTATTAATTTCAATATTTTTATGTCACTATTTTGAAGACACAAGTGATTTTTAGGTTATGGTCTTCTTGATTTGCACGAAACATCCCAAAAAGCGTTCCTTCACTTTTCGAGATTTTGACTAAATTTCTCCCCACCCATCCAGTAACTTTCGCAGGTTACGACAGGGCAGCTTTTCTATTGGAAGATACCTATTTTGTACATATTCGAGTGGCATACTTTCTTAAAGGCCCGAACTTGTAATCGAAGCGAAACGAAACGAAATCGAAGCGAATTCCAATACGAGAACGACTTTCCATAAACTTACGTTCTCATTGTTCCAGAATCGCTTTTATTGGAAATCTCTCTGAAAAGGCTTTTCACTAGACTTTTCACAGTAACAGAATAACCTCTCAGGACCGGAAACACGTTTTTTACTGGTTAGTACTATTTAAATGTTTTGTTCGTTCTTATTGTTTGTGATTATTGTCTTTATTTTTTAGGATGTCGCTGTAATTTTACGAGATATTACGAAATGTAGAAAGTGCAGAAAGTAAAGAGAATGAGAGACCTGCCAACGCCAACACGCTGTTTTACGCCGATCGCTCATATTCAATGTTAACGCAACAGAACTTCGACGGTGGAATAAAAGATAACCTTTTCGCGTATAATGTTTGCAGGCAATGACACAGCGTTGCTGTAAAAAGAAAAAAGAAAAACAAGAAAAAAAGAAACTATTATCTGAATGGGAAAAGGCTGCGTTGAATCGAACCGCAAACCTCGTGAATGGTAGCCGGGTATCTTAATCCCCAGGCTTATATCAAACTTTGAATATAATTAGTCTTCAATTAAGATATGAATAATAACTAAGCAATATAATCATGTATAATACTATGATACTGCAAAACTAGCTAAAACACGAGGTAAATTTCTTGCCTAAAGTTAGGTAATAAAAGATTAGAATAATAATTTAAACTCGAATCCTAGTCTAATAGAATTTGTTTCAAGGACAATAACTATGAACAAACTATCATTCTTTATTCCGCGCACGTTGCTCTTATCCTAGGTATCTATTATTTTTATGGGAAAATTTCCATAAGCAAAATTGAATCATCAAAATCGTGAACCAGAAACTACATCTCATATTCCCAGTATTTTTATAGCCTTTTATTAACACAGTCAATTACTACTATAATTATTATTACATTCTTATCAATCTTTCAACCACTTTTTTACTTATCATAAAACATAAAGAAGTTCCTTTAAAAAGAACTAGAACAAAAACAAGTTGCTGATGAATCATTAAAGATTACTTTTAAAAATTTCGTTTTTATATAATGAAAAAACTTGCACAGCACTTTTACCTTTTTAGAAACACGTTTAGAATTTTCAAAAAAAATTAGACTAACGAAAATTCGTTTATATTTAAAAATAGTTTAAATCCCTTAAGTTAACTCAACACATCTATGCTTAGTATGTCGAGTAGTTTTAAAATATGTTTAGACCACAGAATGATCTGCACTGACTGAAATTACAATAACGACTGAACATAAAGTCGTGATCGCAATTACTCTTCTAGTTTCTGAATGAATTGAAAAATGTTTATTTCGCAATATTTAGTATCAAAGTGCACCACGTACGAAGCGAATTCTGTTTTTGTTACTAAAGCAGCAAAATGCCCAGAACGCGACTCTTCACTTAAAGTATTCAATACGTACTCTGCTACTACTACTGTTGTTGCCGCTGCCATTGCCGCCGACGCCGCAGGCTTGATGCTCTCTCTAAAGCAAAGATTACGGCTTAGCGCGACGTCGTCGTCCGAAGAATCCGAAATTCCAAAAAAATGTGGAAAAATTTCGCTTAATACACGCTTAGTCCATGCAATTGATTTGCTCGCGTAGTGTTCGACATCAATAGTTCCATTATGTACTTGTGTAGCAGTCAAACTTTTTTGCGCGAAAGCTTTCTGCTGAGGCACAGTCTTAAGTCTTTCTTAATATCGCCGTATGCACACTGTGTTGTTCAAACGGAACGACAAGATGAAGAAAATTTTGCGGTAAACTATCATCCAGGGAATTACCTGTTCAGGTGATGACGGTCCACAAGCAACGATCAAAGTCTGCCTTTGTTACTGAGTCGCCTACCTCTAGTTGCACTTTGCGCGAAACTATCAATTAATAAAATTTATTAATATTTATTCGCTGTTGATATGAGGAGATAGGTTCAAGCAAAGTTTATTGAGACTTCTAACACCATTGTGCAAACCTGTTTTGAGGAATCATAATTATTCTCCTGCTAATTTTTTTGTTAAATTAACTTACAGTGTTTCTGAAGCGTGGCGGGAATTTACATAGTACAGGTCAATTTTCATATTATAAGAAACTTGAAATAAAAGTAAATGTCGTATATCCTGACGTCAGCGGATCTTGCGGTCACTTACTGGCTTTTACGCTATTCAAAACAAAAATTCTACTTATCACGGGGGAGGTTTCGTTTTGACGATTCCAATCAGAAACAGGTTATTCTTGTAAATCTTTATCTTAAACAATGTACCTTAAAGCGATTTATTTTTATTTGCTTTTTTTGTATAAAATTTCCATTATGACATTTTAGCAGTGTTCAGTGAATTTACACGAATTACATACCATCTTCTGCAAAGTGGAGCCATGCTAAAAGTTCGGGACTAGATTCTTTAAGAGTGCCAGAGGGAAATTGTCTGAAAACCAACAGACATTTTTAAAAGTAGAATCTAAAACACCGGCTGCACGTGCCTCAAAAACAAACCGGTACATTTAATCATTTTGGTGGCAGCCGAGAACATAGTAAAAACGTGCCATCGTGAATTTAAGATTTATTAATTGCCATTGATACTGCTATGACTTATCCTTGACCTACAGTATGATTTTTAGGAGAAATGTTAAAGTTTCATATTTGTGCCGCTAGATGGCTTGATAGTCAATTAGAGTTTTAAGGAAGTCTTGTTTATTCTGCCAAAAGTTTTGTAATTTCTTGATTATCATTATTAAGTCCAATGTCCAGCAGCATAAGGGACACGAGCTCTTGTATAGAAGTTTCTTCCAATTATCTACAAGTTTTACGTTCTCTCTCAAATTTATAATCTTCACTTTCCGTATACCACCTATTACGTCCATCCATCAGTGCGTATACATGTTGAGTTGAACTCAGGTTGAATCCAAGTCCAACTACATATAGGCGCACTGCGAGCTGAGTTAGCGTCGACTGAACTCGACTCAGCTCTGTTACCAGGGTTGAGTAGTTGAATTTTAGTCAGCATCTCTGCGTTTTGTTTGGGATTTGTGACGCGAGCCGAAAATTCAACTATTCGACTTAAGATGTACACGTAGTACATAGTATTATTGGACTGTATTTCCGAGCTCCTACAACATCCATGAGGTCAAACGCAAGGTGCACCACTAAGTCCGCCTTCAACACCCTTCTGACCCCTCATAGCCTAAAACGTCTATCCTTCGAACTTAGCTTACTTTGGGCCATGGACTGACCAACGACATGACGGACCTGTAGGGCAAATGGCGATTCTGAGCTTAGAATGGCCAGAAAAAATAACTCTTCCATTCAGTTTTTATATTCCAAAGACATAATAGAATCCTTTTTTGTGACATACTTACTAGATGTTCTTCTTCTTCTTAAATGTCTCTACAACCCGGATCTGGTCCTGGCCTCTCGCAATTTCCTCGTCTACGCCATCCTTCAAGCAAATACTAGGACTCCCTCGCTGTCGTTTCCATAGATCTTACAGCAGCAGACTTGCCGAGACTATTTCTCTTCGCTCATACGTTCATATTTGAGATAACTGATAATTTGGACTCCTTGCCCTCCGCTATTCCACTCGCTTTTCCCTCTTGTAGTGGACACACAACTACTAAAACGTGAGCGCTCACTCAACAAGCATTTCATTACTCTAAAATTCGGCGTGTGTCTTCTTATAGCTTCTAAGAACCTTTTCGCGGGTCAGTGTTACTTGGCTTGTACCCACCAGCATTCGTCGTAACAATTGATGCTCGCCATGATCTTCGTTTTTATGTAGGCCCTTATTCCCATAGTCACGTCACCAGGGGCGGATGGGCCATAAGACTTACCGGGAAATTTCCCAGTGGAAGATGTGAATTAACTACTACAGCCCGCGGAAAAATCGTAAAGTTTATTTTGGCCCATGTTATAAAAAGGCTGCCCACCCTTGACTTAGACGTACTTTCAGCCACCGGCCCTGCGGGCCTCTGAACAACCGGCCCACCGGGAAATTTCCCGGTAAGTCTTATGGCCCATCCGCCCCTGCACGTCACCTCTCGGAAATTTGACAAACCGCTTTTCGAATTCTCGTCACCTGAGTGGCACTCACAAAAGCGGATAATTGTGCCGAAAAAATTTTAGGTGACGCGACCATTTTTTTAAATGAAATGCGCCGAAGGGTTGGAGAAATGTTTTTTTCATATTTCGTTCTAAAATGAAAAGTTTCTTGGAGATTCTGAAATATTGTCTAAATCTGAAGTGAAATAAATCTATTTAATTATTAAGAAAAAGTGAAATGTTCGATTACGGCATGCAGTCAGCTCGCTGCAGCGGATTTTTCCTCGTTTCCTTGCTAGAAAGCCCCAGTAGTCCCTCTCCTATTCAACGTTATCAAACTACTTTTCCACAGAGCTCATATTTCTAAATTACTTTAGCAGTTCGAAATAATTTGCCTTTCTAAATTACTTTCTGTTGAACTCAGTTGTCATCTTTTAATTAGTTTTGTCACAGTTTATCTCCCTCACTTTTTGTCTTGTCATTCGACTATGAGAATACCACTTTAAAAGTGAGGTGACAAAAAATTTGAGGTGAGAAAAAAAGTGAGGTGAAAATGGGAATAGGGACCATACTGTACCCAGGATGCCTTTTTCCAGTCTTCTGGCATCGCCTCCTGCATATAGTGTAGGCCATCTACATTGTACCAGCTCCACAAGCATGGCATCTGCACCCGGGACCTTGTTAGTTTTTAGCCGGTTTATGGCTCCTTGTATTTATCGTGCTCATGTTTTCTAGAACTGCTGCATTGCTCGCAAACATAGATCAAAAGTTTCTCTTTCTTTATTTCACCCAAAAATAAGAAGTAAAATGTTTCGATGTTTCGGGAAGAGTAGATAAATGTGGAAGAAACGAAAGATCGAAGCAAAAATAATTGCATTACACGAAAATGTAATTATTTTGAATGCTATACCACCGCATAAAGCTTGTTTGCAACATTTTCTGTAATCTGATAGTTCATTAGATTTAAGCCACCACAAAATACATACCTTGGCATCGACACAATCCAATGATCTCGTCAATGGATCGATCACATAGATACAATTAAATTCGTTCTCACATTTAAATTATATGAAATTAAAAAACTTCTTTCTTTGTTATTCTTAAATATTTAAAATCCTCACAATACTGAACAGAAAAACACGTTAAAAATATATAAACATAATACTTTTACTTTATATCAAAAAATCTCCTCTTTTTTATTTAAGCAGGTATAAGATTCACTGTGTCCAAAAAATAACGGAATCAATTCCCTATCTAGGTTACAGATTCTGGTTAGTTGTTTATGTCGTCATCAATCTCACCTGAAGCATCTTCTGCTACCACTCAAAATGATCACACCTACACAGCATCGAACTGAATCTTCCATTTCTTTATCTTTTTAAATTTTCAAAATCCTACTAAAGCCACCGTAGAACAAACAAGGAAACCAATATCACCAACATACTCTTAGAATGGACATAAAAGTGCAACTGCGGCGGAAAAATACTCCGCCCGTAAAGATTCTGTCTCGGAAGCAGAAACCAGTTTGATGTTCTCAGGTGAGATAAAAGCCAAGAATCCAAATAATAACTCATGATTGGAAACGAATTATAAATGCAAATCCATTTTACAGCCGCGATAATCTGTGGAGAACGACGTTGATGCCTTGAGGTAGGTAAGTTGTGAGTGCACTCATTGGTGATGATAATTTTGTTTTTCTAATTCTTAAGCAATTTTTTTAAGATTTGTGAAATATAGTATTTAAAAAAATATAGCCAGACGAAGTGTTGTTTTTGCTGTTGTTGTTGTTTTCTTCATACCAATTATTGGATGAGAAAACTTGTTTGAGGTCGTTGACTGGCGCTCAAAATGATTCAGTATAAAAGAGGCTCGTTTTAAGTTTATATTTAAGTTTATATTTTTTTGGTTCACAAAAATTTAAGATATGGAAAATTAAGCCATAACTAGTCTAGTAGTAGTCTCCTATTTCACTAGATAGGTAGAGTGGATAAACAACGATAAAATTCTATTAACCAGACACCATTAGAACTCCTCATATGCAAATCACTGCGTTTTAGTTTTATTATAAAACAACTTTTGTTTTCTGGAATAATAAAATTTTTGCACCAGACATATGTTCATAGAAATGCATTGCAAAACTTGATTCGTTCCTTATATTCCAGTAAAATTGCATTTTTATGAGTGTTTACATTAAAACTGATATTATTGTTATTACTGAGCTTTTAGCGTTTTATCGTTAACGTTTTCTCATTAGACAAGTTCAGTCAGCAGTATTCGCCTAGTTATCTCTTCCTTTTCTTCGTTTCTTTCTGCACTTGTAGACCCAAGGTAGACTGTTCTATCGGCTACTTCTAGCTTGTGTTTGTCTATAGTTTTATTTATTCCCATTCTAAATCTCTCTAGCTGTGTACTTTCGCATGCATCAACTTTGTTTTGATTTTCTTTGTTGATGCTCATGGGCTGGAAGTCGAGTCGTCTTACAGTCGTATGTAGATGTCGGTGTCACCTCGTTTTTTTGTTGGTGCGCTGAAAGTTGTGTGGCATGACAAATCGTTTGGGTTGAAGAAAGTGACGTTTCAGTCGAATTACGATTTTCAGTACGTGCATCTTTCTCACTAAAGCACAACACGCCGACCACACGACCACACGTTTCCACCATATCGTGCAGAGCTGTCTCGGGTGGATTTACCACTGAGTTAGGCATGTTAAGCTGGTGATAGTAAAGTCACATTTTATTAATATATTTTTTTGCAATAACGAGACATTTCCGCACTTGTACACTTCAAGAGAATGCTCGCACAACCCCTTCCATCCAACCCCACTCCTTTCCAAGCCTCAAATCATGCCGCAGGAAACTAAACCAAAGCCACAAAGTCTCATGGGCGAGTTTGGAAATTCCTGAAAAAATTACTCACACACGAGTGAGCGTAGGTACTAGCAAACAACTTTCGCTCGCGAGTGAGGAGTGAGAGGAGTGAGTTGAATGGATCGCACATAAGTGAGGATTTTCGTACCCTGGCATTTAGTCAGATTAGATCGTATGGTCTTAGAATATATTAAAAGGTTTCTCATTATTTAAGTCCGCCTTAATATGATCGCCAAATTCATCTCTTTTTAAGTAAATTTCACGCACCCATTCAGATCTACGATGGCTATTGCGACGATTCATTACGACAATGACACAGGTCACAGAGAAAAAAAGCAACCAGTGTACGGGCTCAGTTCGGACGTCCAAAGACGTATTTTTACGTACGATACAAATTCGTATCCAATGTGCGGCCAGCCTTATTCAAATTCCATATTCCGTGGCCCGAGTTGTTGCCGTTGGATCTGTCTTATTCTAGGCAAGCCTTACGGATTGAAGACAGGTGGGTATTTATGGTGCGTCCACACGACGTTTTGCGCAAAACTCATTTGTCATGGCTTTAAAAAAAATCTGGTTTACGACTGCTTAATGACCTTTTTATGCTCGCGCCACTGAAAAATTACATAAAATTCTTGGGAACTCGCTTTGCGCAAAAAGAATTGCCTCGTGTGGACGGACTATTACGGAGGTACATTCTCACCCAACTCAACCTGGAAGACCAGAACCGCCTTGGCTTCGTTTTGAGGGACGAAACACTCACATTTCACTCTCCTCTTGTCTGTTACTCTCATATAGACAAAGGTATCCAGGGGTCAACCGATGTAAAATCAACATCTTCAAGGAGGTGGAGATATGACTGTAGGATCTTAGATCGTAATAAAAGTTGGTGTTTCTTAGGTGAAACGGCTCAACCAAAGGTCTCCCAGGCTGTTATTACCAATTGACCATAGCAAATGTTCCAATAAAATTAACGCTCTCCGGTTTGCAATATATTTTTCCGTCAATTCAAACTGCCCACTCGAATTATTCCCACACCCTTCAGTCCTCCATTCGTGAACACTACCGTTTAGAACTTCGTTTATAAATAAAACAACTCGACTGTGGAACGATCTCCCACAGTCACTACTTCCGAACCAGTAGAATATCTTAAAATTCCAACCTAGCGCTCATCTGTTTGAGTTCATAATACAAACCTGTTACTTCCAAAACTCATTCCACTGGTCATTCCTGATCTATTCTTTACAACACAATAGCTGTGATAATGTTAATCTTATCCATTTTGTAAAAGTCTGCTAAAATAAAGGCGAAGTTCATTCAGAAATTACATCTCCGTCTAAAAGTCACTATCGACCCAAAGACAATACAATTAAACGTATTTGTTACTACCCTGTATTTATGATAGCCCGGCAATCATGCGCAGAAGCAAAATCCTATTTATAAATAACGAGGAAAATAATAGAAAATGCCGATAATTTTTTTTACGTTATTTACTAACAATCAATAAATAAATATATCAAATCAAGCATTTATCTTACATTTTCTTTGTTACTAACAACTTTACATATATTTCAACTGAAATTCTTTAGTAAAAGATAAAAAAACAGCAATTTTATGAACTTTACTCCTTTGACTAATGAAGTACTGATTACGCCATTTATTGCAGGCCCAGAGTCTTTAATGGAATTTATCACGACAAATCAAATTCTGAAATAATATAATCATTTAAGGAAAAGACGCGAGTTCGCGCACTCATATTACAATAATTTCCATCTGCTCTCACATTCACTTTTACTCTTTTTATTATTTTGTGTGAATAATGGGAATAATCAAGTGAATTTTATTTTATTTCATTTATTTTTTATTTTATCAATAAGAAGTTTTTCGCGCACACTTCAACCTCAAAAAAGCCTATCAGCATTGTACTTTGTACAGAATAAAACGAATGGAGAAGAGAAATGTGCCACAAGCGCGGCTTTATGAACAACCACACAGTTGATAATAATAATTATTAATAAAATGATAATAATTTGAAAAAATTCTGATGCATGCTTAATTTTTAGCTAAATTTAGCACAAAAATCTTCCATTTGAAATGAGGCTTTTTTACCCAAATCATACAAACAAAAAAATTACAAAATATTTTTGTTTTTGGTTGTGATTTTTAATGTTATCATTGTGAAAGTTCTTCTACGTTGGATTACTCGTGGACATAACGTAAATGCTGTGTGATTTTAAAAAGATAACCTTTAAGAAATAAATACTCGTGCTTTAGGGGGTATGTTTTTCTATATCAATACAGTTCAAAAGTTAAGATAATATTGCCACTTCAGATTTCAAAAGAAAGAACACCAAAAGATATATATTGTATTCTTTACATTCCATATACTACTATTTCAAAGTTATTCACCTCAAAGTGTTTAAATTTTTTACACTTAGCAACAGTAATTACTGCACCCTATATGTTTGTTTGTTGAGACTCTCTTAAAAATGCTTCCAGCTGTGCTTCCTAGTTTTCTAATTTATTAGTTTTATTAGTAGGAACATCAAAATCTCAAAGTATTTAGCTAACTAATAAAAAATGAAGCTGCAAATGCATGTTAATAGGTTACTTGTATGGTTTCCACAGACATAATGACTTCTTTACACATGATTCAAACGTGATCTTTTTAAGTGGCCGGCGAACTGTCTGCTTTCTTCAAGTGCAGCTATAAGTTGTTGGTCTATCTCATATTTTCTTATTTGTTTGCATTTTTTAAATATTTCTACTCAAACTATATTTACATACTTAATAGAAGTACATAATTACAGTAATAATAAATTCACACCCTTAAAAATAAACTTTGTTAATAAATCTAAAATGTATTCAGAAAAATAAAAAGAAATTAATTTATTAAGCTTTTGAAAGGAAAAACAGTATCTGAAAATGTTTTTTTAATAAATTAATAAAAATATGAAATTTACATAAAAATAGACGATGATGAACAGACAAATTTCTCACACACCTGAAATTTTGCTCAACCGATATCATAACTAAGGCTCAGCAAAATACAGGCACGAATGAAAAATGTCACTTTGCCTTATATAAATAAGATCGCGAGTATTTTATACAAATAAATTTCATAGTTCATACTTCAACCAATATCTTCAATTTAATCCTTTTAACATCTTGAATTGAGGATTACTTTTGTTTTCGTAATCCGAGATATTTTAAACATACTTAAGCATCAACCAGTCCAGGTATGCTAATACTTTCGAATAATTTCTACAATCTCACTTTCCTGCTGCTGAGACCCCACCCTCACTGCTACTTCAATGCTTGAAATTGTGTCCATTCCATCGTCCTTTCTCACCCTCTTCTCCACAAACCAATTTTGCAGCCAACTCTTGTCGTGTCGTGTGGAATCACCCAAGCCTAAAGCTCAACGTCGTCATCCTCTTCCCGTATTGCAGAATCCTAGACGTAGATATACCTAAAATTTAAGAGGTGGAGGGATATCGATTGTATATAAATCCCACATTTTCGCTTCTCCTTACCATCTTTACAAAAAACCTTGTTGATAAATTCTTAATCGCTTCAGGATATACTATGTTCAATGTTTTCCCATGAGTAGCTAGGATGTCAAGATTTCCTAACTCTTGAACAACCTACATACAGCTAATCGGGAAATGACACTTATTTGACAAAAGTCGTCCGGCATATTGACCCCGCAATTTTACCGATCTTCATTGGAGTCGAAATACACTTGGCAAACTCGTTGGACTGGAATTTATATGTTTTAATCGTAAATTCGTTGTTTGCTACCTTAGAAAATCCCAGACACCCACAAAATTGGTCATAAATTCGTTATTTGCATCCTTAAAAAATCCTAAATACCGATTTTAATTGGAATCAGAACACAATTTGCAAATTCGTCGGGTATATTTCCGCGGCCATTTTGAATATCGGCCATATTTCAGCGGCCATTTTGAATTTTTCAAAACCGGGCTTCGAGATGCACCATGGGAGACCCCCACGAACATTCATGCAAAATGTTGAAGCTCTGCAATGATTTTCAACGACGCTCTGCATGACAGCGCCATCTAGGAGTGGCCTTAGAAAGTAATAGAATAGCCTATATTCTTTCTGTTAATGTAAATAGCATATGGTTAAAATTTCATTAAGATTGGTTGCACGATGTAGGAGCTTATTACGAACATCCGGATATATACACATTGTGGCAACGTAGACTAGTCATGCTTCAACATGTAGTAAGACTGATTTTACTGCATACTCATTGCGTACACTTAAAATTGGTTACTGCACTAAAATGTCTTGTTTTTACCTGCGTCAGCAGTGTGTTTGTTTCTGTCATTTTTTATATTGAGATTGAATTTATGGCAAAAAACTAGAAGAAAAGAGGTAGGAAGAAGCACTGTAAATGTGTTAGTTTTCACGCAAAAATTTTCGGTTGAAGATAACTGGTTTGGTTACTGCACTTCCCTGTTTTCCTTTCTACCCCTCTCTTTTTAAATATCGGTTTTACTACGTAGTAAGCATGACTAGTCTACGATACCCCATTAGTGTTTAAACTATCTGCAGTTATCCAATTTTCTACGCAATTTTCTTAATTTTTCTTTCCGTAAGAACGAAATCATGTCCTCCCATGTCAGAGCATTGCTGATGTAACTTTACTGAACACAAATTTTCAGTATAATATCTTTATCTTAATTTCAAACTTTCATTTTATCTGGGATTATCTATATGTTATGTATGATGGAATTACGAATAAGAATGATCCTCGTTGATGTGTAAAACAGTATTTTAATCTTCCATTTATCTGTCATTGGACGCGTTATTTAACGATGCTTACAAAACTCTCATTCATTTTAAGCACTTATTCAAAATATTTTATTGGCAATATTATATAATTCGTTGGTTTAAAATTGTTGATAATTATTTAATACTCCTTAATATCTAATTCTGCTCAAGTTCTTTTCATAATTATTAATAACTTTTAATATAGTTTAGAAAAAAAAAACAGCAAAAAGATCACACTTCACAAAAACTAACATACACTATCACAAAAATTAAAACCTAATAAAATAATTTTAATAATAAAGAAATTCTAGAATCTAGAAAGACCCTATACAACGATCTTTAGCGACCTATATAGTAAATGACAAATTGCGTGAACAAACATGCTCTATTTGTACAATACAAAATGACTCACGAAACTAATTTAAAACTTAATAAATGTAAAATTAGTATACTAATCGCAAGTCATTCTAAAAAGAACTAAAGAAAAGGACAAAAAGGGTGTGTGTGAGTAGCGTGAGAACATTTTGTACATTACATATAGCACGTATAATCTAATTACTGAAATGGAGAAAATGTATTATTTAAAAGGTCACAAAACACGTCACGACAATATTATTCTACTAGCTCATAACTTTTGTAATAACCTACATTTTTAATTATATTTTTTAATATGGACTTCAAGGTACAATCAATTGAGAAATATTTGTGTAGAAATTTTACATAAAAAAATTACAATATTTAATAAATGACAAATACAATGACAAATGACAAATATTTCTGTGCAATTTCTTGATCATTTTTTTGTATTCGTTTTAGATAGACAAAGAAAGAAATAATATACCAGGCTGAAGGCTGGTATAGTGCATTTCAAGGATTTACAGAGAACCAGTGAAAATAATAACTCATCGAACGTAGTAATACTAGCAAGTATCAAGCAGACTTCAGGACGGATAGCTTGACAACGGAACGGCTGCTTATTCTGAGGCAAACCCTTAAAAAAATTGGGAAAAAAACAAAAATATATTCAAAATCTTCGTGGTTATAAATCTATATACAGAAGAAATCTCATAGAAATCCTGATGGATCTAAGAATACCCTCAAAGCTGATAAGATTGATAAAATGAAAATACAAAACTCACTCACGGATTAATTTGAATCTACAAAAGGATTAAAACTATGGGACAGCTTAGCTCAGATCCTATATAACTTGATGCTGGAAACGATAGAATCGATTATAAGAACGACAAATATGGAAAGCAGTGTCATTAACAAATCAATTCAACTATTTGACTATACTGACGATGTGGACATTGTAGAAGGATCGCTGCAGCAGTACAACAATCATACGAAGAGCTGAAAAGATCGAGTTTAGTGTCTCTGTGCTGAAAGCCGAGTCGTCACGGTACGACAAGTCGTGTGAGTTGAAGAAAGTGACGTTTCAGTCGAATCACGGCTTTCAGTATACGGGTCTAAACTCAACTTCGCATTTCCAATCTCTGGCCCCACTGCTGAAAGTCGTAATTCGACTGGAACGTCACTTTCTTCAACTTAAACGACGTATCACGAGACACGACTCGACCTTCAGTACAGGGTCCTAGTATTTGGGGATATTCAAGTTATAGACCAGTATGTAGACCATAAAAGAGATGGAAGGACGCAGTAACAGCAGACGCAAATATGATACTAGGAAACCGTACAACCGTAACCAAAAACAAATCAATCTTTCAAAACAAGGAAATCTTTAGATGAGGCCAAGGCTCGATGTGGGCTGCAGTGAAATAGGAAAATTTCAGTATCTTGAATGATTCTTTCTTTCGAAAACGGTTATTGGACGGAAAAGGTAAACATTTTATATTTTACGATAACATTTCCCAATTAACACGATCCGATCAAGTTATAGTGATGGTATTGTATATATGTATCTCATTAAATGATCTTCAAATAAAACAACTGATTCAAAGTAATTTTATAAATGCTTACGTCCAAAATAAATATGACATAGCAAGAAACCCCTTTACCAAATCAAGATTACTGCCCATGGAACTATATGTACTAAAAAACATGTTTCCATATTCCAAATTTGGTCGATGGTATTTTTACGTTTTCCCACTGTACAAATTTTCTACTACTATTTAGCCAATTGCTACTACTATTTAGCCAATGAATGAAAATTAGTTATTAAATTACACACAGTAAATTTTAAACAAATAATCTTTCCCATTTCAAAATTAACTGCCATTCACTCATAGAAGTAATATAAAAATTTATGATTTCCACTTTTAATGGAAAAATCTAATATCCATGACTCATGTGATACTAATGCGTTTCCCTTTTATCTTTTAAACGACCATAGAGGAAACAAATCAACAATTTCCTTTGAATGACTTTGAATACATGACAGTGTAGTCATCAATATATTTTTTTTTAAATCGGCAGAATATCCTTAATATTCCGATGACCTGCAAAAATTTTCCCTATTACTTCCGTTTTTGATTTAATATTTTTAAAAAAAAAAGTCACTGATGTCCCCAAGATTATTAATATGAAAATATCAGACATTTGAAACAGGATTAAATATAAAATCAGAGAATCACTTAATAAATAAATGCACACACTTTAGAGATACTCATCACTAGCGACGTCCACTCTATTCGAAGCTTTTGGCCGAACTGATGGATGACATGTTCCACGGTTGAAATGTAAACTTTGTCTATTCGTCTATACCTCTTACCGGTGGTAGCCACAAGCAGCACCCGTGTACCATTGTTCTAACATGGAAGTCGCGCATGCCTTCGGTCAGACCACCAGCAGCAGCAGCACTATACGCGCCGGCATATAGTAGTGAAAATGGCAAAATACTAAGCAGAAAAGCCTGGGCCGAGGGTTTACCTAATAAGAAAAACGGAAAATAATGAGGTCTTCGTTTAGCAGATTGGTCTTAAAGTGTCCCAATGGGAGTTCTTCGTTTTTCCGTGCAATAACACACCCTGTTGGCACCCATCCTATCCGCTATACCCCCAGCACGGAATGTGGATATGGCTTATGCGGGAGTCTACTATAGCCTTGCCCGTCATGAAATCGCCGCGGAGCTGAGGACGACTCGTCGTCGTCGTCATTCCGTGTTTATTCGCCTTTTCCCTGGCATTTTAGAATCCTGTAGCGGATCGTATTCCGTCTAATGAGTAACGTAGGGATGACCGCGATAATAAAGTTGATAAACGGACCGTGAATTGCACAAGTCAAGATATCACTCTATGGTTATCATGAAATGAGGAGTCCTTTCAATCTCCCCGGCATATTCCCTGCCATGCGATAGAGGTGTGTACCTATCTCCGTAAAGGATCTAATTGACTCTAATTTTAGACTTATTGGCCATAAGTTAGGAACTGCCCGAATCACCGCCAATTTATTGCGTAATTAAAAATCTACTAAATTGTAATTTTATTAAGCATTGATTAATTTTTTACTCATAGGGCGGCGCAATTAAATCAATTTGTGGATTGACATTTTGTCTACGGGTTTTTTTATGAAAACTTGGTTTCTTTTTAAATTATCCTGTGACATTATGATTTTAATTATGAGAGGAGTTAAGCTTGAAGGGGTGGAAAATTTATTATATTAAACAAACCAGACAAACAACGGAAATTATTGTAAAAACAATTTTTTTTATTTTAGGTATTAAAGGTTTTTTGCGAATGGCCAGGACCGGATCCCGGTTGTAGAGCCTTTAAAGAAGAAGAAGATTAGAGGTTTGTAGCTTTTTTGTAAAAATGAACATTGCGAAACAAAATGTAGTTCGTAGTTTATTGTATTTCAGGCGAGCGTTCGACACATAGTGTCCTTCGAACACCGACCGTTAATCCTTTCGAATCTTCTTTATGGATCGGAAACGTACACACTGACCAAGGTGAAGGTTAGCAAGCTCGAGGTCTTCCAAATGCGATCCTTGAGTCAGATCCGCGGTGTCTCAGTCCGCGATCGCCTTCGAATCAAGACAGTTAGACAAAGATGCGATTAACAGACACTGATTAAAGAAGAAATACAAAAAAAATCGACTACGGTGTTTGGGCATGTTTGTAGCAGCGTCTCCGTTGCGGGGACGTCCCGCTTGGAAAGAAGCAGAAGACTACAAGGTAGAATCGCATGGTATACACGAATCCAATATAAAAATAGTTATGTGTCACGGAATTTGGGACAAAACCCCCAGGTTTAGGTTAAATTAGGTGTAGGGCTGGATCCAGCGCGACCAGAGGCATAGTTAGTGCTTTAACGCGTCGTTTTGATGCCACAACCTCGTACACCTCAAGTTTGGTCGACTGTGGTGGAGGCTTGAAGCAATCCTGTAGAGTTTAAGAAGCTGAAGATCTCCTTTAAGTTTTTCAGAACTTAATTTTCTAATGTATGCTACCTGGATTTAGCTAAAGCCGGGCATTTACACAAAAACTGAACAAGTGTTTCCCTCTCATTCGTCTCCCCGCAGTTTAGGAAGCCCAATGTTCTTTCTTTTTGTTGTTTGGGTGCTCCTAGAGATAGTACAGGTTCCCAGTCCCATCTACCATTGACTGGATAGCAGCTGGTAGTAGTTAAAAATTGCGTTTTTGACTCCGCCTACCATCTCGGTCTCCGCCCTGCAAATCTCTGTTTTGGAAGTGTGTTATTTCAATAAGCTTTTTTCAAAAGATACCGAATGCCGAATTTCTTGCCCGACAGGCCACCTACCCTTTCGACGCTAGGGAGTATGCTGTTACAGATCACCCGTTCGAAAAGTTCGCCTATGCAACTAAGAAGGCATATCGGCCTGTAGGAAGATGGGTCCCCTAAAGGCTTGTTCAACTTCAATAAGAGATAGATTCTCCTTCTCGTTTTCAGGCAAGCCCTTCGGTATTCGTCGATCTCGGCGTTCCACCAGAAGTTTGGTGAATGTCGACGGTTAGCGGTACGCTGTGGCATGGAAGCGTCACATGCCTGTTTCATTGAGTCTTCGATTCGCTCTACCCCATCCCTGGCACCTTCTGTCGACCTCACATCATGCAGAAATAACAGACTCAAACATCTCTGCGTCGAGCTTCTTAACACCCAATCCTCCTCGTTTTGCACCTAGGGTTCCTCTTTGAAGATGATGCCTTGGTGGTTGCTATTTTAACAGGCTTAAACTGAGTTGTTGTGGTGACGTCTCCCACTTTAAAGTGTGTAAAAAGTGACTACAATATTAATCGAATGGGTGACGTCACAATAACACACTTCCAAAAACTAAGATTTGCAGTGCAAACCCTGGAGAGACATCCGGCAACCCAGATGATAGTCATGTTGTGCTTTCTAACGAGCCTATCTAACTTCATCGCATTGCTTCACCAGCTTAGAGCGCATCGTTACTGAATCTTTTATAAAGATTTTTAAAAGAGGCATGGTTATCTATAAAAATTCGAATGCTACATCCTTGGGTAGGTTCAAAGTTCATTGTCTGACAGTCCTTCGATAACCCCATCACTTCCGGTTAAAAGATACTAGCGTGCAACGGGAGATTCCAGGACAATGAACTCTAAGTGGTCTTTATAGAAACACCTGCCCTGACGCACTATGACGCCTTGGAGCCATCGGTGAATATCAAACTTCCTCAGAACATCTCCGTTTCTCCAGTCTCTTCTTGGGGATATTTCGACTGAAAAGTCCGTCCTGAATGTCAATCTAGGGAAGGCATTCTGCAATGGTAGCGATCATGTAGCAAGTTCAAAATGTTGCCATATTCCTAGTTTTTGAAACATTCTCATCGACTTTAATGTGTTTAGACGGTCATCTCGATCACATTTTGCTCCTCCTGACTTGCTGATGCTTCAGCTTGAATTATAACAACTACAGAACACAAGAAAAATGTAGTATCTAAAGATATTATTAAATAATCTTGCTAAATTTCACTTTTCAAATAATTCTCTTTCTCGTTTTGATAATTAGAATTAATAAAAGAATCTCTAGTCTTTATAAAATAAAAACTAAAAAAAAATATATTAAAAATTGCATCAAAAATTTACTCAAAACCTATTTCAGCAATAATGCGAATAAATTTAAACACATATAGAGATAAATTGTTCATTGAAGATCGAGTTGGCAACGGTCAGGTAGTTAATTGCTCTAATTGAATAGCCAAAGGTGGAGGAAACCTTGACATGAGTACATATTGTCAGCAATTAATTTCCGGTGCAGAACAATTTTATTGTAGATAATGATTAAATAGTAAATCAAACCATTTCAGTTTTTTTTTTTTTTTGCCCAGAATTAGATCATTGTAAACTTTGGACACTTTTTATAAAACCAGCTTCTTTCATGCAATAAATCTCCAAAAGTGATCTTTTAATTTGATATTATTTTATTTAAAGAGCAATTTAACCTGATGGGAATTATCTAAAAAGAAATTAACTTTTGCCTTTTTATATTTTATTTAAATTGTAAAAAAAGTATGTCGTATTAAATTTTAAGAAAAACCAATTTATTGCAATCGAGGGCCAGTAAAAGATCAGGAAATAAATAAATTGTTGTTTACAAAACAAAAAACGTGTCGTATGATTAAGGGTTAGTGCCTTAATGTTGATTAGTATTATTTTGCTAGAGTCCTACCTTATACTTACTTACTTATATTGTAGTAGAGCCATAATTCGGTCCTGGTCTTTTCGAAGTGCTCTTTTCACTGATACGGAGGGAGTATTGACCCGATATCAAACAATTTGGCATCCCAAAGCAGTGGGCGTCCTGGTTTAAGCCATCCTTTAAGCGATGGTTTGGCCTGCCTCGCTGTGACATTTCAAAAATATTACCGCAAATGGTTTTCAGTGCGGATTCCTTTCACTCATAGATATCCTGGCCGCCGCGACCTTCCGAGCCCTAGGAGTTTTCATTATTGTCTCAGGTACCATTCTCTCGCAGATAGATATACCATATGTAGATACAGATTTAGAATTCATTGTGGTATGGCCCCTAGAACTCAGGTTTATAGACCAGATTACTTGACAGGTTCTGGATTTTGCCTAGTGACACTTGTTTGCAATGTCTCTACCGGATCGAAATAAGATCGAAACTATACAGAAAGTATTAGGTCGCAGGGTCCGGTATTCAAACCAACTAAGTGCCTGACATCATTACTGCAGAAACCCACGAATCTTTAGGTACATTATGAGAGGAGACTAAACAGCTTGCTATTGACCAAACAAGGCATGGATACAATAGTAAAGGGCCCTCTTCAAAAACTTGGTAGATGCCTCGATAGCGGGGTTCGGACTGAGAAATACTGTCTCAAAGCTCAATCTAGCTTAGACTTTCACCTTTTTATTGGCTTTAAAGCTCCAATGACCCGAAACCCAACAAGGGTAACTTTTTTGAGAACACCGAAGAAGATCATCTAGAGCGCGCTGACAGACCTAGGCTAATTTGGACTTGGTCCTACAGAACTTTAGATCTCTTATTGGCGTTTCCTCTCTTTTTTAACTCTTTTCACCGCATTCTTCTTTCTTCTTTGAACCGTTAGCTGGCGGTCCGAACGGGACGTCCCCGTAACGGATACGCTGCTGTCGGTGACGCTTTAAAAAATGCGTTTTATTGCCTAGTTTCTTCGGTTTCCTGATTCTGGTCGATTCGGCAGGTCGATCACCCTCCTCCTTTCACACCCTAGACTTAAGACCAGGCGACGGCGGAGTTTTTCACCGAATAAAAATAAGAAAGTAGCAGCAGCATGCGTTCTGTAATAGCTTATACCAAACCCTTTCCTTTCCTGCCTTTCCTTTCTATACTTCAAATAATTTAAATTTTACTTTATTAACTTCCCAGTATAGGAAGTTATTGTAATCGGTCCGAAAATCGAAATCGAGAATTTCAACGTATTTTCATCTTTCAAGGTCCCAGGAGCATTTTAAGCAAAAAATTGGGAGGAAGTATGTGTGTGTGTGTGTGTGTGTGTATGTGCGTACGGATGTGGTCATTTTTTCCTGCACGATATCGCGCGAACCAAAACTGATATCGACTTCGTTGAGGTGTCGTTCGAAGCGTATCAACCGAAATATGATCTGAAAAGATTTTCATGAAATTCGGTCCAGCCGTTTTTTTGTTTAAGCGATGTAAGTGATTTTTGTACCTGCACGATATCGCCCGAACCACGAAAGATATTGACTTACTTGAGGTGCCGTTCGAAGCGTATTAGCGACAATATAATCTGAAAAGATTTTTATAATATTCGGTCCAGCGGTTTTTTAGTTTAAATGACTTAAGTGATTTTTGTACCTGCAGGATATCCCGCGAACCAAAAAAGATATCGACTTAGTTGACGTTCCGTTCGAAGAGTATTAACCAAAATATGATCTGAAAAGATTTTCGTAAAATTCGGTCGAGCCGTTTTTTTGTTTAAGCGGCGTAAGTGATTTTTGTACCTGCACGATATCGCCCGAACCACGAAAGATATTGACTTACTTGAGGTGCCGTTCGAAGCGTATTAGCGACAATATAATCTGAAAAGATTTTTATAATATTCGGTCCAGCGGTTTTTTGGTTTAAATGACTTAAGTGATTTTTGTACCTGCACGATATCGCGCGAACTATAAAAGATATCGACTTAGTTGACGTGCCGTTCGAAGAGTATTAACCAAAATATGATCGGAAAAGATTTTCATAAAATTCGGTCCAGCCGTTTTTTTGTTTAAGCGGCGTAAGTGATTTTTGTACCTGCACGATATCGACCGAACCACGAAAGATATTGACTTACTTGAGGTGCCGTTCGAAGCGTATTAGCGACAATATAATCTGAAAAGATTTTTATAAAATTCGGTCCAGCGGTTTTTGGTTTAAATGACTTAAGTGATTTTTGTACCTGCACGATACCGCGCGAACTAAAAACTATATCGACTTCATTGAGGTGCCGAAAAACATTAATACATCAATTTTAAATACATTTTCGTCATCCTAATCTTGTAAGTGCGCACATTTAGTTTGAAATTTTAGCGAAAATATTGATAAACAATTGTGACAAATTCGCGGTATTTTAGATATATTCTATATTGCCTATTGTTCATTTATTATTAAAATATCCAATCATATATTCAACATCCATCATACTGGGAAGTTGATCGTGTGGACCGAAAGGGTCGAACCCACATCCCAACTAGTTTTAGGAATGGCTCAACCCAGTGTACTAAAAACGATTTGCAGAAAAATCTCTTATAAAGCCCTTCATGCTAAGGAAAAGTCTAACGGTAACAAGCAAGCCCTAATGAACCTTTGTTTGCTACAGAATATTTAGTAAGGAACAGAAATATTTTTGTATTTTCAACAGTTAATGTTACTTTGTCGCCTAAAAATTAAAGGAGTTAAATAAGTAGCTCTATAAACTAAACACCAGAAAGAAGACAAGTTTTGAAAGACACGAATCTCCTCTGTATAAGAATTTAAGAACTACAAAAAAAACTACATTAACACAATTCTCAAGTACTAAACAACTTGACTACCTGAAATAACGAAATACAAAATGAAATTTACTGTTGATCGCCACACCTTTGAACTCAGTGTCTATGGGGTTACGTAAACTAAGGCGAGGCTCCATTATGCTTATTAAAAGTGTATTTTCACCATTTTCCACTTTGCTGTTCTCATTCTTGTATCGATTTTTGCTCTTATGCCTTTTGCTGATGGCTGAAAGTCACCCGCTGTTCAAGCAGATATCCGTATCCTTTCAACTTTTGTCAATTTATATTCAACCTTCTGCCCGCTACCTGCTATCAGCAATGCCGGAGCGGGTGGGCAACCAACAAAAAAAAATTGTAAGAAAATCCCGGCTCTATGGTATATGGATGGACGGACGTTGCTGCTCTGTTGTTGTTGGGGGGTGTTAAATTTTAAGCACAACTTTTCATTTACTCGCCACTACGTTTGAATCTTTCTGACATGCTAGTTTAAGGTGCGCCATTGGTTTATATGAGGCCACCAGGAATTGTTCTCTACTTTCTTGGGCTAAATCGATTTTTTTCCTTGCCATTATATTTTACTTAAGAAATTTTTATCCCTGTTTATATAACATAGGATAAAATTATGGTGGAACACTGGTTAAGATAGTATTTATACCTGACTAATTAAATACACAACTTAAGTTTACAGGATTTTGAAGGATATGTGTATCGTGGAAATTCAATTTTTTTAATTACATAAATCGTTATGTCATATTCTAAAGATGAAGGGATTCATGCAATTTCATGCAGTTATGTACAAAATAGCATAAAAGCTTAGTTGTACAAAACGCTAGAATTATTACGTTAATTTTGTAGACTAGAAAGGAATTCGCATTGCAAATTTAAAGATCTTAACACCTGCTTTTCTCTAATCGTTCTAGCTAAATATGTATGCAGAGAGAGAAGTCATTCGACTCAAATTTCTGCCCGGCAAGTGACTTTTTTAAGTTTGGAAACAAATAGAAGTCGCACGGGGCCAAATCTGGAGATGGGGCAGCAGTTCGTAGCCTAATTCGACCGGCGGCGGTGAGAGCCGGTGCGTTGTTAAGCACTTTTTTCTTCGCCAAATAAGGCCGTTTTTCCTGCAAAATAATTCGGCATACTAGAGCCCTGTGACCGTTTTGCCCTTCTCCAGATAGTCGACCTGAGTGAGTGAGACCTTGTGAATCCCAGAAAATGGTGGCCATCGCCTTTCCGGCCGATAGGATAGTATTCGCCAGTCCGCTGCTTCGACTGTTCGTTGGTCTTTGGACCATGGATCCATGCTTCGTCGACGGTCACGAAAAGACGCAGAAACTCCTTCGGATTGCGCTTAAACAGAGTCAAACACTGCTCTGAAGTGGTTTCACGGTTGCGCTTGTTGTCCGGTGTGAGCAAACGCACCCATCGTGCCGACAGCTTTCTCATGCCCAATATTTCATGCAGGATATGACCCACGTGGCCTTTTGAGATGCCTATTGGCGATCTGCCAATACTAGATCGTGGACTTTTGTCACGTTATCCTTTGTGGTAGCCATTTTCGGGGCACCTGGACGTGGCTCATCAAAAACCGACGTGCGATCACGTTGAAACTCGTTAAACCAATTTTTGACGGTTGCCATCGAAGGAGAAGATTCTCCGTACACAGCATCCAAGCATTTTTTGATTTCACTGAGCGATTTCCCTTCCAAAAACAAGAATCGAATCACCCATCGATATTGCTCTTTTTCCATTTTTCTAAAATTCGCGGATACGCCCGCTTCCACACGTGGCCTAAACCAAATTACGAATCCGATAGTAATTTTTTTTTACGAAAGTGGCGCCATCGGGCGGTGAGGCTAAGTACTTATCGGACTGCCCTCGTATAACGAAGGGAGTTGCGTTTTCTTTACAATATGTACAGTAAATAAATAGCTACAAACATGTTTTAAAGTTAAATAAATTTGTACATTGCATTATATTGATGAGCGTATGGTAGCAGAAAAGTAAAAGATTTACTCTGCAGAGCGAATTTTGTTCGTTGTTGAACATTAAGTTACACCCGCCTGCAGAGTATTCAAAAACGAAACACTAAAGAAAATATTTGCCGCTAAAAACTTCATACCCTCTCTCTTTGATCTGCCATCTAGAAAACAATGTCGGACAACATACTCTTATCGGAAAGATAGTAGAGAGAAGTCTGAAAGATTGGCCCCCATGCTGTCTCCATCAGCTTCCATCCTATTAAAACGTTTTTTTACACAAAACTTGCCTTTGATCAGCCCATTTTCTTCGCTTGCTTGATTATGACGGATGAGTGGAAACAAGATAATAAAAAGCCTTCATCTAATCCAGCCTGTCCGACGTCTTAATCCTTAGGCTACTAAGACCGAATTGAAGAACATATATTGAGTTTCCATGAGATTTTAAGGCAAAGGTACAAAAAGTTCAAATGTCGCGCCTCGCTTGGACGTTACAAGGGACTTTATATGTAATAGATAAAAATCTATAATAAAAAATAAGTGTGTGTCGAAAGTTTACACTCTTTGTATAGATCGTACAATTCGTGATTGCAACGTATTCTCCATGCGTTGTCTTCAATGATTGGTGCGTATATCCTTCGGAGAACCTTCCTCTCAAATATCCATCTTGTCCGCGGAATCTGATGGCTAATAATGATCAGTAATTTCAGACTTTGAAATCAAATTTCCTTCTCCTTCTTCTTCAATGGCGCTACAGTTCTTGCAGGACCCGGGCCTCCCGAAGTCGCCTCTTCCAATCATCTCTACGTCTTGCTAGCTCTCTCCAGTATATCTTTCAGCACGTCATATCCATCCACCTATTTCTCGGTCGCCCCACTCTTCTTAGATGCTTTTAATTGCTCAATAACGAAAAATATAAAAAGAACCCCCTAAGTCTAAGATTCAACAATCAAACCTCACAATATAAAATTAAAGTAAATACAAACTATGTGTTAATCGCGCCATTTTACTAACAAAATATCCGTTAACGGATTTCATGTGCCCATTTCAAACACACCCTGCCTTAAATTTAACAAACCGTGGTGGATATCTTCGAGTGAGGTGAATAAATGTGATAGCCTCCAGCTGTCTTTGAAAGGCAGCTACTGTCAGCTACGCAAAATAAGATATTTTCAACGTAAAAGTGCAATAATTGTTAAAATTATAGTAATTGGTGATAATAGGTCTTTCTTATTTCATGGTAAATAAAGTAAACAATACAATAAAATGGGCAACGCTAGCTCCAGAGGTCCGTCAGGTGATTCCGATTCGATATACAGTCAAAAATCATACCAAAAATCCGAGGAAAAAAAGCAAGAGTACGGGGAAGGTATGACACGATCCGCTTCCGGAGCAGATATAAACGAGAAAACATTCACGCAGCTGGTGCCCATTGAGAAGCTATCACAGGTAGATAGGGATTAATGGATAAAATTGTTCTTGATTTTTTCAACCCATTTCTAGATACTCAAGGAAAAGTCACACACTCAATTTGGAGTCAATGGCATTACATGCGAAACCTTTGTTGTAAGATGCATTTTAAATTAGCTTAGAATAATATTTAAAAGTACTTCTATTTCGAAGACTCAAGTGTTTCCAACATATTCTGACTTGGGTCAGCGATTATTCAAATTTCTACATCATGCCTCGAAGGCGCAAACACAGCATTTAGGCGCTGTTGCATTCCGCCAGCAATGCGAAAGACTGTTAGGTATTTTGGATGATTCTGTTATATTAGAGAACTATGTGAAAATGTTCGCTGACGAGGACAAACCGGATTTTATAAATAAAGAAGGAGCTATGAACTTGCTTTCGACCTGCTTCAAGGTAGCAATGTCACACTATTCTGGAAGCAGCAGACAATGCCCTTTGGTAGATTATAGTAAACATTTCTAAACGCAGTATTTTTAATAATTTAAATTTACTAGACCGAACGGACTTTAACGGCCGTTGTCAAATCGATATTTTTCACGCAAGAAAGCTTAAGTGTTGGCTTTGTAAGTCGCTGGTTTGAACAGAATGCCATACGATTGGTCTTGCTGGTTCACAAATTCTGTGTGCATACCTTATCGACAGCATATCGGGGTCTAGAGCAGAGTGATATGTCATATGGAATTGAATTGTCAACGCCTGTTCTGGAACAGGGAAGTCCCTTTCCAAATAAATCCGAGGAGGATACTCTAATGCCATTATCGCAAGCTTGGCTGCTTGCTGGAGCCTTACCGCCAGTATATTCTAAGCCTCAAACAATTCCTTCGCCCGGTGCAAGTAACGGGGCATCAACAACTGTACAGATTTTTAAGGAGAAACTTTGTATGATACCTTCACATTGGACTTTACTCTATGATTCAAATCAGCATGGTGTAGGCGCTAACAGATTTCTGCATCATGTCCTTGGTTACAGAGGTCCAACACTAGTTCTGCTACACGCACAAGAGGATCAAACCTACTGCATTGCATCACCTACAGAATGGAAAGAAACTCATTTATATACCGGATCGGAAGGGAGTTGTGTTATTCAGTTATTGCCAAAGTATTGCACTTCAATTCACATTCCACCACTAAATAAATACATTTTCAATTATATTTTGTAGATTTGTGATATTAGAAAAGAAGCCTAACATATTGTTTTTAAATACTAGTATAAGAGGGTATCCAAAGGGTCTCAGAGCTGGAGCTGATCCAAGGAAACCAATCCTATCTGTTGATGAACATTTTGAAAAAATCGACTGTAAAGGCTTACCATCTACTTTGTTGTCCATAGAGGTATGTTAACAACTAAATCAATACATTAAATATCTACTAAAAATCTCGCAAGGTATGGGGATGCGGTGATAAGGCTTCGCGTGAAGTGCAATTGGATATTAAGAAATGGCAAATTAAGGAGGCCGAACGTCAAAGAACTGTTAAACTAACCGCTGCGGACTGGATGGACCATCCAGATCGCTACTTGCTCGAGCTGGGAGGAAGACAAAACTATAATAATTAATTTCTATTATTCTTATTTTTTTGCTTTATAAGGCTGCCGTACTTAATATTTACTTACACATGCCTTAGCATATGCATAGCTTTGTTTTATGTATATAAAGTGGGAATCTGGTAAAATATTAATAAAGTTTATTTTAGTATTATGAATTTTTGGAGCGTTTTTGTTCACCACATGACAAATAACTATGTACGTTATTCGGACAAGATCATCCAGATCAATTGATCTCAAACCCAAATACTCATCACGCATGGACGCTTACTAGGTATGACCACGAACAGGTTCTCTGGAAAAGTTGAAGTTATGATGCTTTAATCCCACAAGAGACTTGGACGGAAAAAGCTGCCCTCCAGCGGCCTCTGTTTTGCGCGAATGAAGAATGTAAACGAACAATTCTTCATAGGATCACAGGTGCAGTCAATTAAGAGGGTGTCTGAAGAAGAACCACGAGCTGCACCAAATGTACGAGAAACCTTACAATCAAAAGCATGAAGATCTCATCAGAGAACAGCTTAAAAGGCGCCGCTAAAAGCCCTGTTCCTTCAAACGCCAGAGGAAAGAACCCATATGGAAGAGATATAGGTTGAAAAGACATAAATTGACTTACACACACTGCATCCATAAGTGCTGACAACTAGAGACCAGATACACCTGCTTCTTTTCAAATACAAACCTACTCGGTGACCATGATCAATAGAACCATGCTAAACAGAAATCCAGACTTATTCAACAAAAAAACAATAATTTAAAGGAATAAAATTTGTTTATTCTGAACTAATTTACTTCTTAGACTTCTTAACTTCCTTTGCTGCTTTGGGTTCTTCAGGATTTTCTGCATTCTCCTTAGCCCGCTTAGCACGAATTCCAACAAGACGAACATCAGCACGAGCCTGCATAAGTTCAACAACACCCATGAAAAAAATATCAATAAACAAACATGACAAAACACTTACCCTTCGTAATGTAGCAAAGGCCTTGAATTTCTTCTCATCCTTGGTGATTTCTCTGCATTCAACAACTGGATGCTCCTTCTTGAGTGGCATAATCTCACCCTTAAGTTGAGTAGCCAATTTAGTCTCCTCCACAGTTGATTCACCCTTACGAATCTTCTTCTCATTAATTGGGAACAGGATCAACTTGCTTCTGTATTCCTTAAGTCTTTGAACATTCGTTTGACGGGATTCAATTGACTTATTACGTCTCCTACGGTCAACTGCAATACCAATGGTACGTGCAAAGCCTGGGGTAATGCCAGCTCCCTGCAAATATATAAAAATCGTGTTAACCACAATACATCCTTTCGATTTCTCATCAAAATTTATTTACCTTCAATTCATCAACTGTGAAGCCACGTCCTGCACGGAGTTTGGTGTGATAACGGATGGTTGGACATCTTACAATTGGACGTAGAGCACCTGCAGCTGGCCTAGGGAACACTGCCTTTGCTTTCTTTATGCGGTTTTGACGGCGACGATATTTTCTAGCCGGCTGGGTAAACCATGTTCTTACATGCCGCTGCCAGTACTTATGGAAGTGAGCATTTGGAATCATATTATTTCCCTTACCCATTTTTGCGGCGTTTTAATACCCTAAAAAAGAAAATTGTCTTATAATGTAAGGTTTGACAGCACCACTACCACGTGGAATTCGGAAAATTCAATAAACTAAGCAAATCTTATTATTTATATAGAAAAATGATTTAGTTAAACATTCACTAATTAATTGCGCGTATAAATACAAATTAAAACAGCGTTATTTTCCTTACAATTGCTAAAAAATCAACGAAATTTTGCCAAGCATACCTCACTCTTCTGTAGTAAATCAAAAAAGACCAAATTCCGCCAACTGTTGGAATAAAAACTTTTTGGGAGTGTTCTGAATGGAATAATTTAATCAAATCACACGACACAAAAACAAATTTTTTATTTGTTTGTTTTTACTTTTTAATTAAGAAAACCTATTAGAATAAGATTTATTATATATAAACTATAAAATAATATCAAGTTATTCAAGAAAAAAATCAAAACAACAAATCATGTTTTTATTTATTTATAATTATAAGATCAAATTCAAATCGAGTTGTAACTTCACCGATGATAGTATAAACGTAGGCTTTCATTCTCTTCAAATTTAGAACGCACTCTCACACCAAACAAGTGACGTTTTTGCAGTAGTTTACCGCTTCTGAAATTAATAAAATTTAGATAAATTCGTTTTTGTGTGTAAAGTGTAAAAAATGGGAGATAGATACAATATCCACAGTCAATTGGAGCATTTACAAAGTAAATATATTGGAACAGGACATGCTGACACAACAAAATTCGAGTGGTTAACAAACCAACACCGGGATTCCCTAGCGAGCTACTTGGGCCACTACGATATATTGAACTTTTTCGCTATCGCAGAGAATGAATCAAAAGCTAGAATAAGATTTAATATAATGGAAAAAATGTTACAGCCATGTGGACCACCACCTGAGAAGGTTGAAGACTAAATAAGTATTCGAATAAAACCATTACTTGTGAAAATAAAATACTTTATTACTTTTAATTATTAAGGTAAAAAATTGTTTCGTCCTGAAAAATGATCTTATCATTGCTGCACTTTCTGGAATAACAAGTTTGTTGTGCATAAGATTGAATTTGTACTAGCCACCAAGGAATTCATAATGTCTCTGTCCCTTTCAGCTAAAAGTTTCCTCTCGGCTGCGAGAAGGTTCTTTTGCCGCTGGAAAAATTCGTCCTGTACTTCGCCTTCAATCATCCTTAAATGTTGCAAGAACTTCCAGAATGTTTTTTTGTAGCTTCCTTGCTTAAAGCGATTATCTAAAAAAAAAACAATTTCAGCTTAACTGGGGGCTTAAAAAGGTATTCATCATGTTATCTACCATTTTCAGGATATTTATCCTTATCCTCGATTTCTTTCTGTAACATAGCCTCTTGGAATGCATCTGTATAAAATAACGAGTTGATTGTCGTTGCTGGCGTAATAATTTCTGGAGATTCAAGTAATTCACCAACAAACTCCCGATACTCGAGATCTCTTGTTAGATAAAACTCGGGATTGTGATTTCTTTTTGCACATAAATATGATGACTTAAGTTGGCTCCATTTATTCTGTATTTGCCTGGAATTCTTGCTACCGAATCCTCGATGGGCAAGCTCCCTTTCGACAACACGATATATATCATTAACAGGGAAAACTTTTTGCTCGAGCAATTGGAGGATTTTTAGGTCTTTGAAAATCTCTAGCATACATTTCACTTCATTAGCCTTCCAGAAGTTTCTTTTACCATATTTGCCCATTTTAAAAGAGCTTAGTATCAAAATTTTTACATATAAAACTACGGACGACAAAAATATTTACAAACTTAGCTTAACACCTTAATTACTTCTTCTTCTTTACTAGAGACGTCCAGCATTAAGTACATGTCATATTAACAGAAGATATAACAGAAAATATTTTGTTATGGGTTCTGTGACCTAAGAAATTAATTTATCATGTAAAAACATGTCTACTTATTGTGAAATTAAAGTATTACGATGTAATTATTTCCAAAAAAAGGAAAAAAAAATTGCGATAAGTTCTGTATTTCAGTAGAAAAATGGTAGCACTGCTCTTGCCAAGGCAAACAAGTCGTTTTACATGACAAAACTTTTTTTACATACAGTCCCCTGCAGAATTTCACGAGTCAAGGTGATTATCAAGGTAATTGACTTTTGATTGTCTCGTACGGTTCAATATATCCCCTTTGGGGTTTTTGAAAGACAATGCTCAAAGCTTGGATCGAACATTCGAATTTGGCTTCACTTTGCGTTAACAATGTTCCTCACGATAAGACATTATTGTTAAAAGGATCAACTTTATAAGTAAGTTGATCCGGGGTCATGTTGCTAGAGCGACAATCGTATCATTCGGGGGGCATAACACTCGAACGCTGAATAACATAGGTCAACCTATGAACGTGGATTTATTCCTTTCGAGACATTTTCCTTGTCCAGGATGGATTAGGGTTGCTCTCTATCACATGCATTACAATGGTAAACGATAAGCGTAAGGTTCAGCAATTTGTGTGTTGGTGATTGGAGGGTCCCCTAGTTGGGTATCTGCTCCCTTTAATTAGGTTAACGCTGCGAGCTTTCACGAATTCTTTCGTTATTTTCCTTAAGTCGAGCTCCTCACCTTGGACTTGGGTCGCTTACAATACTTATAGAAATACACAAAACAAGCTCTTTTTTTATCAATATAACGTTATTTTTTTTATTATAATACGTTTAATATATTAATAATAATAATAAATTTAAATGAAATATACAGTTTTTTATCAATTGCTACCCGAAAAAAGAAGTACATACTTTCCTTAAAAAGCCCTGAAATCTGAATCTTAGAAACAGATTTGTTTTTTTTAATCTTTTTATTCCTTCTTTATTAAATTTTAAATGACTAAAAAATACTTAATAAATTTTCTTGTGTAACATGTATGAAACAAATCACAAAATTTCCCTTTCATTCTCTTTGTTTTTTTTTAACTAAAGTTCTGAAAACTGCAAGACATCTTATTTTCCTTATTGTTTTTTTATTATAAAAATAACCAACGACCCTTCGCGAGATTATCGATTTCAAAATTGTTTTTTAAATATTTTATTTGCGTTTAAAAATGATGCTTATTTTTTGTTTGTTTTTTTTTTTTAATTATTATCTGTATAAAGAAATGTTTTTATTTTATATTTAATATATTTTATATTTTATACCTTGTCGCATAAACTATCTCACTCATTCGTACGCTTTCTTTTTTCAAAGACCATTTTTTCTAGATTTAAATCGCTCCTAAGTTTTTTGTTTCGATCAAAAATGATTATTTTTATCTTATTATATATACAGATAGGACAATATTTTTTTTTAAAAGTAACAGAAATACGATAACTGAAATAAAATGTTATAATTTCTAGATAATGGCTGCAATTAAGTTAAATACTTTAACATCACTTAAAGCCATTTCAATAAATACATATAATGCTTTGTTCTGTCGATTGAATAGCTCTTTTACTAAAACATTATCTTGTCGCTAAATTCAATGTTTTTAATTTGAAAATGAACAGAATAAAACTGGGTGGAAGAGAAAAAACTGTAAGAACATTTTTAGAGAATTTCTTTACCGTTGCTGTTGATGCACAGGAATGTTCGTTTTAGATTCGTTTTGTCCTAGAAGAGTGTGAGTCACAGGTAGGGTCATCGTCATCTGTGGTAATGACATAGGTGACTGGCTATTCACTGGTAATTGAGTCTGCTGCTGGCCCATCATATTGGTGAGCGGACCGTTGGCCATCATTTGTGGGGGTAGATGAAACCCGCCTGGTGCTATTGTTGGTAAATGCGGCATGTAGGGTGATGGTTGCGTTACATAGCCTGGCATTGAATTGTTTGGAAGGAAGGATGGAGCATTGTGTTGAGTACTGGTCGGGAGTTGCTGCTGAGGAAGTTGTGATGGAATTTGTTGGCCTACTGAGGTTGTTTGGTTTGGTATAGCTTGATTCATTTGCTGAGGTTGCTGCTGCGGCTGCTGTTGGGGCTGTTGAGGCTGCTGCTGCTGTGGCTGCGATTGCTGTGTCGACTGTTGCTGCTGAGGCGAGGCCTGATGTCCGTTTTGAAATTGCATCGGAATCATCTGCTGAGGATGTGGACCATAACCTGTTGGTGTATTTCCTATAACTGACATCTGCGGCGGCTGACCAGGCTGCTGCGTACTGGGATGAGGACCGGCCATCATGTGCATCATTGGCATAGTTGGTAATGATGTTGGTGCCATAGAATTTGGAACATTTTGTTGGTACATTTGTCCCATATCATACATACATACTGGACCATACATATTAGGTGGCATCTGTGGCATATAGTTCATAGCACCGCCTAAGTTAGCTGGTGGTAAGCTAGATCTATCTGGTTCCCGCATTAATGTATGGTAGAGATTAATCGCATCAACTAAATCACTTGAAAGCTGTGTTAACTGAGCATGCTTTCTATCTACTCGCTCTAATTCCGCATCTATAAGTGGACCCATTTTATTTACTTCTTCCTCAAGCCGTAACATTTCATCGCTATCTTGTGAAGGATCTTCTGGATTAGCCTCATGCAATAAATGTAATAATCTATCAATTTTCTCTTCATTTATTTCTGGTACATATGTCTTATCATCCTCCAGTTTACTAATATCAGTCTTCTCGTCTTTTTTGGCTTCATCTTCAAATTGTACAGATTTTTTTGTTTTCTGATTTGTATCGAATTTTTCTGGTTCAACACTAAGATCGGCTGTTACAAAATTCGATGGAAATAAGCCCTCTCCCCTTTGATTATAACCTTTCCACCAATTTGGATCACTATCATCAAGAACATGAATTATTTCACCTGCATTAAATGTTAGCTCATTCTCTTCAGCTGCCTCAAAGTCATACAAGGCTCGAACTTTTCTTGGTTCTGGTGCAGATGTAACTGGAACGGCAGCTGATGCTGCAACACCTAGAGCAGCAGCACCGCCACTAAATGAGGGGTATAAAGGGGACTAAAAGTAAAGATTTATTTTACTATAGGTAAAAGAGGGAACTCAAAATTCAAGTTATATTTACTTACAAAATTAGTGGTGGTCGTTGTTTGTTTTTTAGGACTATTCTTTGTTTCCTTTAAAGACAGCTCAATAGCTTTGGCGATATCTTCTTCTTCTTGCTGACTTGAAACTACATTAGGATCCTTTAGTGCTGCTGCCGGTGTTGATGGCTTCGTTGCTTTTTGATTATCAGAAAAATCATGACCTTCGCTCTTCAATTTATGATATAAAGATGGGATCAACACCAATTGCTGATCACTTTTAAAATCATTCTCTGCCCATTTTTTTAATAATAGTCGCATTTTCTGTAAAAATTTAAAATACTTTATTAAGCTCTTTTCAATTAGTAAATGCTGTTATTAAAATACCGTAGCTACTTGCGGCTGCGCTTTAATAAGTAAACGCTTAAATTCATTCTCAAATTCCCGAGATGCCACTTCTAAATGAAAAGGTTTTCCGCAATTATTTACACAAGCATCTAGTAAGGTGATTGCCTGTATAACTACATGAGGATCATTATTTGCCATTCGTCGCATTATCGCCTTTAGGCATTCCTTTGCATTTTTTGGGTTCGAGGTTACCTTGTCGCATACATCCATAATAAGTCCCCATGGCTCCGTTGTATTTTTTTCACTAGTAGCTTTTTCTGTGAAAAATGATAAAATATAATAATATAGAATTTATAATCACAATTAATGTAGTAGGGTTTAAAATAGCTCTAGCAACAAGTAACGGGGAAAAGTATCTGATAGGCTTCCAAATAAGCGTATGACGCATGAAGTTGGAATTTTTTTTTTATGTGACACACTAGAGACTTAGGGAAGGCCCCTTTGTACTGTCGACCATGTATTTTTTTTTTTTTGAAATGTCGAACAGCAAGCTCTAGTCGGAAGATAGAGAGAGAAGTGAAGGAAAGAACTGTCACAACCTAGCTGCGGTATTTTTATTTCACCTACTCCCAACCATTTCGCGACTCTGACATCGGGGCATCGAGAACAACTCGCTGGAGTGTTATGCCTCCTGAAACGAGTTGAATCTCATCAACCAACCGATGACATGCGCTTGGTGGAGCGGGGAAGAGAACTAGTAAGGCTATGACAGGAGGAATCAGGAATGCAAAGAAGGAAGAAGAAAGAAGGAAAGTTATGTAGGCGGGAAATTGGGAAAGGCTAGGACCGTGGCACCGCCGGGAATCGAACCCGGGACCTCTGGGGATAGTAGTCAGGCGCCTTACCCCTAGACTACCGAGGCCAATTGATCTTGCTTGATTGCAACTAGTTATCTCGGGCATTTTACACTCATTTATAATTTTTTACAGTAACTGCATGGTAAATTACTGATTTTACTTCGAGGCGGATCAGTTTATGTTAAATTTCCTTGAACGTCAATAACTGTTTCATTACTTTCCTGTGTTCCTGTGAATTTTTACCAATTATAAAATTCTGCATGTGCATTTGGAGGGACTTTCTCGCTGGATATTTTATATCCAAGGTTGAATTGTAACCTTTTTTGGTACATTGGAGTTTTACACACCAGTGATTAGTTAGTGCTGTGCTACTGTATGGTGATCGGCTTTTGAAAAAGAATATCACAAATCCATTCTCGGTATTTTGCTAATGCTCGACCTGCAACCAGCTGATATGTACATTAGGCAGCAGAACGGTCTTAAGTTTCGTGGAAGGCGTTATGGGATCAAGATAACATTTTTTCTTGTGAACAAAAATGAAGCTTAGGTATCATCCTTTGTGCTACCAGTCCGTCCTGTCATTCAGATCATGCTGCAATGTCTAGTAGTAAGCTTGATTTTAAGATTAGAAGAGAATAACGAAGGTTAGCTGTCTTGCCACGCTTGAGAATATGATAATGAACTTTACGTGTGAGCTATTGGATGTTAAAGGTTTATAATTTCAATTGCAACCAGTTGTGCAGGAGACACTCTTGTTAGAGAGTTATTCCCGCTTAAGCAAGACGAATCCCATATCACATGCCTGTTGAAAGTCGCCAAATATCTGGTATTTATCTACATTCCTTTCCAGGTTTTCTCCAGAATTTGATTTAAAGTCAGCAGTTGGTCCGATGTTGAACTGTTTGTCCTAAAACCAGCTTGTTATTCTCCTTAAACGGCCTTCAGCTATAGGTTTAGTTTTTGTGTCACAAGGATTGTAGCTGGTGCTGAGGATGCATCTGTAATTTTTACAGGTAGATTGGACATATAATCGCTTTCTTTCAGTCAGGTTTAAATTCTATGATCTACCGGCCTGTTTAAATTCTATGATTATCTACAGTTTGGGGAATTCGATAATCACAAAATTTTCCACTTCATAACCTAGGAATGCGACCTTTGCTTAGCCCCGCCGGAACTTCCTTAGTTTCACTTGAGCCTAAACTCCTAGAGGCGTTGCATGTCTTCTCGTAGGTGATTCAAATGCTTTCTTTGTGGGAGCTAAGCCACTGTGAATTCGTCAGCGGAACGAAATAGAAATTGAGGACTCGCAAGGCGGTATTCATGTCGATTCGGCACAAGACACTTTTCGTTAATATCACTTTGTTTAACTTGCGATAGTCTTCCTATAATCTCCAACCTCAATCTTTCTTCTTGCGTATTAACTTAGGATAAGCATATGGGCTATTCAAAGGAAAACATATGATTTCGGAAATACTAAAGATAATAAAAGAACTAATATATCTTCATAATAAAAGTGTAGCATTCTAAAATCAGGTCGCACATATCTCTTCGGCATGATCTCATTTATCACAACGGCAAAATATTGGTTCTGCATTGTTCCTTTCGAAGATTAATTTTCAAGGATTTACATGTAAACAGCTGATAAGAATATTCTCTCTAGAATACACATATGACATGAACTTTTGTCTCAAAACAGATCCGATCTTATCAACTGTTAAACAAATTGCCAGTGCACTCTGCTGTGGTAAAGTTTATAAATATATTCAACAAATATCTACGGTTCAATGATCAGGAAAAATGGAAAATTTAACGCAGCAATAACCACAATAATGATAGGAATGTTGAATTTACATAAAGTTAACTTAATTGAAAAATATAAATAATTCGTCATGATCCGCCTAAGGTGCTGCTGAAAACCCAAACAAGAAAAATCGATAAGAAAACTTTTTTTTAGTTAAGCCTACTGACACCATTGCGAAATCAAATTACTAAATTAAATCAGTTAAGTTGTCATTATTAAATCAATAAATCGCTTAAACATTATTAAATTGGACAAGGGATACAGCAGAGCCAGACGACGAATCTTTTGTTGTCTGGGGATGTTTTTTTCTTTCTACTTTTTTTTAGCAATTTACCAATGTCAGCCTCGAACGGAGACGATTGTCCAAAAAGTCCCATTTTTAACGCCAGCTTAATGCTGTTTAGGTCTCAAGTATGCCAATAATTGTTTGTTTAGATTTTTTCTATTTTTTTGTTACATTCACTTTTTTTTGTAATATTTATGATTGCACTTTTCTAATAGCCAGTTAAATTATAAATTATTTTCACTAAACCGACGAACCTCCCTTGATTTTTACGCGACAAATGACTAATGAAAAGTTGACATTTTTAAATTCCAGTTTTTGGAATATCATTGGAATAGTTGGATTTCTACGTAACCACGTAGTTGTTTGCTTTCTATTGTGTTGTTGGTGAAAGAAAGCTGCGGTTTCTAAAAATGTTTTATTTTAGTTTTTGATTTTTTGCATTTATAATTTTGATAGGTGTTTATTTCAGTTTGAATTTTAATATTTAAAAATTGCAATTTATTAAAAAATTTGATTTTTATGTTCAGACAATAAATTTGTTTCATATTCACGAGTATCAAAATGAAAGTTTAGGGTGCACTGGAGTTTGACATATTAGAAAAAAAAACACTCTGGAAATACGAAACAAATCTGGTAATTCCCCACAAAAATTCCAACTGTCAGATATTGGTGAATGGGTGACACCAAGAGGTCCGTCAAAATGTTGCCTGATGTTATTTTCATTTTTTAATTATAAAAAAAATTCATTAAAAAAATATATTTATTCACAAAACTGTACGTAACTTAATCAAATATCGTCTAAATAATGACATTCGTTCGAGATCCCTGCGGTATTGTATGTCTCATCATCACTTATATGGCTGTCGTTTATGCTGATTATGTTGTGACGCGATGGATTATTCTGCAAACAATGCAAGCAAGGTATATACCTGTTATATTACTAAATCAAGTAAATAAAAGGATTTACAGTGATAATGCTATGCGTATATATTTTAGTTTATGGGCACCATTGCATGTAGTACTTTTCAATACCATCGTATTCTTCCTAGCAATGTCGCATTTAAAAGCTGTTCTATCTGATCCTGGTACAGTACCACTGCCCCAAAATCGATTAGATTTCTCTGATATACATGCTAATCAAAAAAATGGTCATGATCATGGTGAATGGACGGTTTGTACGAGATGCGAGACATACCGACCGCCTCGAGCACATCACTGCAGAATATGCAAGAGATGCATTAGACGAATGGATCATCATTGTCCATGGATAAATAATTGTGTTGGAGAGCGCAATCAAAAATATTTCCTACAATTTCTAGTCTATGTTGGTATCCTGTCATTATATTCGATTGGATTAGTTGTTGGATCATGGGTTTATCCATGCGAGGAATGTAATACTAGTTTACCAGATTCTCAAGCTAGAATGTAAACTGATTATTAGTTATTTTAATCCATATATATTAATAAGAACAAATCTATTTATATATTTCAGGCTACATAGTGTCATATTACTATTAGAATCAGCACTATTTGGACTATTTGTTCTTGCTATTATGATAGATCAAATGCACGCGATTCTGTATGATGAAACAGCTATCGAGGCAGTACAACAGAAAGGAACCTATCGACCACATCGCCGTAAACTTGCCTTATTAGCTGATGTGTTTGGTAGAGGACATCCAGCCTGCTGGCTTGTACCATGCACTAGTTTTAATGCTCGAAAATATGATACACCGCTCCTAAGTCATGATGTGTGAAGCGTAAACACAAAAACAGAATTTGTTTCATTCCTTTTTAAACAAAAACAGAAAAACAAAATAATCATTGTGTAAAAATTTTACGTTTTCTGTAAGCACATTATTTTCAGCAAAATTTCGTAATTTGTAAATATTGTTTATATTTATTAATTAACTTTATTTATTTATAAGCTTATTTTTGTTATTGCAAAAAAATATTTAAAACACAAAAAAGAAAGTGAAAAAAAGACTTGAGATTGAAGAGTATTGTACAAGTTCCATATAAGTAATCGAAAAAAAAGAAACAAAAGAGTGAAATTATCTGATTTTGCAGGTAATTAATAATTTATTTATTATTAAATTTTGTGATTAGTTTTTTGATCATGGTTTTGGGATGGATAAAATTCATTTTACAAATAATTGAAATTAAGACATCAAGTGTAGAATTGAGGTTTATATTAGTATATATTTTTTTAGTTTTATTTATTTTTTAAATAAATTTTTAATGCCTCATTTTGTTTTATATATTTTTAATTTTTTTCAGTTTTAAGTTTAATAATATCTGTGTTATATACCCTTTCAGTAATATTTAATCTAGGGTGTGGGCTATTTTGGATGCTTGTTACCTTGTTTTATTTAATTAAAGATTCTAATTTTTGTACAAGGACAGTTATTTTCATTTTAAATTTCCTGTAAAATCAGAATATTATACGCGAACTTAATTTATTTTAATTTTTTTTTCCGGCAATTGCTTTACACTTTTTATTTAAACAGTTTTAGGTAAGCCGTAAGTAAATCTTTAAAAAAATAAAAGAAATCATATCAATTTTGATGTAAAAGTATAGAAAATGTTAAATGTTTTAAAGGAAGTTCCCAAAAGAATATTAGAACCGAGACAGAACACGACTCTTTAATAGTTCCTGAAGTATTTAAAACTATTTGCTGAAAGTTTTCATATTTTTCTATATATTTTCTTCTGATCAATTTTTAAAATGAAAACTTTGCTCAATTGCAAATCGGTGTATGTTTTGAATTTTATTAGGAATTAAGTTGGAGTTTTATTTATTTATTTTATTACCATAAGTTGATGTCTAGATGATGGCCCCGGTGCTGACAGTCGAGTCGTGTAATGTGACAAGCCTTTTGAGTTGAAGAAAGTGACGTTTCAGTCGAGTTATGACTTTCAGCCCAGGAGGTATAAACTCAATTTTGCAACCTCATTCTCTGGCCTCTGAGCTGAAAGTCGTAATTCGACTGAAACGTCACTTTCTTCAACTCAAACGACTTGTCACATTACACGACTCGACTTTCAGCATAGGGGCCGATATTTTCTTCAAGCCGATCTTAGCTTTTGATAACTGTTGACGCTCACTGAATATTATTAAATGAGACATAAGAGCGCGTTTCTTCGATAATTCAATCTTAATTGTTCCATAGTAAACCATTTCTAAATATAATAATGAATTAAAGAAGAAACTTTACACACTTTTTAGATTCGTTCAAAAAAATTCCTAACATTTTCTACTTTTACAAGATTTTATAAATTTCTCAAACGATTTGAAATAGAAACAAAAAAAAACACGCAATGTAAAATATTTTACTGAAATAAATAAAGAATATATATACAAAAAAAAATCCACAAAACAACTATGAAACCCAAGTAAATATTAATTGTAATCAATGTATTAAGAAAAAGGAAAAAATGATAATATTTATAAGAAGTTTTTTCTAAATGTAGAATTTGTACATTTTAATTAGCATTTTTTAAATGTCTTTTAAAAGCACCAACACATTATCTTATTTTCATTGCAGGCAAGATTCTGTTTTATATTCTGTTTAATTTATTACTTTTGCATCAAATTATAATCATTTAACAGCACAATTTGTGTAATATTAAATAGCCATATGCAATTTTCATACATATATACATAGAATCCTGATTTTTATCTATCATACATAAATAATATATTTAAGAGTTTATATTAAAGCGTGCACAACTATCTAATTTATTTATTTAAATAAAAAACGTATGGCTAATCAGTATAAATTATATGAACACACAGTCTTAGTATTAATTGTTTAACAAAGAAAATTATAATTTAAAAAATAATAATGATGTAGTGTTGCAAAATGTCTCCTCGATAGATAGAATTTTAAATATTTATTTTTATATATTTTAAATGTTATTTATTTATATATTATTTTTTATTATAAAAAAGCATCCACAACTTAATATTCCATATTTTATTTATATTTTTATAATTTTCTCTATAATTTCATTTAATTTTTAAATTATTTTTTTAAAAAAAATTCTCCTATAGTGGAGATTTACTTTTAGCCTTTAAATAAAACATTTTTATACCTGTCAAATATATGTTTTATTTAATATAAATAAATATATATTATTTTTAAAAAACAAATCTTGTTTTAGTTAAAAAATTAATTATGAATTTTGTTATCATTAACGGAAACTAGTGATAACGATATTTGAATAAAAAGGAAAAGCATTGATTTCTACAGTAGTTTCTGGATATTATCTCGGTCACATCCAGATGCCACTTGCGCAATTATGTAGAACACTCTCCGAACAGATTTTGACAATCAGCTGATTCTTGTATTATTTTTGTCCCATTGCAAGGTGTTTACTTCTCCCCGAGTGTTTTTAATTTTCTGTGTAATTTTAAATTGATAGTAAATAACAAATCTTTTATTTGTTGTCTACATATATTAAGGTTTCAAGAAGATTCAGTTGATAGTCATCGTTAGGAATAAGTGGTATGTTTTTGAACAGTTTTCTGATAGAATAAGAGGTTAAGCTTAAAACATTTTGACTTCTATATATTTTAATGTCTTTAATAACTATTATGGTGAAATAGAAATTCAGTTGCCAATTGAACTGCGATGTAACAAGTGTCCTCACAACCGAGGAGACATAATTGGCGCTGAAGAGCACTGTGTCGCAACTGCACAGGGCACAGCAGTCCATATGCTAAGAGTGACATTAGATCCAGGCATTCATATTTCAGGTAACCAATCATCATATATTCTACTTAAGCTTCAAAACCTGCCCGAGCCCCGTAACAAAAGTCTCTAAAGGCATGGTGTTTGATCTTATAAGGGCCGGGCAGTTGCAGGTAAAAATGTACAGTTGAGCACCCTTGCTTGTTTGGGTAGTTGCAGTATTCATGAATTAATTGTGCAAGTATGGGAGCAGGAAACGATGACAGAAGACTGGAGAAAAGGCATCCTTACCCCGGGACAAAAAAAGGAGATATCACAACGTGTACTAAATATCTCGGTATAACGTTGTTAAGTGTTCTTATTTCTTTGATCCGCACGGTGCCGCTGGGTCTCGAACTCGTTTTTGGCGACGTCTCGAGCCTCGGTAACTGATAATCATTGATTCTTTAGGTCGCCCTCTGTATTCTTTAGCCAGGTTTAGCGTTGTTAAGTACCGCTTATAAGATATTCTCCGCTATCCTACAAACAGGATGGCCCCATACGCCAGATGGCAATTACCAGCGTGGCTTCAGCTTAGGCAAATAAACAACTGATCAGATTTTCACCTTGAAAAATGTCGAGAGTTTCAAAACTCAATTCAACACCTCTTCTTAGACGTTAAAGCCGCCTATGATAGCATAGCCAGAGTAGAACTCTACAAAGCCACGAGAGAATGCGGCATCCCCAACATGGAGGTTGACCATGACTAATGTGACAAGCCAAGTGAAGGTATCCGGAATTCAGTCCAGACCAATCAACATCAATAATGGACTCCGACAAGGGGACAGTCTGGCCTGCCTCCTTTTCAACCTGGCGTTGGAGAATGTGATCTGAGATTCGGGCGTGACATCAAGGGGCACAATCTTCCACCAGTCCACCCAATTACTGGTTTATGCAGACGACATTGACATCATTGGAAGAACAACAGCTGAACAAGAAGCTTCCACTCAGAGTGAGCAAGCGGCAGAAAATCTGGGACTGCACATTAACGAAAGCAAAACAACGTACATAGTGGCCTCGTCTACAAGAACACCTAACATTGGTCCCACAATCAAGGTAGAGGAACACGAGTTTGAAGTGGTAAAATCATTTTCCTACCTTGGGTCAATAGTAGCAACCTGCAATAGCATGGAACCAGAAATACGCGCACGAATGCTAAAAGCCAACAAAGCCTACTATAGTCTGTCAAGGCTCTTTAAATCCAAGCATCTAACCATAACGTCTAAACTTTTACTATATAAGACGATGGTCTTGCGGGTTCTCACATATGAATCTGAAACGGAGGATTGTTGGCCCTTTATGTGAGCAAGGACGATTCCGGATACTCTACAATGACGAGATCTACGAGCGCTATCGCGACATAGATGTTGCGAAGAAAATAAAGATAGGTAGGCTCCGGTGGGCCTATAAGTGATTTTAAGCCTGCTCGGAAAGTTCTCTGCGATAAGACAGAGAGGGAGACCCAATCTCCGCTGGAAGGATGGCGTAGACCAGGACGCTCAGAGCTTAGGGATAACGGCACGGGCAGATGGCTGGAGGAGAAACTTGCACTGGGATGTTTGTTTGGCGGTTTGAAATATATGGTCATTCCATCGCAAGTCTTCGGCTAATGTCACGCCTAAGGTGTGTAGGGAGAGGTCGGCCATTAGTTCAACTTCACCCATGGTCACGGATGGAGAGGTGTTGAACTGTTTTTTTAAATAAGACAGTACTTGGTTTTGGTGGGGTTGAATTTGACCCACGTGTCTATTTTGCATTGAAGCCGTAAGAGTAAGGCCCTCCCGATTAAACCATCTGTTAGGCCTAGGTTTCAAAGATTTGGTAAAATGGGGAATGAACAAATGCATTCCTGCCTGTTGATCCTGGTGTTCTGATAGCAGCAGAGTTGATGTGTTTGTTTCGGAAACACAGGTCCAGGTTCCAGTCAAAGGATTGGAATGATTAAGCCCCAGCCAATTGACCTTCCCATAATGGCATACAGTTCTCCTAACTGGTTTGGAAGAGGTGGTAAATTTGAATGGGAAGCTAGCGAATTTCCGAGAGGTGAATCAACTTCGACGTAGTAATGCGCTGGATGAGAAGTAAGAAAAAGATCAAGGAGATAGGTTCCTTGATCAGCAACATCAGGGACTCTAGAGATACCAGTGTTTCTGTGAGGTTTGTAAGCGAAACTTCTATCTTAGCTAGGCATGACATTTGTTAAAGTTAGGTAAGACTTCCACTAGTACTTCTTCTTCTTAAATGGCGCTACAGTCCTTGCAGGACTCGGGCCTCTTGAAGTCTCCTCTTCCAGTCTTCTCTACGTCTTGCTAGCTCTCTCCAGTTTGATATACGAAGTTTTCGTATATCTTCTAGCACGTCATCCATCCACCTATTTCTTGGTCGTCCTACTCTTCTTCTTCCAGATGGTCTTCCATTAAAAATCCTGGCTAGCATTCTTTCTTCTGGAGCCCGTAGAACGTGTCCAAGCCATCGCAGTCTGTTCAATCTTATGTATGTAGATATGTTTATTTCGTCATACATTTGTTGAAGTTCCTCATTTGTCCTAATGCGCCATTCGTTTTGGTTAACCCTTACAGCGCCAAATATTCTTCTTAAGATCTTCCTTTCGAAGATTTTAAGCTGGTTTTCTGTTTGTTGGGTCAATGTCCAAGCCTCAGACCCATAGCATAGAACTGGGCGGATTAACGTTTTGTATAGTCTGATTTTGCATTGTCTTGAAATTTCTTTGTTTTTAAAGACCGGGACTAGTGGGAAATAGGTTTTATTTGCAGGTGCGAAATAGGTTTTATTTCCACTAGTACTATCGTTGAAGAATTTTGGAGAAAATCTACTAAGTGAACTATGTGCTCTTCAAATGATTTTCAAGAAGATGGTATGGTCAGGCCACAATTTTTTAATAGGATATTTTATGAGAAAACTATTAATGCAACTTGTTATACAAAATCAACATTAGAAATTAAATTATCAAAAAACCATTCTTACTAAAAGACAAAATTTCGAAGCTAAAACAATATTTTTTTATTAATTCTGTTGATCAACACAAACAAATACTTAATTGAAAACAAAAAATATTTATCAAAATATATTAAATGATAATTCAAAAACCTTTAAACAAAACATTATTTTCAGCACATTTTGCATCTACATCGTGGAATTGTTATATATCTCGGATCATTTGAAGGTCTTAGTAACGTTTTCTGTAATTCCCATATAATATCTGCTGACAGTGCGCTAATACACAAGCGGAGATTACTATGATAATTATACTTGTTAACCGCATATGCTAATATCGATTTCGACATAACTTTTATAAGATAATTTCGATCCACTCCTGAAAACAAGAATTATTATCTAGACCTATATTGTGTAAAAAAGTGGCATTTACCAAGCAATTGAGTATTTGTGCCTAAAATTTTATTATTTTTGTGACATCGAATTGCTTCGAAGACTCTGCGTCCGACTCCAATTACTAAATATCTTTTAAATTTTATAAAAAAATGCTCGACGAAAACTTTACTGAAAATTGGATTATGGCCATCTTTATCGAAGAAGTTTGAAGGTGTATTTACAACCGGTGCTACTGATGTTAGTGAACCCTGGAATAGTAAGTTTTATTTTTTGTTAATATTGCTGTGTTATCTGTGCAAGATGTTCTGGGCATACCCTCGGAGTTGGAGTTCTGGAACGAGCATGCTTTAGTATAACGTCCTTATCTAAGCTTTGCGTTGATTTTCCGATTGATGTGGATTCTGCAAAACCGACAGATTTATTTACTGTGGGATCAGCGAATGTTGTCATTCTGAAGCTGTTCATTTTCTCCTCATGTCCAAAAACTGCGTGCACTTTCTAGTTTGATGACAAATGTACGTTGATTAATACATATTCATTATAGTTCTCTAATATTGTTAAAAATACTTACCGCCATTTGATCATCCTTGACCATTGTGAAGAACTTATCTAATCGAGAACATAACTCTTTGTGACTAGCTTCATCTTTACTGAGATCTGCTGAAAACTGAAGGAAAAAAAACTTGATTAACAATTCTATTTTCAATAAACGAACTTCGGAATTTTACATTTGCTATAACAACTTGAAGAATGTATTTCGCCGCTCGTATTATTCCATTTGGAGTATTTTCCAAGCGTTTTACTTCATTTTCTTCTATCCATATTCCCGTTTCAAGGGCATGTAACATATCAGTTGTTGTTAATTGTCCAAGATCAACGTCCCTAGTTGATATGCTTTTAGTCTGTTAAAGGATGAAACATATTGTAGAAAAGTTGTACGATTGTGTGCTATGAATAACATTACCATATCAGTGTTTGCGATCATTAGTGACTTGAGAATACCCTTTTGTTTTCTTGTAACTTTACCATGGGCTTTACTTGATCTCATTTCAATTGCCTTTTGTATACTTTCCCAGTATGCTTCATTCTTTTTTAAACGAGCCTATTTTAAATGAAAAAAGAATGTTTTATGTATAGGTATTTTTGGAAATCAATATGTTTCGCGCGCAGATTTTATGATTTTAATCGCAAATTACTAGGTTAGGTTAGATAGCTAAGCTGTTGGTTTGCGCTCATACACTTAGGCCAAAAGGATAGGCCCATTGTGATACCATAGTGATGCCAATTTATAAACCTAATTTTAAAGTGTCATTTCTTCGCTTAACTATCTCGAGGAAGTAATGAATTGCGATATCGCTATCTTCGGGATTTCCGGAAGCGTGCTTAGAAAGGGTTCACCAAAAACGGTTAGTCTATTTCTGATTAGGGTTGGGCAGTTTTCTCCTGGTCTGGAATCTTACTTTCCTTTCTTGGAAGGAGATGGCGATCGTACCTCTCCAAGCCAGCTATACAATTTCCTTATATATTTCGGTGATTGGGCACCCCCCATACGAGGAGGGTCCTGATCTGCTGAGCCATCTCATTAAGAGATCTACGATATTCAGACATAGTCATAGAGTTGTTTGTGCAAGAGAGCAGGGCTTTCAGAGTCGCCTGACAGTTTCGGGAGCTGCCTCGCAGAACCGACAGCTACAATCGGCTGCCAGTCCTATATTGTTTTGTCATTGGCCCTTCAGGAGCTCTGTTATTATTTTAAGCTCCCACTTCCTGAGATTTGAAAGTTTTCTCGCTTTAGCTTTACCGATTCGGATGAATCTTTTAGCTTGACTAGCACCCTAGGTCCTTGTCCAGCTATGAAGAAACAGCTGTTCGATCCAATTTTTGATGGCCGTTACGTGGCAGTTTGCTAAGCTACAGAAAGGTTCCGGAGATAGGTGATGAGTGACCTTCTTGGCCCGGAATCCACATCCGCGTGACACTGTTGTTCCTGCTCAGAGATTTCAGAGATAGGAGACAATCCAGGACAGTCTTTGATGTCACCCTGTAAGATTTAATGCCTAGTAGGGGAGTTGTCAAAGAAAATAACAATTTTACAGCTATTTGGAGCTCTATTAATACAAGTCTGAGCACACACCCGGATGGCGAGTACCTCAGCCTGAAAAACAGTGGGGGTAGTGCCCAGAGCCATGGATATTTTTGGGCCATATACGCCCAGCCTTACCTCTTTATCGGTTTTGGAATCGTCCGTATACCCAGAGGCGGCGCTTCCTATAAAGAGAGGCCTGCCATATTGCCACTCTGACCTACTTCGAATAATCATCATAAACGGTTTGTCAAAGTCAATAGTGGGAGGAAGGATATCGGACAATGATGTCATTGGCTCCAGGTTTAGCTCCTTGAGGATCGATAAATGATCCAAAAGATCCCCTGGCTTAAAGAAGAATAGCTCCCGTAGACGCAGCGCTTCCGCCATACCTTCCTTTTTCACTACCAGGCTGACTCCTAACCTAAAGGCTGTGCAATAGGTCTCCCAGATAGTCTGCCGTGGAATCCTAAATACGTCGCCTTGCTTGATGATTAGTAAAACAGCTTCATGTATGGCTAGAACCTCCGCTTGGAAAACACTCAGTGATCGGGTAATCGGAAGGAGACTTCAACCCCTTCCGCCCGACCTTCGAGTTTAGAACCAGTAGTAAAGAAGTTTGTAACACTCTGAAAACTGTGTGTCTATTTCTCTATTCACAACGTGGACTTCGTAATTCCTCGTGAAGGGAATCTCGGGTAGACAGAATTCGATTTTTGTAGGATGATAACAGAGTTCAAAACCTTCATGTGCCCTTTTCTGATCCGGGTCCAAAAATTAGATCTTTTATTCTAAGGGCTGCGATGTGCCAGTTTGGCTGGCACCCCAAATACAAGTAGAATCTGAAGTAGATTCTTTGTTTGGGTGGAGTCGTATGCCAGTTTGAAGTCCACAAATATTTCCATCTCAGCATTTTTCTAGAAGAATTGGTTCCTTTCATCCTGTACCCCACCTGGTAATCTTTCTGATAGGCTCTACCATATTCTAGGTAGTGAATATTCAATATCCGAGCAGGTCCAAAATTTGTAGTTTTTTCTCCAGCGATATGAAATCTTTTCCAAGGGGTACTTTTCTATTTTCGTCCGCCATAGTTCAGGTAGAGAAACATCTAATCTTAAAGTGTTACTTGTACTTCGGTATCTTACAAATAAAATCGATATAAAATACTTCAAAACTATTTAGGACAACGCGACCAAAAGAACATCTCCAAATGGGCTATTATTATAAGCTCTTAAAAGCTTTATATATGTAGTTTTATACGGGGGATTCCCCTAATTTCAAATAAGTAATTACTTGAAAGCTCTTGTTACGTTTGGGAAATTTATTTATTAATTCTTGAACCATGCTAATGCGCAATCGTGCTATAGAAATAGCATGGAATGTGGAGGTTACATGTATCGGTTGATTGGAATCGAGTTATCACAGAGAATATCGTATCGCATGAGACTCTCGAGGGCATAGAATTAATACTATTAATATGAGAGTAATTGTATTTTGTTCCTTTTCGTTTTATGTTATACAGAATATTGTTATTAAATATAAATATTGGTTTTTAATAATTTCTTGGAAACTAATCTAGCATTTTTTGTTTTAGATCTCAGTCTTTTATAAAGCATGGCTGCAATAACATGCCACAATCTCGGAACATATCTAGCATTTTACAGTGGAGGTCTCTATAATTATATTTTGAAATTTTACTTTCACATTTTCTATCTTTTGTAGTATACGAAATGAAACGGTTGGTATCGTCATTTTATATTTTTTCCATTTAACGAACGAACGAACGCTCTGAACGCTACATATACCTTGGTGGATATTGTGTAAAATTTTCAGAGTATTATGAACGAAATTATTGATAATCACGCTTAGGGCGAGAAAAACATCCGTTTTGTTACAATGGAATCATGATTTATAACATAAAAACAAGCCAAAAATTTACCTCAGCTTTCTTTTTCCGATCCTCATCAGCTGTCTTAATAAGATGCTCTAAAAGCGCCTGCTTTTTCCTTCTCGACTCCAATTGTTTCTCAAAACTTATCGTATCCTTAAATATTAAATTGCATTTATTCTCAACTAATCTTCAAATCACCGCAATACTAACTCTCAATAGGCGCTCCCTGAGGGTCTTATATCGTGCCATCCTCCGATTAAACTTGAATTTTGAATGTCGTAGCATAAAATTTCGCTTAAACCTAATAATACGAGATTGCACCAGCAGCCTCTCAGCTTCTTGTGCTCGCTCAATTCGCACCGCTTTCATCAGTCCTTTCTGCCTCAATACCTCCCTTGTATAGTACTGCATTTCTTCGTACCTTCTTGCTAGTTTCTTAAAGTTATCGTAAATTTTCTGTGCCTTAGCTTGCAGGGCACATTGTTCCTTTTGTCTTAACTTTTGTATATCAACTTTTCTAGCTGAGAAGCACTTTTCTCTAACATGCTGCATAATTTTGTTGGCATTTTTTAAACGAAGCAGATCTTGCTGATTTGTGTCCTACATACAGGCATAGTCTTATTCGATTATTGAATTTCAAAATACTTATCAATGATCTTATAATCTTACCTGATTGTTCAATTCCACTAGAATCAAATCTAAATGATATCTCTGCAGTAGTTGCCGATAGTCGTTGAACTCTTGCAATGTGCAAACGACATCATTTTGTTCTGTGATTGATCCTATTGATCTCAGGTGCTTTTTGGAGATAAAACAGCATTTAATATCACTATTTTTTAGTGGCTACACAATTTACCTTTTGCATTTTTTTGTTTTTAAAAAATTTCTTCAAGTGAGGATCGTGTAGAGGGTCATAGTTGACTTTTAGTACATAGCAATTTGGATCGTAAAGCCGAAAACCACCACTTGCTAGCCATAACTAGATGTTGGGGATAGAGATTTATGAAAAAAAGTGGCTATGAATTTATTATATAATATTTTATAATATAGTAAACTATTTTGGTATATATTAATGAATTTTCTTTCGTTCTTTTTAGTTATTTTGCTATTTACAGTAAAACTGCGAAGGAAGGTAGATCTTACATGTTTATTTGTTTCATTTCCACTATAAGTGCGACTGCAAATTCTATTAGTTAATCAGTTAATCGAGGGTATGAGTCTTTGTCGTAACAAATGACGCAAAAACCGCCCGAAGGTAAAATGTACAATTATCCAAAAATCTCTTATAATTCATTTACTTTTTTCTTTTATCAGAACAAATCACAACGAAAGGAAAAATAAAACTAAAATCATTTTCATTTTCTCTTTATGAAAGCACAACAAATCACGCCTTTTGGAAAACGTTTTTGTCCTTGGAAAGTCTACTACAAAGAATTCCTTCAAAACTGCCAATTAATTAGCTCTCATAATTACCAAATAACGTGCTAAAACTAAATTTCCGACTTCTTTTTAAATGTCGAATGTTACAATGCTCTATACTTATGTGGAAGCCGAGTTAAGGCATCTTTCTCTCTCACCGTATTTCCAATTTTACTTCGTGTAAAGATTATTTGATTTTGTGGACATTTCAACATGGGTAACTTAGAGTAGAGTGGCACTTCCTCCCATCCTGGCAGTGCATTTATAGGAATTCCAGTTGCTGGTCGTGCAACTGATGCAATCAGCTCATCGACTTTAGTCTTCCGTTTTATTGATAATAGTTCATCCATTTTTTTATTTTTGATTAAATTTTAAATTATTTTCTTTTGGACTCTATAAATTTTGTACAAAAATGAAACAGCTGAAACTTCATTTAAAAGTGACTAATTTGTGATGGGTAACTTAGATATACAGGAAAAAATAACTGGTTCTTCTATATTACTTCGGAATGATAATTTCCATATTTTTTTTGCATATTATAGGCAAAATCATTCATAAACTCTGTTTACATCCTTTCAATCGCCCCCCGAAAAACTGAAATCACGAACCCATGCAACTGGTAACATGGAACACAACAGGAATCTTGAAAGTTTGCTACCCATTCCCCGCCTATTTTCGTCGTATCAATAAGCCTAATGTTATCTGACACACTAATACTGCAAAAAAAAGGAACTCCGCCAAAAAAATACTTGCAAATCCTTCCATAAGTTCATAAATACACATAAAATATCCTTTCCGTTGCCTTGATTGCGTGCTTGTAACGGCGTCACGTACGTGTACCAAAGCGAAATGCTATTATCGTTTACCAAGTGCCCCAACGACCCTCCGCCACCCTATTCGGGGGGCTGCGGCTGTTCCTGAAAGCAGACGTTATAAAGAGGATCTGTGTAGATAGCTGCACTGTGTCCCTCCATAAAACATTTAAGTGCACGAAATATTGACGAAACGTAAACAAAATCCTGATATATACTCTATATAAAAACAAAACGAAATCAAGCATCATCTGAAAGCTGTTTCGTCGGTCGTTCGTGCATGTTTGTTGCATGTTTACGTCCACGTAATAAGTTGATACCCAATTCTCAAGGTGGGCTAATGCTGAACAACAACAACAACAAAAAATGAATGCCATTAAAATAAACCCAGGAAGAAAGAAGAGGTTTGATAACCCCTAAAAAAAGGTTCAGCCAAGACTCAAGTTACCAGTACCAAGAACAATTTTCAAGTTTCGGATCACGTAACTGAAATGGTCCCAGGGTTTCTACATTAGCTTTGGCCAGAGAGATGATCTTGAGTGGCGACGTTTTCAACACCCACGTAGGCACTTTATGTTAAATAATCCAACGATGCTGGGGAAAATTAAATACGAATTTTTATAACCGAGGAAGGAAGAGGAACACAGTCTGTGGACTCTTTTAATCCCTCGGGGCACTTAAGGAAGATTTCTGCGCAGTTAAAGGTCTTCCGGATTCATTTCGAGGTTCGTTATTTGTATGCTACAAAAATGTGCTTCGAGGTAAATGCTTTCCAAACGTGACAACTAAGAAAGTGATGCTTTTTTAACACAGTGTCAAGTTTTGTTGATATGCCAAGCTTGTGAAGTTTTGTTGATTAAGAAAATCAAATTAGAGATCGTGTGTTTCGTGCTATATACATACATTTGGTGCCTCTATAGCTAGAAAAATACGTCCTTGCAAAATTTGGTAGGTAATTGGTGGTCGACCAATGCATAGAGCGGTGCATTTGTGACTTTCATGTCTTCCAGAAGCTAGATCTTGTCTAGTGGGTGATTGACCGGTCAATGATTCTGCTACGACTAATCTTTAAGCTCCTGAATGATTTCAATCCTCTAGTTTTCGAGTGATTGCTATATGGTGGTGAGCCGAGGAAGGTCCCGCTTTTGTTTGCAAGGGCGGGACATGTATAGAGAAGATGGGAGACCGTTTCTTCACAACCACAACTTCTGCAGAAGTCGTTGTGGGGAAGTCCCAATCTTTCGGCGTGCAGACCAAAGGGACATTGACCGATCAGCACCTTCACTACATGGCTTATCTCGTTTTTGTTCAACTGAACAAGAGATTTTGAACGCTTTGCGCCTAAAGTTGGCCATATTGTGTGAAGAGTATGCCACACTGTTGGTGTAGTCCATCTCAGCCCAGTTCAAGCTAAGCTGATTTTTCTCATAGTCAGTTTAGAGGTGGCTATGTGCATTCCCATCTGGGTTAAGTGGGGTGTCCTTTCCACTTCGTTTCCCTGTCCAGGAAGGTCATCTGCCCTAGAGTTTCCCTTAATCCCCCTGTGTCCACGAACCCAACCCAGAGTTATATCAAACTGAGTGGCAATCTCACCAATACCAGAGCCTACGCTGTTATCAACTTTTGAGCCATCTGTATAGATACATAACGACCCAGTCGGGGTAAACCCATCTGTCATCTCTGGCCGAAATGATGGTATTGAAATCTTTTCCCAAAGTCCTCGTAGGTGTAGTATAATCTATGTTGGCCGCAGCGGCGGCGGACCTCCTAAGGATCGATGAGTGACCATATGAATATGGAGCCCATACAAGAGAAGCCTTTATCCTGGCGACCAATGTGCCATGCATAAGTATAGGTCTGACAATGGCTGTATACAATCAGTGGACGATGCGGGTTTTAACGTCCCGGGCGACTCCGATCGTTCTCTGGCATAAGAAGAGAGCTGTTCTGACTTTATTGGCCCTCTCTAGAAGATTCGGCCTCCACGTTATTTTCCTATCGAGTATGAGACCCAGAAATTTCACATCCTCCTTAAGTTGCAGTGTTTCATTGCAGAGTCTTAAAGAATTAAAATTAGGAAGTCTATGCTTCCTTGTAAAGAGTACCAATTCAGTCTTGGCTGGGTTAACGCCTAGCCCCTTTGTGGTAGCCCAATAAACAAGAGTGTCCACTGCTCGTTGCATTATATCTCTTATTGTTGAGGTGTACTTGCCGGTCCACATCAGCACAATATAATCAGCATAGGCCACCGTGGTGCACCAAGACTCCCTTAGAGTCATCAGCACTTCATTGACTGTTATATTTCAAAGAGCGGCGATAGGAGCCCACCTTGAGGTGTTCCTCTTCCAACACGACTGACTTTATGACCCTGCACTCCAGCTGACAACTCAACATTGATTCAACATTGTTGAAGGCACCTTCGATAACTAAGAAAGTAGCCAGAGTGAACTCCTTGAATTCAAGGGATTTTCCAATGACCGCTACTAGGGAGTCTTTCTAGATTTTACCCGCTTACGGAATGAAAGCCACCTTCGCTACGTTGGAATGTAACTTAGGCGAAGGGAACTCCTATAGATGGTTGCAAGCCAGTCCAGAATTAGGTCACTTACTTTCTGAATTTCAATAGGATAAATTCCGTCCGGCCCAGGTGTTTTATAAGGCTTAAAGCCTTCTGCTTTCAGAGAGTACCTTTCTAAGTCTTGCGGTATCCAAAAAATATTCTATTGTCTCACAAAAGGCCTTCCAGGATTCCCTCTTTGAATTACGCAGTTCGTACTTGAACTCCCTGAGACGCGTTTTATAGTTGTCCCAGTCCGAATCCAAGTTAGACCGTTTGGGCTTATTAAAGGCCTTTCTACTTTCACACCGTGTTTGAGAAGCTTGTTGTTCCACCAAGAGGGTTTGGTTTTACCCCTGTATTTCCTACTGGGACAGGCTGCTTCTAAAGCATTATTTTAGATTCCTCACTTGATATTCGAGATCTTCATCGATCCAAGAGTGGGTGAGAACATCCTCGGGGAGGGATCTTTCCACCACTTATCTGTGTTTCGGACATTCCCTTAACCAGGGACCTTCTTCACAGTTGAGCACATATTGACATTAAAAAGGACGACTGTGGTCAGAAAAGGAGTATTCACTGGATACTCTCCAGTTTTCTACACAATTGAGCAGGTTTGGGGGAAACAAGAGTAATGTCCAAAACTTCTTGTTTTACCCTTGTAGTGAACGTAGGTTCAAGTAAAGGGTCAAAAAGCAATTCACCTCCCACATTTGTGTCTGAGCTGCCCCAAACGGAGTTGTGAGCATTTGCATCACATTCAATGATGAGACTGACTCCCTGACTAGCCGCTTCCTTTGCCGCATTAAAGAGACTGGAGCTGTCTAAATTTCCCTCATATGGAAGGTAGGCGGATCCAATCCACGTAGCCCTGTCGCCCTTTCTGCTGTCCGAGCAGGCCACTGACATGTAGTAATGGACTGCTAAATGAGCAAAATCCCATACAAAAAAATGGCACCAAAAACTATTTCTGCCTCGCTCCCACGTTAAATCCCAATGAACTGTAATCGTCAGCGCATGTCAGCGATATAAACATAATTAGAAAAAAATAGCCAGGTATAGTTTTCGTTCTTCTGTCTCACTCTTGAGCTATTTTGAAAAGTTCGTTAAACAGGGGAAATAACCGTCACGGTTTTGGAATAAACACATTTATTTAATGAAAAAACTGCTAATAAATAAAAATGAGTGATGGAAATTTATTTCCGTTAATTATAACAAACATCTTATCACTTATTTTCTCCTAAATTCGAAGACATTTTTTTTGTTTGTACGAAAAAGGTTTTCTATTTCTGGAGAAAAATGGTGCCATTCAGCATCGTCAATCAGCAGTCCATTACTATATGTCAGTGGAGCAGGCTATCACGGTGTCAGCGTTGCTGAATTTGCTGATTATAGTGAGAAATGTAAACAATCTTTGTTTCTAGTATTTTCCTATTTCTGCGAACAAGTAGTAGGGCATGTCAAGATGATTCCATGAATGAAACAATTTTCCTCACCAAGTTAAATTGCTCATAAACAATGGCTAGACACAAAGTCTGATTACATTAGTTCTATTTTAAACTTCTCGCCCTTCAAAAGTTTGTCTGTGTTCATTTCTCCCTTAAATTGGTTCTTGGAAATTAGTTTAAATTCCATTCTATATATAAATCCTGTTTCCTTTCACTAAAATTGAGTTATAGAAAATAAATTTCTATTAATAGACGAAGGATAGAAAAAAAACATTTCTCTTTAATTTCATTTTATTTATTGTTGAAATCTACCCAAAAAACAGCTTGCAGGAAACATTGTGGCCATAAAACCCATCTTCTCCTTCGTCCTGTATAAATATACCATAATTCACAATACCACCCCCATCATAACACCGCCTGATATATTTGTACCTAAAAATTCTGTAGTACGTCTTTCATCTGTGTACCAACTTCAAAGGCACAAGGCGTTGCCATACAGGAGCCTCGTTATTTATTGTATCTTTTCTTCTTCACAGGATGGCATTCAAGTTATTTATGATCGAATTTTAATCTGGAAACGTATCTCCTCTCTGGCCCCCGTCCTCCGTCAAAAATTGCAAACAAGACAACCTTCAGCGTTGGGCTTCCATTTACAGTGGGATAAGGCGCGCACCAATGGTGTACGTACAGAAAATTTTCTTACTTGTTTGTTCCTTGCCGCTGTTGTTGTTGTTGTATGCAAAATTTGATCCTTTTTCCTAGATTTCCTAAGTGTCAGGAATTTATCTATCTTCTCACTCTGCGTAAATCGATAACGCGGGTGCTTATCTACGTCAAACCTTGGAGGGTTTTAACAACTCCTGTGGGTGATATAAAATGTACTTTTCTTGCCGGGGTCCTTGTTGTATGCTTTCACCCCCCAAAAAATATTCCACTCTGGAGAGAAAGTCTCGAGCTTTACCCAATATGACAACTGGATGTTGTTAGTTACGGGCATTTGATATTACGAGCTGGTGAAAAGGGGTTTCAATTGTTCGGTATACTCTAGGGATATTCGTTTTCCCCTCTTCGAACTAATGCACATGTTCGCAGGGAACGGCTTCCTGGCAGAAGGTTCATTGTTGGCAGAAGAAGCTTTTCGAGGTTTTGAGAACTTTTCTCTTTTGTTGTTTGGTAGGTTCAAGTTCACGTTTGGATTGCTATTGTTATTGCAAATGGGTTTAGCATGAGGGGATCTTCTTGCTGCGTACATAAACATGGTGATTAACGACGACAGTAAACCGATTTTGATTTCCTTTCGAATAACCGCCAAATTGCTTAAACCAATTTCAATTTTTAGAGGTTCGATTATGAGTGTAGATGTGACTTGTGAATTTTAGTAAAGATTTTTGGAGATAACATTTGAAATGATGGCTTAAACGTACATTTGTTGTTGGATTTCAGTATTGCTTGCAATATATATTTATGTTTGAAGCTGTAATGTATGATCTCAGCATTGGATTTAGTCGGCAAGTGCCAACATATATCATTTCGGCCTCTTCTCGAATACAACTCCCTAATTTGGGGCGGCGCTTCGATAACCATCTTGCCGAAGCTAGATCAAGTACAAAAAAGGGCCCTTAAATGAATCGACGACGACATCATTTGCTCCAGCATCGACCCTTTGAGCCACCGTAGGAATGTAGCAGCACTGACAAAATTTTATCGCTACTGTCATAGTGACTGTTCCATCGAAATAAATGCTCTCCTGCTTCTACATCATCATTTTTTTTCATCATCATTGCGCTCCTTTAATCCCTCATGGGACATAGGGCGGAAACAGTTGCCCTCCAGCGGACTCTGTTTTGCGCGACAGCTCTCAGCTCCGACCAGGATCTCCCAGTTGTTGCGGCTTCTGCTAGTAGGGTTCTCCTCCACGTTGATCTAGGTCTTCCGACTCGACGGGATCCTTGCGGATTCCAGTCAAGGGCCTGTTTGGCTAGATTTTCGTTTTCGCGTCGCAAGGTGTGGCCAACCCAATTCCATTTCCTTCGCCTAATTTGGTCGTCTATCCTTTCTTGGCCTGGCCGGCCTGCTTCTACCACCATCTGGAATAATCTCTCGCAGTCAATATTTCCGAAATCCTTCAACATCCAAGAGTTCAAACGCAGGGTTCATTACCACTTTTTTCAAGTTTACGTGGTATCGAGAATCTTGAGCAATGTCCGATCCATAAAGGAGAATCGGAAGAATCAACGTTCGTTAAAGGCGCACTTTCGTTTTGATGGCGAAGCAAGGCGAATGTTGCTGTTGCCTGGTCGATGCGTCTGTGAATGTCGGCCATCGGCGCCACTTTCTTTTCTGCAACCAATGATCTCAAATATTTGAACATCGAAACCTGTTCGATTTAGGTTTTATAGAGTTGAACACTGGCTTTCGATCGGTCCGTTGTGAGCACTTGAAACCCTATGATCGGGCGATTTGGGAAATGTATAAGATTACGTTGCTTCGGTATGCTTGTCGTCATATCGAACTCCGCGTCGTCCATCGAATGCTACACGCATATTCGCGTCGATCACAACGTTGAAGAGAAGTGGCGAAGCGACGTCTCCTTGTCGGACAGGACACCTGTTTGAATCGGGAATTCCTCGGACAAGTCGGGTTGAGCTATCCTACGAAATTTGTAGAAGGTAGATGATTTTCAATGGCACGTGTTCGGTTTCGAAGGCTCTCCACAAGCTGTTCCAATTGTTGCAATAGAAAGCGGATTTGAAACCGATGGCAGTTCGTTTGCCGCAACGAATTCTCTTTTCCATTAGCTGTCGTAGAGCGAATATTTGATCAATGCATCCTAGATGTGGTCTAAATCCCGCTTGTTCTTTCCGGCTCGGTTTGCTCTCGGTGTTCTATAGCCTCGATTGTATGATCTCCGTAAATACTTTGCCGACGATCGAAAGGAGTCTAATAGCGCGATAATTCTTGCATTCCCGACTGCCGCCTTTCTTCAAAATAGGCACAACAATCGCTTTTTTCCACGACAACGAATACGATCCGAATGCCATATATGTGTTATGAAGACGTGGAGTTGTGATAAGATATCTCCTCCGGCTTTGATCATCTCGGCGGTTACTTGGTCTATTCCGGGCACTTTTCCATTTTTCAGCGATTTTATTGTCGTCTTCACTTCGATAACTGTCGGTTCGGTATCGAGGAACTGATTCGTCGGCTGTTCGATAATCGGCGGTTCGGGTGCTGTACCTTGTGGCTGATACAGCGTCCGGTACTCGTGCCTCGACGCCGCTTCTTCCATGTCGGCCGCAACGTTATTCCAGTACGCTTTTCGTTCCGATTTCATTTTCTGTCGAACTTCTTTGTTCAATCGTTGGTATTGCTCAAAATCGACGTATTTCATTTGTTTCCGCCGATCGACGAGGTCCAGACGACGAGGCTGCGACCATTTACGGATGGGTGGACTCAACTCCATTGCACATCCCACAATGGGCTCCAATAATTGCCTTTCTTCTACACCGATATCGTCCGATATTCCGAGCGCCATGAATTTGTTGAATAATGCTACTGAAACTCTTCCCCGCGAGTATGATTAATTCGGTGCGAGGTATTGCATCCAGTGTCTGTTGAAACTGATCGTAAAATTCGTCCTCGATATGGGTCTTGATCGTTCCACCGATGGTTATAACCGCCAAACGCTCGGATATCGGTTGGAATGCGATAACGCTGCTGGCAGCCTGTCGATCGACGACCATAAACCCGACGCCGGCCTCTCGTTTCTCACCACCGGAATAGTAAAGTGTCATTCTGTTGCCGGGACGATCGACAATGTCCAGTCCGGATCCGGTAAGACGTAGTTTCGATAGCGCAGCAACTTATATTTTCGATGGAGTTACGATGCTATGATTTCCTTTTGAGCGACGTGATGTCCTGTTCGTACATTTTCGATGTGACTAATCGCTGGCTCCGTCTATCCGTTTTGTAACCTATGATTTCCTTCGTGATATCTGTCAGAAGTCCGACCTATTTTCTCGTACTAATTTCTTAATAAATATACGTTTTAAATGTTTAAAAAAATCATCCATGATCAATCAAAACTTTCTAAAAAAACAACATTTATATGAACATTTAACGAACTTTTGTTTTTCGTGCATGAAAATCACTTCACGGTATTTTGCACCTCTGCGAATTTATGAAGTCTTTAACAAAAAAAACAAAACCAGACCAAACCGCCGCCGCTTTCTGAACGACGAAAGTAAAACGATTAACTCCATTTTCCAAAATAACTCAAATGAAGCCAATTTCAAAAGGGAAAACGCCATTTGTGTCTGGCAACGAAGCCATGAAGCTTTTACTATCATCGAAGGAGAGAAGCGCGCTTTTCCTAAGATTGTTGAAATCGCACGGGGAAAATGAAAATCTCTGGGAAATTTTTGTACTCTCGTTTCATTTCGCTTGCAAAAGGCTGCTTTTCTCTCTCATTGCATGAAGAAAGAAAATCGTGCCGTATATTTTCCCAGCCATATCGTCGACTCTCTGCACCACCAGCAGCAGCTTTTTCGCAAACAAGGTGAAATTCGACTGCTGAAGACTATAGCGAGGGTGGACCTGGGGACGTCTATACTCGACACTAGGGTCGCCAGTAGCTGTTCGTACTTCGTTCGTGAATGTTGTTGAAAAGGAAGAAAACTCGTCCAAACTAATTATTTATAGAAGGGAAAATAGTGTATATTATAATTTCCTCTCTGCCTCTCTCTCTCCTCTTGTATAATTCTTATCTGCAGTCCTAAGTTTTTTTTTGTATAGTTAATATTATATTTTTCGTCCTTAATGCGTTTTGTGTGTGTGATCTCTGGAAAATTGAATTGTTGATTAATAATAACGAAAAGTAACGCCTTAAAACTCGTGTTTGTATGTGTGTTAAAATTGTGATTTATTTGTTACAATTGGTTATAAAGTTATACAACAACAACAAAAACGTGTTAAATATTAAGTGAAGTATAATTGTAAAAAACAAAGGACTTACCTTTATATGTATATATAAAAAGGACATATTGCGTCAAAATAGAAATATTTTTATATATTTTTCTAGTGCTCGTTCAGGTGCGCTTTGTTTAAGTGCTTCATCAATGACACTATAGGAGCTCCTTTTCCTTTTCATATAAATATATAGTAGAGTCTCAATAGAGTCGAAGAAGGGTCGAGTAGCTACTCCCCAAGTGCTTTTCCAGGAGTGTTCTTGTCCTCTTGTGTTTTTAGTGACGTAAACTGTTTTTTGACACTGTTATACCCGAAAAGAAAGGAAAGGATCTCGTATTATGGTTATGAGTATTTATACCATAATAAAATAAAAAAAATAAAGTGCCGGTGTTTATTGTAATTGGTGTCCTCAATTATAGCACATTCAATATATTTTTTGTGTGTGTGTATGTTTTAGTGCAATTAAAAGAAATTAGTGAAAGAAATTTATAAAAAAAAATCCGTCAATAATAATAATAATAATAGTATACACGTGTACACACATACATAAAATAATAATAATAATACAATACGAAAAGTTTTTTTTAGGTCTGTTTGAAAACGATTAAAAGTGGCCTAAACAGGACACAACAGTGTGTTGCTCTATAACCTTGAGATATTGTTACTCTCTGACTTGTGAGTGCTGTGCGCTCAGCGGGGGTGACTTAGAAGGATATTGTTTTTTTTATTATTATCCTTTTTGTGTGAAATTTTGAGAAAAGGAAAATAGGAAATAAAATAAAGGAAATAGGAGAGAGAATAAAGGAAATATTAATAAAAAAAGAGAATAAGAGAAGCTTTTCTTGTTGATTGTGTATTGTGCGTGCTCAGAGTGAAAAAGGATATCATCCAAAAAGGATATTAAAACTTTGCTCCTGCTGTTTTTAAGCTTGATATGGTGTGTCTTCTTTGAGAGTGTTGGTATTATTTTTTGTGTTAACATCGAGTTCAGTTGGTTACTGTTTGTTATTCCATTGAAAACAGTTTGGTGTGCCTGTACGGTCGATCGGACGGTGGTTAAAAAAAATAAAGAGCTATATTTATATTTATAATAATAATAAAACAGGCTTCACGCGGTGTGTGACATTTATTTTGTGTTTTGGCTAAAAACAGATGTAACATATTAACGTGCCGATGAAAATTTAAAAAAATAAACTTAATTATTAATAATTATTTTTACGTCGCGATATTATTAACTAAATTAGTGGTAATGTGTTAAAAAAAATAACAAAAAAATAATTAAGAAAATATATACGGTCTATTAAAGGCAACTAAAAAAAAGAGACCTAAAAAGCCTAAATGTTTAATGTAATGAAGTTTATAAGAAAATCACCAATACTTGTTTATGTAACAAATATTATATCATGCTCCCAGAGCATATATCATCATTACAGCAAACAAATGTTAATAGAAATGACCACCAAGGAAATAATAAAAATAGTAAAACGACTATTATAAATATTAATAAAAATATTAAGGAAGAGAAAAAGATTAAATATAAAAAAAGAAATTTACATCTTCCACAACACCATCAGCAACATCAGCAACAGCAACATCGTCGCATTCCTTGGCTATCATTTCAAGATAATCTAATTGATACAGAACATCGTCGTGGCCGTCGTATACATGGCCTACAATTACCATTACATCCACTACAAGTTTTTGGTTGGTTTATATTAATTATATTTGGTATTATATCATTTGCAATACTAATACCATCTTTCATAATTGAGATACAACAGCCACTATATGGTCTATTAACTGGATTATATATAATCCATATAATATCGCATTTTACAGCATTACTAACTGATCCCGCTGATCGTGAATTGCGTCGATTACATCGTAACGATCGTATTGTACCGGAATTTGATCGTAATAAGCATTCACATGTTATTGAAAACGGTAGATGTCATTTGTGCAATATTAAAACGACCAGCAATCGAACGAAACATTGTTCCGTTTGTAATAAATGCGTTGGTAAATTTGATCATCATTGTAAATGGTTAAATCATTGTATTGGCGGTAGAAATTATGTTGCATTTCTAATGTGCGTTGTTAGTGCTGTTATAGCCTCAATGGTCATATTGGCCGCTTCAATAGCACAAATATTGTTATATCATATAAAGCCTGAATGGTTAAATTTCTGGTATATACTGCCATATGATAATGATAATTCAACAACATCAACAACATCAACACAATTTATATCAACAGCAACAGTAACAACTGAAAATATAATTGGTGATAGTATATCATCGCAATTGTTTAATCAAACATATGAAGATGATAAAGGTTTTAATTATACAACAACAATACAAGAAACAATTTCAACAATAATAACAAATGATACAGAAGACGTTTTAATAACAACAGCATCTACACTATCTGGTAATACTGTAACAAGTGGTATCGGATTACATAATACTATATTTCTTGTATTCATTGGATTTCTGGGTGTACTAGCAGCTATAACAGCAGGACTACTACTACATTTATGCTTCTTTCATATTTATATATCATTTCTTGGCCTTACAACATATGAATATATACGTAACCATCGGCAAAATGCAGCCGTTAATACACCAAATTCAACAACAGCATCAACAACAAATACTAATCAACAAAATCCGTCCAAATTAACATCAACAACACAACAACAACAACAAAATACAACAAATCCAAGCCAAATATTTTTTTGTTCAAATTTAAAACATCCAACTGGATCAGCAACAAATATACCATTAGATCCAAAGAATAACAATTGTCGTCCAACAACACTGCATTGTTGTGAAAATTCACGTGAATATCATCAAACGTCATCGGTATCAACATGTAAAACATATTATATGTGTTCATTGCTTGAGGAGACATCAACAACATCAGCAACAAATGCAAGTATTGATCCAAATGGTGGTAGCGGTGTAGCAGGAGGTGCTGCAACAGCAACATCAACACATTTACCAGATTGTACCGATGAAAAATGCAAATCAAAAACATTTCATTGTTGTTCGCAATTTCAACAGCATCATAATCTATCATCAACATCACAACAACAACAGCAACAGCAGCCACATCATTTATCACCACCATCAATAATTGGCGAAATTGAATCATCATCAACAACGACAACACGTTCATTTGTACATTATAGCGAACAATGTACATTCTGTACATTTCGCATAAAAACACCAACGAAGTCGGATAGTATGTCACTACAAGATAAACGATGCTGTTTGAAAACAATTACGAAACATCATCGATGGAAAAGAAAATGGAATTGTTGCTCAAATGTTCCAGATAGTCCAGATGTGCCGAATGATATTATAACAAGTATATCAACATCGATTCCAGCCAATTACGATCCTGGAAGTATAGTCCAACATTATCAACAGCAACAGCATCATCAAAATCATAATGGTTCATCGAATGCCACTATAAATCTTAACAATCCAACACAAATACCAGCACATTATATTAAAACGAACGGTAATCAATCGAGAGGTTCGACAAAAACACCAAGACCACGCCTAATAAGACCATGGCCAGTTACAAGATTTCGTCATATGTTAAGAATGATCGGACGTTATAGACGTCCCAGATGCCGTCATGGTACTATACAAAATAATCTATCATCAGTTAAACAGAATCAAGTACGTCCAGTTAGCAGTGATGATTCATCAAGTGATGACGCACAACAACAGCATCACCATCAAACCATCCAATCAATTGAAACGATCCTGCCAACATCAGTTATACGAGATGAATTTTATACTGGTGAATTAACAATGCCAACTCTTCCCCCACCACCACGTCGTAAGATACCAAATCCAACCGATTTAGATGAATTAGCTGAAACATTAGGATTTTCTCATCCGCCAACTCTGCCATCGCATCGATTCACCAACTCATCATATCGCCGACCTCGTCGCAAGAATTTACTTCGTACTAGATCACCAACATTATCACCAATCCATGAATCCGGTCTATCAAATCCAACATCACCACAGCCATGTCGACATTCATCTGCCTGTTCGGCGGGAGTTGTTGCTGTATCGAATATATGCGGTAATGATGTTAACCGATTTTCAACAACACCAGCATCAACAACAACAACTGCCAACAATTCAAATGGAACGTCACGGGACTACAACAGCAGTGGATCCCCATAGGTCCGTGTACTGGCAGAACTGCGCTGTTTTTGTTCTATTCGTGGGTAGAAGAAGATATTTAGATAGTAACAATATTAATAACATTAAGAGAAGAACAAAAAATAATAATAATGAAAATGTTTCAAAACTTTAAAGTCTGATTAGCATGACCTATATTTTTGCGCAAATTTTTTTATTGAATCGTCAACGGTTTTTTGCTACAATTGCGGAAATTTATTTTTTTATAGAGGAATTAACAAAAAAAGTACAATTTGGCGCGTTTTTTGAATAAAAAAAAAGTAGTATACTTTCTGGCTAAATTAATAAAGCAAATTGGATAGAGTTGAATTAAAAAAAGAGATAACAGTGGAGGAATGAGGAATTGTGAATTTGTTCTACAATAAATAGCATTAACGTTTATTTAATTGTGTTGGTGAAGCAATTTAGGTAATGGATTCATGTTTTTGATGCTTTTTAACTGATACAAAAATCAATTTTCATTATTTAAAAACTTTCAATGATCAATTTTTTATACACTCACACTAGTATTTGGATTCAATAACGCAAATTAAGCCGTCGTATACAATAACATTAATATTAATTCTTAATATAGTAAAAGCATTTTGGTAATAGCGCCAATCAATGATCATCTTCTTTATGCGAAAGGAAGGTATGACAACTTCTTCTTAACTCGGGATTCGGGCGCCTTGAAGTTTCTTTTTCCAGTCGTCTCTGCGTCTTGGAAGTTCTCTCCAGCCGCGTTTACATCCCAAAGTCAACGCGAAAGTGTACTTTGAAACTCTTTTATCACACAGAAATTTGTATGCTGTTTTCTTTGTTGCACGAAAATTCTGAAACTTTCATGCAACAAAGAAAAAAACATACAAATTCCTGTGCAATTAAAGAGCTTCTGCACTTTCGCGTTGACTTTGGGATGTAAACGCAGCTTAATATACAGGCAAATTGTAATTTTTCTGGGCACTAAAAGCCAGTAAGCAGTAATTTTGCATGGGTGTTTGATGCCAGAAGGAAAGCTCAATTTTGAATTTGCACGGTTCTCACTACTTTAACTTCGACGCCATCTTAAATCAAAGGGTTAAATTGATTTTTGTCTATTTCCGTCTCTCTTCTTACTTGAATCTTCAGTTTGGTTCTATTCGAATCCTCAATTAAAGCTAAATCACATACATAGCTTCGTTTCCTTTCGTCGTTCGTTCTTTTCGATCTTTCAGACTGCGTGTTCAATGATTCATATGTAGAGTTGAGCCGGACTTACACGAGGCAGTACATTTTTCCCTTACACGATGGTAAACTGAGGCCTCATTTTTTTTAAATGTCCCAGTTCAAAAATAATGTCCTACTGATGTATGAGCGTGTATCGAGATAAATAAAGGGAGATGTGATCATAAATTACGTAGTGGAGATACATTTCTTACTTTTTTGCGGCAGTAAAATATCCAATTCGAAAGTAGGCTATGTTTTTTTGTACAAAGCCTTTTATGAGAGAGTAGTGGTGTTTAATGTATATGTATTATAATTAACCTTGTAAAAAAGCTCTTCGTTGGTTTTGTTTTCATATGCTTGGTTTTCTCATTTTGGCATTACAATAGCACCACGCCTCATATAAAGTATGGCATTGTATTGGTTCAAACAAGAAAAGAGGCACCTCTTACAAACTCATTTTAAAGGAGAGGAAAGAAGACGGGCGAAAGCGAGAGCTTTCCGGAAATTTTGAAAAAGACGAACGAACGAAGAGGAACGAACAGCATAACCACACTTTGGAGTGTTTTTGATGACGGCTATGTTTATTTTGATTTTGAACAGGATTCAAATCCAAGCGAGTAAGTCATTTCTACACTACACAGGCAGACGTGCTTAAGTGAAAAATTTCGAGAAAATCGCCTTCAAAGATTTTTTTAGATACAGAATTGTACACAAAAGCACTTTTGTTGGTCCGATAACTCACCAAGCACAGTTCAGTTTAAGACAAGAATTATAACAATGATTAAGAATAAAATACTGAATACAAATATGCAATAAACTCAAAATCGTCAACATTGCACTAACCCTGCGTCTCGACGTGCAATTTTTCCTTGCATAAAGTATTTTTGCATGACGTCATTTCTGTAAATCAAATATTTTAGTGGGCATTTGATTGCATGAAATTTTAATTGTGAAAATGTCGTTAACAAGGCAGTAACTGATGTGTGCTTGTTCCCTATTAGTGTTGAGGGAATTAGAGTGTCTGGAAAAAGAGAAAACTGAACCCCTTCTTTTTCCTTCAGATCCTCTCTTCTATATAACTTTGTTTTTCCACAGAATCTCTTTATCATTTATTAATTTGATTATGTCTTCTCTAGTCAACTTGCGTTCCGCCATGGTGATCAATGTCTGAAATTTCTAGTGATTGAACGATTTTCACCTTCGTTCTGTTTATTTGGTCGATTTCAAACCTCAGCTAGGACTGGGCGGATTAATGTTTTATATATTCTCACTTTGTTTAAGTCGCTTTTGGCATGTGCCGCCATCTTTTGGTTTCGTGTTGTTTAAGTCAATGTCGTACTTTTTCTGATTTTCTGTGGTCCCTATGTACATATTAAGTTATCTAGAATTTCAATAATATGTATCTTTACTTTCTTTTTTAAACAATCATGTTCTTTGCTCTCATGTCATGTTACTCTTTTATTTTCCAAACTTTATTCAATTTTCTCTAACATCTTACATGTTCTTTCTCTTCGCATCTAATTATGACAATATCATCTGCAAAGATTGGTATATGGATGTTTTTTATGAAGTTGCTTTCCACTTTATTGTTTCCATGAACAATATGGAAAAGTATTGGTGCGATATTTTTTCATTGTTCCTTATTCTTTGTCCTGTCGTTAATTTGTCTACCCTTATCTTGCCAGTACATTGGTACTGAATTGGTGTGCTATACGCTATATGCTATTAATATGCCTTGTTTTATCTAGAACATGATCAATTTGATTATGGCTTTAGTAATAACATGCAATTTTACAAGTATCCAGATGACATATGTCAAGTTTCGCTCGTCCATGTCAAATATGTTACAAATGGCGTAATTAGGCTTTTGTGTTTTCATGTCTGTTGAAATTTTAGCTATCTTTTACTGAAATATATTTTCTTTATTGCTGTCACCACATTTACAAATAGAAAATTATTTGCAGTTCTTCAATAACTGTGGATTTTTACTTACACCAAGTTCTTTTGCTCACTAAAGTTCCTTTTCATTGCGAAAAATTTGATTCTGGATATTTTCCACTTTATTTCCCCTAAAATAAAAATAAATTAGCTACATATTCTCTACACTATTTAAGTGTTTTATGTGTAAAAAGGACATTTCTAGACAAATCCATCACAATTCACAATTTCTCATTCCGGTAAATTTCCCAAACTTTTTAAGAAAAAAAAAATTATATAAAAAAATAACTTAGAAATTAGATGAAAAAAAAACTTGGCCATCCTTTGAAGAAAAAAAAAGTAAAAAAGCAAAAAAAACAAAAAAAATAAATATTTGTGCAATAAATGTGATTTGTTACTTTTAATATCTAGAATATTTGCTACTTGTACAAAAAGAAAAAAATCATTGTACGCAGTTGGGTTACTCGTGTTTATACTTAAAAAAAATATCCAAAAACAAAATGGAGGAAAAACTATAGAAAATTCAAATAATAATGAACTGTTAATTAAAAGTAAATACCAAAAAAATAATAAATAAAATATAATTATTAATAGAGAAATACTATTTAAGCGAAACTGTAAAGAAGAGACTTAAAAAAAATTGTTTTCTTGTTATGCTAAAAAATTCGATTACGTTCTTTTTAATTATAAAAAAAGAAAAAAAATATTTAAAAAGGAAAGAAAAATTATTTTCTTTCCTTTGAGACAAAAAAAATTATTTAAAAGAATAAAAATTTTGTGCATTTTTAAATGAATTTTGGTTTTAATTCTTTGGGGTGCGGTTATATAGGTGGTTGGGCTGTTTGGCTACGTTTATATTGGTTATTTTTTTATTTCTCCTTCCTGTTAATACTTTGTTTTAAGAAAATGCTTATTGTTTGTTAGTTTATTGTTTTGTAAAACAAGGTTGAGGATCTTTAGCAGAACAGCATTGCGTTACTATAGACAATCAATTATGGATGCCCTCCAAAAAGTTGATCGCAAGCTTCTTTTCGGTCTAATACACGCCAAGTTTAAGGTGTTCAACCAGGCAGAAAGTAGAGAAGTTCATTCCGTTGAAGAGATCATAACAACCATTTTCATTTTTCTATTAGTAGTAAAAATGGTAAACAGCGGTATTTTTTTAAATGAGGCTCGCCTTTGGGGTGATGGATTAATCGACCCAATTTTTGTTCTCTCCGTAAGAACGCAAGTGCTGCTCGGCCAGGCCATGTGTCGTCGATCGGAACAGATGGTAATCCGCGATGTCTGGAGAATATGGCGAGTGTGATACGATGTCCCAATTTAGTGTTCTCAGGTAGGTTTTAACGACATTTGTAGCATGCGGCCGAGCATTGTCGTGCTGTAAAATACCTTTGTCATATGACTAACGCATTAGTTGTGCTCTGTAGTGAGCTTCTGTGATGATTTTACCCGGTTGCTGCAGCTCATAATATACCAAGCCGAGCTGGCCCCTGAAAATATACAGAATGTGCTTTGAGTTATAGATGTTTGGCCATGAATAATCGTAACGAATCGTACTCAGTCTACATGGTAATGTAGTTGTGTTTTGCGAAGCTCCATTTATATTCTTAATTTTCCGGGTTTTTTTTTGTTGAGTTGATATTATGCATATAGACGCGAGTTCAGTAGTTGAATTTAGTTGACCGCATCATATCTGTGTTTAGTTTGTGATTTGTGATGCAAGTCGATAATTCAACTCAACCTCAACTCAACTATTCAATACATCATGCATACGTAGTAGTAGATGGGGAAAACCCCAGTCAGATTTTTAGTGATGTTGCTTCCACTATTGGGCATGATATCTTCTCATATGTGATTTTCCGTCCACAACAGAGACGTGGAACCGCTTTGCAGCCCGGGAACGCCTTGAAAGTGAGCTCATTACTTTTGTTAAATTTCCGTCTGTCAACAGCTGGAGTTTTTGAAAAAAAAAAAAAAAACGTCAGCATGGAACTCTAACGCTGAAGAAACTCAATCTGGAGTTCGCCTTTGACAGTGTCGTTCGCGTTACTGAAAGTCTGACGTCCAAAAATAATGACATTTATCAAATGGCACGTAAACTTTTAAGGAGGAATTTTGTGACCTTTATAAAAGCGCCGCCCCTGGTTGTCTTCGTAGAGCTGAGCTTAGATTTGACATTTGACTTGGATCTTCATCCGGTGTTGTCTCCATATCTTCCATATAAAAAAATAACCTCTTTTGTAGCCTTGAAACCATTCACGTCATGTTCTCTCACTAATAGAAGCTTCACCATAAGTTTCTCCAATCATTGAACGCGCCTCAGCCGTAGTTCTTTCCGAGTTGAAAGCAAAAGGCAAAACTTCCAGCAAATGACGCTTATTTGGCTCGAAGTTCGACATTTTCATGCACAAAAAACTATATGTGCCCATAATTATGAAAGTGGTCTAAGTCATATATTTCTTGTTTGAAGATATTTAATGAATTGCATTTGACACACTGAATGAATTCCATATAATGTTGAAATTACAACCACTATCTAATGGTTCATTTTTGACAATTTCGTAAAAATTACATTGAATACATTTAGTTTAAACTAATGTGGTATGAAATAACTGATAAACTCATTTTTTTTAAATTTTGACTTAGACCACTTTCATAATTATGGGCACATATAACGTCGATAAAATTCGCAATTGTAAAGATAAGGAGTCGACAGATGCCTAGCTCATCCTTTGACATTTCTGATCTGACATTTTTGCCCGGAACTTGACTGCTAACGCTATCTATTAGAAAACGGGTGTTTTCTTTTTGCAGTTCTAAGAGAATCTTTCAAAAATTATTATAATTTTCTATAATGTTCCTCTAAATCGTCTCCACGTTAAAAAACTTTGTATTTTCTTTTGACTTTCTGGGCGAAAATTTCAAAACTTCATGATAGATAGGCGGTCGCCTCGCAGGTGTCCGATAGAGCTAAAATTTTCTTGATTTGAACAAGATATGCGATGGGAACTAAAACTTGTAGAAAGTTGAAAAGTAAAGGACTACTCTTGCACATATATAACAATAAAACCCTTATCACTACAAAAAGAAAGCCCTATCTTGACTCCCAGCTGACGCATTTATACGTGTTATACATTTTAATATTTTCCAAAAAGTTGCTTAGGAAAAAGCTTTTCACATACACACACATACATTCATATATTTTTTTTCATTATCACATTTCAATCCTTATTCATAAACGAAATAACAACAGATAATATTACATCTGTCCCAAGAGCCATCCTTATCTCGAGCAGATTACGGCCCACAGGATGGGATTAATGCCTTTTTATCACAGTTATCCTACATCTATTTCCAGATAAATGCCAACCCTTACAACAAACTTTGCCGGAAACTTTCCCCAGGCCCACTTCTAGCGTGTCATGTCATTCTGCCGTAATTTCCTGTCCTGTTAACCCCAGCCGCTCTCTGGCTGTTAGGTTTTTGCCACATGTGAGAGGGCCTTCTAGCAGAGTGCCCAAAATAGCGCAAGTAAAGGGCATCCTGATATCGGAAAGGAAGGGCACAAGGACTCCTGATAAGACGGGAAAGGACAAGTTCATGAATTTTCGAATTGCTTTATTCATGGCAGATCGGCTTTCGAGGTGAACCCAATACCTTCCACAGCCTAGGGGCTAGAAGGATGAGTATGTGCAAAAGTGGTGCTGTTCAGAAAGAGTTTTTTTGTGGATCAGTTTTTGCATGGGTGGACTACCATTTGGGAGGGCGGACCTTTCAGCTTGTACAACATCCGAAATAGAGCAATTATGAAAAAGGCGATGGATGTCGTTTTAACGATGCGAGCTTGATGTTATTCCGCCGACATTTCCATACAAAAGTCGCAATGTTTTTCGCATTTAGGTCAAATCGACATGATTTGCACAAGTCCACCATTGGGCGGGCGAACGCTTGATGTGAATACAAACAAGTGGGGGGGATTATGGTTTATTTTATCACGCAAAATGCTGATGGGCGAGGGTTGGGAACACACCGCCATCGTGTTTGCATAGCCTGTTTCAAAATCCACAAAGAGTTGGCGCTCCGACTTTTTGCGCCCTGTAACCACCACGCCACCACTCCGCCCCTCCACTCGAAACAGGCGCAAGAGGTCGCACTTATCTCTTCATGCTGCGATTATAAAAACTGGAAGGAATGTCGCCCCTCGTGATGATTTATTGCTTCTGAGGGGCACTCACGGATTCATCGGGTAAATGGCGAGTGGCTTACCGTCGTCCTTGTTCGAGAAGATTTCATTCACTTTCATCCCAGCCAGCGACAAAAAATCCTCGCCTCAGGCAGTATATCACCGTCTGTATCTCACACAAAGACGATGAAAAAAAATACTACTAAAATCTTCGAAAGTTAAAGAAAAAAAAACACGGAAACGAGATTTCCACCCTTAAACTCCCCGCAAAATGTCGTCTGGCATTTTGAGAAGTTTCTAATCTTATCGTGTGCTTTTGTGCCGGAGTGTACTTAAAATTTTGATTACATTCGTGCAATCGTTTGTTCTTCGTATTAAATTACCGAAGAAATCAGGATTGAATCAACATCTTAAGCACGTTTCGAGTTTCCTGCCGGGATAAGTCGGCGGGGTTTTTACGAAATATAACTGTGAATACCGAAGGAGTTGTTGATAAAGTCAGGTGATATTGGGGGCGAATTGGATCGGAGATAAAGGGTACAGGTGAATGCAAATAGAGTAGCATAATTGAATTTCTGGGAGCTTCGACGAGAAACTGTTAATTTGGATAAATTCTTTATGCAATTATCAACAGTTGAAGAAGGTAAGGAATCCTCGCCGCTTTTGGGTGGGTAGTCGTGAGATAAATTAAAACCGAATTAAAACTTCTCGAAAAAGGAGAGTAGTCAACAAATTTACACGTCCCGAGGAGGACGAATGAATCTGCATTTAAATAAGGTAGACGGCGAGGTGGATTAGACTTGACATTGTCTTGGAAATTATCATCATCAGCATCCTGTTGTACTATAGTTAGAAGGATGGGCTACTTCAATTGTTTCCCTCTATCTTTCTCTCCAGACTCTGTAATTCTATCTCGAGACTGCATTTTCTTTTAGCTTAGGTGTCGTCCATAAATTACGTGAGGCGTTTAGAGGGGAGGGGGGAGGCGGTCGAGCCGAATCTCACCCAATCGCAAAGGAGAGGGGGTTTGGAAAATATCACGTAATTTATTTTTCCAACAAACAGTGTAAAATTGGGAGAAAACTGGGTTAAATTAAGTAAAACATGTTTCTCCACTAAAGATATTAGGTCGGCCAGCACAGCCCGACAAAGGCCACAGATTACTCAGTCTGACTGAGGGATGATACTCCAGGTATCCGCCTGACAGGCCGTGGCATGCAGGTGAAGTCATGATTCCCTACAGACGCACAGGTGAAGACGACAGCTGAGCATAATAGGTTTATTAAATCAAGTGCAAAAATATTCATAACCTCAACGAAAACTTCAAGGCGGCTCCAGGCTCACGCCGTGAAAACCCGCGAACAAGTGTGAACGCGAGTGTGGATGGTTTTCGCGCCTAGCTCGCACCTTGCTTTCCGTTCCGAGTGGATACGGCGTGATTTCTATACATAAATTCACGGCTTGAGAGTGAACATAGGTTCAGATCTTCAGGCACGAACTGACGATAAATGCCCAAATACATAAAGATTTTTATCAGATTACTTGAACTGCAGGCCCCATGCAGTTGGCGGCAGGTGAGCGTGTGGTGATACTTGGGTTCAAGGCGGAAACTTTTAGGCTATGGCCTGTCGGCGACCTGTGTGTAAATGGGAGCCTTAAGATTACAACGGGCGAATACAAATAAAAACGATTAAAAAAATTCTACGGCCATCATATCCCCTTCAATAAGGCAAACGGCCGTGGTTCGCTCGCTGTAAGCCCATTTTTTTAACTTTAGTAGGGCAGATATAATTTGACAGTCCACTAACCCGCCTATAAGAACATTTGTGGTGGAAACAACTTTGCAAAATCTTAATCCATTTGCAGTACTCCATTCCATTAAGAGTAGTCTGAAATTGATTTAGATCAAATATAGAGATTGACTCCAGAAACGTCACACCACAAACTAAATTGAAACCACATCTAATGCATATACCTCTTCCGGCGTAATACTATCAACCTATCTCCTACAAGCTTCAAACAAAACCCACATACCATTAAGCGTGCATTCTAGAAAGCAATTTTAACCAATATTATCCCTAATGACATCAAATTCTCCTCACTCATCCCCCCATTCCTTTCTCAGAAGGACGACATCATAAAACATCCCCTCAAGCAGAAAAATGAAACAATACTACCGATTTGTGTCGGCTGTGCCCGGAGCAATGGAATTAGTGCATTACTTTACATAGACCATAAACAAGGACACACAGTGCAACAGACCAGAGGCTCCCCGGGGCTCCCGTCGGCATCTTTTATGCTATTCAGTAAACAAATTACCCACAAAATGAATTTCTGTTCCTTGTCATCCTGGCCGGAAATTAGGGAACTGGAGGATGAAGCCTAGCGCTGCTGCTCCCATGGTTAGATGGCAGAGAGGGAATTGGATACAGTCTTAATATAAGGGGCGGAACTTTTAATAGATTGAAATATTGCCTGGCCGTGGGAGGAAGTGTATTTATTTCATTGTCATTGCTGGAAGAGGAGCGAAAGATAAGCGCGCACACACACACATACACTTTTTGATAGCAGATTGTTTTTATGAAAGTCTCAATTTGATTTTTATCGTTTTAATGTAATTTTCTTCTTCTTATGAAATGTAAAGCAAAAGAAAAATTACATTTAAGATTGTAGTTGGAGGAGATTTAATTAAGATTTTTGTGTTTGGGGGAGCGGCGAATTCATGGAATACAATATTACATAAAACAGGGCCTTGCGGTGGTACGGCTGAAAGAAGAGCACTTGGGGAGCGACAAAAAATCTCAAGTTCTATTCTCTTAGGAAGGGATTTCATTTGTAAATCACCAAAAAGTTTGTGACCATAAATAACTTGACTCTTATTAGTACGACTGTTTAATATGTGGCTGCAAATTGTGGAATTAATTCCCCATTCTACTCTATACCCCATGCAAAAGGCCCTACAGAATATTGTTGTTCAAAATCCAGGACTTACGTTACTTTTCCTATCTTTCCTTTTGTCCTGCATTATTATTTAAAAACAATACTACCCATTGACCCTGTGTCCTCCTTAATCACCTTCCTTTCATCATATACCTAGAATCACTCTTGATACTATCTAAGGCCTTAAGCAACACCCACCATAAAAATCCATCTCGGAAACATACTCGTTATCTTAAATGTCCATTGTTATGTAATGTGTGTACGTCATGAATGTAGTGAAAAGACCTGAAAAGACTACCGAACATATTTTCATATAAAAATACCCCAAGAAACTGCCCTTCACGGTAATATCCGAACACAGTTTAAGGGCATAAAACGTGTCAAGCTTTACCAAATTACAATTTCATGCCATAAAACTGATAGCGGCGTGCGAAAAAAACACCGTGGGAGGAGGATGAAATGTTGCGTCCTAGAAATTAATTTCACCAAGACGTTAACGTTAACATTAACGACGAACAGAAAGGAAATATCGTTAAACCCTCCCTCTAATCACAGGAGCCGAGATTTGCATAATGACTGTTCACGGCTAAATGGCAATGAGAGATTATTTGAAATGACGCGACAGTTTCTTTTTAAATCAGGTTTGACAGGGCATTTCGAGGACTCAAGTGGTGGGAGGTGGTGGTAGCGATTGAAGGTTGACGGTATTTCCATTTTCCAGGGACCTTTCAAGATGTTGAGAAGGACCTCATCAACCAATGGTTACCTGACATCTCGTTACATCTCCCCCTCTGGGAGGCTCTGTGTAATTATTTCTGCCATCCCTTCTTTAATGGGTCTTCAATTAATTAGAGCCGCGATGTAAATGAGGATAAGGAGAGGAATTTTGTTTAATTTTAATGTAATTTCGTTAATATTTTGTCCCAATCAATATCGCAATGGTACATTAGATTGGACCGCATCTTGCAGCTCATCACGATCGTATTGATGCTCACGGTTCGTTTCTTGATCGAACGCATCGTGCATGGATCGATACGCCGCAATCATGCCAACCTGGATTAATAGTTTATTAGGTATCGTCATGCACAAATCCTCAATGGCAATCAGTCCTTCGTCCTGCCAATTACGGATTGTGCAATGTATTTCGTACGCCATGGAATATGTCTTCGCACATGTCCTCCTTGTACTTGTTCCATAATTCTGTAGGTTGAGACGTGTAGCATGTTGTCACAATGATGGCGAATAGCGTTCTTATTTGATGCGCATTCGATATGGCCATGGAACCAGCGAATTTTTGGTCCCATTGAGAATCGTCCTCCAATAAGCTCAAACGCTGACACCCCTCTCGATATGTTTGACAAAGATGACCATTTACCGTTCGTAAATGTCTGAATAATTTTGGGCCATGTACAGGTGCAAGTAAAAACCCGAAACTCCATTTGATGGATGAACAGTGTAAATGCGTCCAGACACATCAGTTTAAAATGTCACTGACCAAGGTTTTATTTATTTACCCAGATGCCAGCCTCTTCCCGTATTACAGAATCCTAGACTTTTCCCTTAAAGCTCAAAACCTACATTTCCGCTTCTCCTTAGAGAGCTTCAGGATGCACTATGTCCAATGTTTTTCCATTTATAGCTAGAATGCCAAGATTTTCCGATTTTCCAACTCTTGAAAAATCTACATACTCCTAACCGGGAAACGACAGTTATTTGGCAAAACTCTTCCGTCATATTGGCCCAGATTTTCAATTATTATAAGTTTTGTTCGTTATTAACACCTTAAAAAACCGCAGATACCGATTTTCATTGGAATCCGAATACAATTGGCAAACTCGTCGGCCATACTGGTGCGACCATTTTGAATTTATAAGTTTTAATCACAAATTTAGTATTTGCGACCTTAAAAACCCCTAGATACTCACTTTCATTGGAATCGGAATAAAATTGACAAATTCAACTATATTTCTGCGGCCATTTTTAATTTAGATTATATTTCAGCGGCCATTTTGATTTTAAAAAATCAGGCTTCGAGGTGCATCATGGCAGACCCCAAACGGACCTTCATGCAAAAATGCAAAGCGATGATTTTCAACGAAACTTTCCACGACAGCGCCGTCTAGGAATGGTTTTAGAAAGTAATAGAATAGCCTATGTTCTAAGTTTTAATGCAACTAGCACTAATTTCATTAAGATCAGTTGCACGGTGTTAAGATCAGTTGCACGGTGTAGGAGCCTATTGCGAACATAAAAACATACACATTGGGTGACATTTTTCGCACTAAACATGTATACATATATGTATATAAATATATATACATGTGTAGTGCGAAAAATGTCACCCAAGATCAAAATTGGTACGTGTCTTGGCTGAAAATTTCAATTTTTAATTCCGAAGACAAAAAAGGTTTTTTTGACGTTTCTGTGCGAAAAAATCAAAGAAATTTTCACATCATTCACAATTTTTGTACAGTTTAATGTTTTTATGTAATGTGTGCGTTATCAAGTAATAAAAAGGAGAGTGATTTAGTGAATATGTTACTATTCCAAAATCAAGTGAAAATTGCTTATAATGAAAACGTTTTAGGATATTATGCGAAATCTCCCAATTCCCATGATGTTTACTCACCCCGTTCTTGCTACATTGGTATGCGATCCCATCAGTATAACTACAGGTAAAAAAAAGCGAAATATCCTTTATGAAATAAACCCACCTATGTATAAGCTTAAGTAAACATAAAATCCCTTCCTTCCTTCAAACAACTCCGCCTTAGGAAATATCGAACTTTTACAACTAAGACCAGCCTGCGAACAACTTGCATGACCTTGGGGGAGAAGATTGGCGAAACGTGACTACCCACCAGCTTTTATGTATCCAATTCCAGAAACTTTCGATTACCAAAGAGATGGACTCTGATTTTATTTCGCCCAATACTTCGATATTGCGGCCATAATTCAAGTTTGTGTCAGAACGAAAGAAACAAACTTCTAAAAGCAGATTATCCCAAGGAAAAGGATAACACCAACGACTCCCAGTCCGGATCGATGCTTAATAATGTTAGCAGAAAAAAAGAAGATCCAAGGATGAATTTACTATGTTATAATAGATTTGGATGCTGTTGATTTACGTATAGTGTAATAAATTTCCCTCTTATCGTGAATCGCATAAAATTTTATAAATAATCGCTGAAGGCGGAAAATTCAAATCGTTTTCCTCGACTCATGCCCCCGCCATTTATTGCGTATACAAACAAGCAAAAAAAATAAAGCTTTTCCTTGATTTTTCATTTCGTCGTAAACATTCTTGGTTTCATTTTCATGAAACCATAATTGATACCGACTTTGGATATGTTAGGGACATCCCTAATGGAAATTGTATTCATGCTTATGTGAAGGCGTGTTTTCATCGCAGCGACACAGCAGCACCGCACACAACAACAGTAATAACCAGCAATAACAAATATCCTGTGAATATCGCAAATTCTGGGGGATGTTTTTCAAGCAGATGTAATCAGGGCACGAGTGTTTTCGTCCCAGTGACATATCCATTTTATCCATTTTGCGTGATTGTGCGAGAGTTCTTCCCGAGAGATTTCAATCGATAAAATTCGAGAATATCATCAACTACACCAACTACATAGCTTTGGGGAGCGCGAGCGAGATGGAGCCAGATGGTGGGAATATAGTCGCTAGCTCGGGAGGAGACTGTATTTTTTTTGTTTATCCGAATCGCTTGAGTCGCTGGCGCCAGGATGACCTTCTGTATCCTTCTGCCACAGTTATTATCCATTTGGTTTTTTCCCTTGAAGAATGACTTTGACCCGGTTTTAATTTTCTTGGTGGTAATTTAAGGGAAATGCGAAAAAATGGAAATCGACGCTCGCAGGGACTCGGCTGTACAGGCGTTATCTCGACTTGACAGGGCAGAAGGACGATTTATTGCCGGTGACTAGCTGGCATTCTGCGACTTCGCCGCCATGGGTGCAAAAAGTCAAGAGCTTTACAATTTGATTGATTTATTACGTCTGATGGCTATGACATTCAACAAGGACACTTTAAGTAAATTGAAGGGATGTACAAGATCTCAAGTTGGTTAGAGTTGCCTCATCAAATCAGTGGTATGATGGTGCTTGTATTTCGGGTATGGATTTAATAGAAACACCTCAATCTAAAAACCCTTAATCTTTTGCCGCTTTTGGGGCATTCAAAAATTGATCTATGCATGTCTTTAACGGCGTATATATTGAACCGATTCATTAAATTTTGAGGTTAACAACTTTAAGACTTCGTATCACACATAACCTAGGTTTCACTTCTGACACAAGACTACCCATAATTCTGCCTTCGACGTTTGCAAAAAGATAGAAAAATTTTATAATCAGAATGCATATGTGTAAGTCGTGACGACCGTCAAGTTCTGCTTTCCCAATTCATCCTCTGTTGACACCCAAAAAAACCCTTCGTCTATTACCAACTCTCATAAATATTTTATGGCTTGTTCTACTGGTAAAAATGAAGCTAATTGATCCCATCCTTAACATCCTGGTAATGACAGTGCTTCCAAATTAAACTCATGAATTATTTATAATCTGGAAAATTTTTCTTATTAATCCTTGTAAGCACATTACCCGAATAATTTAAGGATGGCAGGATGGATGTTTGCTGGTTGTATAGTCGAAGGCGGAAAGACGTGATAAAATTTTTTAAATTAAGTGAGAATGAAAAATAAAATAAAAAATATTTTGATGCTGATAAATATTCAGTTTTGAGGGGAATAAATTAATGAAGAAATAAGTCAAAGTATCCTTGACAGGGGATTTCGGAAAGTACCCTAGTTTGTTTTGAGTTTGGAATAAAATTGATGGCAGTTGTGATTGCGCAGAATTAATCCTCGATAAATGCATTGGCTTTGGGTGGCTCAAATATATTTTTTTAGATTTGATAGACTGAATTAACATCTGCGATACGCTACGCTACGATTTCTGAAGCATCTCATAAGCGATGACTAAAAATGGGTCGCCAACGACAAACAATAACTGCCCCCATTTTACACGATGAAACACGAAACAAAAAGTTTCCCACAAGCTTGCTCGGTTTGAAGGGGAGGGAGAGGGCTTGAAGGAACACGGCGAGGACACTCAGCACGCTCTTAGAGAGCTGGGCGTTCTCAACCAAGTTACCTTGACCTGGGTCGCGGTCTTCAAGGCAGGGTTTCGAACCCTGTAAATTTTTGGTGCGGGTTCGGGTTCGGGATCAATACATTGAAATTTAGTGAGTTCAGGTTCGGGTTCAAAGTCTGGTTCAAGCATTATCTCAGAAAAATATTCCATATACTGTTTATTTCAAAATTTATAAACGCCGAATTCCTGATGATTCGTCGGAGAGAGCTAAAGCAAACTTAAACTCAAAACTAACTTGAGTTGACGGAACAGCTAATATGACCTTCAAACAATAAAGGTGCACCAAGCTGCACACTTAGATGATAATTGCCATTAAAAATTGAACCTGAACCGAATTTTTGATTGGGTTCGGGTACGGGTTCGGGTTCACATAATATTAAAGAAATCTTGAACCGAAGCGGGTTCAGGGTTTGGGTTCGAAACCCTCCTTCAAAGGCAATGAAAATGCGGATGCTTTGATATTGCATTCATCAGTCCAGAAACCCACCAGCTTGCTGCAAAGGGCCTTTGACCGATCGGACTATGATGAAAGATACTGAACGCTGGAGGTCCTCGTCTGGATAGACCAACTCTAAGCGGTTCCTTCCTATGCCGTTCCCAAAGAGGGCCAAGAAATTGTTAGGGGGCGCAGTAGAAATGATGGCAGGACACTTGTTGGCTTCATTACTGTACACTGGACTCTAAATTACCACTTATGGGGTATAGAGGCGTAGTACAATACCTTACACAGGAAAAAGAACGACAAAATGAAGCGTCAAAGATCGCGTGCAAGTGATGGTGAATTGTCGCAAAGCTGGGATTGACGACGAAAAAGGTGATGTTGTATATGTAGTGAGACTGGAAGGGAATCGTTCACAATGAAATACCTCCATGTGGCTAGTCGATACATATTATACCAGGCAATTGAACGCAAACGGCTCGAATTGAATAATAAGAAAGATGTTGTCTTCCATCAGGACAGTAGAGACACAACACGCTCTGAATATTACCTACAACGATCTTTGCAGAACTCCCTCAATAAAAACTACTTGATCCAGTTTGTCAACCGGACACAACCGAATTTTTTTATGTAAAAAACCGTAGAGTGGATTCGAACCACGGAACTCTGGGCTGGAAGTCGGGAGCAGTAACATCTAGGGTCTAGACTCTAGACTATCAAAGCTGGCTCTACCCGAAAAATGGCAAGACATTGTCGTTAATGGAGGATATTTGGTTTAAGTTAATTCATTTTCCCGTTACAAACAACAAGTTAAGTTTTACTGAGAAGCGTCACGCGCTTTGTCCCCGATACGTACATAAGTGGTTCATGTCTCTGCTAATACCACTGGCCCGACATTTCTTCTCAAATCTTTTCACGTGCATTTTTTGTAAGCAGATATCGCATCAAATTAAGAAAACCCAAAAATTTCGGTTTCAAATACTCAATTTTAAACAGAAACCTCCATGAATACAAATCCAATAACGAAGGTGAACAGGCCCAGGCAATAATCCTTGCTAATATCTCGAGGTCGCCAGAATCAATTTCCTCTCAGCGTTTTCGATCGTCACATTAACACAATGTCTGCCTGTAAAATTGCTGATTTGCAAATCAAAGCCCAGAAGAAATCCACTTCGAATCCAAGCTGTAGAAAATTGTTGAAGGAACTAATTCAACAGTTCAATTTCCACGGGAACAGCAGGCATTTATTTTATCGAGAGTTTCCTTGGGCGCCTTTATTGCATTTGGTGGGAACCTTTCCTTTTTTTATGCCAGAAAAAAAATCCCCTGGAATAAAAGCGGAAGCAGAGAGGGAAATATCTGCCCAAGGACGACAGTGGTGATTGCGATGCCCGAAAACAACAAGGCAGCAGTTTGGAAATTTCATAGATCCTCGAAATATAAAAAAAAACAAGGATAGTCAAAGAAAAATCCTCTTTAAGCGTGCCTTAAACATTTCATCAGGACCTCAATACAAGACCGCGCTCACTCGCACCCCACTCCATTATATCACAGTTAACCTTGCGTCACCCCATCCCGAAATCAGGTCTTAAGATCCTTTGAAATCGCTTCATGCCGTGAATTCTTATGTTTGCTGGAAAAGGAGCTGCAGGACTTTAAGTGTTTAAAAGGGACGAAATTGTTGGTGAAGGAAGATGTAAAAAAGGTCCAGAAAGTGGCAAATATTTTTGTAAATACTTTTGACTCGAGCGTCCGAGCAAAATCCCCGTCAAGACGTTAAGAACCTTAAGGACGATTTTTTTTACTTTTGTTCAGAACTCCACGGGATCCATGAAAGGATCACAAAATTCCTTTTACTATCGAGAACCGCTGTTGTGGGTGGTAGTAAAAAAAAACGTAGAATGAAAAAGAGAAACGTAAGGATAAATTTGCCAACATCCTGGAACTCCTCCCGTTTTTGCTCTTTAACTTTCAAGGACACTGTTACACAGAATAGCGTTGTTAATAAGCGAGGATTCCAGTGCGGAATTTAAATGACTTTCTCATTCGGGATCAGTACAAGATTGCCTCAAATGGGATTTTTATCGTATTTTTCCTCGATATTTCGTCCTTTTTTCGTGTCCTCTATCTCTCTGTGTGTCACAGTAACTCAATCACCATTATACCGAATTCAAAAAAAAATACACGCCTTTGTGTCATCTGCATGACAAGAACTTTCTACTTGGTACGAAATATTTTTGTTGTAGAGTTTGAGAAAAGTTTGAATTTCAAATGACGCCGATGTGACAGGAAGTTATGCAGGACTAAACCTCAAAAGAAGAAGCCAACAGTGGGGCCGGGCGCGCGATTTTACATTCACCAGATACATGCAGGAGATCCAAGTGATTCTAATGGATGCCTTATAAGATATTCAGGACGAGCTTCAGCAGAAAGAAACTTCAAATCCTTGCGGGTATGCGGATTTGAAATTATGTGACGTTGTGCTCCTGTGCTGTACATGTCGACGTGGCAGAAAAAAATATATTCACAGGTATCTTATATCAAATTTTCAGTTGCTCAGATACACGTGTGCGTCACCTCTTCCACCGGTGCTTGTGTCACAGCTTGTGGTATTTTGTGATTTTTTTGTTGTTTTTGTTTTTGAAGGGATTTGTATTTTATTATAAATAGAAGCTTGTGTGGGGATACTATTAATGTTATCTTCGGTAAACAGTTGTCCTGAATAACATATATAGGTGCTTTATGCGCTCAACGATCTTTGGTACACAGATTTTTTTAGATGAAATGTGTCATGTGTAGGCTGCTTAGGTTTAAGTCAGACTTATGTCATACGGAAAAGGAATTGTTTGTTAACATTGATTGCTAAAAAAACTTGATTCAGGGTGGGTGGAAAGCTCCAATTCCGAATTATTGTTACTTTCGCCAAGGACACAACAAAGAGTGTGCCAAATACAATTCACGCTTTTGTTATTATTATTTGAAAACATAGATGACAAAAAAGCTTTGTTAATGTGCTTTTAGAATGACGGAAATGGAATAGCTTCATGAGCATCATCCAGTGGGGTTGGAATGCAAGAAGCATTTACATATTTCTCAAGTGAGCCATCACTGTCTGATCATAGACATATGAGGTTTAACTTGAGAGCTTCTGCAATATATCGGAAGCATTTAGGATTCGACGGCAGACTGACTGAGACGCCTATCGCACAGCCCTCAGGTTAGGAGTCAGCCATGTTGATAATAGTCCCATCACTGAGGCCGATCTCGACCTTGTGTCTACCAATCTGCAGGAAACGATCATCACAGCCTTCGAAAGTTGCTGCCCTGCGAAACCTCGAAGCACCAACCGAAAGGTTTCATTGTGGAACAATGATCTATGCAGGCAAAGGAGAGAAGACTATTTAATAGGGCTAAGGTCTCGGGCAACTGGGAGCTCTACAAGAAAGCCCTCACCGATTGTAACAAAAATTTGAGAAGATCCAAACGAAGGTCATGGAAAGCCTTCTGCGAAGAAAGAGACAAGCTTCCAGCCTCCACGAGGTTACTCAAAGTTCTGTCTAAGGATCACTCCAATGGCATTGTCTCTCTCAAGACTCCTGAAGGGTCCTTTACGGAGAACACCAGGGATACCATGGAGCTATTAATGAGCACTCATTTCCGGGGTTCTCAAGTAACTGACCCTGGATTGACCTTAGAACCTAACATTCGGAGGTAGTACTTGCACACCGGTCCTACTACAATAGGAACAAAGGCTTGGCAAACAGGATTTCCACTACGGGTAAGATTGCGTGGGCTTTTAAGGCTGCTGGAAAGGACCACATCTTCCCAGATCTCCTTCAGAGAGGCTTGGAAAAGATCTTGCCAATCCTGCTAAGCTAAAGCGGGGAAAACTTTTAAATTCTCAGGAGGTAAGAGCTAAAAACAATAACAGAACTCCTGACGGGCCACTGTTCGCTTAACTACCATCTAAACCAAATAGGTCTGGCCAGGGGCGGCGCTTTCATAGGTGCGAATGGTGCACTTGCACCGGGCGCAATTTCTGGGGGGCGCAATTTCAGAAATTAAGATTTGAATAAAATTTTAAACTTCGAAAAAAAAAGAAGAGGAAAGTAGTTTCACGGTTCTAAATTTACCCAATATATCGTGGGTTAAGAACTAGAGAAGCGTAAGGGCAAAAATACAAAAAAAAAATTTTTTTCGCCATTCGCTTTTTTAATCCCCATATTTTGATGTGCCAAAAAACTGGAACGATGTAGTGTGTACATTGCTTAGTACAACAAAAACGTATAAAAACAAAAGATATTTGTTTATAACGGTAGGTAAATTTGAATTGTTTTTCGGCTCCCCTGAGAAGTTGTCATTTTGCCCTTACGCTTCTCTAGTTCTTAACCCACGATATTCTCTCGTACTTTGTCAAACCATATTACTTCTCCTCGTGCAAGAAGCTTACAGAGAAGAACAACATTCCTTGTGACGAGAATTCCTCTTCAAATGCTCTTTTTTGTTTGTTCCTTGACTGTGTAACAAATTAATATGGCCAGTTTCACACGGATCAACCAACAATAATTGTTTGTAATCGTCTATTCTCTTTTGAAATTCGATAAAGAAGTCGCATGTGTTTCCACAAAAGCCAAATTTTCCAACGAACGATACGTTAGAATGAATGCTGAAAGTCGAATCGTCACGACATAACAAGTCTTTTGAGTTGAAGAAAGTGAAGTTTTAAACGAATCACGACTTTCAGTACAGGGGCCTAAACTAAACTCAACTTAGAATTTCCACTCTAAGCCCTCTGCTGAAAGTCGTAAATGGACTGAAACTTCACTTTCTTCTACTCAAACGACTTGTCACGAAACACAACTCGACTTTCAGCACCGGGGCTTACTTTAGCTTGTTGTTGTTGATTACAATCTTTAACCTCCCTTCTGCCATACCTTTTCTTTTCTTTTATTAGCAAAAGGGCGACAAAAAAGAACTGCTATCAAAAATTTGATTCAAAAATTCAGTGAAACAGCTCAGAAGTTCAAAAAATCTGCTCACGTCATCGTCTTCTCCTACACTTTTCTCCGCAAACGACGTTTTCAGCACATTTTGGTTAGTTGGATGTTGACCTATGTGAAACCCCCTATCTATGTAATCTTTTTTTATGTTTTACGCATTATTATGGTGCAATCTTATATTTTGCGCAAAATATGAAAACTATTTCTTCCACGTTGTACGTTTCCATTGTCCTTTACTGCGTTCAAAAATGAACAGCTCATGAGGCGCAATATGGCATAGTGCACCGGGCGCAAAAAATCCGAGCGCCGGCCCTGGGTCTGGCAGCCGATTGCAGCTGTTGGTTCTGCGGGGCAACTCCCGAAACTGCGGATACCTGCTGTGCGACTGTGAAGCGAGATGGCGATATTTTTCTCCAATAATTGAAAATAGATTCAACCAACGTGCCCAGAACTTCAAACTGTCAGACGAATGCTTGGATAATATTTCCCTACATTTCAAAATATGTCCTTATCACGGTCGTATAGACAGGTCTACGAACTCGCTGCTCAAACCTGTGACTGATTCGCGTATCGCTACTGGAGCTTCTTGATTTAGACTGCAGATGGCGTATTTGCCTAAGTTCGGATGTCATTATGATATGAAGGACCGTGTATGAAGTCTATGAAGTACTTTGCGTTTTTGATAAATATTGAACTAATAACTTTCAACTTAATAAAAAAAGGACATAGAAAAATAATGCAAGATTTTGTCATTTTAATAAACGACAGGTCCTGTTTTGAAGATAACAAAAGTGATTTAAAGGACTCGTCGCAATTGAGATGACATGCGAGCACGCGGTCGAAATTTGGTGCTTAGACTACTGCGCCGCCAGTGATCCATTCAAGAACTACTTCAAAGTCGAACGATATCAATCACACTTCACTCTATGGGATGGTATATGGAGTTCGCAGACCTGTCTATACGACCGTGGTCATTATAATTCCAAAGACGCAAACCTTTGAAATTTGAATTGTAAAACTCAAATGCGCAAATTGACATTTGAATTGTAATTTGGCACAAACCCAGGTGCATGTAAGTAGCTCAAAAAGGTTCGAAAATTTGGCAATTCAAATGAAATATGAGTTTTTAATAGTTTCGTTGTAAAATTTTGCTTATTTAAAGTATTGTGATTGAAGGTAATCTGTCTATTTCAAATTTTCCTTGCCTCATGTAAATACGAACATGAAGTCCGCCCATCTTCAGCCGCTGAACCTTTCCAAGAGGTCAAGCCTAAAAATTAGATCAGTTAAAGACATTGGGAGGTCCTGCGACACGAGAAAACACTTCAAAGGCTTCTAGTTTTTACTTCTACACTATTCTACTCCTGTTTTCAATAATATTGACTGTTGGATTTGATTCTTTATGTGATAGTCTAAGTTCAGGTGTCACTCTTTGTACTACCAGTACATTTCCCGGTACTTATTGGCACATTTTACCTACCATATCCAAAATATTTGATTAAACTCTTTTGATGGCAAAGTCTAAATAATGATGCTGTATAACTCTTCAAAAAATTCGCACTTGCTTTGCCTTTTCAACAAATGGTTATTGGAAACCTGCGACTTTCAACTCTGCCTTTGCACAATATTTTCCTTTTACTTTCTTTGTTAATTTCGCTTTAACTGGAGGAGACTATAAATAAAATCGGGTTTCCCCACAGCCGAACTCCTTTAAAATTGGCCTAAATATTTCAATCCACGTAACCACGTAATTGAATACGATGAAATTGAGTTTGTAATAAAGTAATAAAAGCTCACAGCCCTTGAAATCAGCTCCGGAAATATCCTTTATGGGCCAATGTTATCCATCCATACAGCTTTATTCCTGGCCGGTGTTAGAAAGCAGCCACTCAGCCGTCACAGGACGAAAATATCAAATGTCGTGGAAAAAAAATGAAACAAACCCCATAAAAGATAAATCATGTCGCATAAAGTATGCGCAAATTGGGGTCAAACCAGTGCCTTGAGTTGGTGCTGCTGTGGCTGCCCACTCTGCTGAACCCTTTCCGGGGAAACACTACGTGCCATCATTGTTGGCCCGCCGGACCTCTCTCTCGCCCTCTCCATGATCTATGATTAACGTACGTGAATATAGCTTCTTAGGAATTAGGTATTAGGGCCAGACCAGAAGTGACCATGCGGAAAATCAATATCCCTTCAATATTTACAGTTTGGAACTTAGTTGCATGTAATTCGTCGTAGCTGTTGGTCTGTTTTTTTAGTAGGACAACGGTCGATATCCACTGGAAACGGGGTGCGCCTGAAAATTCATTCTACCGCGATAAAGAAAGAACCCACGATTCCGTCCCATATCCGCGGGAATTAATACCACCAAGGGGAAAACATAGAAGCACCACTAATGGCGGTCGAACGCCCGCATAAAGTCGATAATTTGAATTGCTGGCGTGGGCGCAATCCGTGTAGCAAATCATTGTTGACTATCGGGCATTAATAATTGACTTTCTTCAATAATGGTCCAAATGGACATGGTCACAGCCATTACGGCTGGGCCCATTCGATATCACATAATAAAACGTTCACGGCTTCCCCGCCCCGGCGGCGATAATAGATGTATTCTAATGTTGTCCGAGTGATTAACAGAGAACTCCAATGGAGCCCATTTCTGGGCATTTATGTCCGCCCATAAATAACAGATGTTCAGGAGCTTATCAGCAATAATTTTTGCGAATGGGTGGCTTTCATTACTGTGCGCCTCTGCGGTGGGGATTGGTGGCGGTGGTATTCACTGGGCGCTGCGGATATTCTTCTCCTATACGAAAAATAAGTTCCCATTGTCCCCAGTAACGGACTTCTTTTCAAAATAGTTGCAAGTCCTCCTTTCAGTCTCTCTCCCTCCTTTTGCACTCTGTTAATGCAAATTTCTGCTCATTAGCAATTCGCAGTTCATTTGAGTTGTGGATTTTCCATGATAGAAAAGGAGGAAAACTTGAATGGGAAATTTGCATTTCAAGTTATTGCTAATTAACGCAAATTTTTTTCATGGCCACCAGTTCTGTGTTATTTTTGTGCTGCACGGTGGTGGACGAGAGCATGGAAAATTATGGTAAAACTTATCCTTGAAAACAGGGGAGAATTTAAAACTTGAAAAATAGTTTTTACTTGAAATGAAAGCATGGTTCTAAATTTAGAGCGAATGGAAAATTTTTAGTGAATGCACTGGGTAAAAAGAAACTGGAATTTTTTATTTGAAAAACTCACGTAAAAAGTTCCTTAATAGATTTGTGTGCTGGTGGTAACCCCGGTGAAGAGGAGCATTGGAGATGTAGCATAATAGTTTTGCTAAAAAAAATTAGGCAAAATCAAAGAAAGGTCTGTATTTCCATCACTGAGTCAAGTGTCTGATTGACTAATGTGTGTAACCAGTCTCACAAAGTGTGTTCGTTGACTGCTTAAAAAGTTCAGAGCAAAGCTGAGCACCTCAAATGGGAGCAGCTGTCTAATTTATGTCAGAGCAGAAAAAATCAGAAAATAGCAACAATCTAAAAAAAACACTTTTCTGCTCAATTTTGCTCTAATTTTGGCTTTTAGAGGTTAGATACGAATGTCTATTTTAAAAGAAGAAATAAATACCAATTAAAACAATTAGAAAGCATTGAAATGTCATTTCTATAAAAACTAATGTTTAGTTTTTAATATTTCCAAGCATTTTCCGAAAAAATCATTCATAAATAAATTTTCCCACTTTCCTTGTTTTCGATTTGACAATTGTCAAAAGAAAAAAGAAGAAGAAGAATTGGCTGCCTGCTCCTACAATTTTGGTGGAGCAGAAAAAGTGAGAATTCTCAACCCGGAGCAGGCTCAAAAAACACAGAGCAAGGCCAATGGGAGCAGAAAAGATCTGTCAAAAAGTCTCAACGAACGCAAATGGCTGATTATTTCTGCTCCAGGTTGAGATGGAGCAGTCATCGAACACACCTACAGTCTAAGTCGTCAGACTAACGTATATATGAACCTCCCTGTCTTCGAGAAACTGCAAACGAGTTGAAATACCCATATTGACAGAGACATTCGAACTGAGTGGCCTTACTTCATTTTGTGTGATTAACTGAGAACGAAAAAACTTCATCCCCTTTGAGCGACGCGGCGTTTTTGGAGCAAAAGCGAGAACATTAGCCAACAATTTGCAAAGTTTTTGATAAGAATCCAGCGGAGTTTTTAGGTCTTTTTTGACCATGGGCGAATGCTTAAATAAATACTGGACACGAAACGGCAGCCAAAGTAGGAATTCGTACATGGCGAGCCTTCTCCAAAAAAATACGAAATGTGTAATTGCCGTCGGCAGTGCCTCTAAGCTCTGCTCTTTCACATAAAAAAACCTAAATTCTGATCCTTTTTCCATCACAGCACGCCCAATTAAAAATTAAAATCATTAAGAATTTTCCATCACTCCACGCCAATTTGCGCGCTGCTGTAGCTGCAAAATCTGCCAATCCCCTCCACCGAAATCAATTTTCGAAATGCAGTGACCCACTTCCATATAATCGGATCCACGCGAAACCATAATCCTTTGGTGGCTTTGCAGCGCGCCCCATTCAGACGGGCCAATGGGGGGGGCACATGATCCCAAAGATGCTGTGACTGTGACGCCAGCAACCCCATATTATTACTGGAAATGCAAGAGCGAAAAAAAGGACGAGTGCTGAAAAATGAAAAAAGTATTTCCCCGGGACAACAGATTTTGTCATCCTTATTTCCCTTTGCTGCTCCTTTTGAGCCTTGGGCTGTTTGGGTGTGAATGTAGAGTGCCGACGAACAGGAGGAGACATTGGGTGCAAATTAAGAGCACTAGACAGAAAAATGAACTTCACAGTCGAGTAACCCGCTGCCGACAGGAGTAAAGGATTAGAAGTGCCGGCGGCAGCACAAAAAATGTGTAAAATATTCAACGTGGAGTCCTTTGAAGGTCACCGGCCGGGTGCCAAGTTTAACTAGGGCTCGTGTCAAAGAACTACCCTCCTGGCTGGCGGCCATGCTCGTTTCTTTTTCCACTTTCAGGAATAGCAGCTCTAGTTCGGCGGAATCCACGCAGCTGAAATCTGGTGGTGCCCCGGGAGAACTACTATTGATTTTGTGGCCGTCGCCCACTGGACGTCCTTGAAATATGCTTGAAGCAGCGCGGACGTTTCGAATAGTAAGAGGGGGCAATCCTTCGGGCAGTTCTCCAATCCGTAATGATGTCGCTATTTTGTTCTTTTGCGCTACAAGCGGCAAGTTCTGCGGATTGAGTTGTATCGCGAAACGTCTTCATTACGACTCTAGCGTGCACCGAGCACATGTTGCTAAGCTCACGAACTAACTTGAAGGAAACTTGCCTGAGGTCATTTTGTCCGAAACTAATATCGACTGCTGCAAGTAAATCCGTTGAGCTTTCGTGGAGCGTATCCAGAGAATGTCCTTAGAGGGTCCTGGCCATGGCTTCTGAGGCGTTCAAAGGTCAGTGGCTATAAATCACTCAAATTGTGGTAATTTATAATCTCGCAGAACCCCGACGGGCTTTTGATTGAGTGTCTTGGAGCTTTGGCCTTTCTAGTAAACACGGTCAATTTGTGGCTCCTTGTGTTGCCCCCCAGTCGGACTGCGGGGAGAGGCTTGATTTAAGTCCTTCCTGCTGAATATGTTTTTCTGTTTAAATAAGAATAAAACCGTTTTATTTGTGTTGCAAATTTCTATTTGCACTCTGAAATACATTTCACATTTTTTGTTTGTTTGTGAATAGCTGTCGTATTACTCACAAGCCATTGTCCACAACTTCTGAGCGAGCACGTAGAGAGGCACGTCTGTGAAAGTTTTTGATTTCGTCGGAAACTTATGAGGAGCACTCAGGCAAAAATAAAAATAAACGATAAAAATAAACTTTTAAGACAGACAAATGGACGCCGAATAAAAAGTCGAACACCCACAATAAAACAAAAATGCGAGCAGAAGAACGGAATTGGGGAGGAGATTAAGTTGGAGCGAAACGTCAAATTGTGGAGGATAAAATTGAATTACCGAAATAACCATAGTTCTTTATTCAGTTTGCTCAAAAAAGTTATGTTTTTGCTATTAGCACGTTTACCACGCCGTAAAGTCGAAGTGTAATCAATACATTGGTGAGACAGACAATAGGTACGACAGCGAACCTTTTGTATGGCTTGCAGGATTGGTCCGATCCTTAGAGGGTCTCTGATCTTCTTAAAAGTCCTCTTATTAGACTGTGAGACTGGTTACACACATTAGTCAGTCAGACACTTGATTCAGCCATTAAAAATTTGATTATTCATCAGATTGTCAAAATTGAACAGCTTTTTAAAAAAAAACAACATACGTCAAAAATAAAGTTTTTCAGGAGAATAAAAAAACCCTACTGGCTTATGTTGTTTTAGGTGGTTTTTGTGGAATCAAAGAAACTTTAAAGTAGTGTAGTTCTCGACAGAAGATGTATTTGCAGAAACGTAATACACAGCGACATAGGTTACTCATTTCTTTAAAAGATGGCGTTAAAATCTCAATACCAGCAAAAAGTGACAAATGCCAAATGTCATCAGACATAGTTAGGGCTACAATCCGTGCGGGTTACCCGGATTTGTCCGTGTTTTAGTTCGGAGGGCGTCCGGAGGCCGTCCGGAATGAGTTTTTAAAACACTCAAACCTGGGCCTTTTCTGTGCCAGGAGTGGCCCAATCAATTAAATGATAAGTAATAAATAAAAGCAAATCTTAGTTAAAAATTGACTTCGACGTGGCTCTCGTTTTATTTGAAAGTTCATGTGACAAGTCGATTATCAAACGTACACCGATTCGAAACGAAAAGAGGACTTAATCCAGTCGTTCAAGGAAACTATGTTTTTAGTTATCAAAGTTAGTTTTTTTCAGATCAAAATGACCAAGCAGCTGCCAATCGTTAAGTTTGGGGTTTAAGTCAAGCCAATCATTAAGTTTAGGTTTAAGTAGTAATTAAACATTAAAATAAAATGTGGTCTGTCAGGCACTTGCCACCGGCACAGACCCGCCAAAGCTGTGTTTTCGAGTACTAAAATGGGAAAACTTTAATTTGGCTGTAGGTTGAAACTCTTACTCAGTCAGTTGCGGTCCCAAAACAACAACAACAAAAAGTGATCTACCGAGAAATTAGCACCAGATTTGACCAGGCAGATCAACTTTTTTCTTACCCCGTAAATACTAAATTTTAAGAGTAATTCCAAGCTCTTACTCGATAGGTTCCGTTGCGGTCACAAAAACGTTCCGGAAAACGCACATACCAAACTTAGGCACCACTTCCGCCCAGACAGACCACGTTTTTTCTTACTTCTGGCACATTCATTTTCCGTCCCTGTTTCCTCTTCTTGTCATTATTGTAGATATCTTAGCTCTAAGTTTCGCAAGTTTCTGTCCTGCCCGGGGTTGTGCCGTAGATTTCATAACAAGAGCTACTGGTACCCGAAAATATAGCTAGTTATCGATTCGATACGACGCACGGTTGGATTTTAATTCGCCACATTTCGTTAAAATTTTGACAATTTAGGTTATAGTACCACTAGGCACCATAAGACTGGACTACTTACTCACAGGGGCGGCGCTTTCGTAGGTGTAAATGGTGCACTTGCACCGGGCGCAATTTCAGAAATTAAAATTGAAAAAATATTAAAAACTTAAAAAAAAGCAAATGAAAAAGTGTTCTCATGTCTTCATTGTCATATATTAAAGGAACTGTATAGACTGTCTCTGACTTTTTTCATTGTCTTTCGCAAGCTGTTGCTTGGCAGGCGCGGTGCCATAGCTTTGTATTTCGTACTAGTCGTACTATTATGGATCCCTAATTCGGCGAGAAATACTTGGATCGCTTCTGTTCTAAAGTTATTGGAAGCGCCAGGAATGCTATTAAGTTGGACCGTTTATTTTCTATTCTACAGTAGAAACTAATACATGCAGTTCAGTGATTACCTATTATCCTTTGAAATATGAACGCTTGGAGAACGACATATGTATCTCTATTATGGAGATTAGAGTATATAGTACCTACTATAGACTTTCTGAGTACAGGATTGTACTGGAAATACTCAGGGAAGTGCAGCTAACACCGAAAAACATCCTGGGGTAGTAAACAGCATTAGCGGGAGAGTTTTATGAAGTTAAAGCACAAGCAAACTCTGCAGAAAACTAAGATCGCGAAGCAAATCCTGATTGGATAACAGCAGAGGCGGTGTTTTCATATGTGCAATTGGTGCGTTTGTACCGGGCGCAATTGGATGGGGCGTAATTTCAGAAAAAAGTGAAAAAGTGTTCCCGTGTCTTCATCTTCATATATTGAAGGAACTCCACCCAGTGTTTGTGTTTTTTCCATTGTCCTTCATCGTGATCAAAAATTGAACATCTGATGGGGGCGCAATATGGCATATTGCACCGGGCGCAAAAAAGCCAAAGGCCGGCCCTGCTTACTCAACTCAGTCTGCAGAGAGTCATATAGTTCGGGGTGCCAATAAACACAATATTTGAATCATTTGGAGGTAAATACGGCGACAGTTGACGTTAAAAACCCTGAAGATAGATTCAGTTGGAGTTTTGAAAAAATTTCCCTTGCCGTTTTTTAGTGAACTCCAAACACAGTTCATTAAAAAACACGGCCGTAATAACCAACCTATATCCGCAATTATCCCAATATTACTCAAAATAATTTCCTAAATTTTCCTCTTTCCCACCGCTATATTATTTTCTAATTTCACTCAATAGCCGGGGGCCATTATAATCAAAAAATGACATGCAAAGTTCTCCTTTTCCACTGTCCCAGATATTTACTATTCACAAAATGCCTCGTTTAATTCCCAGCGCTAAATGAATTTGCACACACTGTGCCTAATAAATTCATTTATGTAATCCCATTAAAACCGCCAAAAATCCCCCTGGGATTAGCTTTTCCACCAGTTTTGTTCCCATTTCATGATTTCAGCCTATTTACAAATGACTGAAGCCCTAGAGGCCGCTTTTCCATTGTCCGCGCGGATTCCCAATAACCTCCAGGACTTCTAATCTCCAGGATGTGCCAGAACCGACCAACGGGCGACGGCTGCACATGCCATCGGACACCGTAAAACCGTGTCCAATTAAGTGCTTGAGTGTAAATTTATTAATTGTCAGTGCACTACTATGGCCATCTAGTGGCGTGAATGATTTTTATAGCAGTTGCCACCGGAAGGACGAGAAACAGCCCGAGTCCTGGGGGGGGGGGCACCTGAACGGCATAAATTCTTCGCAAATCGAGTTCAAAGTCCCGTTCACTTTGCAAATGGTCGAAATTTGTTGAATTAATTAAGTTAATTGCGGATTCAAAGCGCGCTTGTGGTGGTCCGGGTCGGCGGAGCTGGACACAAGTTTTGCGAGTTGAGTGCGTGTGAAGTTGGTCCCATTTTTTTGCAGTCGAAGGAGGTGGCGGCTGGCTACATTGTCGCAAGCGTTTCTGCTTTGCATGCAGACTGGTAAATGCCAGAGGCGGGGGATTTGGGTGCGTTTTACGAGACTCTTGCTGACCTAAATCATTTCAAATATTTTAGTTAAGCCGCGGCTAGTTGTTAATTAGGAAATATTAATCTCCATCCTGCAATAATGTTGATTAAATTTATATTACTGGGCAAACAGTAGAAGGTTCAGTGTTGGGAGAGGGAATACAGTTTTAGATTCTGTTGCGGAAGATATATTGCCTTATGTACCAAGTTTACGGAACAATACAAACATAAAAGATAGCTTCATATTATACAAAGCGTAGCAAACTGTCAGCGTAGATTCCGGCTTAAAATATCTCCGGAGAAACGAACTTCGCTCATTACGGAAATTTATAAACACTCAAGATTAGTCTGTAGCAAAAACCATTGGTAGTAACAATGGGGGCCTCGGTAGCCTAGGGAGTAAGGCGTCTGGCTACTATCCCAGAGGTCCCGGGTTCGAATCCCGGCCAGCCCCACGGTCCTTCGCCTTTTCCACTTTCCCACCTACATAACTTTCCTTCTTTCTTCTTCCCTCTTTACATTCCTGATTCCTTCTGTCATAGCCTTAGTTAGCCCTTCCCCGCTTCACCAAAGCGCATGTCATCGGTTGGTTGATGAGATTCAATTCGTTTCAGGAGGCATAACACTCCAGCGAGTTGTTTCTCGATGCCCCGATGACAAAGTCGCCAGTAATGGTTGGGAGTAGGTGGACTGCAAAATATCGCTGGTAGGTTGTGACAGTTCCTGTCTTCCCCGACTAGAGCTGCTGTTCGACATTGCACTCTATATAAAGAAAATAGATTGTCGACACAGAGTAAAGGGCGTTTCCTGTGACTCTAGTCTTTCACATAAAAAAAAAAAAAATTAACTCTGACCTCATGATCTTTAAGGCTTTCGATAGAGTAAGACACTCAACTCTGTCAGCTGTTTGTCTTCCTTTCCGTTCCAACAAGGGTCATACTGGATGACATCAATTCTGTCATCAGCTCTAATTCTTATTTTTTGGTTTCTAAGTGGAACAACTCGACTGTGGAACACTCTTTCGCAGTCAGTGTTTCCGAACTCCTACAAAATTTAAGAGTTCCAAGAGTGCCATTGCCATCTCCTTCAAAACCCACCCTAAATCTATTCTACCTCGCACTAAGCTTACTAGTAGACATGGATTGCACCATGACGTGACAAACTCCACTCCCCTAGCTTAAAGTGCATCATTACTGAATCCAGAGCTTTTGTAGAGGCTTGGCTATCTGTGTCTATGATAAGACTATCTATTGTAGTACTTCATCCTTGTGTAGGTTCTAGGGTCATTGTCTGGCTAGCCTTCAACTACACTCTAAAAATCCGCACCTATTCGATATATGTACACAAAAATCACCCAGCCTTCGCGAAGCTGTTTTAAATCTTCTGCACCAGTTGTTCTCTTACTGGTTTTAATAGTGCATCCCCGTAATTGATCATTAACTTCTCCTTGACTTAGTGCCGTTGAAGCTTAGGCTCCAATCGTAGCTTGTAAAATGTTCATGGATACGAATTACGATTGGTTGTTTCCAACAAGGGATGCACAACGCCATCTGGAATTGAGTGCGGCGAACGAGAGAGAGTACACAATTGAATTAAGGATAGAAAGTAATTAACGAGCAAACATAAAACCCACTTCACCACAACGCAAAAGTAAAACTACATTCCCACAGCGAACCGCAGCATCAAAATAAACAGGATAACCTCTTCTGCTCTTCTGCTCCGATCATCCTTTCCCCACTTAATCTTCTCATCTAAAGGCCCCCATACACGGTCCAATTGGTTGTACAGCGAAGTGCGGTTGTACAACCAAAACTATCGATTGTGGGCCGGTCGGCCGATCAAAATACATTGCGCTTATAGGTTTGATGAAAATCTGGTTGTACAGCCAATTTGACCGTGTATGGGGGCCTTTATGAACAATTAATGGCAAGCGAATAGCTTCTGCTGCTACCCTTTAATTGTCGAAAAGTAGAACACACCCAGTTTATATTGAACAGAACTATACCAGAGCTTCGCCGAAGTGAACGTCCTTTCTCCCGTTATTGTTCTGGTGTGTAGTAGTAATTGCCGGGGGCGAACTTTTATCCTAAGAGTGCAATAATCGAGGTCGATTACTTACTTAACTCCGCTCCGAAAAGAAGCAGAACACGAAAGGAGAAGGATCTCCTTTTTTTTGTTAATTGGTCATTAAGGAGTACCCCGCGATGGTGGCGGAGTGAACGAATAAACAAGGAAGTTAAATTGAGCTTAAAAAAATCCTTTTGTTTGTTGGTGATTCTCAAGAAGAGAACATTCCTTGGGGGTCTGCAGACACTCGTTTTTTTGATGGGTTCCAGCTTAAGTGGCAAATTCTTTTGAGCTCTTTGTTATTGTCGTTTTTTTTAGTCCTCAAAAAAAAACTAGTTACAAGATTGTATTCTTAACGAAACATGAAGGATTTTTCCAGGACAACATACTCGTAACAAAGTAAATAGACAAGAGAAGTAGATTAAACTAGATTATTTTTCTCTTGTTGTTGATGCTTTTATTTATTTTATTTTCTTTTGTTAACTTTTTTTAAGTGAAATTTTTGTATAGCAAAGTCGACACGGCTACTTTATACATATATATCGTGCAACCCAAAAACGTGTGCAGGATTTTAACTTTACTCCATTTGTGACATATTCAATATGACTGTACATAATTTTTCGCGGACGACTTCGAAAACACTGTTACTGTGAATGGTATGCGCAACAGTACCGAGAACGAAAACATGCTTAAAAAACATGTAATTCCAACAAGGCGATGTCGCTGCGTACAGCACGAGCGACAATGGAATTCTCATATCTCCGGCATTCTTGCTTTGAGGGTTTCAGTCACGGATCTATACAAACAACGCAAAAGTAAGGTAGGCTCTTCTCTATATTAAGGAGATTAAGAAGAATATCTGCGGAATTCCAATTTGGTTGTGATTTTTATTAAAAACTAGCTGGAACCCGGTGCGCCTCGCTGCACCCATAAGCCAATAAAATGGCGTGCGCCAAAACAATTGGGAATCTCAAAATCGCAAGGCGTGAAAAGTGTCACTCCGTTGTTTAAAAGCAAAAATCACCGCTCATTTATATGACGAATTAAAATGGCGGATAACTTCAAAATTATAGGCTGTAGAATAAAAGTTGTCCAGACATTATTGATTAATTATTGATTAACTACGTATTTTTTTGGAGAAAAAAGTGGTTGAAGTTGAAATTTTAGTGAAAAAAAAACAAAATTTCGATTGATGACTCATAACTCTGGAAGTTGGTGGATTGAAACCTTGACTTTTACCTCTACCAAACTATATAGAGATCTTCATAGGAATTTGAAAACCTAATTTTACCATTTCTACCGTTTTTACCATTTCTATACTAGTTAGAAACATCCTACATTTCAGAATGTGACAAACTTCACGACAATAGTATGTAAAGATTTTCAGATTTCCCAATTCTTGAGCAAATTACAAACAGCTGACCGGGAAATGATACTTATTTGGTAAAATTCGTCTCCCAATATAGCCCCAAATTTAAAATTTATAAATTTTGATCATAAATTCGTTATTTGCTACCTTAAAAACCCCGAGATACTGATTTTCATGGAAATCGGAACACAATTACCAAATTCATATTTGGGTGGCCATTTTGAATTTCGGCCATACTTCGGCAACCATTTTTAATTTCGAAAGTCGGTCTTCGAGGTGCCCCATGGGAGATCCCGACTCACCTACCTTCATGCAAAATTTCGAAGCTCTGCGATGACTGGTGCACCCGCTATAGCGCACACATACACACATCCACGCATACACATATCTACGCATACATACAGAAACTTTCTTTTATTAATACATATAGATAGAAGATAGGAGTTATAAAGTTTACTAAATGTTTAATCGCAAAAATACCCGAGAATTTAAGGCGTTAGAGTACCATCCCAGAGGTCCGTGGTTCGAATACTCGCACAATAAGAGAAGAAGCCTGTTGTGTGCAATCGCCTAGCATTCTGTCGCCGTAACCTTGAGTCGGAGTGGCCGGAGTTAAGCCGTGTGTAGGCAGTTTTTTATTCTTATCTCCTACTATCTTTCCGACTAGAGTTTGATATTGGACCGTCGACAGTACAAAGAGGCTTACCTCTAAGCTCTAGCCTTTCACGTAAAAAGACCCGTCAGAGACCGCCATAAATCCCTAAATTATTTGTCATTACAATATTAAACCTCCACAACACATCCTAATAAACATCCCTTAATTGCTAATTGTAAATCGCCTGGTCGCATTCCCAGCGAAAACCCATTTATCAAATTAACTCCAGGGATTTGGTTCGTGATTTAACTTTCCTCTTAAATCTCAATTTTTTTTTCAAAATGTCTAAACCTTTTTTTTTATAAAAAAAAACCCCTGCTTGAAAATGAACACCAGGAAAAGGGGAAATTAAAATTAAGATCGAAGGACGAGAGAGAGCGAGCGATGGGCTCCTTCCCATGGCTGGGTATAGCCTATTATTATTGGCATTTCCGACATTACAGCCACTAAACAGGATTTCTTTCGTCCTGCACGGGCCCGGATGCCAGTAATAATAGAGTCGACGTTGAAGAGAATATAGAAAACTTTTTTAATTTCCTTCCATTCCTGAAAATGTAATGACCCCCCTCGACTGGGGGAGCTTCAAGTTTCGTGATTAGTTTTCCACCGCCCAGAAAACTGATGTAAGTTTAAGCAAAATTTCGTTTGCAAGTTTTTAGCCGGTGAAGTTCTAATATTTCGTCTGGAAAGTTAAATCGAGTGCGGTTTCCTGGCCAAGATTGGGTTTTTGGGTGTTTTTAGGGAGTTTGTTGCGTCGTCGGTAAAATTTTTAGTTTTTAGAAGTATAGTTGTTTTATCTTCACACATCTGGAATGGCATCAGGTATGTATTCCAATCAATCTACACAAATCCATCTAATAATTGCCAACAGAAAACACAGCTTTTCCCGTTTTTCTATGTTTTGTGCCCTAACCTAACCCTAACCTAAAAATATACTTCAATCGAAAGATAATTTGAATAGCTACAACTTTATACTTTAATTTTTTCGATCCGAGGTCACGTTTTTCTTTTATTCGCTAAAAAGCGTTTTTTACACTTTCCGAGATTTTTTAGGTTAGGTTCGTCATTCCATTATAATTCTCAAATTAAGAATGCTTGGCTTTCTGTAAGCCCTTCTAGTATGGTTCCAGTCTTACTTAGGTGACCGGACCTACCAAGTTCTTTTTCGTGGATCCAAATCAGTAACCTTTGAAGCGACAACAGGTGTCCCTCAGGGAAGTCATCTTGGCCCTCTTCTCTTTATTCTATCAATTGATGACATTGTTCCCTTACGTCCCAGGTTTGGTCTCCTCACTTCTCTTCGCATGTTGGAACTATTGAATTGAATCGGTTCAACGAAGATTCGTTAGATTCGCACTGAAGCATCTTCCTTGGGAAAATCCATTAGTTCTTCCATCATATGAATCCCGGCTTAAGTTACTCGACTTAACCTCTCTTCACAAGCGTCGTGAGGTGGCCGATGTTGTATTTGTTCTTCTTCTTCTTCTTCGATGGCTCTACAGCCCAATGCGAGCCTTGGCCTCCATCAACTTCTTTCTCCAGACGTCTCTCTGTTCCGCAGCTTGTCTCCAGTTTCTTGTGTTGCGCAGTTTTGCTGTATCGGCCTTAACATTGTCTTTCCATCTTAACCGTGGTTTGCCAACTGGTCTTTTGCCATATGGTAGTAGGTGCAGGGCTTTTTTTGGTATCCTTGAGTCATCCATTCTTTGGACATGACCGGCCCAACGTAAACGTAGTAGCTTGGAATGGGTCGAAAGTTTAAACACTCTTTGTATAAGTCGTACAATTCGTGATTGTAGCGTATTCTCCATGCATTGTCTTCATTGATTGGGCCGTATATTCTTTGGAGAACCTTCCACTCAAATATATCCATCTTGTCTGCGGATTTCTGGGAGATACTCCATGCTTCACATCCATACGTAGCTACTGTACCTATGATGGTTTTGTAGTTGTTTCTTATTTTGGTTTTTCTGTGGATGTCTCTGTATTTCATTACTGGCAGTAGTGAGAAGTATGTTCTGTTCGCGGTGTTTATTCTTCTTTGTACGTCTATCGTTTGTCTTCGCTTTGTACGTCTATCGTTTGTCTTCGCCGCTGTTCAAAGTTATATTCCCCCCAGGTGGTATTGTGGTTTCTTCTTCTTCTTTCCACCCTTGACTGAATTAAAATCTTGCTCTTCTCTACATTTATTTGCAGCCCTATATGTTTTGCCACATCTTCTAATTCTGTGAATATTTCTCTAAGATACATATGACAGTAATGTTGCAAGGCAGTTTATATCGTCGGCATATCTTGCCAACTGTTTGGATTTGTTAAGCAGGGTTGCGTTCGCATCAATGTTAACCGTGCAAATTACTCCTTCTGGGCAGAGATTAAATAGCATGGGTGCCAACACATCGCCCTGCTTTAAGTCTTGCTTCACTGGGAAGGACTCCGTCAATTCTCCTTGTATTCTGACTGCACACCTTATATTTTCCATTGTCATTTTTGTTAATTTTATTTTTTATTCATAAATAGTACAGTCTTATGTAATTTAGAAAATGTATTCATTCAAAAAAGATACGCATTTCCTTACGTTTCAAAACATCTAGAAATTTAAACATATTTATCACAGCTCCTACTTAAACCTCCTAAAAATATTCAATAGGGCGCTTCTCTTCCCATATCATTCTATCAAATCTCCCCTCTTCTCCCAAATTATAATCATTATTGATGATTGGCATTTTCATTAAAAATATTTGAAAACTTCGTTCAGAAAAAAAAACTTTTCCAACGAGACATTTTCGCAAGCACCCAACAAAAAAACCGAAGAAAATTTCGTCCCTAAGTGGATTTCGTGATTGTCTTTTCGAGTTCAACAGCCTGCGAAAATGTGAATATAATAAATAATAGAAAATTCTACAAGCAGCCCCCGAAGTCTTGAAGATTCTTAGAAATTCTCGTGATTATACTTCGCTTCCTTCATCCATGAAGAAATATTCTTAATCACCCAAACACCCGCAAAACAATTTCATAATTCGCAAATCATTTTAATGAGCACGGCTTTAACATGAAATTTTAATCACTTAAGCCCAGTCAACCATTAACGAAATCCCAGCCCCAAAGAGCAGCCGGGGATAGTCGGATCGCGGGCAGAGCAGCACAGTACAACAGTACTGTGCAGTGGAGTTGTAGTTGCCGGTCTATAAATAAAAGCAGCAATTAGGGCGAAGCCCGACTTGAGTCGTCGCATGCCATAAATTTTATAACGAATCCTTGTTTATTGCAGTTTCCATTGCCGCCTGTTTTTCTGCCCATTTAAATTCAAAAACGACGAAGAAAGTTTTCCATAAAGCGGAAAATAAAATATGAAAAACTTCACCTAGAGAGAGAGAGAGAGTTTCCCATATGCGCGCACCTACTCCATGTGCAAGTGACAATCCCCTAGCTTCATAGCGACGGGGCTCCAAATTCCAACATGCAATATACAGCCTTCCGCCCCCACTCAACCGAATTTCGAGGGCAGAGCGCTAGGAAGTCATGCTATTCCTGGTGGTGCATGGACCCACCTTCACGGCTTTCCCTGTTCTCTATTCATTTCCAATTTTCCGGCTTTTGTTTCCGGGGTGAAAAACTTGTCGTACTTCCACTTAATGCGCCTCTCAGGTCTCACAATTCGGTGGTAGTGTACTGCAGATCTCCACATATGCTCTTATGGCATGCATTCTAAATCTCTTGGACAGGTCCTCTGTGGAACGTTGCTGGAGCAGCATGGGACAAAAGTGAATTTAATAATGCGACATTGAACACGAGGTTGAAGCCATGAAATTAGATTAAACGATGAAATTCTTTCTCTGGTGAATGTGATCCTTTGTGGGACATATGACAGAGCCAAGAGTTGGCATCCACCAAGATAAAGAGCTGAAAGAGCCGCAGGGATAAATTTGTGTATCGAAGGCGAGCACTAGAACACTCCTACAAAAGCCGCTGTCATAAAAGAATTAAATAAATCAAATGTGAAAGTCCATTTAGGCGACGAGGAAAGCTGCACCTTTCGGCTTGTTAATGCAGAGATTTATGTGGCATGAATCCCTTTTGAAAAACTGGGGTGGGAATGTGGTTATTAAAAATGATTTTAGCAATAAAAATACATTAAAAGGTCATCTTACATCACGTTACATTCCTCATACACGTGCCTCAAGTGTATAGGTGCCTCAAGGAGCTCGATGCCAATAAGTCCACTGGACCCGAAAATATACCACCCATTGTCTTAAAAAAATGCCCTTCACCTTTGGGTTAACCTCTGTGGAAACTTTTTGCCCTATCATATTCCTCCGAAGTTTAACCAGGCTCTTGGAAACTTGCCCATGTTCAGCCCATACCGACCGAAAGTGACTCTAGCCTTCTCTCCAACTACCACCCAATAGCAATTACACTTCTGTTCTCTCCAAAACCATGGAGACGATAATCAACAAAAAGCTTATAGGTTATCTAGAATCCAGCCTACTCATAAACGACAGACAGTATGGCTTCCAACAAAAAACATCCATTGGCAATCTTTTAGTTTGCTTTACAGAACACCTCAACCGAAGTCTGCATGAATCTATCTGGTGAGTCTAGTCTGGTTGCTTTGGATATCTCCAATGCTTTCGATAGGAGCTTGGCCCTGTTGGCTAAACTCAAAGCTATTGGCAGTTCTACAGAAGTGGATTGAGAGTTTCTTTTCCGTCCGTTCAATCAAGGTAGTATTGGATGACGTCAAATCCGAATCACACCCAATCTCTTAGGGGGTCCCCCAAGGGTCAATTTTATCACCGGCCCTATTTCTTATTTTTAGAAATGACCTACTCTCAATCCCTTTCAACCCACGACGACGACGACGGTACCCTGTGTTACTCTTACAGCTTCGATACAAGACAGGCCTGTCCTGTCTTGATGTCCGTGAACTAATGTCCAACTCTATTAATAACCATATTAAACTCATTCTAAAGGGGAAAGCAAAAATCGTGTCGAATTCAACCCCACCAAAACCAAGTAATGTCTTATTTGAAAAAACACCTCTCCATCCCTAACCGTGGGTGAAGTTGAACTAATGGCCGACCCTTCCCTACACATCTTAGGCGTGACTTAACCAAAGACTTGCGGTGGAATGACCACACATTTCAAATCGCTAAACAAGCATCCCAGTGCTTGGGGTTTCTTAAGAGGTGCAAATTCCTCCTCTAGCCATCGGCTAGTGCGATTATTTATAAATCCTACGTTCGGCCTCTTCTCGAATACAACAGTTCAGCCATTTTGGACGATCCACTGTTGTTATTTGACAGTCGTTTGAGTGAGTCGATGCGAGTGATTTGTGAAATTCAGTAGTTGCAGTTTTTGGACATCCTGATCGTTCATCGTCTCCTAAGCTCTCACACGTTTAAATTCATCTGCCCAACATTTCACTGTGGTAAATTATGGTGCAGAGTCCCCGTACACATAGTCCTACTCATCGTTTCACCATGACTCACTCACTCATCGTTTTCACAAAAACACTCACATCGACTCACTAAAACGACTGTCAAATAACAACTGCGCGTCCAACATGGCTGAAATCTTGATAAGTGACTTTCAAAAGATGCACAACTTCATTCTCTAGTTTTATTGATGAGTGCTGCCATCTTCTTGTTGAGGTCGGAAACTTTTCAGACCACTCTCGTACAACTCAGAGTTGTATGAAATCAGTAAGATTCCAAACATTGTCAAAGTGATCAAAATAAATAGACTGCGATGGATTGGTCATATACAACGAAGTGCGAAACGGAACCCGACAAAAATAGTACTGGCAAAAGTACCACCAGGAAAACGGAGAACAGGTCGGTCTAGGAAAAGATATATAGATGGAGTCGAGGAAGACTTGAGACAGTTGGGAATAACAAACTGAAAAAGTCGGGCCAGAGTTCGACAATGGTAGAGGTGAACGCTAACCCCAAGCCAACAATAGGCTGTCAACCTCCTGATAATGATGAAGCCCATCTTGTCGTAAAGCAGGACGAAATCGCGCCTTCCAATAAGCCAATGAAATAAATTACAAAAACAACTTCCCACTATAATTGTTAATACCTAGAGAATGCCAACAAAACCAAAAAAATCGATCGAATAAATGCACACCCCAAAAACAGGGCATAACCTAAAAAAGCCTCATTAGAAAATTCACGCAATTTCATCCATTGTTTATCATAACAATATCAGAAAAAGGGGGGAGCTACACAAACTGCATGCGTTCCGTCGTGTACTTTTATAGATTTTCCTGCTGAAAAGTTTGATCAATGACAAAATCAACAAGACCCCGAGAACCCCACTTGAATAATCCCATCATCATACCCCATTCAAAAATTTTGGTCTAGTCTGCGTCCCCAATCGCCCCGAGGGCCCCCGCCCACACTCATCTCTCGAACGCTTCACGTTATTGTTAATATCGTGCCTCTCGTCCTTATCTAACAAGGAAACGCTCCACTTACCTAAATTTACGGCCGCATTTTTATCACGCTTAAATCATTTTCTCATGTTTAAGTAATTTCTGTGGCACTTTAAGAAGAACAACAAAAAAAAACACAATAATTACTGGAGCGGCACAGAAGCGCCTCTCGTTCAGCTTCCTGTATTCCTTCCTGTGCTGTGTCGGTCGGTGGTGTGGGCGCAAATCACCACGTCAAGTCCCTGCTGCCATCGTGCAGAAATGTGGGGCACATTTCAATTTCTTTTCACTTTACTCAATCCCTCACAGGAGCGCTCACCGAGCCGCCCGTCAACCCGTCCGCTTTTTCTAAATTTCCATTCTATATGCAAAAACGAGGAAAAACTTACAGCGGGGAAAAAATGAACTCAAAAGATTCAAGTTAACATCCGGGAAAGTGGTGTTCGCCCATCGTTTACGCCTTCATACAATCTTAACGAGTTGGTGAATAGCCTCGCATCGCAATTGGAGCCTCCGACGATGCAGAAACTCCCGCCGAAGATTGAGGTAGAAGAATCTCCAAGTAAGGAGAGAGCCACACGGCGTTCAGCTGGAGCTCAGCCATTGAGAATGTTTAACCCAGTTTTCTTGCTGCCTCCGTACGTCGTCGTCGATGGTCATGACGATGATGATGATGGCGATGATGGCTTTGATGAAGTTGATGTTGACGATGGGAATGAAATCCTTTGATCCTTACGCCCAAATTAAGAACCTGGCATATTTTCGGTTTGCCCAGGAGTAGCACTCGACGTTTTCTTAATTAAAAAAGAAAATTGACAATTTCCGAAGGTAAACCCCGACTGAAATGGAAAAGGATTTAATCGACCTGAATTTAACCTCTTTTCGAGCCTCACCCACCTGAGCCCTGCCACAGAGAGAGATCTTGTGATAAATTGCAAATTTATTTTCTCTAAATTTTTAAATCCCTTCGAAATTGTGCTGCTTCTCTCTATAATGAGGCCTTGAAGGATGGAAAAGTGGAGTTCACGGTAAAAAAGGACTTGGTGCAAACACTTGTTACGTAATTGAGAACTACATATGATTATGAAAACACGAATGCTTAGGATCTATTTAATTAACAGAAAATCCTTTTGATTATTTGATTTTACATTTGAAATTTGTTTTGCAGGAATCATGGTCAATAAGGACGAGCTAAGCAGCAAGGAACGGAAGAAACTCAGTGGATGGGACTTTTATACGGAAACCCTGAAATCCCCAAAATATGTGGTAAGTTTAATTTAATTCATTTTTAATATCTTACTAGCCTTTCAATAAAAAAGATTATGTGTGCACAGTTCGCGGTAGTCTCCACCCTTTTTTGCATTTCGAAAGGTAGTTTGTTCCCATATTCTGGCTGGAGCAATCAAAACTTGACCTTCAAAATTATATTTTTACCTTTTAATTTAATTTAAAACAAAAGTTTTTTTTCGTTTTTTTAAACCATATATTTATTATCTATTTTTAGTCTATTATATGTCTTCGGGCATTTTGTGGTGACCGCCATATTTGATTTTAAATGACGCCATACAACTTCCTTTCTTACTTTCATTTGGCATCCATACCGAGAGCGAAGTAAAGGAAATGGTTAACCGCCATTTTGTGTTAGCCGCCATTTTGAATTTGGAATGAAGCGACACAGATAATAGTATTCTACTTGTCATACCCTTCGATTTGATACCCATACCAAGTGGCTTATAAAGAAAAAAAATATCCCCCGTTTTGTGTTGGCCGCCATTTTGTATTTGCCGCCATTTTGAATTTCGAATGACGCCAAATAGCTAATTGTATTCTACTTGTCATACCCTTTGATTTGATATCCATACCGAGTGGCTTCTAAAGAAAAAGTTACTCGTGTTGGTCGCCATTGTACTTGTGTTGGTCGCCATTTTGAATTTGTAAGGATGCCACACAGCTAATTGCATTCTTATTTATTTTACCCTTTCATTTGATACACATGGCGGGGATCGAGAAACACAACTGCGAAATTCGGCCGCCATCTTGGAACCGCCATTATGATTTTTTTACAAAAACGTGAACATATGGGCAAAATTTGGGGTTCATCGGTTGCGTGCAAGTGCGCGTTTCGCTTCTTTTTTTGTGTCAAATATTTCCTCTGCAATTTCCTTTTTTCTATTTTTTGGGCGCCATCTACCCGATCGCATTCGTACCATGCGGTTTACCCAGATTTAGTGAAAATACACATTCTTACCCCGTTTATGGCTAGATTGAAAAGTTGAGTTGAAATTTCGACCACCGTATATGATGTCGAATTGAGTTCACTTTGGGTTGAAATAGAGTTGAATTGATATCAAAACATAACCTCTAATTTTTTTGTGAAATTCTCATTTATAGATTCGTAAAAATTCAGAACGAAATAATTTATTGATCCTGCGCCAGAAAAGACACCGAATACAAATCTAACGCCGAAAGCGAGCTTCACGAATGGTAAACAAACAAAACAAATGTCACTTCAACCCAATTTCAACTCAACCCGCGTATATGAGGCGAAATATCAACACGATCCAGGTAGGAGAGCTGAGTTGGGTTGAGTGGACCCAGTTTCAACTAGACTTCCGTTTATGACCTGGTTGAACCTGGGTTGAACCTAGTCATAAACGGGGTATCTGTGAAAGTTTCAACTCAATCGGCAGTTTAGTGTCGCATTACAAACAAGGCATTCATTTTTATATAGATGTTAAACTCGCCAGAAACTTTTCATGAATACATTTTCAATTTCCTAGAATCCTTTAGAAACTCTCTTGTAAATAGAAGTTATTTTTTAAAGGAAGAACTCTCACACAAAATCAAATAAAACAAGCTAATCAAAATAAACAAGAATGTAGATGTAAACTCTTAATAGAAAGATAAACCTCAATTAAAAGTAGAGACAAAAATGTTCTTTCCAAAACAAATCAAATGAAATCTCCGCAAATATTGTAGAATTGAAATTTGTTTGCGTCTTCAATCATAAAATTCGTTCTCCCATCTCAAAAACGCTTGCTTCTTTGCTATTGACACACAAACTCCAATTGAATGAAGATTTTCAATAATTCAAATTTTTTCTTAAATTCAATTTCAGGTAGCACCAATGGTCGACCAAAGTGAATTAGCCTGGCGTATGCTCTGCCGTCGCCACGGGTCACACCTGTGCTATTCCCCAATGTTTCACAGCAATTTATTCGCCAAGGATCCAAAATACAGGAAGGAGGCCCTGCAAACCTGCCCCGAGGATAGACCATTAATTATCCAGGTAATTCGGCTAACTGGCAACCATGGTATGTTCTTTCCCCGTCTCACCGAAAATAGCCGAGGCCTATTACACAAAAATCTACTTTTATTCCATGCTCGTATCCCTCGTGTTCATCTCATCTCTAGGGGGACACAGAGCAGCCCTAAAAACTTCCGTTTATGTGTGTGTATTTATTTCCAGTTCTGCGGAAACGATCCGAGCACCATACTTGAAGCGGCACTACTGGCCCAGGACCATTGTGATGCCATCGATATTAACTTGGGATGCCCCCAGGCTATTGCAAAGCGAGGACATTACGGAGCATTTCTACAGGACGAATGGGACCTTCTAACAGATATTGGTAAGTCTTCTGGCCCTTTCTCGAAATCTGTATGAACCGAGAAAGAGAGACGAGAGAGAGAAAATATTCAGATTTTTTTGATTAAATGTTGAATGGCCTGAATTCAAATTATGGGCATCATTGCTCCCCGGAGGGTCCTTTGCAGATGGGCTCTATAAGAGATGTGTACTGGATCTGTGTGGATGCTGCTGCTGCGGGAGCACGTAGGATTTCTTTTCACAAGAAAGTTGTTTTATTAGACTCCCATCGAGTTATGTCTTCCGCTTCCTTATTTTATTTTATTGCAAAATATCGGATGATAAAGGAATTTGATTAGGTATTTTCATTTTATGTTGGATACTTTGAAGTCAGTTAAATGTCAACACTTATGCATTGTGGTTGTCAATTTGGTTTTTTATTTCTCAACTCGAAAAATTCTATTTCATTTTTGAGGAAATTTATTGCCTTACATATGATAGGCCCAAGCCGTACAAAGACTGCAGCGCCATTTAAGAAATATGGTTCTCGCCCGTCCCTTTGTGTAATCAAAATATAATGAGCACACTTCCTTGGCCACTTTCTTATATCCCGTCTTACAACGTACTTAATCTAGGTAATACTAGCCTTTCAGATCACTTCTTCTTCTTTAAAGGCTCTACAACCAGGATCCGGTACTGGCCCGTAACAAATGTGTCGTTTACTGCAAAAGCGGAGCAACTCCACACTTCAAAAAACTAGACGTTGGCATCCACATTCTGCAACATCGCCCGCCACCAAGCCAAAGCAACTCCATAAGTGCGCTATGATTGCACTTATAGTGTACTTCTGGAGCCGCTCCACCCCACAGCGAAAGCTATGACAAAATGCTACTCTAAAGCAAACCAACCTCCAATACTCTAAAATGCGGAGCCACACCACTCATACATTGAACGACACAAATGTTGCTCGCCCCGTAATAATTATTTTTTCCAGGTGGTGAGGAAGGGACTAGCCCGTTCATATTAGTCTACTCTCTTTCATAGGATAGTTACCAGTGGCCACCGCTAGCGGATAAGGAAAATATCGTGGCTGACCCGTTGTAACGGATCGATGCTACGGCGACTAGGCTAAATCCGATCGACAGCTAGTAAAATAACAGACATTGAATGAGGGCCTTCAAGAGATCATAAAAAACCTAGAAATGTCATCCAAGGTCATCAAGCACTTAGCATTCCCGCACCATGACCTTGCTGTGTATTGCGACGTACGGCAAGGTCGAGTACGCCCCTGAGTACCGGAGAGCATGCGACTGCTGCACATCTTACGAAAAATGCACGATCTGGCGCATCCAAGCGTTCGAGGCATAACGAAGTTAATCAGCGAGAGATTGATCTGGTCAAATCTTCAGAAAAATTGTGCAATATTCGTTAAGGCCTGTATTCTGTGGCAGAAGGCAAGGTCCAACGACATACAAAGAAGCCATTAAAACGGTACGTGCCGCCAACTCTGAGCGATTTGCCCATATCAATATAGACATTATCGCCCCATCGCTCCCCTCAATAGGATATCGGTACTGCCTGACTTGCATCGACCGCTTTACTCGATGGCCTGAGGCCATACCAATTTCGGACATAACGGCTGAAACAATGGCCTTGGAGGCTTAGATAGCGAAGGACGGCGTACCTGTAAGAGTGACGACAGATTTGGGGAGGCAGTTCGATCTTCCGGGAGCAGACAGCCTGGTTAGGGGCCAACCATTTAACAACTACCCCGTATAATCCCCAATCAAATGGGCTGGTAGAGCGGTGGCATCGGACCTTGAAAGCAGCGAAAATGTGTCGGAGGGAAAGCATCTGGATAGACGCCCTTCCCACAATCCTTTTAGGATTAAGATCTACCTTCAAACCAAATCTCCGCCTGCCGAAATGATGTACAGCACCACGCTCCGCCTCCCAGGAGAATTTCTCGCGGAACCTATCAAAGAGATACGTCCAGTCAAAGTTCATAAGGGAACTCCGCAGAACAATGCACAGCGTTAAACCTATCACCACTGCGCCCCATGTAGACGCCCCCGTTTTCGTCCCGGGAAAGTTGCACAAATGTACACACGTATTCATGAGGAACGACGCGTCGCGACCGCCTCTGCAGCCACCATTCGACGGACCCTATAGGGTGGTCCAGCGCAGTGGCTAGTATTTCCAAGTGGAAGGAAAAAGAAGACTTGTAAAGGTTTCATTATATCAACTCAAACCAGCGTTCTTGATAACGGAGGGCCCGGTAAAGCTTCGGGTCACCACTATGGTTTTGGCGCGAGGCGCTAATTCGCCTGATAATGGCACGATCTTCCATGGATTTGGAGTGTTTGTGAAATTAGAAACTGCCGCCACATTCATATACTTCGATAATGCAAACCAAGCACTTGTCAGATCTTCAAGATCGACAAAGCATGTCCAACTCAATCAATAAAGACTTCGACCACATTTTCGATTGGGGCCACACGACCCAGAAGCCCGAGAAGCAATGTTCAAGTTTTAAATTCGCTCGCTCAATATAATATAATATAATATAATATAACTCTCTCAATATAACTCTGACGCTGACGCCACGAAATCGCTTTTGGGTGCGCTAGACAAGGTGCCAAACCGAGTCTTGAAACTCATAAGTGATGACATCTTTCGCGCCTCCGTCTTCTACCATTTTCGAAATTGCATAACATTCTAGAGTTCAATCGTAAGGTTCATTGCGATCTGATTTAGGGAACACTCCCCGAACTACACCTTAACTTACCCTTTCATCTTCCTCTTTCAAACTAAGATTACTACTACTACGCATTGCACTATGATCTAAACAACATGACGGATTCGTAGGAAAAAGGCTGATCCCTAAGCTTAGCTTATAACAAAAGGAAAAATTTCGCTGCTCTTTCTATTAAGAGCAACACAAGTGCAGTCTCGCCCTTGCCATGATCTCTTAAAAACAATAGACTTAAAACAATAGATACTTTAAATTTTGCTTTAACTCCACAAGGAAAATAAACAGCTGCCATGTTATATAACAAACTGGAGCACAATTCCGTTCTGCCAAAAACTACTGAAATCCTGTTGTCTCAAGCCAAGCACAATTCCCTTTTCTAATCAGCTGCACTCGACAATATCGAAACTGCGGTGAAATCTATGTGCAAAAAGAAAATCGCAATCTCACTTCTTCTCCAGCCTCAAGAAAATTTCACGACGAATCTGCACCGCCACGAGTTACCGCAGCATCACAATCTATACACCAAGCAGGAAGCAAGGAACCAAAGAAAAGTAAAGTGAAGTATCTGCAAAGGAACTTTGTATTCAAGGCAACAAGCGAGCAAATTACGAAAACGTTTCCCTTCCCCAGTCCGCCCTAGAGCTGGGGGCTCGCTGCCATAGGAATAGCTTTTTGGGTGGTGCTCCTTTGGCTTTAACTGTAAAAATCAATAGAACACTCCTACTTCTGACATCCTGACAAAAGGGCTTTCTTCAATTTTTCTTATATTTCTTATTTTTATGAACTGAACCGAACTAAACTGAACTAAATCCGGGCTTATGCCATGGCATTGTCGTTCATCATCCTTTATTGGAGGAGCGAGGAAGTATATTAGCGCCTCTCATATTCCCCTCTAAAGTGCCGTGATCTGGTTCTGGCCAAAAGAAGCGAGTGGCTGCCAAAAACTTCGTCCTTCGCAACAAGTCTTAGAGGGAGGGGCGCGGCCCAGTATGAATAATAAAACTTGGCCCCAAAATTTAATAAGCCACCCCATTCTTTTCTCCACTATCCTAGTTTGCCTAGAGCTGAGAAGTTTTGCTCCGTTGCCAAATATTTGCGGCACACTAGCTGTATGACGATGGTGGCCTACTACTGATTCCTATGTTTTTATTATGAGAGCGCTGCGGCGAAGAAAGAAGTCCTTTTTGGGGTCTATAAGAGCATCATGCTCCCCGCCATTGAAAACTTATAAGGTGGAAAATATTTCAATGAAATTCAAATTTGTTGCCGCAAAAGTTGTAAAGGTAAAGTTATGTGGACGACGGTGGAACGATGATTGAGCGGGAATACTAAGGCCGGGATCGGAACAGAGCGTAATTTGATTAGACAGGATGCGATGAGGCAAGTGCACTTTAAAAGCACGAGGTGATGGTAATGTTTGAAGTTTATGTAAGAGGGCACCACAGTAATGGGTATCTGATTATTGGTTAATAATAGTTTTTTCCTTGTAGAGTGGTGTACGGGTCGTTTTAATTATGCTTGAACCTTTACGAGAGTGAGCAAATTAATTTTAGAAAGGCAAGTCCCATTACGGTCTGTGAGGCATGTGGAAGTAATCTCCTCAACTACACAGCAACCACTATGTAAACCTTAATCAAACTCTACCTCAATAAATCCTTCAAAATATAATGCGTGCTTCCACTTGAATACACGTTCATTGTCAAACCATAAGGGCTTAAGTCAAATCTAAGCTGACTCCATTCATTGTAGGCTTTGGTTCTACATCCTTAAATTAAGATCCTGCCTCCTCGAGATAGCTTAATCCTTAGCAGAATTATTTTATATTTTTAATTTTCGGCTTGATTTAGTTCATGCTTGATTAGATAAGAAATAACTCAATAAGTAAGATTAGAAAAACTAATTAATTCCACAATTCTTCCTCCATTTTTATTTTCCAGTTAAGACACTCCACGAGAAACTTTCCATTCCAGTAACATGCAAAGCCCGAGTCTTTAGTGATAAGGAGAAGACCATTAAATATGCTAAAATGTTAGAAGCAGCTGGATGCCAACTTCTCACATTGCACGGCAGAACTAGAGAGCAGAAGGGTCCACTAACTGGCTTAGCAGATTGGAGCTACATCAGGACAGTACGGTATAATTAGATACCTTCAAAATACTTAACAAAGCGCTTAAAAATTATTTTATTTTTCATGTTGTTCTTGGTCCACCGCCACGCTGAACTACCCATAGAGAAAGCATAAAAATCCCGATGTTCGCTAATGGCAACATTTTGTCCCTGGAGGACGTTCATAGGTGTCTGGAGGAGACTGGTGTACAGGGAGTAATGTCGGCCGAAGGAAACCTTTATAATCCAGCAATTTTTGAGGGTGTCGTACCAAAAACCTGGGATATAGCAAATGAATATTTAGACTTCGTGGAGCTGCACCCTTGTCCTGTTTCTTATATTAGAGGACATATTTTCAAACTTTGCCACCAGCTGTGAGTGTATTATTTGCCTTGGAAAGTATCCTTGTGCTGTAAAAATGCTAATCGAAGTTGTTTCAAGAATTCAATTCGGTTTTACTGCTTCTTTTTTTAAATTACAAACTCATTTCGCTTAGCAGAGTTTCAATTAGCATTAGGGTAGGATTTTATGTAGATACTAGCTCCATCTCCATGTAGATACTAGCTCCATCTTTTGTTCATTGAATTCTAAGAACATTTTTAACATGCTCCTAAATGTATTTATCCTTTCAGCTTAAACATCAAACAAAACTCCGAAATACGAGAGGCCTTAGCAATCGCCAGAGAGATACCCCAATTCCGTGCAGTTGTATCATCCCTAAAAAACAAATATGAACCTTATCACGAAGGCAAGCTGACTTACGAGAAAGAAGAACTGGACCCAAATGTTGCAGCGCAAACTGCTGAAGTAAATATATAGTATAACCAAAAGTCCATTCCCAAGCGAATCTCTCTCTCAAAAAAAAAACTTTCAACATAAAAACTAAAGAGAAAAATGACCTCTTGCAGGACTACAATTTATCACTACCACCCTGGCTATGTCAACCCTATATCCGGCCACCCCCAGAGGAGCATAAAAAAATAATCGAGGAAAAAGTCCGTAGAGCAGAAGATCCAAATACGGTTAAGCGCCAATACTTCGACAATGATGGGAACGAGATTTCCAGGAAAAAAATGAAACGTTTACGAAGGAAGAACCGGAGGCCAATAAAGGCCGAAGGTCAGCACGAACGAAATCTGGAAGTATGCGAAATTTGCACAAATCCATTGGTACACAAACTCGGCATTCGCTCGAAGGTTTCCGCTATATTTCATCAGCATTATCTTTTTGTACTCTTGCAGGGAATCAAGTGTGAATTTAGGCTGTGCCGAATCTGCTGCAGGGACAAGTGCTACACTGAGAACTTCGACTGTCCGGGGCATAAAATCTTAATTAAAACACGACGGGAGAAGGCGAAACGATATGGGAATCAGAAGAAGGCACAAACTGACGACGACAGCGTTCCGATTTCGGAAAATAGTGAAAATGACGATTACAGCGATCGATTTGATTGTAGCAAAACTGATTGCAGCCTTGGAAGTTGATGATTGCCTTGGCCATTTTAAATAAATAATTTGTTTTTTTTTTCTTGTTGAATTTGTATTGTTTTATTAGGAATGTGTGTTATTAGTTTCAACGTGGAGGACATCTATCTGTCCGTTAGGATACTGTTCTTCAAAAATATATGAGCAAATAAGGTTATAGACAAGCATATTAGGGTGGGTCTTACAGTGAACCCACTCCACTGCCTGCAGTTTTTACCTACCGGCCGGGGAGATCTACAGGGACAAGCTGATTTAAGCATAATAGTTGAATAATGACAATGGACAACGAGTTATAGAGATGGCAGCAAGTAAGAACATGGTCATTGCAATTACTAGATTTGCGCGCAGAGATCACTATCTTATTGGTATGGTGCTCCGAGAGCGCATTACATCGCTGAAAAGCTTTGTATCCGCTGATCAAGCTTGAATCAACACGCAATGAAATGACCAGAAACAGCTACGGTCATACATTAGAAGTCGCCCTCAGAAGTGTAAGTCCTGCCTTAAAAATACTGTCATTAGTACTACTGATTCCATCTAGGCAGAAGTTGTGGCTTGGCCTGCTTCCTTTTCAACCTGGCGTTGGAGAAAGTTATCCGAGATTCGGGCTTGACATCAAGGGGCACAATCCTCCACAAATCCACCCAATTCCATGCTTATGCAGACGACATTGACATCATTGGAAGAACTACAACAGCTGTACAAGAAGCTTTCACCCAGATTGAACGGGCGGCAGAAAATCTAGGACTGCATATTAACGAAAGCAAAACGAAGTTGCGAATGTAGATATTGTAGATTGATAAACTCTGCATGGAAAGAATGGCATGGAACCAGAAATACGCGCACGTCGTCACAAGATGATACCTATGTAAGGCCTATGGGATGCAACAGCGAGGATGACCCAACATCCGCTGGAAGAACGGCGTAGACCAGGACACTTAGAGATGCCAAACTGGATGACATCGGCTCAGAATCGGGACTGGTGGAGAGAACAACTGCCAGAGGCCGTTCTAGAGCCGTTAAAGATGAAGTTATTGTAGCTGTCGGTTCTGCGGAGCAACGCCCGAAACGCCGGAGCACTTGCTGTGCTATTGTGGGGCTACGGCAAAGAGGAGATTGAGTTTCCTCCATCGCGGCTTCTCTGTTCTGGTTTCTATCAAGTTAACTCGATGCTGAGTTTCCATGCAGAGTTTATCTTGAGGTTACTCAGATTAAACGCCCATGTGAGTTTCCATGCAGAGTTTACCCCGAGTTTAGTAATGGCTAACGGAAAGACAGCTACCGAGTTTCAATGGGAGTCGAGTTGGGCTGTGGTTGAGTTGAAAAGACTCTGTTCAACCTACCTATTTTCGTTGAGTTGGAATTTTTAACGAAAACTTAACTCTGTCTGTTTCCATGACTTATAAAGGTCCGTTTATATCGACAGACATCGAGCATGCCAGACACCCGCCGCGCCAGACACCGACAGACGCCGTTCATTCACATCCAGCGTGCCGTATCAGACGACAGACAATAGTTATATTTCCGTTGAAATGTTCAAACACTTCTCAGTGGAAGATATCCAAGAAAAAATGTCTGCACGGTTCCGATTCTTTATTCATACTTCCCAGCAGACGCCCACAGACAAGTACAGACATGAACCGCGGAGACAAAATATTCTTTCCGTGAATACTAGTTGGGTACGGCCCGTGTCTGTCCACGCCTTCGCGATCGAGTCACGGTAGATGTGAATATGTTCATGCACACTGTATAAAAAATCTTATTTTGTCTGGCACGCTCGATGTCTATAGATATGAACGTACCTTAACTTGGGTACAACTCTCTCATGGAAACTCAGTAAGTAAAGTTGTCGGTAAGGAGTGGAAAACACTCTAGAATGCAAAGACAGCTGAGGTCCCGTTAGCACGTCAGGAGCCAAGCAACCAGGTTCATCGTAGAGCCATCTCCTATAGCTACTCCCTGACGCCAACGCTAAGACCCACAGACTTCGGTAGCTTCTCTGGGACATCGACACCATAATATCAGAGCTGCTCAAGGAGTTTGTGAAGGAGCAGGAGCCGCTAGAGGGGCCGCTGCCTTCGTTTGATTCTTCACAAATAATCAGAGAGTTCCGAGTGATCTGGATGCAGACGTCCTCGCATATTACGAGACTTTCGCCTTTATAAAGATTGATTTAAACTTTTACGTTTCAAATTTAAACCAAATAAATGTCCTGAAATGAAAGCATTGGTTAAGATCTTAACTAAAATAACTTTTAAATGATTTGTGTCTAAAATAAGATAAGTTCTTAAACTTTCACCTCGATTTAAACTTCACATCAAATCTTACCACACTCGTGCTGCGAACTGTCAAATTCCGCTGGCGGCTTTTTACAGATTTTTCTTTTAAATTTCTAAAATAATGGAAATTACCAAGGGATTTTACGATTTTTGTATACCATACAACAATGATAAACAAAAATTAAAAAATATAATGAAGGAATTGTATAAATGTGAGTATTATTGTTCGATCTTGAGGAGGGAGGCACTTGGTGCTCCTTAAGGAATTTAACTAAAACACTAATTTGTTTACTAATAGTAGGATTCAGAACAGTGGCTATAGAGCAGGTTTATGATCATACAAAAAGGGATGCATCTAAAAAACAGAGTGACTTATTTCCTCCACCTCCGGACATTGAATTCTTGAAGGAGTTCGAGAAAAAGTTGAGGATTCTGCAGAGACTTACGATTATCTACTCCGATGTTGCAGTTGCTCATGCTATGGTATTTAAATTAATATTATATCGTTTGTGATGTTAATCCATGGGTTTCTAGACAAATTCCTTAAATTTAAAGAAGTATAACCTAATTGCTGGCCTACCAAAAACTGAAGCAGCTTTAAATGTAAGTTTTTTTTAAAGAAATCATTCCCACGGGGGCTTCCTGTACTAATTTGAAGTAGTTTGTATTTAACAGCTTGTTATTAATTGTTAAGTATAAATTCCCAGTTCTGAAGCTGTACGGAGTGTACGTAATCAATAGAATACTGCTTGCATGATTTGATTTACATATTTCAGCACTGCTGCACAACACTTAACGCCGACATCGTGTCCTTCGATCAGGATGACTGCAAGCTGCTTGTGAATAGAAAAACCTATCAAGTGGCAGTTAAGCGCGGCATGTGCTTCGAGGTCAAGTACGTTCCTGTTATTACAAACTCCAGCCACCGCAAAGATATGATTAAGCTGGTCCACAATTACCATGCGAAGGGCAAGTGCAAAAACATAATTTTCTCTAGTGGAGCCACGAATATATTTGAGCTCCGCGGGCCTTATGACATCGCAAATTTGTAAGTGGAATTGTTCGAAAATATCAAATTTTAACTTCCAACTAATTGTAGGGCGCTTATTTTTGGATTAAGTGAAGAGCAAGGTAGGAGTTCTGTGTCGAGTATTTGTAGAACGTTGCACCTAAAAGCAGGTAAATTTAATTAAAATGGGAGTAAGAGGATTTGAATAACACTTTTCGTTATATTTTTAGAGTCTAGAAGACTTGGGAAGACAATAATGTTTGTGAAAAATACTGGACCAATTGTGTTCTCATCGTCAGAGGGTGAAAGTGATGATGACGATGGCATGAAAAGTTTCGAGGATAACGGTGATGATGATGATGATGAAAGTATGTCAGAGCAGCAACCACATAAAAAGAAGAAACTGTGCTAAAGTTTTTGTTACTAATGAAAAAAGATTTATTAAAGTTTTCTAAAAATTTCAAGCTCATTGTTTATGTAGTAAAGGTAAATAGGGCGTCTTATGGAGGGAAAGGGGCAACCTACTACGACCTACCGAGACGGTAACCACAATCAAGCGGACGGAACGTCAAAGATGTTAATACGCGAATCGGACAGAACCTATTGGTTCTGCTGTTTGAACCTTTGGCCGCTGTACTGAAAGTTGAGTCGTGTGACGTGACAAGTCGTTTTAGTTGAAGAAAGTGACATTTCAGTCGAATTACGACTTTCAGCAAAGGGGCCTGTGAGTGGAAGTGCTAAGTTGAGTTTATGGCCGCAGTACTGAAAGTCGTAATTCGATTGAAATGCAACTTTCATCAACTAAAACGATTTGTCACGTCACACGACTCGATTTTCAGCATTGGACCCTTTATTTTTTTAATTGTTGGCCGGAAGTACATGGTGGCCGATTTTGTCTGGCCGCCATTTTGGTTTGTCAGTTCGCATTTGACATTTGTGGATGGTAGCCGAAAAAAATTATAATCATATCGAGTATCTACTGCCGCATCATCGGGTTTCATAGCTCGGTATAGACGATAAACATTTTTATGGTACGCCTTCACCGAACGTTGATTCTTCCGATTCTTCTTTATGAATCGGAAACGTGGACACTGCCAAACCGGACGTCAAAAATCCCGAGGTCTTCCAATTGCGGTGCTTGAGGCAGATTCTCGGTGTCACAATCCGCGATCGCCTTCGAAACGAGACCAAGATGCGATCAGCAGACACTGATCGAAGAAGAAATACAAAAAGTCGACTACTGTGGTTTGCCTGATGGTAACAACTTGTCACGTAAACCGTCTCGAAGTCTGGAAAATTTGACGATCGGAAGCGAAGAAAACTTGGCTAAAGAATATCGAGCGCGACCTAAAGACTCAACGATTATCAGTTACGGAGGCTCGAGACGTCGCCAAAAACCAGCAAGAATGGAAACGAATCGTGAAGAATTCGAGACCCATCGGCGCTGACAGCAGGGAATGCGTTGCGAGGACATCCCGCTCGGACCGCCATCTTACGGATCAACGAAGAAGAAGACACCGGAATGAAATTTTTGAAGAAACTCCAGAAGGCAATCAACGATTGCAGGAAACTTTAGTTTCGTTTCGTGTTTCATCGTATAAAATGAGGCTCTGTATTTCTCTACGATGGCTTGGGAAATCGAGAAAAGGCAGAGCAGTTTAGAGAAGGGCAACTGTCAAAAATAGTAGAGCAAGAAAAGAAAGACGTTTGGGGTCATACCTCAATCAGCCTTCGAAATGGGAGGGTATGGGAGGGTTCATGGGGCCCACTTTGAAGGGGACAAGTAGATTTTGTCGAATACATTAACTTATTTATGTTTTATTTTTCAATTTTTGGTTATGTATATACGAAACCGTACACAATTTAGAATTATATATAAACTTAGAGGAATTCTTCGTCATTTCATTAAAATTAAAGAAATTATCAAAAATCCATTAATAAACAAAAAAACTCGATTATATTTAAAGACAAGCCGCCGCAAATCAGCTGTTCCATCGAATACATAAACCTTGAAATTGCCATACACAAAAATTCCAAGCATATTTACCAAGTAAAAGGGTGAACGTAACCAAAACCAAAAACACACTAAAAAACAACAACAAAAAACCAAAGATTTTATACTTACCTTTCCTTGGTATTTTATGTTTACTAATATCAACACCAATGTTATAATGTCGCTAGCTGTATTTTCTCAATATACCGCGCCGCAGCCAAATAATCGCCATTTCTCGCCGCGGATATTACATATACACGATATTAAAAACAAAATGGAGGGCTTTTGATGGTGGTGCGTACGCTTTCCTGAAGAGAGGATAAGAAAATTCTAATTTCGGTTAATAAAAAGACAAAAATTTAATAATAAATAAACGTAAATGGTTAATATTGAACGGTTTAAATAAATGTAAAGGATTTTTATGTAATAATATTAAGTATAAAGTGTAGAAAATTAAATGTGGAAAAAGTTGAGAAATTGAGAATCGAAAGAATTTTTTTTTTCATATATAACGTTGTTGGTGACGAAGGGAAGAAGATAGACTTCTCGTCTGCCTTCTTTTATAATAAATTTTTTTTTTCAAAAAGGAAATTTGTGAGAGAAATAAAAGGCCAAGAAGTAAGTTTTATGCTTTTCCCGATTTGAGGAAATGTAAATATTTGTGAGTTGATTTTAATTAATATCTTGGCTGTACATAAATTTTGTAATAAAAGTGGATTTTTTGGAGAGAATTTCTTGTAGAAATTTTTTTACACTCTTGTGGGGGGAAATATTTTTTTTCTTCCTTTTTCTTTTAAGTAATTTATTATTATTATTAAAAAAAGAGACGGGGAAGGCGAGAGAGGAGTGTTGTAACAAGAAAGTTTTTTTTTTATCTTACTTTCCGTGTATATAAGCGGCTTGATAGAAGTTTTGTTTATAAAAAAAAATAATAATAATTTTGGATGTACAAAAAAATGTGATTGGTATTAAGGAGCATAAAAAAAAGTGATTTTTGTAGAGAAAAAATAATATTTTAAAAGGAAGCAAAAAAAAAATTTTTTTGTTGGAAAAAAAAAATCGTCGCGAAGATTTTTAGGAAAGATGACGATTGTGTGTTGGTGATGTCTGGTGTTTTACTTTAACCAATTATAATAGTAGTTGTGAGTGCGTTTGAATGAAATTGAAACGCGCCGTGCAATTCTTTGCGCTGCTGGCTGCTGCTGATGTATGTACTTCTTCTATACACTTTTATGGTTTGGTGTACCGCTGCTTTTTGCCTGATTATACAGGAAAAAAATATATATATGAAGAGAACAGGAGCATCACACCAAAAACTCGGATGTAAATTAGAGAAGGGCTTCTTGTGGCACACGCAAAAAAGAGGAGGAAATTTCGAAATATTTCCGAATTTTTTGCCAATCAAGGTAATCATAGTTTTTTTATTATTGTTATTTTAATAAAAACAAACATATTTTGATAAATAATATTTATTCAACAATATTTTTAATTGTAATTGTTTAAAATTGTGTATAAAATCTTGACATTTTGAAAATTTTACAACAATGGCCGGGCAGAAATTGGTTTTCAGAGAACGTTTTTTTTGTCTTCTTTACTTCCATTCCAATGAATTTATCCATATTACAACTGTAGTTGTGCATGTATGTTATGTTGTTTTTTTTTGTTATATTCTTTTTCTCTACATTTATTGCGATCGAGACAGAGATAGAATTATCAAAAAAAAAAACTTAAGTAAAGAGAACAAAAAAAATTGAACATATCTGTGGGAAACTGAAGGCAGATGATGAAGAACGAAATATATGTATATATATAAAATAAAATTATAATACCACACCACATAAAACACGCGGTAGAATAGGATAGAGTGAGAGAGAGAGAAAATATTAACACACCAACAACAATAATCAGGGAAAAAATAGTAGAAGAGACACCGCGCCGCACTTTTCTATAACTCTCTCTCTATGTGTGTGGATATCTACATGCATATATATAAGAACTGAAAAGACAGCTCTAAAATGATAATGAGAGGAAAAAAGAAGAAATAAATAAATAAAGAAGAAAAAAAAAACAACAACAACACAGAAATGCTCCAAGTAAATTAAACATAAGATGGCGATTTTATAAATTCATACGGGTGTTGTTTTTTTTGTGTTACTTGTGGTGTGTAGATTATTATTCCTTATATTTGCCTAATTTATAACGGATTTAATTGATCTTTTCACGTAAATTACTTGGATTTAATGGAAAATATGAAAATTGATTTAATATCAACGAAAATTTATTGATTTAACACGAATTTTTCGTCTGTTTGATGAAGAAAAAAAATTAATTGAAATTTTTTTTTGTGGTCGTCGGACATATATCAATAGTTTTTTTTTATATTTTGTGTGATTATTCTTTTAATTGAGAATACGTGTATAATTTTATTATACACATATATGTAACAAAAAGTGTGGATTATTTTTATTTTCATATAGTGAGAGAAATACATATTTGATTGATATGCAGGTTTTTATTTAATAAATTGTGTGCTTGTGTGTAGAGACACAGTGAATTTATAATTTTTCGTTCGTTTTCACAACTAAAAAAACCAATTTCATAGATTTGTGTTGTGTAGAGAAAGATGCACGGGACGGGGCCCTGTGTCTCTATACACTTTTTTTAATAAAGATAAAAACTTGTGTCGCGCGCGCGGTAATTCTTAGGTAGATTTTTGTGTATTATAAGTTATAATAATATATATAAAGGTAATGCCGCTTGTGACCTGTTTTACCGGTGTTTTTTCTTTCATTTTTTCATGCAATATACATACTTTTATCCCCAAGCGCGACTTTAATGTTTTAATGTGTTAAAACAAGTGTAAATGATACATGTATATATGCGCGGTAATTATGATTATGTGTGTGCTGCCAAGTTAACTGTTCTTTCTTGTCACTATAATTTCAATAAAAAAGGAGAAATTATTTTTTAATGTCGATTTGTTGTTTTGTTGTTAATTTTATTCGTGCAAAATTATAATAAAATGTACGTCGGTTTTATTTTCAATATTGTGCAATAATAGTTAAAACCAAAACAGGATTTAATGCAACATAAAAGTATTAACTTGATTGTTTATATGTCACCGACCTAAATGAACACAACAAACAACGAAAGATCGTTTATTTCTAAGATTTTACACGTTTCTTCGTTTCTTGTACGTTTTGTGCCATAATAGAACGTAAGCGGCATTAATTAAAGTAAACTTTCGGTAGTTTTTTTAATAATATTTAATATTTTTTAATTATTTTGGTTTGGACTACGAAAAAATATCCTTAAGCATTTTGACATAAGAATAAGCTGAAATTCGTTTAGTTCCTGACTTTTCGTTCAATTCAGGCTAATGAAAAACAACAACAACAACAACAAAGTAATAATTTTTTCGCAATTAAACTTTCAAAACATTTCTAGATTATTCTCGATGCATTTTTCTTGTCAATTTCTCTATGTATATAACGTTAAAATACAAGCACAAACATTTTTATCCAATAAAATTATATTTCATGTCATCGTCGTCATTATTATCACAAGACTCTTCCATAGTTGTACCGTTTGTTTCTACTTCTTGTGTACTCCTCCCTCAAAAAGAAGCAGAATTTTAATTGACAGTAAAAACAAAATATGTAAAAAAGAATGTCTCGAAAGAATTTTTTGGTTTTCTCGTCTCTTTCATTTCTTCGATTAAAGGAGACACGAACCTCCAAAGTCAAGCCCAACCAAAGCGCGACCCTTTTGACAGCGCAGTTTTCTCTCCTTCGATAATTCCAGTCCCCCGACATCATCCATCCATCATTAATTAATTTTTGGTCGGATTTTCGTTTCGGTTCTGTCTGTACACATATATATGTATATATGTCGTATGCGCGCGGCGACGCGCGGCTATTATATTATATTGAACTCGAACACACTGTTTTAATATGGCACTCATAGCCCCGACGACAGCGAGCGGGCACACGGCGCGGCGTTGCTGTTTTCTTCTTCATATAAAAGCTGATGGTTGGTGCTGCTGCTGCTCATTGAGGGATCATCGTTTTTGATTTTAATTCCAAGAGTTTCGAGAGGAGTGTATAAGTTTCTAGTGTTGGTGGGGCCCCATCGATGGTGTATGCGCTGCTATTTTAATGCTGTTTGGGTCTGGTCCGGTGCGGCGGCGGGCCTGTCTCACTGTCTGTCTGTGATGTGAATATTGTTTTTCGCTTCTTTTTACCGACCGAATAAACCTTTTCGGGTATGATTATGCTCTCAGTTTTGTTCTGATGATATTAAGCTCAACAGAGTATAGTCCCCCGCACACTGATGTGTCGTCGCCGTTGTTGGTCGGTAAGGCATGGCCACACTTGTTTTCACTTGAAAACTCATCCCCCCGGTCAGCCCCCCAAAATGAAAGTCCCGCTCCTCGGTGTTCAACGTGTGGATCTATCGTCCTCCTCCTCTGTCGCTGCTTACTTTGAGGCCGTTCTTCTCTTTGGTTTTAATACACAAAATTTCACGTTCCGTACGTAAAGTAATCGCGATAATGTCGGACTGTTACGTTTTCTGTCATGTGTACATCGTCTTCCGAGTGTCGTTGTGCCCAACTCGACGTCGTCGTTTCGTCTCTTTGCTGCTGCTGTTTTCTGCTGTTGCTGATGATATTCGAATTCACAATCTCAATCCTATCCATTGCGACTACGACGACGACTTGAGGCTATTCACTTTGCTCGGCTCTGACTCCGGTGACTCCGGTTGGCTTGGCCCCAAAATGTGGCGCGGCGGCTGGTGCTGCTGCTGCTGTGTTGCCGCTGTTTGGTGAATGTGATCATACATTCAAGGAGGCATGCCCTCTCGCGCTGTGTGTTTTCGTTTTGGTGGTTTTCAGAGCTTATCACTCGTCGTCGTTGTCTTTTTTGTTGTTGTTATTGGCGTTGGCAAGCAGCTGGTCTGGATGTGCTCTGGTATGGTGGTGTATCTCTGGTACTTTGAGAGATGTTGAAAATGGGGCTCTGATGGCATCCTACCTATCACGGCCGTTTCTGTTTCTGGCGTGCACTTAAACTTGGATTGATGTGCGCCTGGTTGTTAATTTTTGGATACAGAAAACCAGTTCGACAAAAAAAACTTTTTTTTTACCCACTCAATAGTACAGGGAATCATGTCGGACATTTTATAAGTCAATTTTTAAAACTGTAAGTTTTTTTTTGGGAATTTTTGGAATGGCGCTAGCGTGCCAAAATTGGATGAAAAATGATTGATTTGTATTAAATTATTGCTAACAGATGATAAGTTAGAAGTATTTTTATACACGAAGATAACAATTGAAATTTTTATATGTATAGTGGGATCGTCCATTAATTACGTGCGGCGTTTAGGAGGGGGTCGAGCCGAATCTCTTCCAATCTCACGTGGAGATCGAGAAGAGACTTAGCAAACAGTGTAAAATTGCAAGAAAACTGGGTTAAATTAAGAATAACCAAATCATTCCTCCACTAAAGACCCCCATTCACTTACAGGCCGCCGGCAGGCCTTGGCCTTTCAGGCGAGTTCGGAAGGTACGGCCCGATGAAGGTCACATATTATTCAGCTTGACTGAGGGATGAGGACTTCAGGTGTCAGAATGGTCAGGCCGTGGCATGCAGATGGCGGCGTGATTCCCTACAGACACACCGGCGAAGATGACAGTTTTGCATAGCAGGTTGTTAATTCAATTCCAAATATGTTCATCCGCAAGGATCCCGTCGAGTAGGAAGACCTAGAACAACGTGGAGGGGAACCCTGTTAGCAGAAGCCGCAACAATTGGGAGGTCTTGGTCGGAGCTGAGAGCTGTCGCGCAAAACAGGGTCCGCAACTGTTTCCGCTCTATGTACCATGAGAGATTAAAGGAGCGTAAAAAAGAAGAAGACAACAATGTTCATGGCCTCAACGAAAACTTCAAGGCGGCTCCAGACTTACGCCGTGAACAGCCGCGAATGGGAGTGTGGTATATTTTCGCGCCTCTTTCGTATCTCTTGTTTTCCGTTCCGAGTGGATACGGTGTTAATTCTTGCCGTTAAATCACGGCTTCAGACTAAATAGATCTTCAGGCACGAACTGAAGATAAATGCCCCGACGCACAAAGATTTTTGTCAGTTTTCTTGGACTGCAGACCCCATCCAGTTAGTGTCAGATGAGTGTGTGATGATACCTGGCTTCTGGTTGGGGTTTGTTTTGAAAAATCGCCTAAAATCTCTTTTAACAACTTCTCTATTTTGCCTTTGAACCACTCGATTTCGGAGGTTTCGCTCGCGACTTGTTATTGAAAAAAAAACTCTGCCTCTGTCTTTGATCTGGAAATTTATCAATCATGAATTAGTATATTCCTGTCTCGTAACAATGAATGGGAGTTACAGAAGTAATTAGGCCTCCTATTCTTGAAACTGAATGATTTTTTCAATCAAGCAGTTTTTTTATTCATTCATGGAATATCAAGAATTTTTTAATGATCAGAACGCAAATAAATTTCCCAGAAAATCGGGGCTCACAAAGGTGATGAAGAAATAATTGATTCGGGAATTCATTACTAAGAAATAAGGTTTATTTTTTAGGGCGAACTTAGTAAGTGAAATAATTCTAAGAATATTTTCAAGTGAAATTATTTTTTGAGGGCTTGTTTTTTGTAAATTCGTTATAATCTTTTAGTGGAATTTGTCTATGTATTTTGAGGCGTGAGTAGGGTATGTTGAAAAAAATGTAGAATTTGGAGATATCAATACAGGGGGTGTCCTGTGGCAGATTTGGGATATAGTTGTGTAAAATTATTATGTAGTTTCAAATCAAACAATTATTAAACAAGCGGAGGTTTAATTTTTTAAAGATTATGCCGCCTAAATGGTTCCTGTTTTGGTGTACACGGTGTCACGGAATCTCTCGAGATTATTCCGAAGGTTGCGATACAATACCTCCATAGAAAAAATTCCATGGGGGTGAGATCCATGCAATCTGGGGGACCATACGATGTCACCAAATCGACTTATAAGTGTTCTGGGGTATAAGAACCACCATCAACAATGAAATTGAGAATTTTTAAAGAAAATCGGTCCGATTATTCCATTAGAACAGATCACACGATCACTTTTGGAATATGCAGGGTCTGTTTGTGCGAGTTTTATCCTATTGATGCCGAATATGTATCGGTGGTTTTGTTTGAAAAAACGCTACTATTGCGAACGTACGATGCACTGCGATGTCTTGTGACTAAACAATTCGCACGCATTTCGCGACAAACTAGACTCCTTTCCGGCAACAATTTCACAAATATTTTAATTTCAATCCTAAGTCCCGCTCCATACAATCGTGCGATTCCTGGTCCACTCCAATGTCAGTCTCGGTCCAGTCAAATATTTTCATAGGAAATATAATCGGCATATCGGTCTGACTATGTTGAAAAGTTGAGTCGAGGTTGAGTTGAAATTTCGACCCCCGTATATAATGTCGAGTTGAGTTCACTTTGGGTTGAAATTAGGGAATCCAATCCCGCAAACGCGAGATCCCACACTATTTTTGCGGGATCAGTAATGCGGGACTAGACGTGCGGGATTCGCGGGATTTGGGCAGTAGAAGCACCTCTTAAAGGAACCGGGACTTAATAGAGAAATACATATTTCAAAGTAGGATAGATTTAGGTCCTCCGAACACGTGTCGACTGATTTGCAATTCCAGTTGCACATGCATCTGTTTCGTCATCCTGTCCGTGTATGGAAGTGGGAATCCATACACGGGTCGACTAGTTTGAACTGCACGCGCGCGATTGTTCTTGCCGGTCAGAAGCGATATTAGTTACGTGGTTGCACTTGATGTGAACTACTTGAAATTGTGCCAAAACCTGTAAAAACTATGTGGGCACAGAACACCGATTGATCCAAAGTCAGTTGTGCTCGTGTGTGGACAAAGGTTTCATTTTGGTTGCTAATTGGTTGTGCGCGTGTGATCATTGTGAAACCAGTTTGAAATTAGAATTTCTAATTTCGAATCGTGTGCGTAGAGCCTTAAGCCTCAATTATACTGGACGCACCGGAACGGACCGGATTAAAGTTTCAAAAATTACTAAACTAAAAATTTTAAGCATAAGTCCAAAAATTGGAAAAACCTTACCGAAAAATTAGTATATTTATGTGTGTGCATCCGAATGATCAATTACTGAGAGGGTTTATCCTGGGTTAACTCATAGTAAGCCCCAATGGACACGGGGGTTGGGTAAAGTTTCGTTACATCCAAAAAACTCGACGAAGCATCGGCTTAAACCAGGTTTTGCATATGGGTTTGTTTAAGTAACGGAGACACGATGTAAAATTATTTAGCTGACACATCAACACAGAACGGTCATTGTTAACTTGAGGGGAAAAGCTTTTTGTAAACTCAACGAATACTCTATTCCAATTCATGCAAACACCGTAAATGTCAAGTTACTCTACAAAATCTTTTTTTTTTTTGCAGTCCCGCAAATCCCGCGAATCGGCGGGATTGTTGACTACGTTCCCGCAGCCTTGCGGGATTGAGATTTTGATGCGGGATTGGATTTCCTAGTTGAAATAGAGTTGAACTCACATCAAAACATAACCTCAAATTTTTGTGTGCTGTGTATGAAAGCTTCCTATGTTTTGGTGTCAAAATTATTTAAACCGGTCATTATATCGTTAAAAAGAGACAGGGGCATGTCCTTTTTAAGACCGGAAGTATTAGTGCGCGTATTAGTGGGGGCCTCGGTAGTCTAGGGGTAAGGCTCCTGACTGCTATCCCAGAGGCCCCGGGTTCGAATCCCGGCCAGCCCCATGGTCCTTTGCCTTTTCCACTTTCCCACCTACATAACTTTCCCTCTTTCTTCTTCCCTCTTTACATTCCTGATTCCTCGTGTCATAGCCTTCCTTAGTCCTTCTCCGCACCACCAAAGCGCATGTCATCGGTTGTTTGATGAGATTCAACTCGTTTCAGGAGGCATAACACTCCAGCGAGTTGTTTCTCGATGCTCCGATGTCAGAGTCGCGATATTAATGGTTGGGAGTAGGTGGACTGGAAATATCGCGGGAAGGTTGTGCCGGTTCCTTCCTCTCCGACTAGAGCTGCTGTTCGACATTTCACTCTATACGAAGAAAATAGATTGTCAACAGTATAAAGGGCCTTTCCTGAGACTCTAGTCTTTCACATAAAAAAAAAAAGTTGGACGAGTGTTTGTTTTTATTAACAAAGCCAGCGAAGTTAAAACTTATGATGATTCTCGCCAAATAGAGACGATCAGCATTAGATAGCATTAGATCAGATCAGCAGATCCTTAATAGGTAAATTATTGTTATCGCTTAGTAGTCACAACTGTCAAATATTAACTGACAAATGACAGCTAAACCAAAATGGCGACCAAAAAGGAGTAGATCTAGTGGGAATAAAGTCAACTAAACTGTAGGTAAATCAAAAACTAGTTTTATATTATAACTTCCACAAGAACTGTGGATAACTTCTATGCATAATGGCATTTTCTAACCGTTTGCTTCCTACAAAACACACAAAAATCAAATTTCCAAATTTCGATCCCAAAACTATTCTATTGACAGCACAAAAATCATCGACGAAACTCCCCGTTTCCATTCATATATGGCAGCTCCGTTTTAATCCCATTCTCAAGATCACTTCAAAAGAGTGCTTTCTGCCAACGTCATTAAGCGACACAAAGTAGCCAGCCAACAAACAAATGCTCACCGCGCACGGCGGCGCACTCCACTACATGCAGAAACACCGCGATCGTGATTTGTCTCTGAAGCGCTGCTGATTTGCTCCAAACAACAACACGAAATTTCCCCGCGCGCGCGAGCGCGATTATGCTGCGCTGCGATGCTGGGGCTCTGCGCGGCCCCGTGCATACACGGGGGGGGGGCGCCACTCTGCCTCGCTAATAGTTGTGCAATTTCTTTCCAGATTTTATTATTCCTCGGTTATTGTAAATCTCCGTTTAGCGAAAAAAATAAAAAATTGCAAAAGGTACCTTCGAGCAAAGGTAACAGCAGCAACAACAACAACGGCCGAGCCAAAATGAGCAGAAACAATTGCAAAAAGCGACGTGGAACTGTACTTGTTTTTTTTAAATGTTTCTCGGATTATTTTATTTGTAGGTAAGCGTAACGCCGCGCATTTTGCAATAATCTCGCCCGTTGCCGCTTTTATTTCTAATTTGCGAGGTCGACGAACTTTGCGCTCGACAAACTATTTCTTTTCACTTTGTAACTGCGTCGTAATTTCTCGATTTCTTCATGCAAATGTCGAGCTTTTTCTGGTCGGAATAAAAACGCTTTTTTCCTCTTCTCGTTCTATTTATACTGATAAAATATTCAATTTTTATTTTTCCGTTGCGGCGCGGCTACTCCAAGTTCTATATTTATAAGCCACGCTTTATAACTGGACAAAGACGATAAAGTCATGTTGGCTTTAGTTTAAAAACAGATTAATTATTGTTATTACTCTTTTATATCTATAGGAGTATGTTTTTGCCTTTCAGGGCCTTGGCTGGGTTTATCGCGAGATTACAACTCTCCTCTTCGGGGTTTAACAACTTCTTCATACATCCAGCCATACATACGTGCATGTTGTACAATTAGTTAAACAAAGATCGGGACGAATGGAAAGTTTTATAATGACCGGTTATAAAGTGTAATTTGGACATTCTGAACTGAACTGCTGTTACTATTTCTTCCAGTTCCGTTTTATGCTGGGAATTCTAGTTTTTGTTATTGCCCAAGCTCGTTTTGTTGTTGTAAATATTTTGCATATGTTTAATAATTTCAAACGGTTTTCGGCCGCAGAATTGCAAATTTATATATAAAGGTATTGAATTCGTGCAAACATAAATACTAACTAGTTAATCAACAACTCGTTAAAGAATTGTGAAAACAAAAAAAAGAACATAAAATGGATTTCTTAGAGGAGAAATAATCAAGATGACGCTTTGCTTTTTCAAAATTTTAATTGTATTTTATTGAAATGAAGTGAGTTTTGATCATTCTTCTTTTAACCTTCAAATATCATCTTGCTGTACCCTGTTCCCCCTCTCGTTACCCAAGAAAAACAGCTTAGAGTCAAGGCATACACGTGTGCTATTTGGGTTTTAAGAAACGCAATCCACACATATCAGAGATGTAACAAATAAAACACTATAGATCTAAACTTCCTTGACGTCTTTTTAGGGGATTATAATAGGGTCCCTGGTCTGGTCTAACACAGAAGGCGCATTTTTCAGCTGGGCTGAGAAACATTTATCACTGCTCTGTGACTCAGCTGGAGCATGCAAACATAAAAGCTTAGCAACATAAGGGGGCCTCGGTAGCCTAGGGAGTAAGGCGTCTGGCTACCAACCCAGAGGTCCCGGGTTCGAATCCCGACCAGCGCCACGGCCCTCGCCTTTTCCACTTTCCCACCTACATAACTTTCCTTCTTTCTTCTTCCCTCTTTACATTCCTGATTCCTCCTGTCGTAGCCTTCCTTAGCCCTTTTCCGCTCCATCAAAGCGCATGTCATCGGTTGGTTGATGAGATTCAACTCGTTTCAGGAGGCATAACACTCCAGCGACTTGTTTGTCGATGCACCGATGTCAAAGTCACGATAGTAATGGTTGGGAGTAGGTGGACTGAAAATATCGCGGGTAGGTTGTGGCAATTCCTTCCTCCCCAACTAGAGCTGTTGTTCGACATTGCATTCTATACGAAGAAAATAAATTGTCAACAGTATAAAGGGCCTTTCCTGAGACTCTAGTCTCTCACATAAAAAAAGATATACATGTACAGAAACAAATAATAGAGAAGCGTGCAGAAGAAAGAAGGAGTCACGCCACATTAAAAAGAGATTTTTTCAGAGCAACTTCACTTGCTGGCATGCTACAAACACTAATATTTTTATTGACATTAATAAGCATGCGGTTAACAGGTTCATACTTGCCGTAATTCGTAATAGCAATTAATGTGCTACAGAGGCTCATCCCTCAGGTTAAATTCATTCGCTCTAAGCGACGCACGGCTACGCAAGAAACCTGAGTCTACCTTACCATTCAGTAGCCGGTGAACGAAAATAACGTCAGCAACCTCGCGACGCTTATGGAGAGAGCTTAAGTTAGTTAATTTAAGCCTGTTCACGTAAGACGTAAGAATAAGAGGGAGGCGGCTGAGTGCAAATCGAACAAACTGCCTTTGAACCGATTCGACTCTTCCAATTTACGAGGAGTAGTGAGGAGACCACACCTGGGAGTCGTACTCGAGTAAAGGCCTCACTAAAGATATGTACAAGTGCTTAGTGGTGAGAGGATTGTTGTATTCCTTAGACCATCTTTTTATAAATCCCAGGAGTAAACTGCCCTTCGAAGAGATATAATTGATGTGAGTGGAAAAATCCATCTTACAATTAAACCTAACCCCAAGATCAGTTACAGAGTTTACGCGAGAGATTATGTTGTGAAGAAAAGTATAATTCATAAATTATCGGACCACGTTTTCTACAAAACGTCATGACCTCGCACTTGCTAATATTAACAAGCAGGTTGTTATTAGAACACCAAGAATAGAAGGTGTTCAGATCAATTTGCAGAAGTTTGCAATCCTCGGTACTCTTAATGAGCCTATACCGTTTGATGTAATCGGCGTAAATAAGGATATTACAGTGCTTTAGTAAGGTGACAATGTCATCGATTGATAAGATAAAAAGCAGAGGACCTAGATGACTGCCTTGCGCGGAACCTCAGAGGAAGCTTTAATGTTTCTGGATTTGACTCCACGAAATAGAACTTGATAGGCTCTGTGGGCTAAGTATGATTATACACAATATATACCACAAGGGCAGCCTAATTTTTTTAGCTTGAGAGCTATAATCGAGTGAGAGAGAGCTTGTCAAAGGCCTTACTGAAGTCAGTTTAAACGCAATCAGTGACGAAATCCCCAACAGTGGGAGAAGAGAACTCAAGTAGATTAGTGGTAGTGGAACGAGCTGCAAAAAAACCGTGGTGATTTGCCGAGATGAATCTTTTAATTCTTTAATTCCTTTACCAGCTACTTCAGTCATCATACTCAAAAATGTGTTTTCAGCACATCCAACTTCAACTTATCTGGCCATTGCATTTTAATTAATGCAAAATTTCGATCTAGCCCCTTTATTCCTAATATTGTCGGATTATTGCTATCAATCACAACACACAAGGCATTTTCCCAACGTGTCTATGGTCACAATCCCGCTGAATTCAGAATAAGAATTCCTTCATCGTTTTCACGTACATAATCTCAAGGTAACGCATCCCCGGCAACAAGGATATGTTTTTATTTTGGGCCAGGCCAATCTACCATACGACATGCATCTCTTCACTAGTCTATTAAAATTTCCATAATTTGCTTGGGCGCCAACAAGTTCTACCCCAATCGAAGGTTAGATCTAGTGCTGCACTCATTCAACAGCTGAGACAATTGGAATCTGGCCAAGAAACCAAAAGTTCAAAACAAAAATTAACAGTAGATTGCCTCTGGGGGATTAAGATGAAAATCTCTTGCTTACTATCACTGTGCTCCTTACACTATCAGCTGCTGAAATACGGCCAGAGGCGAGATGAATCGTTGAAATTCGCATAAACATTCCTAGTGATTAAATCATAGTCTGTATTTTGTTTTTGAATCAAAGTGAAAAATGGAAACAGGTCTCTATTAAGCTCTTCAATCTTTTAGTTTAAATAAAAGTCTTTCCGAGTTTTTCAAATGAAATTAAGCATAGATTTTCATTTTTTAGATGAACGAACGAACTGTACCAAGTAGTAACCTTTTGCCAGGTCTACAATAAAGCTCATATTCGTTCTGGGAGTTTTGATTGAAAAACTTATTCATGCGATTTTCACAGGCTTCTTTTCAATCAATTCAACTTCACATGTAAAAGAATGTTTTGCATGTTAGAAATAAATGGTATGTAGTTTTATGATGCAAGGTCCAGAGTATACTGTGAATGTACCACCAGTGAATACTCTTTTGTTTTGCCGATTCGACAAACATGTGTTTGGTATGGCGTTGTTGTGCCAAAATGCACGACTCGTCATGACGCTGGCGCTAATTGAATTTGTTGGTGAACTACTCAAAAGTGCGTGATTATTATAGGCTAGCTGACATTCGCTGAGTTCGACGGTCATCAACTCAACTCAAATAAAATCGCTCACGCCGCATCATCGAACGTTATTCTGTACCTACTATATATGCACTTAATTTATTTGCAGCCCTCCATTTCCTAGCGATTGCAGTCCTGCCCATACTGGCGTTGCGTATAAAGGCCCCCATACACGGTCAAATCGTACATCGAAGGGTGGATTTACAACCAAAACTATCGTTTGTGAGCCGGTTGGCCGATCAAAACACATTGTGCTCCATTTTGATCGTGTATGGGGGCCTTAACAGAACTGAGCTGACCACCCTCTCCTAGAGGAGGCGGTCTACTTGGTCTAGAGCCCGCGACATTGGAGATGCACAAATCTCAGACGCATGTTGCGGGCTCTAGACCAAGTAGACCGCCTCCTCTAGGAGAGGGTGGTCAGCTCAGGGGCCGGTTCACGTAACTCGACAACGAAAATTTTTTTTCGTTTCGCGTTCACGTAGCTCGAAAAAATCGCAAATTTTCGTTTGTCGACTCGAAAGCTTTTATGTTATCGAACACTCTTGTATTATTAAGATAAATTTTCCAATTTAAAAGTAGACTTTTATAAGTTATTACATATGTAAATTATTTTTAAATATTTAATTAAGTTGATGCCTATAAATTGTATAATTTTACAGCGGTTTTTGTAAAGAAAATCGTGTTTTAGTAATGTGGTTTCCTTAAATTTTCTTTCGAGCTACGTGAACGCTCAATTTTTTCGAGGCAAATTTTTTCGTTTTCAAATTCGTTTCGAACGATTGTCGTCGTTCGAGTTACGTGAACCGGCCCCCATTCTTTAAAGTGCTCGGATTTACTTCTAGCGATGGCCTTCAGCAGTCGATTCCGTTTGTTTCTGGAATAAGAATAATTAATTCATCTTTAACAGAATTAAATTCTAAAAATGATTTATTCTGGATTCATCAACGAACATCCTCGAACTGCATTACCACATAAAACTACATTTCCGCAACCAATATGAATCGATTGTTACCGAAAAGTAGCGTTCTAATTGCATTAGCGTTGGACGAGACATTTGATTCATCTATTTCATGTATACCACCCACTGCAGTCATCATCATTGATTGAAACACAAATAAATGCATTTAAATATCGATGACTGCTGTTTCTTTTTCTAATAAATATAATCTGCATGTGCCCCAACAACCTGAGTGGGGCTCATAAACAAAAATCTATGTGGATAGAGAGATCTTATGAATGTTGAGAAGCTAAAGAAACTGGATTAATTGGTTCAACCTTATTTTGAAATTGTGGTGCTTTTATAAACCTACGACCCGCGACGTATAGAATCTTGACAATAATGAAATGTGTGTTGTTGTTTTTTTGTCGTATTATTGTTATATCATGCCCACAACAAATTCTATCACAAATTCCGTAATAGTATTCAGCGGAACACGTAGAGTTGCAACACTGCTGGTCTTTAGGTAGGGTTGGATTGTATCTTATTTTAGAGAGAGCTGTAAAAGTTTCGTCCATTATGCAACTGGCAACTCTGTACAATGTAGTAACTGAAAACCGACAATCATTTAGGTGAAAACGCGATAATAACCCTAATTAGCTTGCTGCATTTCGCATTTTTTTTTGTTATAAATTTATATAAAAATTCCCATTTTATTTTTTTACTACAGCCAGAAATTTTTTTTTATAAATTAATCTGAATCGCGTACATCTCTAAAGTAGGACAGAACATCCAAACCATGAAGAAACCAAATACTATGAAAAAATGTGCTTCTTGAACAAAGTGGAAATGGGGCTTCTCACAATGAAAAATGAAAAGTTACCCCCGCGGGGGGGGGGGGGCGAGTTGAACGGCGGAAGTGCGGCGAAAGAGGGGCGATTAACACAACGTATTAAAAAGTTGGTCGGAGAGTTATTTGGATTTTCTATGTTTTCTGCCGATAAGAAAGAAGCGCAGAAATTCAATAGAAATCTCATCTTGCTCAGCTGTCAGAACATGACATAACATAAAAATCAAGATGGTGGACATGCAGCGCGGCAGTCATGTCTTTTTCTGTTTTTGTTCTATTTAATTTTTCAGTATTTTTGGTCACCTTTTTTATATATATCTCCTGTGATGTGCTCTGTACTGTGTGTGCACACACGCCGTCCATGTAGTTACGTCCATATTGTGTGTTATACCGTGTGTGCATACACGTACTTACGTTTGTCTCTTATTATGTCTCATAAATGGAATTGAGGGGCTCCGTGCGCTCCGCTGTCGGGCGGACTGTGTTTGGTGTGCGCATATAAATACAGTGTTGTCGCCATTGTTGCAAGGCTTTTCACTATTCACACATTTCTCACAGCATATATCCCCGACTACGGCTACGATGACGACGACAGCGCCGTGCTCTCTCCGAAGGGAGGTTTTGGGATTTTGTGTGATTTTCGTATGGCGGCGGCGGGCGGATTAAATGTGTTGCGCCCACATTTTATTACACCATTTTCTCTAAAAACCACCATCACACAAATGCAGCGCGCTTCCCTACATGCAGGACAGGGAAAAATCAATTCGGATGCAGTTTTAGTTTTTGGATTTCCCCTCTTCTTCTTCTGGCTGCACTGAAATAATTATTTATCTTTCAATAAAAGAACTCGCTGAATCTCCATCTTAGATAAAACGCAATTCTTTGTGCATTGTTGCTCAATATGTACATAGGTACACAACACAAAGAGGATTTGCTCAGGTTTTGCCAAGATGATTTCAGGTTTCTGATGACTTTTAAAATTACCGATGGTTTCTGATTTTTTTTGTAGTAGAAGCTCTGCTTGTAATTAATGTCTGCAACGACCTTTACCCAATTCCGAAAATGAAATTATCAATAATAAAATTCGCTGGTTGCTGTAATTGTGTATATTTTATGGAAGATTTTGCCATTTTATTTAAAAAAGAAAAAAACAATCATAATTTGGCTTTAATGTAGCTTCACTTATACTTATGTAACACAACTGTGTAAATTTTTCCTATATGTGAAATTTTTAATCTAATCACAATGAGAAAGTCGTGAACAATAATAATAATAATTTCTCAACAACGTGACATATTTTTTTTCCAATATTATTTTTAGATGGAATTCTGGCTATTATAAACAAGTACAGTCACTCAACGGAGAATAAATAAATTTTAAGCTTGTTTTGTGTCTACGTGTTGGTATTTCATTGAATTTTATTCGGTTAGGAAATGTTGGAATTTTTTTGTAATATTTTTTATTATACTTGTAATAACTCTTATTTAATTTTATTTAATTATGGAAAAAATTATTTTTTTAATTATACGTATTACGTTTTCTTCCTTTCTATTGATGAGGTAAGGGATCCCAAGGACCTCTCGAACAGGTTCAGCTGTTTAAGATAAGAGACACCGCATTCAGACGGTGGTGTTAGATTCTTACTGGCTAAACCTACCAGTCTTTTTGTAGGACCTTTGAGTTCTGCGCGGTACAAACCGTAAAGGCATTCGTTCGTCCTGGCGTCATCAACATGACCCTTAAAAGGGTCCCTCGATAGGAGGCTCACCAGTCCCGGAACAGTGGGCTATACGGATCAGGTAAGGTGACAAAGACCAAGATCGCTACCTAAGGGCCCTTAGACGCGCGGAAGGTGGCCAACTTAGGAAAATCAACTCCTTCCACCCGCGTTACCGGCTTAACTTACCCTATCTAGCTGCTATCTCTCCTGGCATTTGTTTTCCTTTCTTTGTTTCTTGAAGCTTCTTGATCCTACTGGCATTCTGGGCAGAACAGTGAATAGTCCAAGCTCCAGCGGCGAACATAAGCCTTTATAATCTGTCTGTCGGCTCAGTGGCGAGGCACAATCTAATATCTCCTCCGAGTTTTCTTAACCATGACATCTTTTTTCTTTCTATCTATTTCTCATTCCTACCTTCTTCTTCGTCTTCCGTGACTTTAGCACCAATCTTGAGCGGCTTTTAATAGCTGTTTCTTCTTTACCCTGGTCTGACATCTATATCTCTACTTTTGTCGACGATAAGGTCGCTATCTTGTCCTCCTTCATTCAGTCTTGTATGATCAATGTGTACCGCTAGTCATGCGTAGACTAAAAACTTCTTCTCGTTGTCCATGGTTCACTCGCGAGATCCGGGATCTGATAATCCAACGTGAGTCTATGTACCGGCTCTATCGTAGAACTAAAATTTTCAGCTACTTAATTGACTACAAAGTGCTTAGCAATCGCTTCAATCTCAAGGTCAAAGCTGCTAAACGAGAGCTCTATGCTCCCAGGTTTAATCCTGACTTAGATTCGATACGACTTTGTTCTAACCTTCGCTCATTTCGTTCATCCTTCCTTATCTGAGTCTTTTGATGTCGATGTTGAGCTCCTCAACTCATCATTCATTCTCCCTCCCCCGGGTTATGATTGCCGCTCCTTCTCTAATTCCTCTTCCTCTGGCACCCTCAGTCCCGATGGATTTTACTTCCGCTGTGTTGATCCTTTAGAGGCTCTTGATTCTCTACTGTCAATCAAAATTCCCTTTGCTATAGAAAAAGCCATTGTGATTCCCTTACCCAAAAGACTGTCTCTTCTTTCTGATAGATTTCAATGTGTCCGCCACAATGGCATGATGTCCTCTCTTCTGCCCGTGGGTGTTCCTCAAGGCTCGATTCTAGTTCCTTTTCTTTTTTCCCTGTACATCAATGATCTTTCCTCGGTCATTAACGGCTGTTATTTTCATATGTATAATCTTTTCATATGTATAATCTTCTGATGATCTTCAGTTGTACAATTCTTTTCCTCCTAGCTATATTGTATCTGGTACTGGTATCCTAGTAAATCTCAAGTACTGCTTATCAGCCGGCGTCCGTTATCCTTTGAATATACTCCAAATCTATTCGTAGGTAATGTTCCTATTCCTGCCGTTGATTGTGTCAAGAGCCTTGGGATATTTATTAACTGTAAACTTTCCTGTTATAATCATGTCTCCTTCATACTATCTAAGATTTACGGTAGCTTGTGTAAACTGTGGCTGTTCGCTGATCTGCTATCACTTTTTATCCGTGCAAAGCTTTTCTCTATGACGGCCTTGTATATATTTCTCTTGATTCGTCGTGGCATCAGCGAATCAGGGTCGCATTTGATGATTGTCTGAGATTTGTTTATTTTCTTAATGTCATGGGCACTAGCTCTCCTTCAAAAAATATTTTACTCTAAATGTCCTTGTTATTCCCATCGACCTCTAGGTGTCCTCCAATCCAGAATAGCGTCACATAAGTTTGCTCCGCCTACTCCGAATTTAACGTCACACTCCAATGCTAATTTCTTTTTTATTACACTATTTATATAATTGTGTGAACCCTACATGAATATATCATCTTCCATATTTAATTGAGATCCTACATATATTTAAAAATCAGTGTCAACCAATCATACCCTTGTTTAATGGCCGGTTTTGAACTGAAATATAGTTTACTATACAGCAAAGGAACCATCAAGGCTAACAAGTTCTAAATTCATGAAATCTAGACTTTGAAGATTTCTTCTTAAAACAAGAACTGCGGCGAAAACTCATGTTATATTAATTCTCTTCGCATGAAGATCTTTTTGTTTAAAACACCGCACTATCTTTGCTATGTATGACCTTGATTGGAGATGCGTAATGGCGGAACTCTAGTTGACTGAAATCTAGTTCAATTGTCAAAGATTTTAAGCTTCAATGATTTTGGTTGCTAAAATTCACAAAAGCCCTACTTTAAATAAAGTAGATACAATTTGGCCATCACAACGCATTCCCAAATCATTGTTGTTTTATCTCGGATGTTTTATTTTGTTAAAAACTATTAATTTCATTAAGTATTAATTAATTCAAATTTCTTCGGGGCGAAACACGAATTTCTGCTTTACTAACTATTTTTTATTTAAATTTTTTTTTATTAAGTTTTTGCGGCTAGCGGTTTTATTTTTGATCACCCACGATCCTAAAAATAAAAATTGTGATATGGAAAATTTTTTGATCAGGAATTGATCCGTAATTAGTCCTACCTAACTAAACTAAAAAGTGATATTCTCGTTGCCGAGTGACGTGACCACGGTGGAGGCGGTGGAATGAAACTGTCGTTACCTGCACACTTATCGAGGAAAATTTCACTTTACACGACACCTTGCAGCAATTAAATACGAATTTTGTCGATTTGCTCGCCAGAAATCTGTTACGATTTTCAATACCATATTAAAGTCGAAGTGATACATCTGTCACGTCACTCGACAACGAGAATAAGGCTGTAAGTCTGCCAAACATCTGCCTATTATGTCTGCCTTTGCAATTTCATGAATAATGAAACTATAGTCGTTTTCTAGTTGTTCAAGGAGACTGTTCTATTCATTGACTTCATACCATACAGCATTCTGAAAACGTTGTGAAAAGTTCGCAGATTTGTTTTGTGCGAATTGGTCCAAACTCGTCATTGTTTTACAAAGTACACGCCCTTCATATCTATAGTATTTTCGTGGCAATGAAGGTCACCGCATGAAGAATACCTTATTACAAAAATAAAACTCTCCTTCAGATTTAGAAAATTTAGAAAAACAAATCCTTCTCAGTCTCTAATATGAAGCCGACTTGCAGATGAGACTCGTCTACCCAACACTTGGTCTAAGGCGCTTTCTTTAATCGCATTCCATTTTAAATTCAAAGATGACCACACAATATTTAAAACGTTCCAAAAAACCAAAAAAGAAGACCAAAAACCGCTCAACGCCTGTGAATTATTCTTAACCAAAAGAACGAAAAAAAACTTGTTGGCCATCTCCAAACGAACTCACGTTCCACGTCCGTACTCCTCCTTGAGTGCTCGCCTCAAGATGCTTCCGACTAGCGTTTAAGTCGCGTGTCAACCACTCATACCAGAGGCAATCAGCCGCGCCACTAGGTTGGAATGGAACCAGTCTTTGAACTCGAAAATCGCTCGAATCATCATCATCCCGAAGTCGCGGCGTCGTGTGTGTACAGCGGCACATGTTCGAATCTCCGCCATAAGCGCGCGAACGGGTTCCGCATGTGAATCTGGCGTAAGATGATGGGGCGAGAGCTGGTCGTACGTCCCGAAAAGAGTCAGCTTTTGTAGCGAGAAGTGCGTGTATGTGCATGCTTATACCATATATATATTATATAGAGGTATGCATACGATGGGAGCTGGATGGGACTACACGGAATCCCACACTGCTTCCAATTGAACGGTGCCGGTATGCCAACTGGGGCTCCTCGGCCTGCTGTGCTGTGCCTGCCTGAAACTGATAAAGCGGCGCTTTCTCATGTAGCAGAGCGCGTCGTCTACTATGGGCCAAACGATGTTTACGTTGGAGCTTCCACGTGCTCTCGGCCGATGTAGATTTCGTCGCCGCCGCCTCTGCTGCTGGCTAATATTAGCCTTTGGAGTATATATTCTGTGTTTAGCCTATGACTTGGCAAAATTCTAGTTAGAGAAATTAATTTTTTTAAATAAATTATTCATTTGCGGATCTGACGTTATTGCGTAAGTGCCATTTGCCGAAATGCTGCCATTTTGTATTCACGAGCAATTGAACCATGGAATTTTGTTAGCGAAATGCTGCAACTATGTTGCTGTTGTATTGATTTTCAGAGTTTATTTTGCTGCAAAACAAGTCATTGAACGGTACAACATATATCAGAAGCAGCGATGATAGTTCTAACTGTTTGAGAGAAATCCTAAGATGGAAGCTAGTTCAAACTATTCTGGTAGGCATAGAAAGAAATCGACCGGTCGGTCCGATCGGTTTGGAGTTCAGTTTGTTTCTAGTAATTTGGTTTTAACCCATTACCTTCAGCTCTATCAACATCTTGTGTCGTTAGATGTTATATTTCCTGAAAGGCTAGAGATCAGCGGTAAGCACCTTTGTATTGGCGACGACAAACCACGTTCCTCATTATTACTCTTTTCCTCATATCACTCCATAATAAATTAAATATGAAAGCTCACATTGGGTCGTCCTGTCATTTAGAAGTCACCAAACATTGGAGGATGGGGCGATGAGGGAATATGGTTCATACTGACCTTGACCGCCTATCGTATTTTTTGTTTGATGTGACGTTAAGTGGGCAGTCAGGTTTGGTGTATTGGTCTTTTATCAGTGTAGGCGGAAAAATAATTCCGCCATCGTCTGGTCCCGAGTCCAGGGTGGGAAAAGAACGTCGACCTGCCAAATTGACCAGAATCGGGAAATCGAAGAAACTAGGCAAGAAATCGCATTTTTTAAAGCGTCGACGACAGCAGCGTATTCTTTGCCAATTAACGGATCAAAAAAGAAGAACAAGGCGGAAAGATAGCATAGAGAAAAGTGAAACGGAGTCTGGGGTAGTGTTGAGTTAAGACACGATTATAAAATGAGTTTGTAAAAGGTGCCTCTTTTTTCTTTTGAGCCAGTACAATGTCATATTTCAAATGAGGCGAGGAGCTATTGTAATGCCAAAATGTCAAAACCAAGCTAATTAAAAAAGGAAGAAAACAGATGCCACTCCTGTTCGTATTTACAATCTTACCACGACTCAGTTGAACTATGATATTTTACTCCCGCAAAACAAGTAAGAATTAATCTGCCTCAGAATAAGAGTTACGAGAGTAAGAAACCTATGCCTCCACAATGTGTAGTTAGTTAAATCTTACAATACCAATCGCATTTCGCTTAAGTTTGTGGGTAGGCATTTTGCTGGCCCGCCCAAACGTACGTATTTAAAATCACACCCCAACACATTTCCTCAACTCTGTTAAAAATCGAAATTCAAGGATGAATCTATCTTCATACGTGCTCCTACAAAGAGTGGTAAGTACATTATTTTTGAACCGGGACATTTCAAAAACTTGAGGCCTCAGTACAATTTTCCATCGTGTAAGGGACAATTGTACCGCTTCATGTAAGTCCGGCTCAACTGTAGTCTGGGGTATGGTTAAGGAGGAGAGGAAGCGCTTGGATATTGTAAAAGTTGGGAATACTGATTGTGGTTGGTTGTTCCACAATCGAGTTGTTCCGAGTTATAAACGAATTCCTAGACGTGTGAGCGAAAATAAGAGCTGTAGACTGTACGAGTGGTTGCTGTGAAGACAGAAGGTTTTTTTTACGTTAGTTTAGCATCTGTGACTGTCCAAAGCAATATACATATATGTATCACACTGTTGCCTTATTTCTCATGTCTTGTGTCCCCACGTTCTTCTGCCTGAAGTATGAAGTAAAATTTTGGATTTGGAAGTTTCAACTAGCGAGACGAGCTCCTGGAAGCTCCAGAGCCCCCTTTCCAGCTTGTGAGAGATGTATAGACAAAGGCCCCTATGCTGAAAGTCGAGTCGTGTGACAAGACGTTTTGAGTTGAAGAAAGTAACGTTTCAGTCGATTTACGACTTTCAGCAAATGGGCCTAGAGTGGAAATGCTAAGTTCAGTTTAGGCTTTTGTACTGAAATTCATGATTCGGCTGAAACTTCACTTTGTTCGACTCAAACGTGTCGTGTCATGACGACTCGACTTTCAGCACAGGGCCAAAAGGCTTTGAGTTGGAGTGAGAGGTATGTATAAACAAAAGCTTTGCTGGTGCTATGGAAAATTGACTATTACCCAGCACTGGTTTAGATGTTTGAGTACTGATTGTTTCATGATGTTTATTGTAGTATATAATCAATTAAAAAAGGATATTTTGTCTAGGTTCTTGATTCTTTACTCCTTTTCAGGATAACTTCTGTCATGTTTTCCCAGTATTCGGTCCTCTGCTTCTTGACAAACTCGCACTTAAACGCCTGCAATAAATAACCGAAAAAAATCACCCCTCCCTATCAAAATGGAAATACCGAATTTCAAAATTCTTTCACAGAAACCATCCGAAAGCATAAAAGGAGAGCAGCAGCACCAAAAAAAAATTCCAGAACAATTTTTTTAGCATTATCCTGAATGGTTGGGCAACAATTTCCAGGGATCCTTTCATTTGTCACAAGAAACACCCGTAAATAAATTTCATAAGGGATTCGACACAAAAACGACATTTTGTTCTATTCATTTCGTAGGCGAGCGCCGGGGCGGGGGCACCATGGTGGCTGGTGAAAAATCAATAGTTTTAAGCGTTTTGTATGCCACCGAGAAAAATGCAAAGTAGGAGAAAAAGGATAATCTCCATTTCAAGACGGGAAGCAAGACAAAAAAAATAATACATGCATACACAAAAACAGCCAAAAATTCTCGCCCTGTGTACACACGTATAGCGAAATGAAAAATATATATATATGAAGTGAAAAAATATCTACCGACGAGCATCAGAAAAGTTGAAAAAGTTTTTTGTTGGGCGTCGTTTGTCGTGTATTGATTTTATTCCGAGTCTCATATTAAGTAATGTGCCCCCGCCCCCGCCCCAGCCCAGCAGTGAATATAACTCTCTGTACTGGGGCTGCTACTGTACGTGCAAAGACAACAACAAAGCCCGAAATGAAAGTGTACTGAAAACCAGGAGCACACGCTTCTGCCGGAATGGATGTTGGGCGAGAAATTCTGTGTCGAGTGCTGCTACAGTTCTATTGATTTTTAATTAATTCCCTCACTATTTCCTAGGCTAACCTCTAGGTGCTAAGATTTTCTTTCTTTCTTTTCGAAAAAGGCGATATTCAGGTGTACAAGGGCTAGATTTTCCTGGGAGGACACGACGGCCTGTCCGCACTCGTTCGAGGGGCAATGCTGTACGTTGTATGCTGCCTTTTGAAGATCATAAGCGTATAGCTTTTCCCCTTGAAAGTTGCGGCGGAACTACTTCATCCGAGTGCAGAGTGACGGAAGTGTAAGTATCTGATTTTATGTAAGTATTGCTGAAGTGGTTAGATTTAAGTTTTGGGGCTTCTACACGAGCGCCATTCTTTCAGAATTTATTATAATTTAGTTTTAGTAAGTAAAAAGACTACTATTTTCCGGCACTCGACACATTTCTCCCCTAGCACACACAGCAGTCCCCAAAAGCTTGCCTGTCTCGGTCTGTGAAGAATCGCTGATAACCTCGGAAATATTTCTTGGAATGGAGGGTGCACGGTGGAGTGACCCTTCACGATTTGTAGGACGCTGAAATTAATTAATCTTTAAGTGTTGTTAAGTACATAACTTGCAAGTCATTAAAAGGCATGATGGTAGTAATAGGACAGAATCTTGTAACAAAGCGTTTTAATTGAATAGAAAAACCCTGTGCCTACTCTGCTGGCAAAGATTTGAGGACGTGGTGGCACATGGTTTTATTTCATCCACAACGTATTTTGTTTTTTGAATAACACCAGCTTGAAATGGAGTCTGTTTCAAGCTCAGGTAGTGCAATTATTGAGGATCAAAGATCGCACGTTAAGATCAAAAGATTTCGTAGTAAAATCCGATATAAAAACATAGTTTCCAAAGTGAAGTTTGCGCTGAATCAACGTTGGACCGTCGTACAGGGCTAATCGTTTCCGTATAGTTCGTTTGAGCATAAATAACTACACAAGATCAGCAAATCTGCAGCAAAAGTCAACAGATGAACGAACTGTGAAATTTGGAACAGATGTTCTTAACGAATACAATACTCAACATTCAGAACTGGAGAACTGCTGCAGGGAACCGTCAAACTCCTCCCTAGAGGAGGCCAAGGCTCGATTCGGGCTGTAGCGCCATTGGATGGATGGATGGTTCTTAACGAATATCGTCGTGACATATGAGGAAAGAAGCGAGAGGAATGCGATCGATGTCATCAGTAATTCAAATTTTGGTCAAGGATTTGAAGGGCGTCCAAAAGATCTCCACTGGTTTACCGACGGGTCTAAGATCGAACATGGTACAGGGGGTGGTGTCCCAGGACCCAACTCCAAAGTCTCGATTGCAATGTGTAAGTGACCCTCTGTATTCCAGACTAAAATACATGCCATTGAGACCTGCGCTAGGCTCAACATTGAGAAACGTCTGAAAGGCTCCAACATTAATATATCTTCTGACAGTCAAAAGCCATCAAAGCTCTTTCAACGTGGAAGTTTTCTTCCAAAATAGTTGCAGGGTTTTTAACGGTGGGTGGTGGGTTATCTGACTGGCCATGTAGGACTGCGGTATCACCTCCACACGAGGACTGTCTCAATCATGGACCGACATAGATCAATAGAAACACATCATTTCCATCTGATAGGGCCTTCTCAAGGCATATCGATAGCAGCACAATGAGTTTCCTACATAAAAATGAGTACCTCTTCTAAGCTCTTCTATATTTTGACTATGTAATTGAATCCCTTGATATATTGCCAATGCACTCAGCTATTGGCATATACGAAGAAGGAGTAGTATCTTCTTCTTCTTCTTCTTTGATCCGTTAGCTGGCGGTTCGAGCGGGACGTCCCCGCAACGGATACGCTGCTGTCGGTGCCGCTGGGTCCCGAACTCTATTCACGATTCGCTTCCATTCTTCTCGGTTTTTGGCGGTGTCTCGAGCCTCGGTAACTGATAATCGTTGATTCTTTAAGTCACCCTCGATATTCTTCAGCCAGATGTCCGTTGCTTCGGCATCCGTGTCGGCGAAAACAGCGCTATCGTCGGCGAACATTAAGTCTGTTACGAAGTTGTTGTCGTCGTATTGAACTCCGAGTCGTCCATCGAATGCTTCACGCATAATCGCGTCGATCACAACGTTGAAGAGAAGTGGCGAAGCGACGTCTCCCTGTCGGACACCCGTCTGAATCGGGAACTCCTCGGATAAGTCGTTTCGAATACGAACGCTGCTGGTTGAGCCATCGTACGACGCTTGGAGAAGTTGGATGATTCTCAATGGCACGTGTTCGGTTACCAAGACTCTCCACAAGCTGTTCCAATCGATGCAATCCAAAGCGGATTTGAAATCGATGAAAACGACGACAATTCGTTTGCCGCAACGAATTCTTTCTTCCATTAACTGACGGAGGGCGAATATTTGATCAATGCATCCTCGATGTGGTCTAAATCCCGCTTGTTCCTCCCGGCTCGTTTGCTCTCGTAGTATCTTAAAATTTCTCTTTGCGATTGTTGCATTGTGTACAATATTACTTTACAAACCACCTAGCACAGACCATTTCAACATTCCCAACTAACATTTATTTCTATTTCTTTCAGATAGTACAAAACATCAGCAACACCGCCCAAATTGCAAGGGGAAAAGACTACACCACATCACCACCACCACATGTACTGAGCCCGAATGCGTATGTTTCAATTGTTGCAAAACATCCCTCGAAATTCGCATTCGGCTTCAGACAAAATATAAATTAATTTCAAAAATTTATTTATTTATTTATTTTCTTACTTTTGCAGTTGTTGTTTTTTTAATGAAAATGTGGAAGAACATAGTTATTTCAAAAATGAGAACTTTTGACAAATAAGTTTTATAGTGGTGCAAAGTTATTTTATAGTTTTCAAGCGAAAAGTGGGAAGGGAAATTTTATTTTTTAAAAAATATTTTTTTTATTCACTACCAACTTTATTAAAAAGGATTATGAACATTAATGTGCGAAATAAGAGATAGGAAGGTGGGAAACATTTAATTTAATTTATAAGCTATTCTTCTGATGGATGGAAATGCACAAAATATGTTCCACGGAAATCATCAAGGGTAAACGCTTTCCATAGTGAATAAAAGTTATATTCTTAACCTTATTTTTTTTAAATCACAAATACAGAGATGCTTATTATCGATATGACGCAGCAGCTGCAGCAGCGGCTACTCCAAGAGCCATGGGACCACCAGGTGGATACCCCAGGCACAGGCCCCCACACCCGCTACAACAGCAACCACAATATCCATCGTACCAGCCATCGGCGGAAAACCTTTATGCAATGGGTGCCGATCAACATACTGGAATGGGAATGGGTGACTTAGGGGGATGGGGTGGAGGACCGACACCGGCTCAAGCTGGTGCATATCCTGGTCCAGGTTTGAGCGCGTATGGACACCCTCAGGCAGCTCCATCGCCTCAGAGGCAAGCACAGAGTCAGCCAGGGTAATCGAGTTTTAATATCTGTCAATATTTGTGTATTTAATCCGTCATATTTTTAGGTACAGACAACACATAAGTGCATATCCTCAACAAGAACAGCAAAAACTGTCCTTTTCCACTCAGCAAACAATGATGGGAGGAATGATGCAACAGCCTGGATATGTAGGTTTGAATCAGCAACAATCTCAGCAGCAAAGGATACCGCAGCATTATCCACAAGCAGGCGCCCATCCTATGTACCCTGGTGCGCCACAGACTCAAACAACAGCGCAACCCTATGGACCTTATGGAACGACAAGTATGCAACACCAGCCTGGAAGACCGCCCCAGCATGTTGCATACAGTCACACATCCTTAGACCAAGCTAGGTAAATTCCTGCGTAAACAAACTTGATCAACTTCTAATACATTCTATTATTTTAGTTATGGGCAGCATGTGCCAAGCTCTACAGCACCCGGACATCATTTAGGTAATCAGCAGCAACCTCCTCAACTGGGACATCCTCCACAACCACAACAGAGTCACATAGGGCAGCCGTCTCAAAATCATATGCCGGTCCCTGGCCAGACTCAACCACAACCTTTACATCCTAGTCAAGTGGTACATCCATCTCAACAACAGACACATCCATCAACAAGTCAGTCGTCACTGCCGGGATTACCACCTAGCCTGCAGTCAGGTCCATCAGTTTCCCAGCAGCAGCAGCCGCAACCTCAGACAACCACACCACAATCACAGAACATCTTAAGTACTCAACATTTACATGCTCCCGGGCCGAGTCCCCAAAATCATTCGGGAATCTTACATCCGAATCCCGCAGTTGTAACGAGCCAACATCAAACTCCAACCGGAGGCCATTCAATGCCCCACGGAATGGTCTCTGGATACAGTGTTCAGCATCAAAGTCAGCAGCAGCAATCGCCTTATATGTCAACAGCAAAGCCACAACCAACTACACAATTAAGCAGTAGTCCACAATATAGGGCGCCATTCCCTCAATTATCGCCACAAATGTCTCCGCGGCCGCCTCAAATGTCCCCGCATCCACAGATGTCACCTAGACCTGTTATGTCTCCTGCCAAGCCTCCACAGCAGCAGCAGCAGACTCAAATGCAAAGTAATCCTCCGAATACACCATCTCCACATCATCCATCAAGCCTCTCGGGCATGACGAGTCCCCGGCCACCTCAGCAGCAGCCGCAACCTATTCAACCACCTTCGAAGAGCTCGTCGAATGTGCCGCCTGGCCCAGTAAATACTTTACAAGCATTAGAACAAATGGTAATGCCAACACAAAACTCGATGGGTGGACCTGGCGGGGGCTTGGATTATCCCCAGTACAGGCAGCAACCTCTACCAACTGGAAATCCCATGTCTCCAATGGGACCTAGAATGCCAATGTCTCCGCAGCACCACCAACAGTGGACTCCACTGATGAATATGCAGCCCCCGTCAAATTCATCTCTGACAAATCTGACCTCTCCATCACCACAACAACAGCAGCAACATTTATACGCACAATCCTTGAGTCTTCAGACTCAACAGGCGCCAACACCACAACCACAACCGCCGGCACCTGCTCCACAACAAATAGCTCCACCACAACTAAGCGAACAGCTGCAGCATTCAATTAATGATATAACAGGTCATCAGCAACCTGTTCCAGTATCCCAATCACTGCCTTCGAATTCAGCGTCATCTCAACAGCAGCACACGCCCCCACATCACTCGCTGCATTCGCTACAGTCTAGTAATACGCTGCAACCCATTACACATGACAGTAACAGCCCGATAAGCGATCCTCACCTGTTGTCACCGGTGAAATCGAATAGATCCACACCTGTGCAGGATCACCAGCAGCAGCAACAACAGCAGTCAACGCAACAACAACAGCCACTACAGCAGCAACAGCAACAACAACAGCAGCAACAACAGCAACAGCAACAACAACAGCAGCAGCAACAACAACAACATAATCTCATAGATCCATTTTCGAATGTAATGGAATCATCGTCTCCTCAGCTCAAAGCGATCGAAACGAATTCCAACGATTCCACTTCCCATTTAGTTAATAACGACACAAATAGTAGTAATAGTATTGTAAATAATCAACCCTCATCAGTTAGCGCGCACGACAGTAATTCCAATTCGCTTAATCAAAACATGTTTTCGGTGCCTGTGGACACAAACTCTTGTCACGCAGACTACGAAAACTCGAATCAACAGGCAGCAATTACCATGCAAAGTACTGGCAGCCTGCACGAAGAGGAGCAAATGAAAGAGGACACTCCTAAGGAGTCGCTCTTTATCAATGAAGATCCCGAGAGCCCGGAGAATTCCCAAGATCTGACGGAATTGCACCAGATGCAGCCAACTCCACAGCCTATGCATCAGCAATCCCCGACATCGACGGAGAACAACTCCTCAAATCATCAGACTGATATTAGTCAACCTGCTATTAGTGAAAGTTATCCCGCGGTGGAAAAACCTGTGGAAGAAGCCCCTCCGGAAGCTGTTGTCCAGCAGCAAGCCCAACCAACTCCACCCAGTTTAGCGCAAACTCCGGAGGTGCCGAGTATGCCGAGTGTTGTGAAAAGTCCTGAAGTAACTCAGATTCAAACTTTGAATCCAGTGCAGCAGCTTCAGCCAACTCCACCACCTACACAGCAACAGCAGCCGCAACCTATTCCACCAGTTCCACCGATGCCGACTCAAACAACATTGCTCGGCTCAACGCCCAATCAAATGCTTAGTCAACCACCAGGTATGCTTCCTATTCCTCCACATCACGGCATTCCACCTGGCATAACCCAAATTCCTACTACACCTCAAGTATACGACCCCCAGCATCAGCAGCAGCTGTTAATGGGCCCAGTTCATCCGGGCATTCAGCCAGGAATGACTGCAATACCTCCAGGAAACCACCATCTGCCACCGACGTTGATGGGGCCTCACGGGATGCCCCCGTATCCAGCAGGACCAATTACTCATCACCAAGAAAGAGCAGCTCTCAATCAGCAGCTACAAGAACTTTACTGTATGCCACCGAATGCTGAGCAGCAGGACAAGATTATGCGGTTGCAGGAGCGGCTAAACATGCTGCAGCAGCACGAGAGCACAGAGCAGTGTAACGGCGGAGCTCAATGCATCCTTGCAAGTCCTATTTACAGCAGCTCGCAAATGATAGAAAGTCCACAAGTATCAAGTACAACGGGACGAGGTCGTAGCAAAGGCACTTCCAAGCCACGAAAACCTCGTCAGAAAAAGGCAGACAAAGCGACGATTGAAGCTAGCTCCGAATCGACAGACGGTAACACCACGCTGACGTCAGCTCTTCCTGTTTCAGAAGATTGCGTTACACAGGGCGCTGGTGATACATCTGTTGTAGGTTTATTAGAGTATAATGAAGTGTGTGACATGTCACAGGACAACTCCTCAAATGAGCTTGATACCTCGACGGAAACGAAGAAACCCAAAAAGCCCAGAAAACCCAGAGCCCCAAAGGATCCCAACAAATCCCCAAAAGAGAAAGTACCCAAAGAAAAGAAAAAGAAAGAACCCAAAGAACCCAAGGATCCAAATGATCCTGACAAGCCGAAGAAGAAAAGAGGCAAGAAGAATGTTGACAAGAGCGACGTGACGTCCGAGAGCAAACTTGAAGACAAAGAAGAGAAAGCATCAATACTTGAGGTAAGTGGTACTCGGTTTTTATGTTGTACTTTTACCGTTATTTATGAAATAATCATTACAGAGACCTACTGCCACCAATGAGAACTCCAGTGACAAGGCGAACATCACAACGAGTGACGAGCCCCGATCGACGCTGAACGATGAGAATCCTGATTTTGATGACATTCCCGTTTCAAAAATTCCAGTCAAAACAATTCCTGAGGAAACTACTATCAAGAAGGAGGAGAACGAAACTGAAACCTCCCAAGAAGGCTCAACAACCACTGAAATAGCAGCCGATGGCAACACGCCGAAGAAAAAGAAGAAGTCCTCATCGAGCAAGAAACGTCCCTCATTCGGGAAACCTCCAAGCAAAAAGAAGAAGAATCGCGGAAGAATTGTCCCGGAGTCGGATGGTGAAGCTGATGACATGGTGTCAACACCCCCGCCATCGCCACCACCAGATTCGGAACTAGATAGCTCTAAAAGACGTTCAGCTCGAAACACACAGCGGAAGAAGTACATTGATGATGTGATGCTGCGGTTTTCAGATGACGAAACTGGCTTGATCAGTTCTTCCCCAGCGAAGAAGGAAAAGGAGAAGGAGAAGAAGCCACCTCCAGTCTCGTCTGGGACAAGCAGTGACGTTGAGAAGGGAGAAAATAGCACAGCAACCACCAACGACGGGGAAAAGACACCAGCTGAAACTCTCGAAGAGATACCAGTTGAAAAGGAGAAGCCTGTTGAAGAGCCGGGGAAACCAAATTATATTTATGTCAACACCAACGACGAGGACTCGATGGTGGTTCAGTATGTTCTAGCTGTGCGAATGGGAAAGAGAGAATTGAAGCCTGAATTAGCGGTGGAGAAGAAGAGAGAGAAAACTCCGATAGAAGGAGAAGAGGAGGTGAAGAAGAGTGAGGATGAAGTTGAAGAACTTGATGAAGAAGACAAGAAATCGATAAAAGAAGGCGGTGAAGATGGTGAGCCTGTTGAAGAGAAACCGGAACCGGAGACTGTAGGTGAGGAAAAGCCTAAGGAAACTAAAGAAGATATTGTGGAAGATGAGGAGGATGAGGAAGATGAAGAGGAAAAGGCTGATAGCAAATCAGAAGTAGCCTCGGTGATTGAAGATGAAGCTGAAGCTATAGAAAAGGTTGACGAGGAAGAAGAGGAGGAAAAGCAAGAAGTTGTAAAAAGTGATGATGATGACGAAGAGGATGAAAAGGAATCAGAAGAAAATAATGATGTTGCGATGGAAGAAGCAGAACAACCTGAAGAACCACAAGTAGAAGAAGACGAAAATCCAAAGGAAGAAAAGGAGGAAAAAATGGAAGTCGATGCAGAAAGTGCTGTTGTCGAAACCACCGAAGGAGAAGAAGAAGAAGGAGAAAAATCAGAGGGTCCTAAACAGCCTGTTCTGGTAGATGTCGAAGAGTATCTTGTCAAGTATCGCAATTTCTCGTACTTGCACTGCGAATGGCACACAGAAGAAGAATTGTTTAAAGGTGATCGGCGCATAGCATCAAAGATAAAACGTTTCCAGATGAAACAAACACAACAAATGAACATTTTCGATAACATCGAAGAAGAACCTTTCAATCCAGACTTTGTTGAAGTTGACCGAGTCCTGGACGTTTCTGAACACACTGATGCAACAACTGGTGAGCTGTCGAAGCATTATTTGGTAAAGTGGAAGAGCTTGCCGTACGAAGATTGCACGTGGGAGCTGGAGGAGGATGTCGATGAAACAAAAATTGAACAATTTTATAAATTCACAAAACTACCACCCAAGTCTGAATGGAAACCCAAGAAACGTCCAGCCGCTGAGCTGTGGAAGAAACTAGATGTTACACCCATTTTCAAGAACAACAACACTCTTCGTCCATATCAGCTGGAAGGGTTGAATTGGTTGAAGTTCTCGTGGTATAACGGTCACAATTGTATATTGGCCGATGAAATGGGGTTGGGCAAAACCATTCAAAGCTTAACATTCGTACATTCTGTGTGGGAGTACGGGATACGAGGCCCGTTTCTAGTTATAGCCCCGCTCTCGACAATACCAAATTGGCAGAGAGAGTTTGAAAGCTGGACCGATATGAATGTTATCGTCTATCATGGCTCGGTGACCAGTAAGCAAATGCTGGCGGAGTATGAATTCTATTTCAAGAATGAAAGTGGAAAAGTGATTAAGGACATGACGAAATTCAATGTTCTCATTACGACGTTTGAAATGATCGTTACAGACTATCAAGACTTACGAAACTTCAATTGGAGAGTTTGTGTCATTGATGAAGCGCATCGCTTGAAGAATCGCAATTGCAAGCTGCTAGAAGGTTTAAGACAATTAAATCTTGAGCATCGTGTTCTTTTATCCGGAACTCCACTTCAGAATAATGTTAATGAACTATTTTCATTGTTGAACTTCCTTGAGCCCACACAGTTCTCATGTGCCGAAACATTCTTAACTGAGTTCGGCAGTCTCAAGACTGAAAGTGAGGTGCAGAAACTTCAAGCATTACTCAAGCCAATGATGTTGCGTCGACTGAAGGATGACGTGGAAAAGTCTTTAGCTCCGAAAGAAGAAACAATTGTCGAAGTTGAATTGACGAACATACAAAAGAAATACTATCGCGGTATTCTGGAGCAAAATTTCTCATTCCTTAAGAAGGGCACAACATCAGCCAACATACCGAATCTAATGAACACAATGATGGAGCTGCGTAAATGCTGCATTCATCCATACTTGTTGAACGGCGCAGAAGACCAAATACAATACGACTACAAAATGCAGCATGGCGATGATCAGGATGCTTACTACAAGAACTTGGTTAATTCAGCTGGTAAGATGGTGTTGATCGACAAGCTGTTGCCGAAGCTAAAAGCGAATGGACATCGTGTGTTGATATTCAGTCAAATGGTTCGATGTTTGGATATTTTAGAGGATTACTTAATGTATAGAAAGTATCCATTTGAACGTATTGATGGTCGTATTCGCGGTAATTTGCGTCAAGCTGCTATTGATAGATTCTCACGGCCAGATTCAGATCGTTTTGTATTCTTACTATGTACAAAAGCTGGCGGTTTGGGTATAAATTTAACCGCAGCAGATACTGTAATCATATACGACAGCGATTGGAATCCACAGAACGATCTTCAGGCGCAAGCTCGTTGTCATCGTATCGGGCAGCAAAAGATGGTTAAAATTTATCGTCTACTATGTCGTAATACATACGAAAGAGAGATGTTTGATAAAGCATCATTGAAGCTAGGCTTAGATAAAGCTATTCTGCAAAGTATGAACACATCGCAAGCCAAAGATGGTAGCAATCGACAGTTATCAAAGAAAGAAATCGAAGATCTGCTAAAGAAAGGAGCTTACGGTGCTGTTATGGATGACGACAATGCTGGTGATAAGTTTTGCGAAGAAGATATCGATTCGATATTGCGACGACGTACACAAGTTATTACAATGGAATATGAGAAGGGATCGACATTCTCAAAGGCGTCATTTGCTGCATCTGGTAATCGTTCTGATATTAAGATCGACGATCCAGACTTCTGGAACAAATGGGCGAAACGAGCTGATATTGATCCAAATGCAGCAGATCGTGATGAGACTGAAGATTTAGTTATATCGGAACCAAGACGTAGGACACAAATCAAGAGATATGGCCATGATGATGGAGTTATGGACATGTCGGAAGATTCTTCAGCTGAGAATAGTGATGAAGATAGTATTGGTATTAGTTTTGTGGATTTTAATATCATGAGCTTTTGTTTTACTGTTCTGTGTTTATTTTAAGGTTTGAGAAGCCGAAGAAGAAAGGAGAAGTTGGCCAGACGTAAAGGCAACGATGACTATATTCCTCGTGAAAGAGACACTTTGGCAGCTTTAGGTTTGGACGAAATTCAGTATGGATCTTGGGCCAAATCGGAGTGCTTTAAAGTTGAAAAAGGATTGCTGTCTTTCGGGTAAGTAGATGTTTTTGGATATTAAGGAAAATTGCAACAATAATCAAGTAATTCGCTGGGTTTTGTCGCGTTTGTAGTCGACTGATTTCCTAGTAGTTGAAAGGGAGAAAATTATGTTTGAAACTATTCGGGTGTCGATCAAAAATAGCTCTCCATAAAACTCAAGTTTGCAGGCACAAACTAAGCTTACTGTAAAACATTTTCTAAATTACACAAAAAAAACTCAATCAAAAATACAAAGCGCTCTGTGCATGCAACAAGTCAAAATTAAATTTCAATTGTTGACATTAATTTTAACTTTCGTCGTTGATATATAAACAAATAAAAGATATGCATATGCATTCGAGACAGGTGCTAGCACCGGGCTATTCCGGGCACGGCGAAGCCTCCAGAGAAAGTAGAATAAACAATCTTTTATCAAAATTTTCAACACGCAGTGGACAAGTGCTAGAGAAAGCCCTAAGCAACCAAGATGAGCTCGATCTGTACAACATCATCCAAGAACTGCTAAACGAGCTAAATTTTGTGAAGTTAGAGAATCTAGTGCTTGAAGATTACCTACAAAAGAACGACCCGCATGTTCTGTCAGGTGTTCACGATGCTGTTGCAGCATTTGTGAAGAAGCAAAAGATTTTCTTTTCTGATTCTACGCACGATACTAAAGAAGATAAGAACCAAAGTTCCAAAAATCAAGCAAAAGATGATCACTCCGATACCATTGGTGGTGGTATTCCAAAAACCTTATCTGCTCATAGTAAAACGCGCAAGAGCAATGCGTCCAGCAAGCCAGCGATGGTTTCGAAACCGCAGTTGCATCAGGAATATAAATTGAATTATGCTATTAAGGTGGAATTAACCGATCGTCAATGTTCCGAGCTGGAGACGAAACTAAGCGTTATGGAGAAGGATTTTATGAAGGAAGTAAAGTCTTTGAATTCGATAATTAAGGAGTACGAAATTCGAAATGCAGAGGTAATTAATGGCACGGAGAATTTCGAAGAAGTTGTAGTACGAGGAGAAGATTTCACATTGCGCAAAATACCGATGGAACGACTGAAGAAGTTTTATAACAATTGGATGGACAGTAGCTTGGCCCTGCTTAGCTCTATACGTCTAAAAATGACAATGGTTAATGATCAATGCGCCCAGCAACGTGCTGTTATTACAAGGAAATCAAACTTGCGAGGACAAGTGCAACCTGTTGATTTTGATATACTAAAAATAAAGAAGACGGAGTACGCTGATGACTTGCACAACAAGAACATGTGCCTAGTCGGTCTGAAAGCATCTGCCAGTAGAGCTGCATTGACTTTAATAATTGAAAAGAACTTTATCAACGCTGTTGAAACGAAATTAAATCATATTATGACCAAGATAAAATCAACTGAACAGAAAACACAGAAGTTCGCGAAGGAAGCATCGGAAATTGAAAAGGAGATAAATCATTACTATGATAATATCTGCAATTTACAGAATGATATGAGGGCTTTTGAGGGCCCTGATTTGGAGGATTATATTCTTAAGAAAGATCAGATCGGAGCGTATGAGAAGGAGATTAAATTGTTGAATAGAAATATTTATATTTTGAATATTAAACTGGCTAACGCTAGAGTGCGACTTAGGCAGAAGCAGTTGGCAAACAGAAAGTAGAAGGAATATCATTGTATCCTTTGCTGCTAATTGGTGGAACTGAAGCTGCTTCGTTGTATGTTTTTATAAATATATTTCTTTAATACGTGAAATTTAAATGTAATTAATAAATAATTCTTCTTTATGTAACTTTGCTGTACCATCTTCTTCGTTTTTAACTGCTCTGAAACCGGGATCCGGCCCTAGCCTCTCGCATCGGTCCTTATTCTGAGCCGTTGTCATCCAGTTTGGCATCCCTAAGCTCTAAGCGTCCTGGTCTACTCTACCAGCGGAGATTGGGTCTCCCTCGCTGTCGTATCCCATAGATCTTACCGCCAGGGTTTGACTTTGCTCTGTTGCCAAGAAGTCCACAGCAATTTGCTTTGCTTAACAGCAATCATATTTTCAAACTTTTTGCTGTAGACTGTGAAAGCTTCTTGTTTCATATTGCTGCGAACGCTGTTGCCGAACGTCGAATATGGCTGCTTTCGGTATCGTCAAATGATCGTCAATTAACTGCGTCGGCTGCAAAAATGACTGATGCAGTTTGCAGAAGTGACTAGTTTTACTGCGAATTTGATGATTTCGACCACCTGACATTAAAATGATTGCAAGATAGCAGTGCGAATGTGCATTGCCGTACGTTTGGCAATAGTCAATTTGCATTTCCGAACTCTTGTTTATCATCAATTGCAATACCGAACGAATGACTATCTTCTACTGCTCTGCAAATGACGTTTCCGAACGCAGCCTATGATGCATAATCAACCCTTCTGTTCAATGTCGTTTTGATGACAAATCATGACAAAAGGGGAAACGAAATATATTTTTGTATTTGAAAGATTAACGCTCAAAAATAAAGCCGGTTCGCACTATTGACAAGCTCTACTATTAAGTGAAATGTCAGCTGGCAAGCTCTAGTCGGAAAAATAGTAGAGATAAAGAGGGGGGAAACTGACAACACCAAGACTCGGTTTTATTTTACCAAATTCATCGCCGGGAATAGGACAAGATGATCAAATCCAAGGTGTTGTTTTATCAAAACAACTTCACCTCCTCATAACATATATTTGGCATTCGGATCGTGCCCCGTCGGCGTGAAAGAACGCGATCGTTTGCCAATTTGGAAGAAAGACGACAGTCGGTAATGCAAGAATTATTGCGGTATTAGCCTCTTTTCGAGCGTCAGAGAAATATTTACGAAAATCATACAATCGATGCTAAAGAAACATCGAGAGCAAACGAGCCGGAAAGAACAAGCGAGATTTAGACTACATCGAGGATGCCTTGATTAAATATTCGCTCTTTGTCAGCGAATGAAAGAAAGAATTTGTTGCGGAAAACGAACTGTCGTCGTTTTTATCGATTTCAAATCCGCTTTCAATTGCAATGATGGAACAGCTTGTGGAGAGCGTTGGAAATCGCACACGTGCTATTGAAAATTTTTCAACTTCTCCAAACGTGGTACGATAGCTCAACCAACAGTGTTCGTATTCGAAGCGATTTATCCGAAGAATTCCCGATTCAAACCGGAATACGACAAGGAGACATCGCTTTGCCACTTCTTTTCAACGTTGTGATCGACGCGATTATGCGGAAAGCGGTCGATGGACGTCGCGGAGCTCGATACGACAACAACTTCGCAACCGGCTTGATGTTCTGCCGCCTTCGCTGACATGAATGACGATGCAACGGACATCTTACAATATTTCCCGCATCGCCCAGTTATATGGGCTCAAAATCAATTCGGAAAAGGCCAAAGTGGTCACAACGAACGGATCGAAAGCCAGTGTTCACCTCGATGGATCCCAAACAGGACAAATTCCGATGTTCAAATATTTGGGATCCAGCCCGAAGTCTTCCAAATGCGATGCTCGAGGCAGATCCTCGGTGTTTGACTCCGCGATCGCCTTCGAAACGAGACAGGCAAAGATGCGATCAACAGACACTGACCGAAGAAGAAATACAAAAACGTCGACTACGGTGGTTTGGACTTGTTTGCCATGTAAACTTCTCTGGAGCAATCGTCCGGCAGACTGGAGAATTCAGATATCCTCACCGAAATCGATTATCTAGACGATAGACAATGTGTGCATCCTGTCGTTTCTGTCGAAGATCTGTTGTGATCATCCCTAAATTTTTATACCAACTTTGAGCAGTCGATCTCTAGAACAACATCAACAGTGGAGTGGACCAATTTCTCTTTTTTGTTTTATTTTTAATCCAAGATCTACTATTTAGAATGCCGTTTCACTTTAAAACAACTTTAACTTATTTTCAGATGGGGAAGATGGGCAGAAATACAGGAACTCGGACAATTCAAAAGAGGTTGGCGTGATAGTGATATCGAAGATTGTGCCCGAATAATTGTAAGTTTATGTTCCATAAGATTTTATGCTCTTTTTTATTTTTCTAATCACTGAAACCTAATGATGATCACCATGCTAATATTGAGAAAACTTCAGGTTTTCGCTGAATTAAAACAATTTCTCAAAATACTGAAAGAAACCGTAACTTTCTAATTGTTATTAAATCAGTCCAGTTCTAGTGCTAAAAGCCGCAACATTTCTTTTAATAACATTTACAGCTTCTGTACTGCCTGCACGTGTACAAGGGTGACGAGAAAATCAAGAATTTCATCTGGGATCTGATAACACCAACGGAGGACGGGGAAGTTCAGAAGATAAGCCGCGATCATAGTGGCCTACATAATTTGGTGCCACGAGGTAGGAACGCCAAAGGTAAAACAATTTCTCATTTTACCTGCTCAACATCTAATTATACATGTGATACGAACAATAAATTTTATATAGGTCGTAACGGCGGTAAAGGCGGTCAAAAGGATCCAACATCGAAAACCCCATGCGAACGCGATAAAATCCCAGGGGCGCAAAACATTTTAGATCCAAATCATTGGAGCAAGGAGGAGAAGTATGATGCTGAAGCGTATTTAGAAGGCCCATATAAAAAGCATTTAGGGCGTCATGCCAATAAGTGAGTCGTGTTGGACCAAAATTATGATTTATTATAAATTGTTTTACAATAACAAAATTTTTATATTCACAGGGTATTATTGCGTGTCCGAATGCTATATTATATTCAGCACGAAGTTATCGGTGATCTCGTACAGCAAATCAACGATGGCGTTAATGCCAGGTAAATTAACACAAATTTTTAACACTAATCATCGTATTGGTTCGCTGTTCTTAATATTGTTCATCTATTTGGTTAAATTCAAAAAACAAAAAAATATTTTCTTTCTTTTTTATCAAAAATTTACAATAAAAAATACAAAAACAAACCATTCGGACCTCAAGTTTTAGAGAAGAAGCAATATTGTTCTCTAAAAACTAGCAAAATTTATAATAAAAACAAAAGTACAATTTTTTATTGCTTTCTAAATTTTTTATGATCATTTTCATTACAAACTCATCTCATTTTGATATGCTAAAAGTACTTCACACAGGTTTTTTGCTCAGTTCAAGTGGATAGTTGTTTATTAAGTGTTTTTTTATCTTATAATATAAAAGTAATACACTTTGTCCAGTCTTAAGCAGGGAATTGCTGTTGAAATACAAACATTTGATAAATTATATAAATAACAATATTAAAACATTGGCAATGATCATTTTTAGTAATATATTTTTGCGCAACAATATCGGTATTTATTAATAATCTTTATGTGATAAAGCAATTAGTGTAATCGAAGAAAGACTCTATATTTTCTTCTGTCTTATGAACATATTTAATATACAACAGAACTTCGAATGCGCTCCCCTATTCTATAGTATGAATTCGTGTAGTTCTCAATTTTTCAATTAAGTATTTATGTGGATAATAACACAAAGAAGCGAACCGAACTCTGTTTGGTTGTTCGATTACGCCACATTTAGGGAGTGTTTTGAGAAAAAGCGATAATAAAAGTTCTCTTAATAAACATAAATACAATGCATTTATACAGTTATTGTTAGCAAATGTGTTTTGAGTGCTATAAACGTGATGATATTTGAAATTTCAATAGAACAAAAGTCGCACGTTTTCAGTTCTTTGTTTTGCAAAGTTCAATAGTCGTAATGGTTCTTTTAAAATTTGCTTTACAGTCAAGCCAAACCTTGTGTTCGTAAACGCTAATTGGGGTCGTTTTCATTGGTGTGAAAGCTCGCCAGATGACGCATTCGGAAGATGAGAATTGAATTGTCCCTAGTGGTTAAAGATATCGACTAACATCCCAGAGATTGTGGTTCGATTCTTCGCAGTAGCATGGTCTTCTTCTTATTCCCCTTTAATCCCTCATGGGACATAGAGCGGAAGCAGTTGCCCTTCAGCGGACTCTGTTTTGTGCGACAGCTCTCAGCTCCGGGCAAGTTCTTCCAGTTGTTGAAGCCTCTACTAATAGAGTTCTCCTCCAAGTTTCGCAAGTCTTCCGTCTCGAGCTGTCTTAAGTTGGCACTAAATTTTGCCGTCGTCGTTTGCACGGGCCTATCGCGTTTCTTGCTGCCCTGAGGGTTCTAGGTTAGAGCAAGGGTGGACCTTTTGATCTTCTTACCTCCCATCCAAAACGTTACTCCGCTGAAGTCGATTCGCCTATTAGCAACTCAAATCACTGTCTAGTCAGCGCCTACTTCCCATATCCATCTTCAACCCCAACCACACTAGCTCGTAGAAGAACTGTTTGGGAATATGGAAAAGCCAACTGCTGGGGGTTGATTCGTTTTTTTCAAGCTGCTGACTGGGATCTGTGTTTCCAAAAATTTGATGTCAATTTTGCGGCCCTCTGCAGGACCAAAATTATATTGGCTGTAATGCGTTTATTCATTACAGACAGTACAGAGATTCTCCGAGTAAATCATCTCGACGTGAGTGCATCAGGTTGAAAGACTCGTGTACATGCACCATCAGGAAAGTCAAAGAATTATTCGATGACAGATTGAGAGGTAAACTCATTAACTCCATTGCTGGCAGTAAAAACTTCTGGTCCTTGGTAACCTTCATCAGGGAGAATTTCACTTCTCATACAACACCTTCATTCATTTACAACCGACAGGTGCTAACAGAAAGGAAATCCAAGGCCGATCTACTCTGCATCTCTGTTCGCCGAAAATTCTTCCTTACCCGATACTGCCAAGCCACCCCTCACCCTTCTTCAGGACGCATGAAGTGCATATGTAGGTCTGTCAAAAATCTTGACTTCAACAAGGCAGCTGGCCCTCTTGGGAACTGGCTCATGTTCAGCCTATACTGGATTAAGAGTTTCCTTTTGTTCATTTAAGGTAGTCCTGGATGGCGTCAAATCTAACCCCCACATCATCTGAACAGGTGTTCCCCAGTGCTCAATTCTGTCACCAGTTCTCTTCATAGTTTTTATAAATGTGTGCCTTGAACTCTTCAAAAGGTGCAAATTCCTTCTACAGCGGTAGAGCGGTCTAGAATTTCGTTTATAACGAGAACAACTCGTCTGTGGAACAACCTACGACAGGCAGCATTCCCGAACTCATACAAGACCCAAATATTCATCGCCATCTAACACAAGATTCATCGTACTCTCCTCCAATACACCCCCGACTGCCTTTAACCTATCCTATCCTTCGAGCTAAGCTTACTACAGGACATTGATTTAATACCTGCATTAAACATTTTGGTCTGAAGATACCAATCTGGGAAATGTTGATCTTGCGTTTGCAATCTTTGCCTTTGCGAGCATTTGACTTATTCAGCTACAGATTTCTAATTGCTGAAGAAGTCAAGACCTCTATTTAAACTGTTCTGTCCTCTACTTGCACTAGTTCTGATGTTAGTGCCAAACAAACCTACGTTTTCTCATAAAAAAGCTGGTTGAGTCTTTGCTCACTAGTAGTTGAACAACAGGCTCTTAGTTAGTAGTTAATATCACCACTAGATAAGTTAAGTTTTCTCTGGTGATCTAGATCTAGAACTTAAAAAAATAAAAACATATACGAAAACGTGTCGATCTTTCTCTCTCCTCTGTTTCTTTAGGAAAAATTTAGGAAAATACTATTAAAAAGTTACATATATTCAAAAGCACAAAAATCAAAAACCAAAAAAGAAATATTTCAACAGCAATTCAACAAAACAAAATATTAATAAATGTTTTATTCTAAACTCATTTTATTTTCTTCCACTTGCTTGCTTTGCCGAGTCCTGTATTATGGCAACAAAAACCGTTAATTTTTTCACAATTAAAATTAAAAAAAAAATTATAAAATTAAAGTAAACATTATTATTCCCCCTTTTCCAAAGATGCTTTAAAACAAATTTTTATATTGGTGTCTGTAATTTTTTCTGCTGTTTTAATTTTTATTATTATTATTATATTTATAACTTATATTTTCCTTCTTTTTTATTTGGAAAAAGAATGTCATTTCATTCAGGGTTTTATAAAAACATAAATAAAATATTATTATTATTATTATAATTATTAATTTACTTGAATTATGGTTTCTTTCCAATGAACGTCTTCAAAGCATTTAAGTGTAGTTGATTTATGATTTTCTTGATATATTCTTGTTACTTATTGATGATAATGAATGTCCAATCTCTGTTTACTATTTTTTTTTTCCTAAAAATGATTGAAGAAATTATATTATTGTTTTCATATTTTTTAGAACGGGGTTTTATATTAATTGTAAAACAGTACAAGTTAAAAATTCCAGTGCCACGAGAAGGTATGAAAGAAGATTATTTTCGTTACATTTTATTTGTGTTTTAAACAAAAATCCGTCATGGGATTACTAAAAAATATTGCGGCTTATTATTATAAACCATTGACAATTTTCGGGACTGTTTATTTTTTAAATTGTTTCACAAATTATTGGCGATTTAAAATGAAAAAATACCAATGGAAGAAGATTTTGTTTAAGTATAGACATGAATTGGCCTATAAACTCCATGAAATTTCTTAATTAATTAAAGCAGGTTTTAATATCATTTATTTAGCTTTTACTTGCATATTTCTTTTATTGATTTAAAATCTTCTATTCCGTCGTATATTACGTCAAAAATGGGTAATTCTTAGTTCAAACTCGAAAACGTTGTTAGTTTTGCGCCAGTGCAATTTTAATAGATTATCAAACTATTGCATCTATACAAACTTTACACAAACTAAATGCTCAGTAATTCTTTATGAAATGTCTAAAGAAGATTTCCGTGAACAATTTGTTCATTTAGTATACTCTAAACACATTGCTGGGCAATAGTTGACTTTTCCAGAGCACCGACTTCTATTAATTCCTTTCTCACTCGAACCCAAAGCTTTTGCCTATACCTCTCTTACTCGAACTCACAAGCAGAATAGGTCTCTGGAGCTACCGGAAGCTCGTGTATCTCCAAATCCTAAAGCCCAGCGTTGCTGTAACAGATCCGTAATACAGATCGGAATATTAAACGAAGACGCATGCCACCACAGAACCACAGAAAGCGCAACTATGTTCAGATACCATCACAACAAAACTGCACTTGGGCCATGAAAAATTGTGCCTTGCTCTGCTATGTCGCCGAACACTGCGGCGTCAAGAGCAATGATGTTGTGGATAAGCTTGCAAGGTAGGGATCTAAGGCACTGATCCAAGATCCCGAACCTGACTGGGGCATTTCATTGCCCACTTCCAAGATAGAGGACTAGATTAAAGGGCTGAACCTATGACCCATTAGGAATCGATCCCAGGTCTTAGACAGGCGAAAGACCTAAAAGATCCTCTGAATGAGGGGGCATTATCATTTTAGAAAGGGGAGATCTTAGGCTGGTACTAGTACTGTCCCAAGCCACAGAATACCGACCCCTGTGCTGACAGTTTAGTGGTATGTCGTGACAAATCGTTTGAGCTGAAAAAAGTGACTTTTTAGTCGAATTACGACTTTCAACATAGGGGCCTAGTCTCAACTTAGAACTTCTACTATAAGCCCCTGTGCTGAAAATCGCAATTCGACTGAAAAGTCTCTTTCTTCAGGTCAAAAAGTCACGACAAACGACTAGACTTTCATCGCAGGGTCCGCCGATTCTACATAGATGGCGCGAGACCTTCATACATTTTCCCTGTGAATATCTTGCACTGATCTGGCTGGCTGAAGTTCGGTCTTCTTCAATTAAAAACTTTCTAGCCTTCGTCTGGGGGGAGGGGCAATATGTTTTCCGTTATTAATGTATATGCACAATAGGTGTAAATTGGCCGCGGAGTCCAGAATATGATAATTATAAATCAAAATAAATCAAGCACTGCGAGCCGCCATTAGGTCTTTTGATATAGCTTAACATTCTTTTAGAATTCATATCCCAAATCTCCCTAGGAATAGGGTAACCGCCATCGTCGATCGATCGGTTGTTTCGGGACCTGCAGCTACAATAACTAGCAGTCCTACTCTGCTTAAATATGGCAGTCTCTGCCCGGGCGGTGCGCTTATTGCACAGTGGAGTGGGTTCAATGTAAGACCCATCCCAATTAGCTTGTCTAAATCCACTTTTATCGAATAGAGGGTCCATATGATTTTGCTTCCTTGTATGATTTTCTCATCGCTTTTGGAAAAAAGATCACCCTAGCCTCACCAGCATGTTAATCAATATGTGCAAGTAACGATGGTCACTTATTGCGAAACTCGGGGAAGGTTACGTTAAAGCGGAGGTCACTTGGTTTTCGGAGTCGATAGTTGGTAGTACATTCTTCTTCTTCTTTGATCCGTTAGCTGGCGGTCCGAGCGGGACGTCCCCACAACGAATACGCTGCTATCGGTGCCGCTGGGCTCGTTCAAGATTCGTTTCCGTTCTTAGCGTTTTTTGGCGACTTGTTGACGTTCGGTTTGAGCAGTGTCCGCGTTGCCGATCCATAAAGAAGAATCGGAAGGATCAACGTTCTGTAAAGGGATTCTTCTTCTTCTGGTAATGTTTGTTCGTTTCTATATGCACCACTTGAGCAAGGCGAATGTTTCTGTTGCCTGGCCGATGCGGCTGTGAACGTCGATGCCACTTTCTTTTCCTTAACCAATGATTCCAAATATTTGAACATCGGAACCTGTTCGATTTGCGTTCCATCGGCTTTCCATTCGTCCGTTGTGACCACTTTGGTCTTTTCCGCTTTGATTTTTAACTAGTATGACCGTATAAGTCGTATAAGATGTTCAATGCTTCGGCATCCGTGTCAACAAAGACGGTGCTCTCGTCGGCAAACATCAAGCCGGTATCGAAGTTGTTGTCGTCTAATAATCGAACTTCGCGTCGTCCATCGGTTGCTTCACGCATAATCGCGTCGATCACAACGTTGAAGAGAAGTGGCGAAGAGACGACTTTGAGATTGTGGGTTTTTATCAAGTATCCTCTCTAGATTCGTCGTTTTCACTAACCCCCAGCCCAACTGACTTAAAACTCTGGTTTATGACGCACAGAAGTCGCCATTCGACAGCCTCCCAATAGCTCCTTCCAAAGAAGTACCCCAGGGGAGCGGGCAGGTGGGATTAGAACTAGCTAACAAAGCTGATAGGTGCTCGTCTGCAGTGACTCTTCTCGGGATTTGACCGAAGAGACAAATCGGGTTCACCACTTTCCGAGGTCTTTGTTAGCCGTTCACCCCTCAACTAATTTGCCATGGTCTAACCAATCTATTTCAATAATATCTAGGAGGTCTAGCTTCGATTTCTCTTTGATGTAGCTTAGAAGATAATGTTAGTGTCCTTAGATTTCAATGCTAGATCTATATTTTATGACAAAGGTCTAAAGTTGACTTTACCGTGGCTCTGGCAGTTCTACCTTATCGGATTATTTGGTGTCGGTAAGAAGATGATCTTTACCCAATTCTGTAAACTTACGAGTATGCTAACTAGGAGCTGTTTGTATTTACATTGCAGTGAGTTCTTACTAATTTTGCTCTGCATCTAAAAATCTGAGACATCATCGAGTCATGTAAGCCATTCCGGGTCCACTACGTTTCTTCCAATAAAATTGAATGGCTGGCACCTGTGCCTTGTTGACTGGAATATGCTCCATAACGAACTAAGTCAGAAAGGCAAAGGTGCTTCAATGTTAATTTCACAACTCTATACCAGAGGAATCAAACTGTTGGTGTATTGCTGACATGTTATTTATAATAATAAGACAACAACTATTCAAAAAGAGTTTGTTTTCAAAAAAATCTGCGACTTCTCTCTTCCAATAATACTGAGCTCGTCTATCTTTACTTCATGCTGCTCTCTGTCTGTCTTCAAAAAAATATGGCCACTAAATCTTAATAATAATAATTTTCTTGACTGGGATTTGCGTTAGTATTTATTATATATATATATTTACTATTCATGAGCATTATCATTAATCTTCATAAAAAATACTCTTAAGTTTTACTGGATTAAAACCCAATATTTTTTATTATTACTTTTTTTTTTGTTTTATTTAAATGTATTATTTACAGAACACCATTAAGCGTCTCTTTGTTGTTAAACAGCAATACATTATTAAAATATTTGTGTGAAAGTAACTCGACAACAACAATACCTATTACAGGGTGATAATCAATATATTAATATGAAATGTGTTTTTTTTTTGTTTATAATAGTAAAAAACAAAAAGTTTTGTTTTTATTATACGGAAATCGTAATACATAGGCCCCAGTGCTGAAAGTCGAGCCGTGTTTCGTGACAAGTCGTTTGAGTTTAAGAAAGTGAGGTTTCAGTCGAATTATGACTTTCAACCGAGGGGCCTAGAGTGGAAATGCTAAATTCGGGTTAGGCCCCTGCACTGAAAGTCGTAATCCGACTGAAACGTCATTTTCTGCGACTCAAACGGCATTTCGTGTCGCGACAACTTGGCTTTCAGCACAGGGGCCATAATCTCTTTCGGTTTATGGTATTATCGATTATTTTTGCGTTTTTATATATAGATCTGAGAATATCTGAGTAATAGATTATTCATAGTACGACTAGACAAGATGCAGAGAAAAATAATGTCTGAATGGAATACGTCCTTTTTTTTACATAAATTCTAGATTATTTTCACGTTAGGATATTAAATTCATACAGAAAAAGATTTTTTTTAATGATTAGAAGAAATAAAGTAGTTTGTTGTTTTGGAAAATTTTCAAAATTCTTATATCTTCCATATGTTCGTATACGAAGAAAGGAAAAAGAAATAATTTTATTCACCTTAATTTTGTCAATGGCAATTCTTACATAAGGCTGCTTTACTTCCATACAATTATATTATATGGGAGTGTAAGGCGAATAGGGCGTTCAAAGCTACATTTACAAAAATAAATAAAAATAAAAATAATCAGAGAAAGAAAAACAAACAAAACAAAATTCATGCGATATTATATATAATGACTAATTTTTTACCGAATCGTAGAAGCAATTTTTGTTTCATTAAAAAGCGCTTAGGTACTACTATTAATTAGCTCTATAATAATAATAAATTAACAAATCAGATTTTAAGTATTTCCTTACGTGTCACTAACAAATATTAATACTTTCTTGAACTGAGTATTTACAATATAAAAAAAAAATAAATATAAATAATATTGAGAAGTACTTCTAGAATAATTATAAACTCTAAAAATGATGATTTGTATTGGTTTGTATAATTCTTTGCAATTCATATAAAAATTGCCTAGATTAGTGACAAAAATGCTGCTTTTTGCTAGAGCGAAGAATTCTCTATATATATTTTTTGCTTTATTTCTCTACTTTTGTTTTATTTTTTGGCTACTATTTTTTTTTTGGATATGAAATTAACAATGATCAAGGAAAATGAGAAATATACAATAAAATTCGCTTTTCTTATATAAATTTTTATCCCTAATCCAAATGGCTTTTAGCTAATATTTATTTTTAATACACTACCGTGCAAAAGTATAAAAGGACATCATCGAAAAAATCGATTTTTTAAGTTTGTCATTGTTTTTTATTGTGTTCAACAGCATTTTATGATTAGATCTTGTATATAAACTAGAAAATAAACTATTTTGTTATGATTTATGTTAATTAAATGCAAATTTTGTATAGAAATATTTAAAAATACCGAAAATGTCTCAAATCAGGTTTTTTTCATCAATGTGTCCACCTCGTGCTTTGATGATTGCAGCGTAAATTTTTCGACCAATTTTTGAAGTGTTTCAGTTGCGAATTGTTGTTCCAAGCCACTTTTAGACTGGTTTTCGTTGGTCACGTGCATGTTTTTCGTCGAGCTCATCCCATAAAATAATTCAATCGGGGTCACGTCAGGGGGATTGCGGGCCAATCCATGAATTTGAGCACACCTTCCTCTTCCTTGGACCGTAGATAGTTCATGCATAGACGGGAGGTGTGCTTTGGATCATTATCTTCTTTAAAGATAAATCTATTGCCGATCAAGCCAACGCCAGATGGAATGGCACTTCGTTGAAGAATATTGTGATAGTGTTCCTTCCGCATTATTCCTTCGATTTTGACCAGTTTTCCAACACCATCGTAGCTGAAACACCCCCAGACCATAGCGGAGCCCTAGCCATGTTTAACTGTTGGCCCAATACATTGAGGATTATATCGCTCATCTTTATTTCAACGAACATACTGGCGTCGCCTGAATTCAAAAATCTCGAACTTTGATTTTTTGGTCCATAACACAGATTTCCACTGATCTACTGACCAATCTTTGTATTTTCTAGCGAACAATAATCTTTTCCGCTTGTTTTATGGTCGTAGAACTGGTTTTTTCACAGAAACGTGAGCAAAATATCACTTCTCTCGTAAACGACGTTTAACACTATCCACCGAAATTGGGCTCGTCAGGGTTTCGTTCATTTCGGCACGAATGTCGTCTGGTGCTGTTTTGAACCGATTTTGCTTGCTTATCAATAAAATGTGTCGACCATCAGCTGGATTTGTTTTTCTAAGGCGTCCAGAGCGTTTTCGATTAATATTTGAGTTGGTTTCGGTGAACGGCTTCAACGCAGTTTCAACTCAACACTTTGAAACACCAACAATATTTGCAATTTCACGAAATGTTTTGCCCACTTTTCCAAAAAGGGTATTTGAGAACTTTTTTCAAGTAAAAAAGAAGGAAAACCCGGCAAACTTTTCTTCTCCACATGCAAGAAATTTTACCCAAAAAGTGAATTGTAAAAGAAAACTCTCCTAATTGTGAAAGAAAAATCTCTCGTTCATTATTAGTACGCTGGAGCACAATCTTTTACTTTTGTTGTAATCTTTGTCTGCCTTTCCATTGTCTATCACTGCGATCAAAAAATTACCAGCTCATGGGGCGCAATATGGCATACTGCACCAGGCGCAAAAGAACCAAGCGCCAACCCTGATAACTCGCATCATTTTAACTAATAATAATTCGCTAGTTTAATGCAAATTTATGTGGAATTATAACAAAATAGTCTATTTTCTCGTTTTTATACAAGATATAATCATAAAATGCTGTTGAACACAATAAGAAACTCAAAAAATCAACTATTTCGATCCTTATACTTTTGCACGGTAGTGTATTATAGTTTTATTTCATTAACATTTCATTTTGTGGTCTTTGACACGAACAACAATTTTTTTTTTGGATATTGACGATTCGGTAATGAATTGGTCTTATTTATTTTTTGTATTAATTAATAATGTGATTTTCCAAAATATATAAAAAAAATAATACAAAAATGAAAAAGCAAAATGTAAATGAGAAGAAAAAAGAAATTTTTTTTGAACAACTTTTCGTATTAATAATAATAATTAATTTTAATAAAAAAAAATAAAGTTTTTTTGATGACGAAATGCGTTAAATTAAAAAAACTAAAAAGAAAAAATAAAATCAAAAAATTACATTCAAAATTGGGTTCATCGTTGTTATTATTATTACGTAGCGAGCTCCCCATTCGCCCGCCAACAACACCCGATCAGATGCCAAGTTCATGGTGGAATCCAAACTGTTGCGACAAGAGTCTTTTGGTTGGAACATACAAGCATGGATGTGAAATGTATCGACAAATACGTGCCGATCCAACGCTCTGTTTCTGTAGTCATATTGGTCCTGGTGATGATGCTCCTGTTCTTAATACTAAGTAAGTGAAAAAAAAAAAAACAAAAAAATAAAAAACAAACAAACATAAAAATAAAATGATGATTTACAAAAAATATATAAAAAAATGAATAAACGAACATAAAAAATTTGTTTGTTCCCTTTTTTGGTTAGTAAGTATTAAAAAATAAAAAAAAAACTCATCCAAAAACTCGAGTAGATTAGAACCACATTGATAAATATTTTTATATATATATTTTTATGATAAAAAATAATTGGTTTTAATTTTCATTATGCTTTTTCTAATAATATAATCGTATTTGCATGCCATTAAAATATTTTCCATCACTTAATTCTCTTGTTGTGAACATCTTTTCCTTTATTTTTTTTTAATTTCTTGACGGACATTATGTATTTCGAAATATTATAAAATATTGTGTTTGAATTTTTCAATTGAATGAATAAAATTTCACTTATTTTTTTATCATTTTTTCTTTAATTATATCTTTAGTAACGATGATGATGTTAATTCGAAGCATGAAGATGCTGATGATGTCGATGATGATGGAACTGCCACGAAGGATTCAGATTCAAAAACGAATGATCCGAAAGATTCGGAATTGGATAGACCAAGCTCATCAGGTAAATATTGAAAGAAAAAAAGTTGTTTTTTCGTTTAATAGAAGTTAATATAAAATCATTGTGTTCGCATTGTTCTTAACTTTATCTTAACATTTATGAAAACACTATTAATGTGCGCCTTCAATGGCGATTAAGCGATCTGATTGAGGAAAACGGTATCAATATGGATTTCTGAATTTGCTGTAGCATTTTGTTGCATCGTAGTATTTTCAATTCATGCACGAGGTTTCGAATTTTGTTTGTTGACTATTATCCTCTGTGAGTGCCCCGCGACATCGAGGAGCTATATGAGGTATAGGGGATTGTAAAATAGGCCAAACGAATGGTCTCAGTATCTTTGGACCCAGACCACACAAAAAACTAATCTATTCACCGAAACTAATCAATAGGCTAGGTAAGGTGTAGGGCTGCGTTCAGTTCCCCGTTTTGATGCGACAATCCCTTTTGTGTAGTTTAGGAAGCTCATCAGTACTTTGACCTCTATGGCTCGGGATTATTGTCGAAATTCTAAAAATATCGCTTCGGGATCTGTCCATTGGTCTCATTTCTTTTTCTTTGTTGTAAGAGGGCAAATAGTTCTAGAGATAATACAGGTATACAGTGCCCTCCAACTTTGGCTTGCAAGCCCACCCAGTTCAGCTCTGTATCTAACTAACCGATCCCCAAATGATTTTTTTCTAAATCCTCCTAATTTCTTCTAATTTCTTTTCAAATATAATGCCTTGGGATCATTTTTTGCAAATTCTTCGAGGTATGGCCTGTACTTTTGGCTTTACTTCAAACTATTGGTATTGATTCAGAAGAATCCAAGAACGAGATTGAGTTTCTTTTCTTCTCGTTCTGGATGGCCTCGAATCTAAGCCCTAAACAATCTCTGTCAGTGTTTTTTAAGGGTCCATTCATTTAGCTCTCAGCCCCTTCGCCTCTTCTTCTTTCTCTTATATGCAGACACCAGATTTTTGGCGGTGCTTTTCAGGCATTCTCATTACTTCCTGTTTTTAGCGAAGGCGTGATATTTTAATGCTTTTGATTATGTTAAGATCCCGTATGGTACAACTCATGGTTATATCTTCTTATTCTTTATTTGCTACGCTGCGCAAACCCACCACAACCGAGGGCAACTTCGACGAATTGCCCCGGGCCCCAAGCCAGAGAATACCAAAAATTGCAAACCTCACATCTTTGCGTACTAATCGTCTAGGACAGCGGTCGGCAGCCTATGGCACTGCGTGGAAGAAGATCTCTGCTCGGTTAGCGAAGGTGGTACTTGCCGAACGGGTTTTGGCGACACATTCGCGCCTAGAGGTTCCTTCCTGTTCCTGCGGGCGAGTAATTGTTGGGGAGCAGTAGAAAGGAAGTCAGACCACTTATTGGCTTGATTGCCGGGCTCTGTGCCCTGAATTACCACTTATGGACGATAGGACCGGCGGAGAGCACAACTGTAATCTTTGCCCTGAGCGTAAATCTGTATGTGACTCCATTTTCTACTTTTAGTCATCTTTTTCAACCTTTCACCGGTGCTGCGTATAGTAGATATGACTGTGATAAAACGACGACTCCGTCTACGGCCCAAATGTTGGGCAGCATTCTTGAGAGTGCGTGTGTGGATTTGTGAAACAACTGCCGTATCGAAAAGCGTTATATTTTTGTTCACCTTTTACAATTGCCTTTTCGCCCTTCCAAACTGAGTATCGACAGCGGTTTTCCAAGCGGGCCCCCAACTAAGCACCAAACACGTCCAATATGCTGCTTGACCACCGCATCGAACGAAAACCGGTCTATGTTTGTTCGTTTCCTTCGTCTCATATAATTGACATATTACTGCTTCAGCTCTTAATTGAGATAACAAATATCTTGCTTCTGAAATGAAATACTATCTTGTCATCGTTTCAGTGGACATTGTAGAACTATCGCCTGACTCATTGCTTATTTATTATCTAATGAAAAATATTGTTTGAAAATTCCTTTTAAAAAGATCGGAGAATAAAAGAATTCGTTTAAAAGAACTAAATGATCATCTAATTTATTTTTGTTTTGTAGTACACTTGTTACATTTGAATAGATATCAATACTGTGTATTTTCAGGAATTTGTTGTAAACAGATTTTAATTGGAATGATTTAAATTAAAATTCATTTTTTCCATCCAACAGGTTGCTAACGTCGACCCATTTTCTAACCATCATTCAAATTACTAAACCGCAATTACTAAATGCAATATTTGATTTTTATTTACAATAAATTAATAATGTTTTCAATTTTGTTCTCTTTAAAACAGCTCCATTTTATTTTACAGGACTTGAAGAAGAAGAGAGTGCTAATAGCTATCCGCCCAGCAATATGCCATCTGATGATACAACATGGCCCTCAATGCAGGACTTAAATACGCGACTGAGGCGCGTTATCACATCTTATCAAAGGAATTACAAGAAAGAAGAACTGAAGCAACAACAAAAGGCAAAGGTAATATTATATTTCACTTTTCTATCTTCCTTTCAAAATTGTACTACAATACAAATATACGTGCTAAAGAAGCACGTTTGAAAAACAAATTATATCTTTTTAATTTCTATGTTTATTATGATTTTCAAAATTGGGTAGAAACAAATTTGCATTTGGAGTTTGTCTTATATTTTTCCGTATTTTATTTATGTGTAGATAAAATTTGGTATATTTGAGAACAGAAAAAACAATGAAATAATTTAATTGGGAAATTATTTCGAACATTTTTTTTCGTGCACACAAAATTGTATTATTATTATTTTTTTTTCTCTCTTCAAAATTTGTAGAGTATTTACTATAATTCTGCACGTATTTTGTTTTCTTTATTTTTCTAAAAAAAAAACAAGACACTTTCTAAAATTATTTAGTTCTATCCTTAGTGAATAAGGAATATTATATTAATTTATTATTTTTTAACTATTTTTATATTTTTTACTATTATTATTATGATTTATGTTTTTTGCCAACAATTTTTCTCGAATTACTTATGTTGTCTGTAGTTACAAGCGTTGGTATCAACGCCAACTGTATCAACACCAACCTCATCAATTGGTGGCGTTCAAGTAATGCCTGGCTGCTCTGTTGCACAATCAACAATTTCACCGGCTGTATCATCTATGTCGACCAGTGGTGGAGTAACAAATATTTCCAGTGGTGTTGTATCAACAACATCAGCCAATTGTGGACCATTAACATCAAGTACTCAATCACAATCACAGCCATCACAAATGCCATCAGCAGCTGATATCGGATTAATGCTTAGTTTATTGAATCCGGTTGATGCAAGCCAATTAGCCAATTTGGATTTAAATAAATTGGCTATGTATTTGGTTAGTATATTAAACAAATAATAAAAAAAATGAATAACATCTTAATAAATGATAAAATCCCTTTCATTTCCTTCTCAAGCCAAACAAATATTTAATAATATTCATGTATACTTTATAATTTTAATAATTTATTTTACCAACATTTCTCTATTTTCATTTTCCCATGCTTAAAAGTACTGATTTTCATGATTTTTGTATCCATTTTAGTAAATTTAAAAAAAGGAGATTTCCATTTGATAATTTCTATTTAAAAACATAAATTCAATTGCAGTAACTTAATTTTTAATTTCTAAATCCTCGAGGTTTAGGTCAAAGTCTTATTTTAAAGAATATGTTGAAATTACTTGTTTGAACCTTAGTGAAAATATTCCGTGTGTTTTCCTCCAACGTAATAATATTCAGTGTTTAGTATTCAATATGTATCCTGTTTGCCTCGAGTTCTTGCTGTGTTACCCCAGAAACGGGCCCGGCGGTTGGATATTTTGCGCCCATTGCAGTATGCGCCCCATCAGCTCTTCATTTTTTGATCGCAGTGAAGGACAATGAAAAAAGACACGATTTCTTTAATAAATGAAAATGAAGTCACGGGAATACTTTTTGTATTTTTTTAAAAAGTTTTTCTGAAATTGCGCCCCCTTTCCAATTGCGCCCGGTTCAAGAGCACCATTCGCACATATGAAAGCGCCGCCGCCCCTGCCCAGAAAGACTCGGTCTATAGCATAATATAGTAAACAGCAAGACAACATCCAAATTACTGGACAATAGAGAAAAAGAATTGACTAGGATATCCCAGCTCATAGAAGACTGGATCATGTCAGAATTAATCAAGAAATGTGTTCGATACACTCCTGTAGACTGGACGACGACAATCAAGTGGAAAACACTGCTTCTATTCACAAAATTGAGCTTAATTAAAATAATATAAAAATACGGGGGATGAAAACAACTTCACAAATCTTATAACAAAATTTTCTATACATAAATTAATATCTGTCTCTGCACTTGTCCCTTCTGCTTGTGCGTTAATTGACGATAATTGAAATTCAGTATTTATAAAAGCTTTGACTACACAATATAGTAGAGATATTCTCAAATAGTTGTTGTTGGTTGATCGAGAGAAACTAATTTTGACTAAAATTTTTCAGATGGAAAAGCAACAAATCCCCATTAACGCCTTGCAATCACATAGGGCAAGAGATGTGGACCTACATCGTTACAATAATCAGGGCGCATTAGGAGATAATATGGTTAGTATTTCGCTAAGCTCTTGTAACACCCCCTTGTTAGAGCTTACGATGTGAAGTTGGCCACTTAAATTAGATACAATATATGTATGTATATCTAAACGGCTCTAAAAAATTGATTCTGACATCAGCAGATTCTGGGTCAGCAGGCGAAATATTTTATATAATTTTTGGGATGGGGATTGTTAATCTGCTTCTTTAAATAAATGAAAGAATCGTTCAGAAGGCTTTAAAATGATGTATATATATAAAATAATGCATATTATGTTTAACTACTTTAAAAACTAATCCTATGTGCTTAATAACCATTAATATTTTAATAATGAACATTCTTTAGTGGCCGATGTATGTTTAATCTCTAGTGCATTCGATAAAACTCAACACTTTCTTATCGAAACCTTTTTAAAATTCTTTAACCAGCAAAATATAACCAGCTTCTGCTACATGTTGCAAAAAATACTGATTTAATAGAACTTGTGTCTTTCAAAATATCTCTCGTCTTGCTTTAAGACGGAGCAAACAAACACTTCAAGATCGCTTAGTTAAATCTATGTGATAGAATATAATCGAAACAATTTTATATCTTAACATTTTCTCAACATGAAATCAACAAAAATACGTTCATTATAAGAACCCCGGCCCCTTAGGGCTGAATACGCCCGACTACCATCTTAGAGGTCTGTGGTTCGAATCCACCTAGCGCCAAGGTCCATCATCTGTCCCACATAATATTCTTCTTGTCTTTACTCTTTACAATAATTCTCTGTCCCTTCTTCTCTGCCATTGCCTCTAAGAATAGCGAGGAAATCTGTTCGATTACCGAAGTCAGCAGAGTTGGCGTCGGCAGTTCCTGCATTCTTCTAATCCTGTCATCTTTCAGACTAGGGGCTGTTGCTCGACTATCTCGTTAAAAAGGGTGGCCTTGAATTGAAAAGATTATTTTGTTGAGATTCATGATTCCTCGGGTGACAAGGGTCCTGTGCAATCTATCAGACTCCGAGCTAAAGTATCCGTTGTCGCACCTACGCAGGACAACACCCATTGTGCCCGATGGATAGAAATTTTTAACGCATGTGCAAAGGAACGATAGAATGTGCGCATTGAACCAATTCGCATCATGCTTACATTATCTAGAAATTAAATTTTCTTAGCTTCATGTCCAGAAATAATTTGACGACTCTCCTGGACATGCGTTATAGAATTCAATTCTACCGAGCACATTTTACCTTCTCCTGCACATGCGTTAAAAGTTTCATTCCATCGGGCACATTTTGCCTTCTACAGCGCAGGTGCGATAAGTTTCGCGACAACGCATGCTTCGGGTCAGGTATATTGTACAGGACCCTTGTCACCCGAGGGATCATAAATCTCAATAAGGTAATCTGTGCAATTCGTGCGCCACCTGTTAAAAAATGAGCAAATCCAGGATTGTCTCACTATGTGTCTGGTTAACAATAGTCTCACTCGCTGCTTTTCCACTTTCCGGCTGACCGTCATTTTTTCAAAACTCTCACTCTTCGTAGAAACCTCGAGAGTTGAAGTTGGACCAGCGAAGTCAGCTTCTGTCGTGTAGTATTGGATGAATGCGGCGGCTTGAGTAAACCGCGCAACGACGTTGGCATTTTTTCATTATTCCACTATCTTTCGACAAGCGCCTATTCTTTAAGGTGGCACTCAATAAGAGAACCCTCGGCAGTAAACAGGGATTGGTATCTTTTAGTTCTTGTCTACTGCATAAAGATAGTTCGCTGGAGTGTAACTAGAATATTCTAATTTTAATTGATCAATTGAACTCTTTATCAACCAATCTATGGATCAAATTGGACAATTGAGAACAAAGTAATTGGGAGGTAGTTCCCAATTTGTTTCTTGTTTTCTAGAATTCTTACAATTGGTCTGTCGGCGACATGGTCCAGCTTAACCTGGAGCACAAGGGTGATGATGCACGGCTCAATGCATTGACTCGAATCATTGAAAACTTCACTCTGATCCCTCCATTAGCTTAACAATGACTGAGGAATTGGGCCACAGCATTTTGCCGTGTATCATTTCCCTTGTGCTCTAGGTTGAGATGAAGTAGGTCGCCGAATAGACCTATTGTAAGAATCATAGAAAACCCAAAACAAATTAAGTGATGAAGCATGTGATAAAACATGCAGTTCAGATTCTAACTTTTCCGTGCTTGGATTCATTTGAATGAATATCACTATTGGTTTTTATGCCGGAGACAGACTAGCACCCTTAATCTGGATTATGATGTGAAAATGACGTAGACCCATAAAGATATTTAAATAAAATGGAGTCTACGTCATTCTGACGTCGTAATCCGGTTTAAGGGTGCTAGTTTGTCGAGGGTATTAGTCAATAATTAAATCAGGAAAGTATCAGTTGCGTGGATTGAAAATTGTAGTCTGACCAGTTTGCTAAACCAATGAGTTACTTAGCAAACTAGAACAGTAATTGAGAACTCGCGCCAACAATCACTTATGCCCACTTGACTTAGCAAAGAAGTTAGTCGTGCGCATAAACGATTAGTTTTTTACTTAAAAACATTCACTCTCATCTTGTATTATCTAATTTCAAAAACCACCATATTTGTTTTATATAAAAACATAATCATTCTTCTATATTTATATTGTGTTTTTCTTTATTTTACTTTCTGTATTTTTGTCATAGAATCTTTGTATATTTTTTTTTGCATGCTCATTGAATGATATTTTTGTAATAGGTGATGGCCTTATATTTCCTGTATTAATTTCCACAAATCCCCATTCAAACATTTGCTTCATTATGAAAAATTTTCTTTTTAGAAAATGGAACGACAAGGCAAAATGGAACAAGCGGCCAAGGAACGCGAAAGAGCTCGTCTTGAAAGCATACCGAAAAAATGGAATCGCCGAGAGGAATATGAATTCCTGCGAGTGTTAACAGGATATGGTATCGATTTGCAGCAGTCAAATGTAATCGCACCAGATTGGACCAAGTTTAAGACCATGTCTAGATTGGAGCGGAAGAGCGACGAGACACTAAGTGATTACTATAAAGTTTTTATTGCCATGTGCAAGCGACAAGCCGGGGTTAAGTTGACTGAAGGCGAAAAGGGGCTCGAAGGTATCATAGATGATATTAGCGAGGATCATGCGAAGTTGGTACTAGATAGACTTGAATTATTATCGAAATTACGTGAAATATCGCGACATCCATTGCTTGATGAACGCTTAAAACTCTGCCAGAATAATTTCGATACACCAGATTGGTGGGAGTCTGGTAAACATGACAAAGAACTAATAGGAGCAGTATTGAAGCACGGTCTGTACAGATCGGAATGCTTTATATTCAATGATCCAACGTTTAGTTTTATCGATTCGGAAAGACGATTCGCAAGAGAGCTAGAAGCTCAGATACAAAGGAGTGTTAAAATAGAACCACTAATTCCACCACCTGAAGTTGAAGTTGAGCAAATTACGGTAACAAAAGAAGAAATTAAAGAAGAAAGTTATCTTAAGAAAGAAAAACCTGAAGATACTGAAGCTACAAAGGACGAGAATGAGCAAGTTAAGAAAACAGAAGAAACATCCGAGAGTGAAGACCGAAAAGAATCAGCTGAAGATGCTGAAGATATGACGCAAAATAAATCTACTGATAGTGAGAAAGAAAGTCCCGCTATACAAAAAGAAGAGCCAGAAAATAATAAGGAAGAAAGTGAAGATTTGTCTGAGAAGAAAGAAACTCCCGAAACGCCTGAGCCGAAAGAAGAAGCGATCGACTTGAAGAAAGAAGTTGAGGAAGAAAACCTTAAAAAAGAAGCAGAACTTTTGGACTTAGCATCTTCTGGTGGTGATCCAGATGACGATGAAGTCATGAAGGAGAAAGAAAAGGCAGTTGAGGAAGAATGCAAGAAGCAAGCAGCCGAGCTAAAGGCGCGCTTCCCTGATCTGGAAGTAATACAGCCTCAAGTTAAAATAAAAATCGAAAAAGATAAGCCAAAAATTGAGAATATGATGATAGTGCGATGGTTTAGAGACTTCGCATTAGAAAAGCGTATTTCACATATCGTAACTTGCGTAGAAAAGAATCAATGGCCAGTTGGGAAGAACTATTCGGCATACACTGGCTGTCAAGGAATGGATCTAGATATTCCATTGTATGAAACTGTAACACATACAACAAATCTCTTAGATAGAAGATCAAATACACCAGATGTAATCACAATAACGACTGATCAAGGTGTGCCCAAACATCTTCAGGCACAACTTTCTGCGCCAAGCACGCCGAATATTAATCAAATGGCGACAACTAATGCTAATTCGGGTAAAAAACGTAAGAGGCATATTGCGATCGATGTCGAAACTGAACGTGCTAAGTTGCATGCTTTACTCAATAGCACACAAGTCTCAAGTAAGCTCTTAATATACCTACATAACTAAGAAAAATGTTATTTTGTAATTCTTTTCAGTTACAGGCCAAAAATCTCCTTGGGGTGAGGAAGAGTCTCCGGATTCACGCAGAAGTACACCATCGCTTCCGCTTCAGCCTCCTCCAGCACATCAGCATCAGCCGATGCCTAGACAGCCGTCGACGCCGTACAATAAACAACCTGCAATAAAAACGCCAACATCATCTATGGCTCCAATGGATTTGTCTTCAAGGTAAATGAAATCTGCTTCAAATACATATTATTAGTTATATTGCAATATTATATTTCTTAGCTTACCGAAAGTCAGTATGAGCGATATGATGAAAAGTCCACTGGATTTAAGCGAAGTACAAGACTTTTCCATGAGTTCAAAGAAAGCCCCCACGAATCTTAGTGTCGGCTACGGTCCTCCTGGTAAAGGGAAATTAGATGATACTCTAACAAAACTAATGAAGAAAAATAATTGCGTAAGTACAACCACCAGATTTTTAAATATCAATACTTATGATATGTTTTTGAATACAGACTATTGAAGAACCTGTTGTTGGTAAAGAAAAGAAACGGAAAAAATTGGACGAAATTGTTCTTGGGCTATCAGCAGCCAAGGAACAGAAGACCTTCCCAGATCCTTCTTTACCATCATCGAAGAAACAACCGATTACACCGAGTGTGTCAGTTACACCAGCAAATGTACCATCGTCATCTTCATCCAATCAATCAAATCAAAAACCATTTACAATCACAGTTACTAGTGTGCCAGGCAGTGAGTATTTGAACCGACTTTTCTTAGAATGAAATATTTAAAGGGGCATTGTTACAAAAAATATCTCTATCACTTATTAGGAACACCAAAGGGTGCAAGTTCGTCTGCATCATCATCTAGTGCAACGTCTGGGCTAGCCGCCTTGCAGAATATGGCAATGGGAGGTGGCAGTTCTGGTCCGACATCTTCAAAGGATAGCTTAAATGCTCTTCTAGCACAAACCATGCAGACTGATCCTCAGACATTCTTGAAACAACAACAGAAGATGATGCAGCAAATGCCGGCAGCTCAACGTAAAGCCTATGAGGGGATGTTGGCTGAAATGAAACAAGCAATGGAATTGAGGTAAATATTTAAAATGAATATTATTTACTTGAAAAATAAACAACTTACTTAAAATTTCATAATTAATAATTAATTGTTTTTCTAAGTTCAAAATACAGTTCGCAAGATGCTAAAGTGAACAAGTGGCTAGCAGAACAGAATGCAGCACTGAATGAACAACTGAACATGGACTATCGACGATCAACACGACAGCAGCAGCACAGTAACGTGCCGACGCAACCTTCCATGCCACAGACTCCGCCGCAGCAGCAACAGCCTTTGGGGCCTAAAAACTTAACTGGCGAAGAGCCCGTTCCAGTTATTCACAAGCAGACTGGCAAAAGGTTGTCAGGCAACAAGGCACCACAATTGAAACGATTGATGCAATGGTTTGTTATAAAAATAATGATGAAAATATATTTGCTTTAACGAACTCTTTTTCATGCAGGCTTAGTGAGAATCCGGCATATGAAGTCGATCCGAAATGGTTGGAGCATATTCAAAATCCAATGTCAGCACCGTCACCAAAACCATCGCCTCTTGATACAAGCAGTATGAATCAAGCGCCGCCTAAGAGCCACGGAAGATCGTCGTCTGGTTCGAGCAATCAGTCATCGAACAGTATGCAGCAGCAACAGCAGCAATCGAAAAAAGGACGGCCAAGTGCGATTGACCAAGCAAATGCAATGCAATTTGCTAGTTTAGCCGGCTTGAATCCTAATCTATTGTCCGGGCTGCCGGGACTGGGCGCTTTTGATCCCAAAAATCCTTTACTAATGCCATTCGCTGGCATGCCAGGACTGGGTAGTATGGCAGGCTTAGGTAATCTTAATAACATGAACTTATTTGCTAATTTGACTGGGTTGGGAGGACTTGGAAACTTAGCTGGAATGGATGCTCAAAGTCTAGCAGCATTAATGGCAGCCGCTAATACAGCAGGATTAGGTAACTTGGGCGGTACTGGTAAAAGCTCTAATTCACAAGGCGGAAATAAGAAATCCAAACAAAGCTCTGATTCAAATCAGCAAAATTCTGGCCATTCGTCGCAAAGTAACAAAATTCCAACGTCGAGTGCGTCATCATCGCAACAAGCTGCTAATAACTCAGCTTTTCCTTTCTTGTTTCCAAATCCGAGTTTACTGTATCCGCCTTTAGGATTTGGCGGTTTGAATTCGTACTCATTGTCTTCTGGTATGTCAGCTTATGATCAACTTGCCCAACAGTATAATTTACTGAATGGAGCTGGTGCAGGTGGTGTTCCAACGTCTACATCAAATTCCGGGAACACAAGACAATCACAAAGTAAATCTAGTAGTTCGAGAACGAGTACTTTAAGCACTCCTAGTATGTCAGGTACAACATCGACGTCAAGCGCAAGAGGCCGAGGTTCTCAATCAACAAGAGCTAGTGATAATTCGCAGTTATCCAGCCTGTTGATGCCAACAGCAGATCCTCATTTGTTAGAGTCTTTAAGTAGAATGGCTGGAATGGATATTGCCCAAGCCTCGAGATTAATGGGTAGCTCTCAGCAAAATGTTGATAAGCGATCCTCATCTGCGATGGCGAAGGAATCACAAGAGAAGCAGGCTGAAAAGGAAAGACAAAAATGGATGGAGAGTTTGGCTCGTGGAGCACTTCCGCCGGATTTAGCAGCGATACAAGCCTTTACACAAGGCAAATTGCCGTCATCTAGCTCCTCGAAGAGTAGTTCGAAGAATTCGCAAATACCACTACCATTACCTACTGATATTAGTCAAGCTTTCCTTGCCGAAATGGCAGCTCAAGCTATGGCAGCCGCTGCTACTACATCGGCAAGCAGCAGCAACAAGCGAAGCAGGGATCAAGAAATGAAAGACGCTTTTGAACAATTTAGTAAACAACAAATGGATCTCTATACAAGAACGTTAGGCTTAGGCTCTGGTATATCACTAATTCCGACATCTGCTGCTTCTATGCCGGATGATCATAGTAAATCGAAAAGATCAAGATCGGATAGTCATACATCGTCCAGTTCTAAGGATGATGTAACGGCTATTCCGTTGAATTTAGGAGGTATGGAGAAAGCGATGAGAAATGATCCATCAATGGATAAGGTTACGCTTACACCAGTTGCAGCAGCTAGTATTGCTGCATCTTTACCATCGCAAACAACGATCACTATTGCACCACCGATGAGCTCTGGGGCGAGCACTGGCAGTGGCTGCAGTGAAGGTAGATCTGGATTAACAATATCTAGCGCTGATACACCGGCTAGCAGTAGCAGTAACAAACAACATCAATCCGATACTGAAATCGAGGATTTAGCAATGCAATCGAAACATCATTCAAAACCGCCAACACCGGTCGAACAGCTGTTATCGATGCATCAACAGCCACCAGCATCGCCAGCATTAATCGATATACATCCGCCTCTACCACCGCCGCCACCACAAGTAGACAAGTCTCATGATGAAGAAGAGCGAGTTAATACTGAAGAAAGGCGTTCGGGTAGATTAAAGCGACCGCGTGGTGCTGTCGATAATCTAGATGGATGTCCACCACCACCACCTGAAAAGAAACGCGAGCTTAGATCGACAAGGCATACTAGGCAGAGTGAATCGCTGAATTTATCTGCCGATGCTGATGCTGGTAATGATAGGGATGGTGGACGGGAATAATGTTTACGGAGGGGTAGGGGACGAAGCGTTTATAAATAATAAAGAAAAAAGATATAAATATATATAAATAATATGATTTTAGTTTGATACGATTGCAGAAGAGAGAGAAGGAGATATTTATGTTTTTCTATGCTATTGTGGAGAAGCATAGAAGACATATTTCTCTTTTTTTATCTTGAGATATATAAAAATATAAACGTGGAAACCTTAATTGACCTTCCCTTTTACAAAATAAATATAAATTATTAATTAAACAAAACAAGAAAAAATTATAAAAAATTCTTTCTATTAAAAAATTCAAATAAAAATGCGCGCTTATGATGATGATGAAACAAAAAAAACAAAAAATATATAAATATATTTATTTTTAAAAGAAATGTTCAATAGAAATCATGGTTTCTTTACCCTTATTTGTTGTATACTTTTTCAAAAAAAGGGAAAATCAAGGAAGACAACAACTCTTCTTTTTGCCTCATAAATCCTGTTTTTCACACATCATGATTTTTATTTTTTACTTATAAATATTATATTTTTTATTAATTTGTGTATATAATATTAAGGACGAATTTAATTGTATTTGTATTAAATTAAGGCTAAAAGTAAAATAATAAATAAATAAAATGGAAAAGTAAAAAAAAAATGTAGAAAAAAAAATAGTATAAAGATGGAAGAAAAAGTCTTGGAAGTAAAAACAAAAAAAAAATGGAAAAAATCTGAAAATAATCATTTAAAAAAAAATGCAAAATATTTATTTATCTCATTTTTAAGTAATTAAGCGTGGTCGTGACTTTATATATATAAATAAATAAAAATATAAATATATATATAAAACAGAAAAAATTTTAAGGTATTTACATATATATATAAACTAAACATTAAATTATGTATGGTTAAGAAAAAGTTAAAATATACAGACAAAAACTAAAAAAAAATTCAAAAAAAATAATGAAACTCTTATTAGTTAAGATTTAAAGAAAATAAATAAATAAATATAAAAAATAAAGTTTAAATGCTATAAAAAAACAAAACAATTAATATACATACATAAACCCTTGTAATTGTAATTGTAATAACTGGAAAAAACATTTTTGAGATGAAAATATAATTATATTGTGTAAGTTTAAAAACAAGAAAAAATAAGGGAAAAATATTTTTATTTTTTTTTAAGTAAAATTCTTTTCTTTTTTTTCGTTACTAATGTTGTATAATGGTGATGAGAGAGGGGAGAGTGATGCTTATAAAATATTTTTTTGGGGGGCAACAAAATGAATAAAAACAAAATAAAATATTGGACTAAACATTTTTTCTTCTCATTGTAAAATTCTTTATAAACAAAAAAATAAAAACAAAAAATTTAATGCTAAGATGATGAATATTTTTTTTTGCGTGGTGAAGAAAAAAATATAAATTTGCTTGCTTTTTAAAAAATATAGAAGAACAAAACAAAAACAAAAAAATCGAGAAGAAAAAATAAGGCAAATTGTTTTTAGCAAAATATTATATTTATAAAAAAAAAACAAAACACACAAAAAAAATCGCGTTTGCTTCGATTTTGTATCGATATTTTTAGTGGATTCTTATTGGCGGTCAAAAAATATAAAAATCTGGCTAAAAACATCGATACATAATCAACAAAAACAAAAAAAACACAAAAAAAATATAAATATAAAAAATAAAATGCTGCTGACTTTATAAAAGATTAAATGAAAAAAACAAAAAAATACATACATAAATTACGTACTTGTATCGTGTTTATTATTATTATTATTAATTATTATTTTATTTAGATAAAAATTTTTAACAAAAAAAAACAAATAAAAACAATTTAGAAAAAAAATTGACAAAATATTTCTTTGTATGGTGTAGAACGAAAGAGTAAAAGGTAAGAGGAGGATGATATATTCCACAGCATTGTGATTATTAATTAATTAATTCTTATAATTTTATTAAAACAAAAAACAAACAACAACAAAGGTATTTTTTCGTTTTTGTTTTTTTTGGAAAACATACACTACCATGCAAAAGTATAAGGACATCATCGAAATTGTTGATTTTTTTAGTTTCTTATTGTATTTTATTGTGTTCACAGCATTTTATGATTAGATCTTGTATATAAACTAGAAAATAAACTATTTTGTTATGATTTATGTTAATTAAATGCGAATTTTGTATAAAAATATTTGAAAATACCGAAAATGCCACGACAAGTCTCAAATCGGGTTTTTTCATCAATGTGTCAACCTCATGCGACCAATTTTTGAAGTGTTTCAGTTGCGAGATTGTCCCAAGCCACTTTTAGACTGTCGAACAGATGATTTTCGCTGGTCACGTGCATGTTTTTTACCTGCCGGTCGAGCTCATCCCATAATAATTCAATCGGGTTCACGTCAGTTGCGGCGGCCAATCCATGATTTTGAGCACACCTTCTTATTCCTTGGACCGTAGATAGTTCATGCATAGACGGGAGGTGTGCTTTGGATCATTATCTTGTTGAAAGGTGGATCCGTTGCCGATCAAGCCAACGCCAGACGGAATGGCACTTCGTTGAAGAATATTGTGCTAGTGTTCCTTCCGCATTATTCCTTCGATTTTGACCAGGGGCGGGTTCGTGTATGGCGAACGACGATAAAAGAACGAAAAGAAATTGAAGTCGAAAAATTTTGTCGAAAAAAATTTTAGCGTTCGCATAGGTCGAAAGAAAATTGTTCGTGTCCTAATGCAAAAACTCGATAACCCAAAAGCTTTCGAGTGCCTTTCGTCGGCTTCAGTCGAAAATTTTCAATTTTTTCGACTTACGCGAACCCGAGACGAAAAAAATTTTTCGTTTTCGACATACACGAACTGGCCCCAGTTTTCCAACACCATCGTACCTGAAAAACCCCCAGACTTTAGCGGAGTCTCCGCCATATTTAACTGTTGGCGCAATACTGTTGGATTATACCGCTCATCTTTATTTCGACGAACATACTGGCGCCGCCTGGATTCAAAAATCTCGAACTTTGGTTCATCGGTCCACAACACAGATTTCCACTGATCTACTGACCAATCTTTGTATTTTCTAGCAAACAATAATCTTTTCCGCTTGTTTTTGATCTTAAAAGTGGTATTTTTTTACAGCAACGCGACCAAAATATCACTTCTCCCGTAAACGAAGTTTAACAGTATCCACCGAAATTGGGCTCGTCAGGGTTTCGTTGATTTCGGCAATGTCTGGTGCTGTTTTGAGTCGATTTTGCTTGCTCATCAATAAAATGTGTCCACCATCAGCTGGACGAAAAGGATCGTTTTTATTTTTTTGACAATCACTCCAGTGATCCAGAATGACTGTTTAAGACATTAACACCCAAATTTAAACCGTTTGAAATAAACAAATAGATATTATATTTGAAATTACAGCGCAAAAATGATGCTACTTAAAAATAAGAATTTTTGGGTCCTTCATAACTCGCATCATTTTAACTAATAATAATTCGCTAGTTTAATGCAAATTTCTATGAATCATAACATAATAGTCTATTTTCTCGTTTTTATACAAGATATAATCATAAAATGCTGTTGAACACAATAAAAAACAATCACAAACTCAAAAAATCAATTATTTCGATGATGTCCTTATACTTTTGCACAGTAGTGTGCATAAGATAAAGAAAGAAAGAAAAAACAAAAAACAAAATTCATAATAAATATAAAAACACAAAAAACAAGCACTATTTTTATTTTCGTTGTTCTCTTTTTAATCTCTTTTCTTTTCTTTTTGTAGGCTCTTCTTTTTTTTATTATTATTATTATTAATTATAAATAAATAAATAAATAAAAATAAAATAATTACTATAGCACTATTATTTAATTTATCGGTATTTTGTTTTATTATTATTATTTTTGAAATTATTTTTTTTTCTCGTCCATAAGAAACATATAGATTTTTAATATTGAAAATATATTTAATTCTGAGAAGAACAAAATAAAAAAATGAAAAAAGAAAAATCTACATTAAAAAAAAGAAAACATTAAAAACAATTTAAAACAAACATCGTTCATCGTGTTTCTTCTGACATCTCTGTGAATATTATTTAGCAACAAACAAACAAAAAAAAAATAAAGAAAATGAAAAAAAAAAATAAAATAAATTTAATGATAATTCATTTCTGTAAATATAAATTTAAAATAAAATATATTTTGTGAGACCCTTTGCTTTTTTTTATTTACTATTACTATTAAAATTTAAAAACAAAAAATATCTCAATGAGACTAAAAGATAAAGTAAAAGTATAAAAACGATATTTATGATGATGTGTGACAATCTTAACAAAACGAACAAAAATATGTTGTAATTTGTTGCTGCTGGTAAATTATAACTATTTTTATTTAACAAACAAACGAATAAAAACACGTAAGTAGCTATTTTTGCTGCTGTGTGGCTGCGCGGCGGTTTAGTAAAGAATAAATATAATTAAAAGAGAAGTAAAAGACGATTAAATCTCACCATCGTAGAAAGTTATTTTGTTTTCGTTATTGTAACATTTTTTTGTATTATTCAGCAATGGGCTCTATATTTTATTTTAAATTTGGATTTGTGAAATAATTTTTAATAAAAAAAAAGAAAGAATGACTTGAAAATATAATTAACAAATTATAAATAATTAAAAACGTAATAAAAATTATGAAAAAAAATTAAACTGTTTTGTTATATTAGAAAAGAGGTGGTAGGTTGGGGTGCCGCCGATCAGCTGGGTATTCTGCGCCACATCAAAATGTAAGTTGGGGTTCATAATTTATTTTGCATAATAGGTCAAAACAGCAAACGCAAGACAGTACGAGATTATCGTCTCCAGGAGTAGGCAGTGTATTCTCGTTTCGTTATTTCGTTTTGTTTATCGGCTCATCTTCGGCAGTACTGACCCAGTTTTTAATACCATGGTTCTACCAGGCCCTTTTGCCTGACGGTGAGTGTCGTTTCTTCGCTAAACCATTTCGAGGACGTAATGAATCTACTTAGTTGCGCGATCTCAATCCTCGAGATTTCCGCAGGCGTGCTTTTGGAAGGGTTCACCAAAAGTGCTTAGTCTCCTTCTGCTTAGGGCTGGGCAGTGACAGAGGAGATGTAGTACACTTTCCTCCTCATCCAGTTCTTACAGCTTCTGCAAAAATCCGCAAGTCTCAAGACCTAAGAGGGTTACATGCGTCCCTATCAGACAGTGCTCTGTCAGCACTCCCACTATAACTGAGAGGTCTTGTCTCCCGAGGCACAATAGTGAAGTGGTCCGCCTAAGATCATAAGAGGGCTAGGTTGTTTTGGCCAAAGTGCATTTATTAAGATCCCTCTAATTCCTCCTTTGCTTGTTACATTGTGCGCTGTTTTCGTCGTAGTTTGAAAGTGACCCAAGGCATACCAACCCTTTCCTTTCCTGGCCAGTTCGTCAGCTTTACAATTTCCTTCTATATTTCGATGACCGGGCAGCCATATGCGGAGGGTCACTGCTAAGCGATCGCGTTAATAGATCTGCGACATTTAGAGATAGCCCTAGAGCTGTTAGTACAAGAACGAAGGGCCTTCAGAGCCGCCTGACTGTCTGGTTCCTGTCGTCTTGCTGGTTGATTTGTAGAACAACCTTGTGTATGGCTAAAGCCTCCGCTTGGTATGCATTGCCGTGATCGGTTATTCAGAAGGAGACTTCAATTCCAAGCTCCGGGGAAAAGACTCCCCCTCCTACTGGACGCTCAAGCTTAGAGCCATCACTGAAGAGGTTTATGACATGCTGAATATTATGTGGTCTATTTCTCCATTCACGACGTGAAGGGATGTGGATTCCGTTGTTCCTCGTTAACGTAACCTCTTATATGGATGATAACAGAGTTCAGCACCTTCATGTGCCCTCCCCTGATTTCGGACCAAGATCCAGATTCTCTTATTCTAAGGGCTACGATAGTTGCCACAAGTTTTAAGGAAGGTATAGCAGAACATTTAGGGCATCTGTAGATATGTCATATGACATTGATATGGCCTCAGGCTAGCGAGTGAAACGGTCGATGCAAGTCAAGCAGAACCGGTGTTCTCTTGGGGGGGGGGGGGGGGGGGGCCGATGGTGTCTATATTTAGGTTGGCGGCATGTGTCGTTCTACTGCAACCCTGCCATGAAGACCTTCGAGATTAAGGCTTTTAAAATAACTTAAAATTCATATCTCTATCTCCTATGCGATCATGAAAACCGGTGGTGAAGAAAATTTAATGGCCCAATCTACACTAGTATTCCTTCAACTGCAGCAGAACCGGTTTTACAAGATAATCTAGGTCTTCTCTTTCATCGCGAGTAACATTTTTGTGTTTTCAACTAGTGAAACTATCTTGCTATAGACTCACTATCACAAGGGGCAGCTTGATAACCCTTGACCTGTCCAAGCAGCAGCCTGAGGGTCACGTACTGTCGGTCTTGGAGCGACGGTTCCTTGATTGGCTGGGTTTGGGTTTCGTTCGGACATAGCACAGCCACGCCTCCAACCCCTGTAAATAACAGATCTGTTCGGCAATCTGATCCAGCTTAACATGGAGCTCAGGCGAATAATACACGGCTCAATGCAGTCGAGTTGTTCTATTATTCCACAATTATATCCGAATTACTAGTTCATATAGTGTCCAAAAAAGAGGCTGTAGACAGAGGCGTGAGCCGAATCGACTAATCTGTCATACCGGGAATAAGATTGCCGTGGAGGCAAGAGAGCGTTTATTTCGTTAGAAGTGTCGCTATTGTAGGGTAGACAGGAGCGGCAGTTCCATCCAAACCGAAGGCTGGGACACAATTGGTGCTGAGTTGTGCCGTTTTGTAGCCGCACTCATTAAAAACTTAAAAAGCAGGAAAGATTTTAGATCCAGCCAGTCCTATTTAGGCACAGGATCAAATCTGCATTATGCGCTTAGAAACATATACAACTACGGCAGCGGGTGTTGTACGGAATTCTTAATGTGGCTGAATGTTGACCGATTGGCAAGTCTCTCGTAATTATTGACACGATTTTGGCGATGTCCTTGCGAGGCAACCCAAAAGTCAAGGCCAAATCTTCCTGGCTTTTATGGATGATAAGTTCTTCCATATGGAGCCAGCTGCTGACAGAAAGTACATGGAGATATTTCTCTTTAGCACTGATTGCCGCTTCTGAACAATCAATCTGGCCATTTTATGTACCTTCTAGTTTTCCTCGATGTTCCTGTGAGCTGGTACCCACCGCAGATTGACTCCGTGCTTCGCGGTCAAGAAAAATGAGCTCCTTCTGGAGTTTACCCTATGATAATTGCAACCAGGGCTGCTATTTATCAACAAGGGAAGTATAAATGCAGATATCTTTGTTTTAGAAGTCAGTGAACAATTTCTTGTACAATGAATAAAGTTGAATATGAATACTTCGATGCTTTTGAAATAACGAATAAAACGACAAATTCATGAAGTTCTTCCGTTTCCGGTAGTTTTTTTAAAATTATCAATGCTTTGAAAAGTGAAAAATAGATGACGCCTTGTCGCAAAAAAAACTAAACAAACATTCTGACTTTTGCTTGTCAGAAGGTCTTGAAGCTCACAATTTTCTCGTTTTTATTTTTTTATTGTTAAAATATTTTAATAAATATGATATAAAACCATTTAAAACACTGCCAATTTTATACTTTACGAACTAAATAACAAAGATCAAACATGGGACAAACAAAAAGTCAATTTTCTGACGAGGAGCTGCAGGATTATGAGGTTCGTATGAATTCCTTTAATTTATTTATGTACAAAAGAAACTTAATTAATTTCGCTTAGGATCTTACTTTCTTCAGTAAAAAGGAGATATTATAGTAAGTGGAGGTTTCATAACTAATTTGCGTGAGAATTAATTGAACATTTCCGGATTTATTTTAGTGCCCATAAAAAATTCAAACAGTTGGCCCCAGAAAAAGTTGGACACAATAAGAATGCTAAGTTGTCCATGAATAAGATCTTGCAATATCCAGAATTGCGAGTTAATCCCTTTGGAGATCGAATTTGTAAAGTTTTCAGCTCGAGCAACGATGGTGATTGTACATTTGAAGATTTTTTGGATATGATGTCGGTGTTTAGTGATGCTTGTCCGAAATCTGTAAAGGCGGAGCATGCTTTTCGTATTTTTGGTTTGTGATTCGTTATTATACTTGTTTTCTTAATGTAACTTGAATATTTCTTTGGTAAGATTTCGATGGAGATGATATGCTGGGTGTAAATGACCTAAAACAAGTTATTCAACGTCTAGTTGGAACCGATAATTGCTTAAACGATAGCGACATTAAGCAGCTGATTCAGAATATCTTGGCTGAGGCTGATTTGGATGATGATGGTGCATTATCATTCCCGGAATTTGAGCATATTATCGATAAATCGTCTGATTTCAGCAAGTAAGTTTAACTTTTGTGTTTAGTTGTGTTAAGTAAAGCTAATCTTGCTTGCCTTTTCAGCTCCTTCCGTATAAGACTGTAAAAGATTTTTCCTTTTGGTATTTTAAGTTTTCTCTACATGATATTATAGATGATAATTGTTAGTATTTATTGTACATTTTAGGTATTTTAATTATTCAAGTTTTTATTGCGATTATTTAAGGATTATTTTTCTGCAAATATATTTCAAATTTTGTGATTTCTCTAAGGATTGTTTTTTATTTTAATTTATCGGAATGTATGCATAAAATTTGAGAGAAAAGTTACTAGATGTGCCCAATAGGCCCAACGAGAAAGAGTTAAATATGTTGAGGGAGGCACATCGGCGAGTTGTATGACATTTTTGACGACCCTGATCTCTCGGCCTTGATAAAAACTAACAATCGAAACTACGACATGCTGCAAAAGAGCATCAAGTTTGAAGAAGGCTCGACTTGGCTGCATAGACATCACACAGAAGGACGCACCAAAAACAAAGCCCGAAAATTTATCAAAACTAAAAAACCCATTTGTATCAGCAGATGACGAAATTACATTTTCCTTTATTTCTTAATACAAAAAAACAAATGCAACATATAAAACTAAAAACTAACGAGAGATACTTTGGAAAATTTAACTTATGGCTGCAAGTAGCCGGGCAGCTTCATTCTCATAAACACCCACGTAGTGAAGAACGATACAAGAATGAAGAGGAATCCCATTGATGTTAACAGTATCCTATTAAGTTTAGCCTTGCCAGGGGCATGTGTCTGATCCATAATAATAAAGCCTAATCCACCAACGGTAAACAGGAAGCTACTTGCAAGACCTTCCATGATATACTGGCCATTAACGCGATACGGCATGAAAGCTACTGGTCGTGAATGTCCATGCTCATCGGTAGTCGATCCAACACTTGGTGGTTCAACGATAACATCATAAATTATCCCTAAAAAAGCCGATTTATGAGTTAAAACAATTCAAGTTGATCCAGAAATATTTACCTCCAGTAACCAAGAAGTATGACAGTAAAACAAGGAAAAACATGGTCATGGGAGCCGGCTGCCGAACCCATGAAGGTTTCCTTAAGTACAAATTCGGCGGTTCTATCACGTAAAATGGTAGAGCGTATAAAAATTCTAGCATTCTGTTTGATTTTTAACTAAATTTCGTGTAAATTTTGCTGCTCTTCTGTATTGCCGGCTTCTTTCGTTGACGTGGAGTTGAAATTTTTAGAACAACACAAAAAAAATTTCACGAATTGTCAAAAGAAAGTTTTTTAGTTCACACGCGGTAATTACAAAAAAACGTCCAATTCAAATTTTTTACGAGATTTGGTTGCAGCGAATTGCGTGAGAGAAACTACAGCATAAAAATAAGTAGTATTAAAAGTGGATTCTTAATAATTATTGTAATATTAAGAAAAAAATTAATTTTCTATTAAAATCATCAGTAAAAGTTAATTAAAATTATTTAAAAAAAAAAAACTTTAATTTTTACTTCACAATAATTCTATTAAGAATTGTCAAAACTGACAGCATTTTAGTACACGTCAGTCCTTTTTCAAAACATCGACGGGGAGGGATTCATTTAAGTTTCTGTTGCAAATTTTAATGAAATCTGCAGAAAATCGAATAGAAAACAGTGCCATCATGAAAATAAAACTTCGTATGGCATATTGGAGCTTACTTTTTACATCTTTAATATCCAGGTAATTGCACAAAACCGATTTCTAATCACAACAAAATAGTTTTTTCGCTTCCTTCCTAGAATGCATTTTTTTACATTTTTAATTTTTTGATTCTTTTGTGTGTTTTAAAAAAATGCGATTTGTAACTCTAAATTGTCTTCTTTATATCGTTTCAGTTGTCTATTATTTTTAATTGTTGCTTCAGAAAATTTAAAAGTGATAGAAAACTTAAATAGTGATTTTAGTGAACAGGGAATAATCTCAGATGGAAATGAAAATCAGCTGGGGAATAATAATAATAATAATGATGATGGATCTTCATCGAAATCTTTTGATAATACTTTAGATTCCGGTTTATTAGGAACTAAGGACGAAGCAAATGAGGATAGTCGAAGTGAAGTGATTGAAACTAGTGAAAATGTTGATAATGTGCCAAATAACCCCGATGAGACTAGCTTGGAAAGTGGAGGAGGAGGAGGCGTTTCTTCTGCAGATGATGAGGCAGAGAATAAGCGGTAAGTGTTTCATTTTTTCTGCTAATTTCCTTTATTAATAATGTGTAACACATTTCCCTGCATTTAATAAATACCAATGCAATTTTTCACAGCATCTAGATTTTATTCCAGGTAAATAATTGTTTCTCGTGTATTATTATCTAGATTAGCTTTCAGGCATTGTTTGCTATCAGTTCCAAAAAAATTTATTAAAATAGAATTATCTTATGACGCCTCTCCCAAAAAAATTGCTGCATTGTAAAACGTATTTGGCTTTGTTAGATAAAATCTTGTGTACGAAGCTTCTTTGAAAGATTATGATTGTATCTTGTAAGGAGTTCAATTGAGAAAAGACACGGAAATATTGATATCACCTCAATTCCAAATTTAGTTAAAATGCAGAATAATCTTGTTGGTGCAATCAGCAGCAGTACAAGAAGCAGCTAGAGCTTTATCATATTTTTTTTAAGCGTGTAAACTTTGAATAAATCAATAAAAATATGATTTTAAACACTTTAAAAATATATTGAGTAAAGGAATATGAAATGTTTTTTGTCCCATACAATCTCTAAACGCGATAAGCGAACTGCATGGCATAGGTTTAAAAGAACGAAACTAGAACTTAAAGACCACCTTAATAGTTGTAATGTAAAGCTGCGGAGAAAGCAATTGTTTGACTAAATATGCAAGATTTAAATGCATGTGCAAATGCAAATACATTTTATTTGAGATAACTGATAAGTTGGACTCTTTCTTGCCTCTCCTCTATTCCACTCGTTTTTTTTGGTTGTACTAAACATACCTGTAGTGTTACTTGGCTCGTACGCTACAGAATTCGTCGAGTCGCGAGTTTGGTTGGCCGGTGGTGGCTAAACAATCGCAAGGCTAGTATACAACTTTCTGGAGTTCGTATAATCCCGTAAAAGTTTTTGTTTTGGATTTAACCATATCTTTAGGTTCCCATTTACACACAGGTCGCTGACAGACCAAGGCCTGAAAGTTTTCGCCTTGAGGCCAAGTATCACCTCGTCACCCACTCATCGGCCGCCAACTGTGTGGGGCCTGCAGTCCAAGAAAACTGACAAACATCGTTATGTGTTTGGGCATTTATCGTCAGTTCGTGCCTAAAGATCTGAACTTCTATCCACTCTCAAGCCGTGAATTTACGGCAAGAATTCACGCCATATCAACTTGGAACGGAAAGCAAGGCGCGAGCTAGGCTCGAAAACCATCCACACTCGCGTTCGCGCATATTCGCGGGTGTTCACGAATTGAGTCTGAAGCCGCCTTGAAGTTTTCGTTGAGGCCATGAACATTTTTGCACTTAAAATAACAACCTGCTGTGCTAAGCTGTCGGCCTCACATGGTTGTCTCTAGGGAATCGAAGTATCATCCCTCAGTCAGACTAAGTAATCTGTGGCCTTCAGCGGGCCGTGCCAGCCGCCCTGCTCTGAAAGGCCACTTCCTACCAGCGGCGGCCTGTAATTGAATGGGGGTCTTTAGTGGAGAAACATGTTTTACTTGATTTAACCTAGTTTTCTCGCAATTTTACACTGTTTCTTGAAATAAAATAACGTGATATTTGCCGAGACCCTTTTGAGATGTGAGACCCCATGTGAGATTGTGTGAGGTTCGGCTTATTGGCCTTGGCTTCCTCCGGCATTTCTCTCCATGCCTGCTAATCCTCTAATTATGTACGCTAATGCCCTCCAATTATGTACGCCTAACTTAATTCTACTAAATCTTGCTCAAAGGAGTCCCAGTATCGCTTCTTTAGTCGACCAGAATTAGCTTTCCATCAGGCATTCGATTTATAGCTATTTTAGCAGGGTCGCTATCGTCAAGCTTTTGTACGTATGCCACCCATCGTAATCTACTTAATTTTATACCTTTGACAATGTCGGGTTCCCAGTACCGTTGGTATAATTCATGATTCTCCATTGACCTTGTTAAAGATGGATTCCGTCGTTTCTACCCCAGTTTCTCTTACCACCTTCTCCAGCACTATGTTAAATAGGAGCTATGATATTTTCAGCTTCGTTATCCGATGCACCGAACCTTCTATTTAGCTCTGCTATATATTCTTCCCTAATTTGTTCTTCTTTGTTCCCTCCCTCCTGACGCATGATATCCTGTCTCTTATCTTAGCACCCAACAGAAAATGGTCTGAGTCCACGTTTGCTCCACGGTACGTTCAAACATCTATTATGCTGGAGCTGTACCTTGAATTAATCAGTATATGGTCTATAGCTTTGACTGTTTCCTCATTAGGAGATTTCCAGGTTACCCTGGGTATACTTCTGTCTGTCTAACCGATATTTTGCTGGTATCTTTTTCATGATAACTCTGATGTGCGTTTTGAGAGCGTTCAAGCTTAGGACTCACCCTTTGTACTAAAAGTAGGTCATGCCGAACTTGGCGAACCCATTGTACAATGTCTAGTAGTAAGCTTCGTTCGAAGGAAAGAATATAGGGCAGGATAGATTTAAGAGTCAGGAGGGTGAGCGATGTTGTCTTGATTGTTGACTCTTGGATGTTGCAGGAGTTCACACCAAATAGAAGAACTATGCAAGAAGCCCACTCTAACAAAAATTAAAACAATTTTTGTAACCTGCGCTCGATATCCTCAATAGCTTCGTCAGAGTGTTATTACTCTTGAAATAGGTGAATCCCGCTTAGAAACAACGGGTTTTATTACCAAGGGATTTATTCCGTTTCTGTTGGCCGCCTTCTTAGGGGTATTGTCAAAATCAGCTTCTATATCTATGAATATATTCAACATTTAATATGTCTAGATTCTACAGTTACTAAACAGTAATAGATAGATAAATGAAAAACCTTCTTTAAAGCTTCGATATTGTGCCGATCCTATCCAGATCGGGGCTTACAACGAACAAAAATATCTTGAAAAACAAACAAACCCAAAATCAGATAAAAAAATAGAGCAATTTTCTTAACCTTAATTATTTTCATCATTATCTGCTTACACATGATTCCGCTCGACGTGTAAACAGTATCATTTACCTCAATTTACAGAATTCATTTACACTAATTCGTGGTTCTCCCGTACAACGTAAGGCCGAAATCAGTGAATGAATCCACCACCAAAAAATTTTGCAACAAATTTCTCAATCTTAGTTCATTGACTCGCGTGAATTCTGTGGCGTTGGCTAGGAGGATAAATTTAGCATCTAGCCGTATAAGGCCAAAATCTGTTGGACAATAACATCCACGCTGAATATCAGTAAAAGATGGTTTTGGACATAGGTGGGTCGTTTTTTGGTAGAACGGTTCTTGTTTCTTGTATAGTAAGAAGTTTTATGTGAAATATATAAGTGACAAGAGCAGACTTTGATTAAAACTCGGGCAAACCGAAACATCTGTTGCGCAGCCTCAATTGACTGCGCAGGTTTTATGTAGGTTACACCCATTTACTAAAATTGGCAACGCATAAAAGTAAAGGGATCAAGCCAGTATAGTAAATCGGTTTTATGTATTCTGTAGCAAAAATTAAATGTTTTGTCCCCGGGGCCAGCGTGTCTGTAGTGTCTGTCTGTGGGGTATAGAGTTACCTTTCATTTCACTTTCACTGATCATTATTTTCAAAACTAGAAAATTTATGGGGTGCTCGTTAATTGTTTAAAACTTGTTCCTTGAAAAGAGAATAGTAGAAGTAAAATAACAAATTTTCCATAAATGCCACTAAGATAAGTCTCTCGCGATCGTGCGACTTGACGTTGGCTTTCCATTTGAGCAGCATCTTGTTTCATGTTTAGTGTATGTACTTTAAGGCATGTCTTCCAACAATCTCCTCTCGGTGAAAGAAATCACCAACTACAACAACAACAAAAACAGCGCAAACAGACAGAAAAAAAGATTTAAACTAAGACGACTATGAAGAATTTGTCTGCTCTCAAAGACGCAAGAAAGTAATTCAGTGTGGGCAAAATCGTTTGATCTTTTTATATTCCTTGCAGTTTTTTCCGTCTCTTACCTGTGTGTATATCTTAAAACTGGGCATTATTTACCTTTGCGACTGCACAGAGTCTTAGGCGATACTCTATAGAGTCAGCGTTTCGGAGACGTTAATTGAAGTCATGCAGAAGTGCGCTTTTCTTCCAGCAATTTACTTGCGCAGAAAAAACCCGATACTTGGGTGCCCGCATAGAGTAAGTTATCATGTTATCTTCCTGGACAGTTGCTGGACAGTGTGTTGATTATGATTTTCTACAGTTTCCCCTTTCATTTATAATTTTTCGGTTGTCTGGTGTTGATAATGATTCGCTATAAATCTGTATAATTTATTATATTGCCGCAAGTCGAGTGGAGTTATTGCGGCCATTAAAAAATGGCTAAATTCGATTTGTTTAAATGGATATTAATTTAACTACACTTCAATTATGAATGATGGCTGTCTCAAGCTCTTATTATGGGATGATTATTGGTGAAAGAGAATGTTATTGACAGCTATAGTGATAGTAATGGGATGAGCTGCTACTTGTTTTATGGAGGAGCATTGTTGCTCACTTTGGATTTCCTTTGTAATTTGTGTTTCGTAACTTTTGACTTAGAAAGGTTCAATTTCTTTATAATTAATTAAGGTCCTTTGCCTTGGCCACACATAGGTATCTGTGTGGCCAAGGCAAAGGATTTATGTAAGGCCGTGGGAAAATCCTTGGAAAGGTCAATTGCAGAAGTTTCTAATTAATAGTGGTTCGTATAAAGACACCACAAATTCGTACACCGGTTTGTCTTAGTTTTATGAACTATAGAACGTAGTTGATGTTAATAAAAGTAATAAGGGACTTTGGAAAATGAACGGACACAATAACTGAAGCGGTTCTAAGGCATGTTGTAGTGACATTTTAGAATTAAAACCAGTCGACCAGATTTTTCTGAGGAGAGCTTTAGATTATCAGAGTTATAGGAAACTGTTTCGTATTTCGTGAAGCGCTGGGAACTAAGTCAGATGTGAAGTACAGATGGAACTTTCGTGACTTCTCCCGATGGGCGCCTGCAGCGGTGGAGAAAATTCATCCATCAGCTGTAAATCCACGATTCGCCACAAAGTCCACCACACGAACCGCCGATTATCGAACAAACGACGAATCAGTTTCTCGATACCGAATCGACAATTATCGAGGTGAAGACGGCAATAAAATCGCTGAAGAAGGGAAAAGCGCCGTAACCGCCGAGATGATCAAAACCAGAGGTGATGTCTTATCACAACGACTCTATGTCCTCACAACACACATATGTCATTCGGATCGTGTCCCGTCGGCGTTGAAGAAAGCGATCGTTGTCCCAATTTTGGAAAGGCGACAGTCGGGAATGCAAGAATTATCGATTTCCTTGGAAACTGAACACGTGCCATTGAAAATCATTCAATTTCTCTAAGCGTCGTACGATGGCTAAAGAATATCGAGAGCGACCTTAAGAATCGACGATTACCAGTTATCGAGGCTCGAGACGTCGCCAAAAATCGTCAAGAATGGAAACGAATCGTGAATGGAGTTCGAGTTCGACAGCAGCGTACCAGTATCAAACGAAATCTCCTGGGATCTAAAGAAGTTTTACTTCAACAACTAAAAAACCCGCCTCCAGAGGGTTCGAGCGCTGCCCAAATGATTCGCTATCGCTTTTTACGGAAACCTTTGGACCATAGGCATACTTGTACCGATAAAGAAATTTAGTCTAGGGTAATTGCATTGTTAGATAGCCAAGGAACTATTAAGATACTAGGTTCGGTCTGTATAACGTACAAACTAATCGAAGACTGTCAAACAGAGCTATCTCCCTTGTTCAATAGGTACAGGATCACTCTTCAATGGGTATTTACTTATAAGAAAACTACGAGAGCAACGAGAAGGCATGAAGAATTGAGCTGGGTAGGCACTGTTCACGAAAGTGGATACAAAAAGGTGCCTCAAATATGTTTCCATCCTGATTACGTTAGGAGCCCAATGACAAGTGATGGAACTGATGAATGCATACTAACGAATAGATTGAACAAAACGAAGTCAGTATATAAACTTCTAAAGCCACTTTGACCTGCCATGTACCAAAACTAGCAGACGATTAGCCTTAACACTTTGGTTGAAATGTTCGTAAAAACGCTTTAAATGACTAGTACTAGACATACTATTCAATAGTACTTATTTAAACGTTTTTCATTCTATTTCTAAAGAAGTTCGAGTTCAATAGCCATCATATTATTAAACCGGCTATCATTGAGAATTGATTAGAGATATGAACTATACGTAACAATAGCTATTTTTCTATATGTATAAACCTTGAAAGACTCTTTATGTTATCAAAATATTCGCGATTCAATTTCAATGCATAATTAGATTTGGCAACACTGAAACCAAACAACAAAACCAACAACACCAACAAAAACAAAAATATCACCTTCCCGCCATATATGGAACGGCATTTATAAACGTACCTGCGCTGGTTGACCATCCAAATAAGTAGTCTCGGTTTCAGCGCAAAGTAAAGCAAAGCAGATTAATCTAACAATCTAGCAAAATGTCTAGCATTGCAGACGGGAACGGCACTGACATTTTTACTTTCTTTTAAGTCTGCATTCGCCGGATACCAGCACTCGACGTGGAGCTTCAATCCGGCCAGAATGGGGAGATGTCCAACCCTAAAGATCCGCGGAATTCCCCCCAGTGCACGACTAGACTGTACAAGCTTGGGAACGAACAATATTTTTATATATTTTCAATAATTTTCGTTACAAATGGAATTTGTATCAGTAAAGTTCGATGGCTTCGGCCGGCTGTTGCGAGCACTACAAGAGCATAACTAGTTTGAAGTCAGGTGCAGCCCCGACTTCGCCAACAATGATCTGATTCGTAACAGCTGCTATCACTGCGAGTCTCTATTTCTGGGCGCCCGGCATTTTTGCTGCATATTTCGCAATTCGGACATTTGATATGCGATTTCTGGTTTTTTCGCTTCATTGGACTTGGAAAAAGAGCGGCGACTGAGAAAACTTTTGTGTAATACCAATAGTTGCAAAATGGCATTCTGGACTCGACACATATGTGCTGTGTTCTTTAAAAGTTGGGCGCACTTTTATCAGATTTATGATATGTCACCCCGGGTGGGGGAGGCGTGGCGAAACATAAATAAATAAATGCGAAATGGATAACTTGCGAGAGTGCCGAAGTGAAGGAGAATTTGTGGAAGAAATGTCAAGAATAATATTAACGCGCTTAAAATAGCGAGTTTATGGCTATAATTCCGTCAACAGCATCAAGGTTGGACGGCGGCACAGATTCCCGAAAATATCGAAAAATATTGAATAAAAATTTGCGCTTGGCATTTAAAAATATCAATTTGAATACGAAACAATTGAACAAACAAAACAAAATGGAAAAGATTTGAGTCAACTAGACTGCTCCAACAGATTCATTCAGCTTGAGGCCTCCCAGAGCAGCTTTAATGGAGTCTAGACAACTCAGGACAAGGGTGAGGTCTGGATATAAACAAACCAATTTCCGAGCAGGTGAAACTTTTAAGAAAATTGGAGCGAAATCATTTATTAATTATCTCGTACAGCACTTTACTTCTCAGACCTTTTTTGTGCGTAAGAAGATCTTTAAGTGAACTGGTTTACGAGCGGCTTAAGCCTAGTGGTGATTTATATACAAACAGGAACGGAGGAATTTTCGTTGCGATTTATTGAATTCTACTTATTTTATTTTAGTACTTTTCCTTACAAAGTCATTTTCACTTTTGGTCTACTTTTTTATTTTTTTTATTTAAAATTAACTTTTTTTGTGATATTAGTGAAAATATCGAGTTATGCTAGCGTTCCAGAATTTCGTCTCGAAGGTTTCACTAGTATTTAATTAAAAACGACAGGATATTTTCTTTTTTATGTTATTAACACTTTATATTACTTTATTACTAATTATCACAATATATCGTGCTTAGCCAACAACTTTACTAGACTTGACTGACTCTATTGTGTCCCCTGATTCGAATCCGAGAGAAAGGATAGACAACCAAATCAGACGAAGGAAATGGAATGGGTTGCCCACACCTTGCGACGCGAAAACGAAAAAACAGGCCCTCGACTGGAATCCGCAAGGATCCCGTCGAGTCGGAAGACCTAGAACAACGCGGAGGAGAACCTTACTAGCAGAAGCCGCAACAACTGGGAGATCCTGGTCGGAGCTGAGAGCTGTCGCGTAAAACAGAGTCCGCTGGAGGGCAACTGTTTCCGCCCTATGTCCCATGAGGGATTAAAGGAGCGCAATGATGATGAATGATTCGAATCCGCTCTCGTACTCAATCTGCGCCTACGGCTTCATATAATCAGCTGAAGAACTTGTAGAATTGCGACTTTCATGAGTGCCGACTTTCTGGACAACATACCTGTCTTTTCCCTCATATGGCTCATGAAATTTGGGTACAAAGTGCGTTTTTTAGCTACCAAGTCGTGACTCTTGGATATCCGTGCGGGCGCTCTTCTTTACTTCGAATAACTGCTATTTTTTTGGATATTGAAAATCTGCTGTCTTGCCGCTTTGATTCCTTCAAATCGCGATGCAATTTCCTCCTCGATAGTCTCAGATTATTCTCACCTGGCCTTTGCATACATGCATCTATAGGAGTTCAAATTTTGACTTTCCAGGAGCTCCACTTACCGTAGAGTTAAGAAGTTGTTGCGGGTTTGATACGCGTTTGTACCACTTTTGGTGGTCGTTAAACTCCCCCATAGTCTGGTCCCAAGCCCAGGGTGTGACAGGTGGTCAACCTGCCGAATTGACCAGAATCGGGAAACCGAAGAAACTAGGCAAGAAACCGCATTTTTAAAGCGGCTCGGATCGCCAGATGACGGATCAAAGAATAAGAAGGTGATTGTTAATTGATATTTTCAGAGAGAACACTAATGGTCTAGTTTAACCACTCCACTTGCCCGTTGTTTCTGCATTAATCCTATGGTACGTGTGTAGTGTGGTGTGTACGTCGATCTTCTCCATTGGGTTCAATAGCCATTCTTGTCTTCCCATCTTCCTTGAAGCTAAGATGCAATTGACTCAATGGAAGAGAACAAACTCGTTTTTTTTTGCTGAGATTAGGCATATAATAGTCCTATCGGACGAGATCTGTTAATATGTCCTGGCTACTATTTTTTCTTTTTGGAGAGCTTTGCAAATACCCTGTAGATAGTCGCTATCTTTGAACTTTTACAAAATACCCCTATAAGACTGTAATCTTCGAATTCTCGCCCTCTTTCAGGATCTTCCATATCAACCTACTTCTCTTGTTCTTTTCCTGGGTCCTCTGAACTTGCTTCCCCTCTTAATGGAATATACCGCAGGTTACCTAGTTAAGTCGTCCACGTGCTGCATTGCTGAGCCTGAACGTGATGCACGGAAAAACTGAACTCTTCAATTAAAAGACTACACGACTTTGCAGTCTGTGATGATTTTGAATTCCAAACTAAGCAAGTAAGGTCGGAGCTTTCGAAGAGCTTTGATAATGGCGAGAACCTCTAACTCGTAACTAGAGTAACGTGATTCTGCGTCATTGGATTCAAAACTCAAGTAGAAGACTGGATGAAGCTGGTTGTCTTCGATGTGACACTGAAGCAGAACCGTGCCAAACCCTGATTGCCTCGTTTGATCCGTATGTACCTCGGATTCTAACTTCAGGTGAAATAATTTGAGTACTGGCTCCTTACATAACAGTTTCTTTATAAGATTAAAAGTGTCTTGTTGTTGGAGGCCAAAAGTAGGTAAATTAAGCATCGCTCCTCAAAAGATCTGACAATGGCTTTGCGACGGTGGAGAACTTTGGTACGAACTTCCACAATCTGCTTGACCCATCATCTCATCTTTTGTTCGACTTCAGCGTTTACATTTGTACACTTCAAGTAAGCTTCAAGCTGTTCATTTCTGTGTAAAAAGTACCCGGAATTGTTAAATCTTGCCCAGCAACGGTTTCGGGCTATGGTGCAATATTGCCGTGTGTAAAATCCATGCAAATTCTATTTTCCGTCGATAAATCTACTCGTTTCCGGCAATTACTCTCGAAAAACTTTTCATGATCTGCTTTCGATACACTTTAAAAAACAATAGACGTGTTTTAGAAGCAGTCGTGCAGTGACGACGCCCTGTAAGCCCAAAATTTTAGTTTTAACTCGTTAAAACGCATATGATGATTTTCGAAGACGCAGGAGTTCAAAGTTCGAAGATGTTGAAGATCGGCCAGAACAAGGCAAAGAAAACGGGCAATTTTCTAGGTGACCATAAAGGGTGCCAATAGTATACTCTCGTTCGATTGCGTTGTAAAGCAGCGTTGGACGTGGTTGATACTCAGATGGGAGACTGCTTGGTGCCTGTGGCGGTACCATGCATGTCTGTGGCGGGAGCGTGCATACCCGTCGTGGTGTGCGAATTTGTTCGCTATACGTGTCAGGTGCAACGCGTGCATGCTTTTAAGAAAATTAACCAACTATATGATTTTTACTCAAGTTTGAATAGACCAGGATTATCAATATTCTCGCTTTCGAGGATTGCCTTCTGAAGTGACATATGCCTCATCACTTTCTCAAAAGGGCCCTATGAGGCAAACCCCATTAAAAATGAAATTGCTTTAAAGAGATACCCTTAAGCTTTAGTTTAACTTTTGTATTAGTTTAGACAATTATCATATTTTAGACAATTATGTTGGTGACCGCGAAAGTTGTCATTTAGCATTCACAATAGACCGGTTCTGATTTGATTACAAAAGTCAAGCAGCATTGGACGTGATTAATACTCAGTTGGGGACCGCAATGATAACACGACACTCGCGTTCAAAAATAGAAAGCTTTCGAGATCAGCGCAGTTATTACTCACATATCCATGCGGAAATTCTCAAATTTTTCAGCCTCCTTTTTTTCCACTTGTGATCAACTAGCAACGAACTTTTTCTCAAGGGGACGAAATGTTGCATTCCTTATGACGAGGAGTGAATGAGGCTTTAGATGCCCTGTGTAGACCTTGCGAGGCAATCCACACGGGGTCACCAAAAAAGGCACTGCGTTAGCCTATAGCGGCTTTAACCCCAAAATGCTCCGCCGTCTTTGTTGAAAAATGAAGCAGATTGGGGAATGGGAAATATATTCCTGTCTATACGATTCTAGTGACCGGCAGAGTTGACATTTTTGTTTGATTACTTTCTTTCGTAGGTACGTTGTATTTACAATTATCAAAACAAAAATTTGTGTCAAGAGCACAAACAATCGATAACACTGCATCGCGGTACCAGTGCTGTTTTTCAACTTCGCACCGGACAATCTTTGGTACTTTCTTGAAATGTCATTTTCACATTCTGTAAAAGGGATTATAAAAACACATTTTCCATTCAATGAAGCCCACATTTCCACACATTTCTCCGCTCTACCCAAGCCTCCCAATTGCTCTATTTTCGTTAATTTGTTTCTCGCCACCATTTAAAAACTGCGGTTGGACATAAAAACCCACGTTCTTCGTGCAAAATGCTTAACAAATTCATTGTCGGAAAGTAACCGACAAATCAGCTATCCACCACCTACTGTCGGTGGCTATGCTTCCCTATGTGTATATATGTACGAAGCCCGCATTGCACTCTACTCCTCGAGCGAAAATGCACTCACGTAGTATAGGGAAATAAATGTCCACTGCGCGAGTGGGATGTGAGCTGCGAGCTGTGAGCTGCAGTTTTAGAGAAGTGCACTGCAGACTGGCAACTCTTTTGTTTGTTTATTTTGTTTATTTTTGTGTTTATTTATTTATTTATTTATTTTCTCCTTTTACTCGATTACAATAACTTTTACGATAGCCGCGCAGCCATCGGGGAATTTATTAATGGATTTTAACAGCACCTCTGCAATAATAGCAGAGAAATGGCGATTCTCATTTACGCGCGCGGCGCGCTGGCATAAAGCAGGTGTAAATGTGGATCTATTCGTTCACTATATATGAGTATATGAGATACAGTATATCTGACGCGATAGGAAAAGCTTTCTGATGTAGAGGAGCCCCATGTAGATATAGATAGAGAAGGTGGTTCAGCTTGAAGCGGTTTCTGTAGTATCGCCGGTCTCGGCACGACTCGAGCGAGCTGTGTCTTAAACACTTGTCGACCAAGGAAATGCCTCAGTTTTGAAGTCGCGTTCTCCTAGTCTTGACTGCGTCGCTTCTAGATGTTTATCTTGTGGATCTTGTGGATCGCGTTACCTAGTGCTAGATAGATCTGTATGGTCAGGTTGGCGGCATCTCTTCTTAGTAAAAAAGTCTTACGCGTCGTCAGTGATAACGGTGTGACAAAAAGTACGTAAATTCGTCATTCGTGATTATTAATAAATAAGAAAAGTAAACAAAAGACGAAAAGAATTTTCGCGAATTTTATTTTCTGATAAAAAAAAACCGAAACTTGGAGTTCGCACAGTTTGCACAAGAATACAAGTCACGATAAATTTGTGATAAATTGTTCAAGTGTATTTTTTTTTTGGTTTCTTGGATGTATTTGTGAACAAAAGTGAATTGTGTTTTTTGCATATAAATCAGAAGAAACAACATTTAAAGCGGCAGGTGATAATTCTGACTTGTTATCACGTATAATTACGACCGATATGAACGATTGCACTACACTTCGGCGCTATCATCGCAAAGTTCGGCGTTTGGCATTTGAAACAAGAAAAGCGCAGTTTTTTGTATGTTTCACGTCGACGAAATGCGCGAAAAGTCGTCTTTTGATAAGAGAATTTCGCTGGTGTGGAATTTAAATTATTCAAAAGCTTCGGAACGAATAGAATTAATTGGGTTCGACGACAGCTAAAAGACGCTGGGTATATACGATATACGACGACGAATTCCTATAGTAACAGACGAACAGTTTTGGATCTTTGAAATGGGTGCAGGCATAGCTGTCGCCAATCTGATTCTTGAAACGATCGCGAATATTTCTGATCTTAGTTTTTGTGGTGGATGTTTTGTTTCTTCAGATTCGACAAAAAAGTTATTCAACTCTGGTTTCGTTCGTTATTAACTAAATTTAGTCTAAATTGAACTGGTTTGGATTGAAATTTTCAAAAGATCAGTGGCACGACACATCTGTTCTATAATATGCCATTTAAATGCCGTAGTAGTATCGTGCATAAATGTTAGTCCAAACCATTACTCGATAACATTCTCACATAGTATAGTCGGGGCTTACTCCGGGGTTTAGTGGTTAAGAAACCACTTTTTTCCAGGTGATACCAAATTTTCAAACTTGTTAAATTTACGCGTTCGTCGAAATTTATTATTTTCTTTTTCGGCGCTATTTATCCTTTTTTAATTGCGTTTATGTTGTGATAAGATTATGTATTTTTTTTCTGCTGCGTGCCGCAATTTTTATCGCGCACACGAAGCTGTTCACAAATATTTGATTGATTAAGGATTGTGTTAAGTTGTTGTTATATTTCGTAGTATCTAGAACATTCACGTGAATTGTAATCACTTAGAAATTAGGTGTTGAATTATAGTAATTGATTTTTTTTCCAATTATGGAAATTATTTGTGACGTTAATGATCAATTTTTTCTTTTTTAATCTAGAAAATGTCGATTAGAATTTATTTATTTAAGGATTGTGTCATCGGGCTTGTTAGATTACACAAAAAATGAATGGAATGAAGAATGCCTTGTTCTAGTGTTGAAGGCTGTTTTAAAATGGGTAGATGATATATGGGTGAAATGGAAAGTCACCTCCATTTATAGAATATTTGCAACTAATTAAGTATCTGATAAAAATTGGATTTGTTTAAGTGTGTCAAAAGCGTTGAATCTATGCAGGTCGATTTATTAATTAGTTTGGGATTTTTTTTGGTTTTGTATTCATCAATGTGGGGAAGATTGAGTGGGCCATTGGCAGATTTAAGGTTTTCAAGGCTGCTGGGAAGGACCACATCTTCCCGGCTCTTCTTCAGAGAGGTTTGGAAGAGATCTTACCAATCCTGCTACCACTATTTCGGGGTAGATTTGCGCTGGCCCATATTCCGAGGTGTTGGAGAGAGTCTAAGGTAGCCTTTAACCCTAAATCCCGGAGAAGATCGTATAGAAGATCCTTCTGAAAAAGTTGGAGAAGGTTCTAAACAGGCATATTAGAGATAGTCTTATAGCGAACCCACTACACTGTCTGCAATTTTCCAACGGGTCAGGCAGATATATAGGGACTGCCATTTATGTGCTAGTGAGAGATATTTAGAAGTCCCTCAGGGCCAAGTAAAACTCTCTCTCTCTCTCTGCGCCTTTGCAAGGATTCAGGGTGTGTTTGACAACGTTACCTTCAACGCGATCAATGAAGCCGCGGTAAAAAAGACATTCATCCCCAACTGCGAGATGGATCACGGCACTTCTCAGCAACGGATTAATAGCTGCTAACGTGAATGGTGAATCGATTACGGTAATGGCTACTAAAGGCTGTCCTAAAGGGGCCGTCCTATCACCCCTCTTATGGTCAATCGAGATCGACAAACTTCTTGCCGACCTAAATAAATAATTACATCTCTCCATATTCGCCGTCAATTTGTAGGATAAACCTGGGGCCTCAACCGAGGTTGATGTTTTGGCTATATAATACGATCATAAGGCCCATGATCACGTATGCATCCATTGGATGGTCGGCCAAGACCAAACAAAAGAGTGCTGTAATTAAGCTGGCCAAGGTTTAAAGATTGGTCTGTCTTAGTATCGCGGGACGCTAAAAACACCTGTCCGACTGCGGCTGTGGAGGCCCTACTGAACCTTCTTCCGTTTCACCTAGTAGTAAAAAGAGAGGCTCTGGGGGGGGGGGGGGGGTGCTGCGTCTACCGCAATTCTCCTTTATGCCAGGAGACCTTCTCGATTTATATCGATCTTCAATGAGCTGAACCTGGAGCCGATATCATTGGCTCATTGTCCGATACTATCCCTGCCGCTCTTGACTTTGACAAACCGTATACGACGATTATTCCAAGTAGGTCAGAACCTCTCTTTAGAGGAAGCACGGCCTTTTGGTTTACGGATGGTTCCAAAACCGATAAAGGGGTAGGGTTGGGCGTATATGGCCCAAGGAGCAAAATATTCACGGCTCTCAGCACTACCCCCACTGTTTTACAGGCTGAAGTACTCGCCATGCATCCTTGTATTAATAGAGCTCCAAATGGCTCTTACATTGTTATTTTTTCGGGCAGCCCTGTTGGCTATTAAATCTCACAGGGTGTCATCAAAGACTGTCCTGGATTGTCTCCTATCTCTGAAATCCCTCAGCAGGAACAACATTGTCACGCTGATGTGTATTCCGCGCCGAGAAGATCACATTGGCTAGAGTAGAGGCAAACTCATCATTTATCGGTCCAGAATTAGGTCGTCAATCTAAAATTCATTCAAATGGTAAGCATGGTTCTATGCCTCCACATTGTGTTATCAAGAGCATCATTATGGTTGTGTATAAGCAATACATGGCTTTTGACTGTAGACTTATAGGTGAAAATGGTGCACTTGCACCGGGCATTAAAATTTTGCAACTTCGAAAAAAAACAGAGCGTTTGTGCCTTTGATTTCTTCGTCTATCCTTTATTGGCCGGCACGGTTCTAGTTCTTGATTTGTAATTCGTACCAGTTGTACTGTTATATATCCTCAGTTCGGCGAGAAACACTTGGATGCTTGTTAGGAAGGCTGTTAAGGTTGACTATTTTTAGTCTATGAAGGATACTACAGTAGAAATTAATACATGCAGTGCAGTAATCAGCTATTATCTCTTGAAATATGAAGTCTTGGCGAAGCAAATCGTGTTTGGACAAAGGCAAAGACGGCGCTTCATAGGTTCAATTGGTGCATTTGCATTTGCGGGCGCAATTGGACGGGGCGGAATTTCAGCAAAAAAAGTGAAAAGATGTTCATATACTAATTGCCTTGATTTTCATATACTAATTGCCTTGATTTTCATATACTAAAGTAACTCCGCAGAGTGTTTATGTCTTTTTCCATTATCGTTCACTGCGATCGAAAAATGAACAACTGATGGGGGCGCAATGTGGCATACTGCACCGGGCGCAAAAAGCCAAACGACGGCCCTATATATGACTATGTGATCTATGTATCGTGTTCATACGATTGCTAACGTGCTTGTCCCAATTGAGTTTGTCATCTAATATCACACCTATGCGAGGATCAGCTTCGTCAATCCCGCCAGAATTTTTTTTCTGATAATGACACCAGAATCGTTTTATCGACATGTCCCATATACACCTTTCTGAGTTTAAGAGTCAAAGAAATTAATCAAAATAATAGCATATATTTATAGCATCCCTATCAAAAAACGCATTGAACCTACAGAACAACTTATTATTAATAGAGTAATCGGTTCTCGACCTTCATTTATTGTCAAAGCTTTACTTGTCTGAAAACTGATTACTTAAACATTATTTTGTAAACAAAGAACTTGATAAGATTAAAAATACTTCCACTTTCCATTTCTCCAACAAGGAATGCACGACTTGATAGTCACGCTAGTAAACATTGGGGCCAAACATAAATACAAATACATCTATAAAACACTTTTAACCTCTTCATTTCTATTGATGCATTCACGAAAAGTGCACCATAAACTTGCATCGAAAATATGCAAATGCAAACCCACAAAATTCAGACTCTCGGAGAAAGTATTTTCAAAAAACGTGTTTAATTCATGCACGTTTTGTTCTTTTAAGAAATCAAATTAAAATCGTGATTGACACGTCTGTGTTTTACTGCCCTGCCCTGCTCTGTCGGCATAATTATTTCATCAACTTGATGCTAGTCAACATCTCACAATTGATACCTGAAACTCGACAAGAATTGTCTCAACTAATTAAATAACTTCCTGTCAAGCACTCATTTTGCACCTGATTATGTTGGCGTTATAGTTCTGCGGAGAGAAACTGTTGACACACATAAATCACATAAATCACACCTGAACGAAGCATTTATGAACGGAAATTTATCTCCGTGGGAAATTCTTGTCCATAAATAAACTTGGAGCGCCGCTCTTTGCACGTTCGAACATATGCCACCCGTAGAATCTACGTTTTTTGTTGAAGAAACTTTTTTGTTTCTACAAAAAAAAACATAGAACTAAAATTAGAATCTAAAGTTGATGTCCGAGTCTTGCAAATATTTTTAGTTACGTAAACAGAACGAAATTTCCGTTCTGTTCCTGAGTTCGGCGCTTGTTTTATAATTTGCATTGTTTGGTGATTAAAAATCACACAGAACGTATACAGCGGATGTTTAAACATTTCAGGAAATAATAATAATTATTTTCCAAATATCACAAAAATCAAATCGTTCTTTGACTACAAACAAATATGAGTTATGCCAAAGTTTCAACTCATCCAAAATATTTATTCGTTAACTTTCGTCAACTTTCGAAACCTGTAATGTCTACTGTTGTTACCATCTGCATACTGCACTTGCAGTTAATAACAATTTTGGAGTTATTGGTCTTCTTGGTGATTTATGTAAATTGTTTTTTTTTTGCAATAATATTCCGCCATTTTGGGTGTCGCTTGCTTGCAACTATTTGTACGTATATTGCAAATGGGCTGTCGTAAAACAGGCATTTCAATATTAATATTACTTGTTTTCAGGCGGTCTTTATGACTAATTTGTCAAAAGAATTTTAAATTGAATTGTTTTGAAGTTGGCAACTTTCTATCTTGTGTTACTGGTAGTCAAAGGTCAGTCGGTGGAGTTAAAACGGATAATATTCAATTTGTTAGAATCGACGGGCACCACCATTTGATCAATTTTATAAAATGTTGATTAGTTACGATAGACCAAAAGATTTAAGTAGTTGAGTTCTGAGCTGTACACACGGGCATACGACGTCAAATTTGGATTTTGAAAAAGATTTTCACCAAATATATTGTTAAATGTGCTTTATAGGAACTTGATCTTTTTCGTTATGTATAATCTTTTGGATCTTTTGGATTATTATACTTAAAGACTAACGATGCACAAGAGAAACAAGTTCGCCAATCGTCGATTAATGAACACCGGTGAGTTTTGAGCTGAGTGAGGCACATGTTCGAGGACTGTGGTTTCATTGAGGGTCGATGTACGCCCGTTGTAAGGGCATATTTTATTTTTACTCGAGAAAGTAAGTAACAGAACTGTTGTCGTTGACCAAATTGCACGCAATTATGTACCACAGAAAATATGATAAAGATAATATCAGGCAACATTAAGTGCTAGTTCATAAAAGCAAGTGGAGACAGTTTACAGTTTTGATGCTACTTTTCCCATCTATAGAATAACTGTCTATGATATTATGGACAAATGGTATTCCACATCCCACAGTAATTTGTTCGCCAGAGGCATGGACTTTCCCGCCACAATTACGAAAATCGAAAAGTTCCCACTACAGACATGAACATTTATAAATGCATCTGCATCGGCATAGATTATTCCAAACGCGACTGTTGCTTTAGTAAGCAGTCCCCCAGCTAAATACTAATCACGTCCAATGCTGCTTGACCTATGCAATCGAAATAGAACCGTTCTACCGAGCACGCTATTGGCACAACGGCACCATCTATGGCCACCGAGATAATTGCTTGTTTCTTCGTCCTATACAATTTTTTTAAAGTCCCAATTTTGCTCCCTTTAGTGTAGAGGAGGGTGCATGCTAGAAGCGGTTCGATACCTCTCTTTTTTGAACTCACAATCAAGATTGGAGGCTCTGGAACTCGGAAACGGAAAAGCTCGTGTGGATTTCAAGAGCTGCTATTGTTCAGCACTGGTTTATTGGTAGAAACTGAAGACAATAGTTGCAAAAGAACGTATAATAAAGCGCCCTTGCCAGCTGTCTTTTGCGTTTTTTTAAGCACAAGCTTTGTTTACCTCCTATGCATATCCGGGGTTGTGTCTTGTATTGTGAACGTGTCTACATATATATGGATCCGTTAATAAAAATACTAAATAAAAGTGGCCCAAGAATGGAGCCTTGAGGGACTCCCATCGTGGCACTTAAGGAACTTTAGCCACCTAGTTTAAGGGGATTGACGCGATTGAGAAGTCAAGCAGCAGTAGATAGCAAATGTCATGTTTGTCAACAGAGTTGCTAGTATCAGTCGTGACTCTAAGGCTGTAAATTTCACGAAAGCCAGATCGCCATATACAGTTTGAGACGCACACAATATATTTGAGTAGCCATCATCTTTTCAAGAACCTTTGCCAGATGGAAGAATACTGATAGGCCAAAAATCGGAGCGACTGGTAGGGAATTTGGGAATGGATATGATTAAAACATGCTTCCAAGTCGAGGGAAACTTTTACAGGGAACCCACTCCACTACTTGCAATTTGTCTACCGGCCGAAAAGATGTATTGAGACTACGATATTTAAGCAGAATAGGTCTGGTAGTTGATAGTAGTTATCGTTTCTGTGAAGCAGCTCCTAAAACAACGGAGCCCTCGCTGTGAGATTGTGAGGCTACTGCAAGAAGGAGATTTAATCTCCTCCATCGCGGCTTTCCTCTTTCAAGAGGGATTTGCGATATGAATCCTAAAACAATTTTAAGGTATATAAATATTTCAAAAAGGTCACAGCAAATAGTAAGCTCATGGTATGTTTCGAAACAAAGTCTAGTCTAACGTCTAATTCTAACTGAACTTCTTTCTTCAAATGATCAATTTAATGCTCAATGAAATCTACTTTATAGTTACGAATTACAGGTTGTCAATCGGTACCTTTTGATGGCTATCGGTCTAGAACAAAGGTGGTCAACAAGTCCTTCGCGTTCGACTTGTCGATTGCAAAGTCCATATTGGTTGATCGTTCGCGATGTCTCCCTTTACACTTGTTTCATTTGGAACATGAACGAAACGTGCAAAAGCAACAGTATGCATTTAGTTATCGAGTCGACTCAAAGACAAGCAGGGCTAGCGAATCGATAGATCTTTGTCCTTTAAAATTCATTTACACTGACGCTGGCTGTTTGCTACATACTCCCCCTCTAGCTAACGCGATGTATCATTGGAATGGTGATGTCTTCCGCTCTTCGTCTGCTTTTATGTTGCATGCTCTGTGATGCTACCTGCTGGCACTGGTTTCTTGTAAAGATCGGTTTTTAATAACTAAATCAACAGACACATTACTGGGTCGCGGCGACCCCTGGGACATATCTATTACTACAATTCTATTCATTTATCTTCGAACGACGTACTAATTCAGTGACTTAGGAATTAGAATGATGATAATCAGATGAGATGCGTTCCACAATTCGAGTGGAATGAAATCGGATCGGAATTCAATTTCTCTCGAATTAAATATATGTCACATAAATGGAATTGGTCGAAATGTGGAACACCCAATTTCGATTTCGAGTATATATATTCGACAAAAACCGAACTGTGGATCACCCCCGAATATCAATCTGTCTTCTTTTAATTGAAATCTTTGATTAAACACCAATTCTTCATTGGTTACTTATGCAATTTTTGGTTCGCACCATGATTCAATCGACTGTACCGAGAAATGGTGATAAATCAAATTTCAAAAACCAGCTCTATTCTTCAAGAACTAGTATAGTCACAAATGCTTTTGTTGAAATGATCGAAACTGTGTAGAAATGGAACCTGTTTTTTTTGCTTACAATAATATTTTGAAACGTTGAAACGCTGCCAATATTTTCTTTCCAAACATTTCCTCTGGTGATTATTCATGAAAAAATTCATTCACTCACCTTAGCGCATAAATATCGCCGCACCAGCGCAGCGCCCGAAACGCTATATCCTCTCCATGGACGCAGCAGCATTCTTCTGGCAGTCGTCCAAGCGACTCTGGTGCCAAAAATCTCTGTAGTTTCATCAGATTTTTTCGTTCCTCAGCCAGCGAAGAATGCCAGCAAGTTCTTTGTCATGGGTTCAGATGGCGCGCTGCGAACTATACTATCGGCGGCCTAGTTCAAAAAATGAATGAAGAATTTCTCAGCTAAATTTTATTTTCATTTTTTCTTCCATTTTTTATTTTAAATTAATTTTAATTAGCCTACGACTTTCTTCCGGCTCTGCTGTTTTCCCCGTGTTTGTTCTCTATGACCACTGAACTTGAGCTGCACTCTTCTAAATTTGGAAGAAGCGTTGGCATCGTTGTTCAGTGGAACTTTTCTGAACCCGAAAAATGTGCTTTTTGGACAGAAAATTGAAACAAAAACAACACAACCAAAAAAATAGATTTTTTGATGAGCCATTTACAAGTCTTCAAGATTGTTTTCATAAAAGTCAGATTAAGAAAAATATTTTTGTTGCGAACATAAAAGATTGTTGTTGAATTGTCGAAATGACGCAGTGTTGGAAGGCATGTCGCGTCAGTGACGACGGATGATATTTAGATTTGTTATTTACAAAAATTTGTAATAGTCCAAGTCAACTCTCTGCAACGTACGTGTTCCAATTTGTTAACATTATTTTTAGAATTTCATTTATTAGAATTTTTATTGGCAGATAATATTTTCGTGGGCTGACAACGGTGCACATTCTTATAATTATTAAATTCTATGTTTCATTAGCGAAATGTTTTGTGACATGAATTCGACTTGAAGTTTTCATTTTTAATTGCAATGCTCATGAAAAATTGTAAATGATTTGTGAAGTAATGAATAAATTTGTTGGATTTTTTTTGGGAGCCATTGATTGACGTGGATTTGATGACACATTTTGTTGTTGATGAATTAAATAATGGTTGTCTGTGGGATTGATTATTGTTGAAAGCAATTTCTTATTGGCAGTGTTTCCGCTTGGCAAATTTGAGAAATTAGCCTCAACACAAATCTAATGATACTATGTATGTAGAATTAAGAGACACATTTATATCGTTTATATGTATGGCTATGTAAAAATAGCGAGTAGAAATAGTTCTTTTGTCGAATTGAGAATTTTTAATAGAAATAAAAATGTGATCAAAGATCAATAGAAGAAAAATATCAGTGCAATAATAAAGTGTTAGCGTTGTGTCATGTTTGTAAATAGTATATATTTAAGCATTGCGTCATAGTAAGTCTTATTACCTTGACCTAAAAGACGAAAACAGAATACTAGCGCCACATAGTCAATCGCATATAGCATAAAAGCAGCAGCATTTAAATCCTCTAGCAAATAGCGCGAAAGAGATATAAAGACGACATAGAAATGCACTTACGCACCATTAGGACTAGCAACTGGAAGAGTGAAACCCAAGCTCAAAAACGATGGAAGAAGATTCTTGAGGAGGCCAAAGCTCACAGAGAAAGCTGTAGTTGCAGTGCCAGCGATGATAATCCAATGACGCTACAGCCGAAATCGAGCTTTGGCCTCCTCTAGGGCATTTCTCCAGAGTCTGTGCATATCCATCCATCTTCAATGCACATTCAGGAGTAGATCGAACTGAGCTGGGAAGGAGCGATGGGCAAATTCGGACACGGAGTAATTAACGACAACGGCCTTTCATTTGCAGCGTGAAACAATTTGATCGTTGGCGATCGTTTGATCTACCCAAATACCAACTCACCTGGCGAAATCCATCCGGAAAAGACTCGACGCTCAAAGACGTACGTGCAGTGCCTGAGCCCGATTGCGGATCAGACCATTGTCTTGTTCGAGCGAAATTACGGATGCGATTACAAAAAGCGAAGAAAACGAAGCCACTATCAGTCAAAAAGTAGTTTCAAATAGCATTATCCAACAAATTCGCGGCGCTCGCAATTGTTGGAATCTATTATGGGGTGTGCAATGGACGCAGCCATGAATCTCAGAAAGCTGTCTGGACCTCGTCAATCAGTGGAAGCGAATCAAACACGTCGACTTTGAGTAATACCGACGATTAAACAAAGTTCGACAGAAAATGTTATCGGAACTTGAAGCGTACTGGTAAAACGTTGCGGTCGACATGGAAAAAGCGGCGTCGAAACACGAGAACCGGATGCTGTACCAGTCAATCTGACGGTTAGGCAACGACAACATCAAAAAACCGGATGGAACTTTTGGGACCTGTCGTGACAGTCAGGAATGCAAAAATTATCGCGGTATTAGCCTTTTTTCGATCGTGCAAAGTGTTTACGAAAATCATACAATCGAGGCTACAGAAACATCGAGAGCAAAAAGCCACAAACTGGATTTAGACCACATCGAGGATGTTTTGATCAAATATTCGCGCACTTCGTTAGCTAATGGAAGAAAGAATTCGTTTCAGCAAACGAACTGTCGTCGTTTTGATCGATTTAAAATCCGCTTTCGATTGAATCGATTGGAACAGGTTGTGGAGAGCCTTGGAAATCGAACACGTATCATTGAAAACCACCCAACAAGCATCGTACAATGGCTCAATCAGCAGCGTTTGTATTCTAAGTGACTTATCCGAGGAGTGGAGTCCCGATTCAAACGGGTTTCCGACAGAGAGACGTCGCTTCGCCACTTGTGATGGACGCGATTATACGTGAAGCATTCGATGGACGCCTCGGAGTTCAATACGACGACAACAACTTCGTAAACGACTTGATGTTTGTCGACGATAGCGTCGTCTTCGCCGACACGGATGCCAAAGTAACGAACATCCTATACGAGATTTCCTGCATCGCTCGGCTAGAATGGAAACGAATCGTGAATAAAGTTCGAGATCTAGTGGCACCGACAGCAGCGTATCCGTTGCGGGGACGTCCCGCTCGGATAGCCAGCTAACGGATCAACGAAGAAGATCACCTCCTAGGTCTATTTTCCAAAATTTCTGTTCTTTCCTATTAAATAACACATTAGAATCAGCTTTATCTAACCTGTCCAAGTCTACTAGTCCAAGCTGAAATCCCTGGATCATGATTTCGAATCCCATCTCGACCTGGCTCTGGGGGTTTCTGCTTTGTAGCTCAATTATTTCTGCTCTACAAATTACGGTAATATTAATGCTTCTCTTCTGTCGTTGCCTATTACCCATTAAGACTAGCTTTATATGTAGCAAATAGTGTGGTCTATTGTGGACCAATTCGTACAACCAAGCCATCGTATATCATTTTCGAAGCTCTTTGTCGTCTTACATAATTGTTGCATATTTCTTGCATTGAGGCAAAACAGACTAGTTTCTACCGCTGAAACCAAAGGTTATGTTTGTTATTAATCCGAAAAAGCTTCTGTGGTTTTTAAAGCCTTCCATTGGTAATCAAGGCAAACTCAGACTGTTGCCGGGTCTCCATTCACCAAAGAAGTTCTGCTCTCGTTTAGGAAATCCCGCTCTTCTCCTTGGGCGCAAATTGTTTTATTCTTTCATCTGAATTTTGTTTAAAATAATATTTTTAGAATAAAACCTGAAATTCCACTTTTTACAAAAAAAGAAACAAATTAAAATTCTTTCCTCACGTGTAATTTTAACTTTCAAGTTCACGACCATTGGAGAATATCTTTAAACCAAAAAAATAATATTTAATTTAATTAATCGGCGTTTCACTTAATTCGCCAGAGTTCACTAGACTCGCTGCTATCCGTGGACGTTTTTTAATGTGTAAAAATAGTGAAACAATCTATTTTCGTAAGCGTCGTTGGAGGAGGAAATGTCAGTCCTCAACATGACGGCATCGCCGTCTCCGTGCGGTGCCCGCGGCGGCGGTGTGGCATGCAAATTCTCGGACACAAGACTTGCATGTGACGCAATTAAAATTGACGTGGAAACTTGAGATGTTCTGGCGACGTCGTTTCTTTCATTATTATTTATTTATTTATGTTTTCCTTTATTCTTTCCGGATTTGCGACTGTTCTATTATGATGCGGTGTGTGTGAAGGTATCAAATTCGAAAATTCAATGCTCATAGGCTTGCATTTGTAGTGATCTCTGCTGGATTATGTAATTTGCACACGCGGCTGTTCTAACATCATTTTGTTCTTATGTCTGAGTGCATAAATAGATAAATAATTGTGCAATGTTTTAAGTTATTAACAGGATTAACAAGTTTCTAGGCGTGTAAGCTGTCTTCTTTGGATGTTGCGTGAAGACGATGTATCTGGATCGATGTGGTTTATTTGAGTTACATGAAATGACGTTTTTATGGCGTATTTGAATTGACGTTTATTTTTAGGCATTCAGATACGTCGAAATTAATGTAAAGAAACTTTCAGTTAAACTGTTGTGTGCGATCTGCTCGTCCAGTCGCCTATTCTTGCATTGAGTGGAACTCAAGTCTCAGCTTAGATTACTATTATCAAGTGTCTGGATATATGTACCATAATGCTGAATTTCTCGATGTACATATTCATTTTCTCATTCTATTGACTAAATTCCGAGCTATCGCTTAAGTTTCTCTTACGTTTTCGATAATATTAGACAAGCCCACTTCTTGCCTTTGTGGTCGTGAACTCATATGAGCTCCACTTCAACAGGGACACCAAACTTATCCCTGATTGAAACCACAAGTCAAGTATTGTGTTATATCATCAATGAAGTACGGTCTCATGTCTAGAATAAACCTTAGACCAACCCATTCCTTAGCATCTTATGCGTAGCCTTAATTGAGGATGTGCGGTGGAATGGCCACAAATTCCAAATTTCCAAACAATATCCTGGGGTTTTTTAAGAGAAGCAAGTTCCTTCTTCATCGAGTAGCTCAGACTACAATCTACGTTCGACTAAGTTTTGCATACAACTCGTTTAGCAACTGAGCTGGCGCCTCAAAACCCGCCATAGGTTAGGTTAGGTTAAATATGCCTATCTATCTATGCCTGACTATCTGAGAAGATGTAGACAGTCCTATTCCTATCGCTTTGCCGGATTAGTAGAACAGGTTCTTGTACAGTTTTGTCACATTAAATTCACCTATTTGAAAATGCCAATTTCACACACCATTAACATTTCGTGTATTGATAAAAAAGCGCACGTGTATTGTAGTTTCCCCTTCTAAATTCGTTTACGGGCAACAACACTCCCTCCATCTGACCATGACAAGAGTAGGAGACCGTTGAATTGTGATTAGGAATATTACTGATCGGGTGATTTGTTGTTTTTAAACGAACAGAGAGACACTTTTCTTTTCGAATGTACTTTCGCTGTGCGATTTGGGACTCTCAATGCCAATGAAAAGGCTATTTTGAGATTCCCAATTGTTTTGGCGCACGCCATACTATTGGCTTATGGGTACAGCTAGTAATATATAATGTAAAAGTACTTAGTTTTCAAACGGGTGAGCTTGATTTGCAAAAAGGTGAATTTAATGTGAAAAACTGAATGGCTAGAACCTCCGCTTGGTATACACTGCCGTGATCGGGTAGTTGGAAGGAGACTTCAATCCTAAGCTCTGAGGCAAAGACTTCTCGTCCCATCCGACCCTCGAGCTTAGAGCCATCAGTAAAGAAGTTTATGGCACCCTGAAAACTGCCTGGTCTCTTTCTCCATAGGTTTTATACCTCCTTGTGAAGAGGACCAGTTTCGTTTTTACTGGGTTACCGCTGAGTCCAGGGTTCAGCTTGAGAGGGTTTGTAACGCTGCCTGCATGAAATCACAGAGGACTTGAGGTAATGTCCGTTCTGTAATGATGATAACAACGTCATCCGCGTACGCCAGAACGTTATGCCCCTCTGCGATGCAAACGCTAGCTCATAGTTTACTAACCACAGGAGCAGGGAAAGTACTCCTCCTGTTCCGACGTGGACACTATCTTGCTGCAAAAGGTAGCACAGGAGGTACGTTTGGTCTTTCTTATTTCCATTTTGTATCTATTCAGCTTCGACTAACACAGCCCCAGGTGGTTACGCTACTGTTCTAGCTGAATTAAATTCTGTGAAAATGTCCACAATGTTGTCGAGTTGTTCCCGGTTTTTGGGAATACAGGGTGGCTTGGGAGCGAGGTTCTTTGCGATTAGGCTAGTATAGTAACCCTAATTGACAAATGGTAGAATGCACTCCTCATGCCCCCAAGCAATCTGTAACATGTTTGCTGATAGGTTCAGCGAAATTTATTGCCCCAACTCTATTCCAAGGCACACCGATCCAACTGATGCGCACCCTCCAGTTCTCATAGATGATTTATGCCTGTCGATTGAAGATATACTGACCGGTTTAAACAACCTTGACCCGAAAAAAGGTCATGGGCCTGACAATCTGCCCCCTAGTTTTTTGCAACGATGCTCAAATCATATCTCATTCCCTCTGTATCTCATCTTTAACAGGTCATTATCGTTAGGAAGGGGGGCGAACGGCTAACAAAGACCTTGGAAGGTGGTGACACCCGATTTGTCACTACTGTAAAAATCCGAGAAGATCCACTGCATACAAACACCTAGCAGACCTGTTAGCAAGTCCTAATCCCACCTCCCCGCGGTGCCCCCTGGGGTACTTCTTCGGAAGGAGCTAACGGAAGACGGGCGAATGGCGAGCTCTCTGCGCCACAAAACAGAGTTTTAAGTCGGTTGGGCTGAGGGTTAGCAACCCGCTCCCATAAAAAACACCATTGCTACGAATCGGCAAACAATGCCTCGGAACCGGATGGACAACACGACGACGACCTTTGCTTTTCGAACAAGGACACGAATCGGATCATGGAATGTGAGAACAATGCTTGCTGAGGGACGGCTGGATGAAGTCCTCAACGAGATGAATCGATATAAAATCAAGATCATGGGACTTAGCGAGACCAGATGGCCCGATGCGGGGGAACATATCTGCCCAAATGGTGAGTCCTTCTTATATTCTGGGAGAAATGAAACTGAAAGCCGTAGGAGTGGCGTTGGCGTAATACTCACCAAAGAAGCCAGGTCCAGCCTCATTAGCTGGTCACCAGTTTCTGAGAGGATTATTACCGTGCGCCTGCGTACCAGGCTAAGAAGTACTACGGTAGTCCAATGCTATGCTCCAACTGAAGACGCAGAAGATGACATCAAAGACGAGTTCTATATGCGACTGAATGAGGTTTTTCGCTCTATTCCAAGGGGAGACATCATTGTATTAATGGGTGACTTAAACGCACAAATCGGCCGCGACAACACCGGTCTTGAACAAACAATTGGAAAACAAGGCCTAAGCCAAGTTACCAATAACAATGGTGAGCTTTTCGTTGACTTTTGTAGTTCCCATCAACTAATGGTAGGTGGAACTTACTTTTGCCACAAGAAGATACACAAAGAGACCTGGGTATCACCCGATGGTAGAACGAGAAATCAGATAGATCACGTGGCCGTCAGCCGCAGATGGAGAACCATTCTGGAGGATGTCAGGAGCTTCAGGGGAGCGGACACTGGAAGCGACCACCATTTGGTAGTAGCAACTATTCGCCTTAGAATCGCTGCAATCAGAAACGTTCAACGCGATGTTATAAACCGTAGACGGTTTAACGTTGACCTTCTGCAGGAGACCGCTAAAAAGCGAGAATTTGCTGGAAACCTGCAGCAAATATTAAACCAGCAAACCGTTTCTGACGACACAAATATTGAAGAGCTGTGGAGTAGAACAAAGGGCGCTATATTGACGGCTGCGGAAACGAGCGTCGGTTATGTCCAGAGAAACATGCAACATTGGATCTCGGACACTACCTGGCAAAAAATAGAACGCAGGAGGGCCCTCAAAAATAACGTAAACTCTACAAGCGACCCGGAAAGACGTCACCAACTTGAACGGGAATATTCCCAATTACACCGGGAAGTAAAGAGAAGTGTGCGGCGTGATAAAAGGCAGCAGATAAATGAGCTCGCAGAAAAAGCGGAAAACGCGGCAAACACAGGCAACAGTAAAGTGCTGTACCAAATTACTAAACAGCTCTCGGGAAAGCACTCTACTAAAAAGCATGCCGTAAAGAGTGCGGATGGGAGGCTGCTGTGCAGCGACGAGGAGCAACTCCAAAGATGGAGAGATTACTTCTTCGCCGCCCTAAATGGTTCACTTGCACAGGAACCTCAGGAAAACAGCAACAATGCACAGCCGATAAGAATCAACACCCGGGCCCCATCCAAGACGGAAATAGTAACCGCAATTCATGCGATGGCCAATGGTAAAGCAGCTGGAAAAGATGGCATCCCGGCAGAATTGTTGAAAGCCGATTCAAGCCTCATAGCAGATGCGCTTCAGCCAATCCTGGAAATAGCATGGAACACCTGTACCTTTCCGGAGGATTGGACGGAAGGTATCATAGTCAAAATACCAAAAAAGGGGGACCTAACAATATGCGACAACTGGAGAGGCATCTGTCTATTATCTACTGTGGGTAAAATCTTGTCCCACGTTATATTATCAAGGATAAGAGAGGCAGTAGACCGAACGCTTAGAAGGCAGCAGGCCGGATTCAGGAAGGGCCGCTCATGTATAGACCATATTAACACCTTGAGAATCATAGTGGAGCAGTCTACTGAATTCCGATCCCCCCTTTACCTAGCTTTCGTAGATTATGAGAAAGCGTTCGACTCGGTTGATAGGAGCTTTATATGGCAGGCATTACGGCGACGTGGACTGCCTGATAAAATAATAGAATTGATAAAAGCCCTTTACAACAATTCCAAATGCAGAGTTCTCCATAATGGAAAATTATCCGACTGCTTCGAGGTGAATTCAGGAGTACGACAAGGATGTCTACTTTCGCCATTACTATTTCTTATAGTAATAAATGACATCCTTGTCGACGCTCTAGATAATAGAACAGGCGGCATACAATGGGGTTTGCTAGACCGCCTTAAGGACCTCGACTACGCGGATGATATCTGTTTGCTGGCCCACAGACATCAGGAGCTAAAAAACATGTTAAACAATTTGGCAACAGAAAGTAGTCTAGCAGGCTTAAGGCTGAATCCGAACAAAACCAAAGAAATGGGGATAAATGCAAACACACTTGAACGAACTGCGCTGAATAACCGTGACGTGGAACTGGTAGATAAATTCTGCTACCTCGGTAGCATTATTACCGAAAATGGCGGTACAGAAGAAGACGTCAGTTCCAGAATAAATAAAGCACGAGGCGCATATGCATGCCTGTTCCGCATATGGAGATCAACGGAGATCTCAACTAACACCAAATTGCGGCTGTTCAACTCCAACGTTAAGGCAGTTCTTTTGTACGGTTGCGAAACATGGAAAGTCACCCAATTCATCACAGGGCGCCTACAAGTCTTCATCAACAGATGCCTGCGTCGTATCCTAAAAATCCGCTGGCCAGATAGAATTTCAAATGAAGAGCTATGGCGCCGTGCCGGCCAAGAAAGGATAGACGACCAAATCAGGCGAAGGAAATGGAATTGGGTTGGCCACACCTTGCGACGCGATAACGAAAACCTAGCCAAACAGGCCCTTGACTGGAACCCGCAAGGATCCCGTCGAGTTGGAAGACCTAGAACAACGTGGAGGAGGACCCTACTAGCAGAGGCCGCAACAACTGGGAGATCCTGGTCAGAGCTGAGAGCTGTCGCGCAAAACAGAGTCCGCTGGAGGGCAACTGTTTCCGCCCTATGTCCCATGAGGGATTAAAGGGGCACAAAGAAGAAGAAAGATCGTTAGGAAAGTTTCCTACGTTGTGGAAGAAATCCTACCTCATACCAATCCATAAGGCGTCTGATAAGCATTTAGTGGATAACTACAGAGGTATTGCTATTTTATCAACAATCCCCAAACTATTCGAAAAACTCATCCACGACAAAATTTCCCCCTTAATCGACCCACACTTAAATGAACAACAACACGGCTTCAGAAAAGGGCGTTAGACCACTTCAAACCTCATGGTCTTAATCTCCGATCTCCTCTGTATCATGGAGAAGGGCTATCAAATCGATGCTATTTACACTGACTTCAGCAAGGCCTTTGATAAGGTAGACCATCATATTTTACTTGTTAAACTCTCAAAATTTGGAATAACAGGTTCTGCTCTTGAATGGTTAAGATCATATCTCAACGGAAGAACACAGGTTATCAGATTTCAAGGATTCCTTTCAAAGGAAATCGATGTAACTTCCGGTGTTCCTCAGGGCAGTCATCTTGGCCCTCTTCTGTTCAATATATTCTTCGCTGACCTCTCCAAGAAATTAGAGAATATCCCGCATCTCTTTTACGCGGACGATCTCAAAATATATAGTGTCATTAAGTCCCAAACCGACGTATCCTTTATTCAGTCGAATCTCAATGCATTACAAGACTGGTGCACCACTAATAAGTTGCATCTTAACATCAACAAATGTCAAGCAATTACCTTCTCTCGTAAACATAACACACAGCAGTATTATTATCATCTCAACGACACGGTGTTGAATCAAGTCGATCACATTGTCGATCTAGGTGTCGTTCTGGACAAAAAACTTAATTTTAATTTGCACTATGATAATATTACTGCCAGAGCCAACAAACTTCTTGGCTTTATAAAGAGAAGAGCTAAAGAATTCGACAACATTTGGGTCACAAAAACTCTTTTCTGTTCTCTAGTCCGCCCTATCCTGGAATATGCATGTCCCATCTGGGATCCCATATTTCTCATAAGTAGCAACAGGATGGAATCAATTCAAAAGAAGTTTATCCTCTTTGCTCTGAGAAGTCGACACGATCCGCGAGATTTTCTAAGCCTACCACCCTACACGGAGAGGCTCAAAGTGTTGGACCTCTTGCCACTCTCTTCTAGGAGAAAATTTCTTATCGCGTCTCTCACCTTAGAAGTCCTTAACGGCAACCTTAAAGTGCAGTTTTTGTCGGATATGATCAAGTTCAATGAAGATACCCGACTTACAAGACATACGAAACTGCTCAAGGAATACCCACATCGGACCGAGTATGCAAGGAATGAGCCCGTTAACAGATGCTGCGTGGTCTTTAACAATTATAGATCATGTTACTCCCCTTCAATAGATAAAGCATCCTATAAAAAAAGACTTAAATCCTTCCTGACAACCTAATACTAACACTCCTTTAAATAATTATATATGCCAGTGTTAGTCTATAAGAACTCTTGTGTATTTAGTTTAAGTATGCCTTGTTTGGCAAATAAATAAATAAATAAATAATTTGTCGCCGCCTCAACTTGCTGGACAAGGTGCAAAACCACGGCATCAAAATCTTCACTTATGATATCCTTTACTCCTCGATAAAATTTTGAGCCACCACAGAAATGTAGCGGCCTTGACACATCGACTGTTGCATTGAAATTTAGGTCGCTGTTTCTACACGGCACTATTATTGCCGCAATACAAGCCTAGTTTACTCGTTTAACTCTCACGCCTCGTAATCTTCATTTTCACGCACGGGATAATGACTAGATTGAAAATTTGAGTCGAGGTTGAGTTGAAATTTCGAAAACCGTATATCATATCGAGTTGAGTTCAATTTGGGTTGAAATAGAGTTGAACTCACACCAAAACATAACCTTTAGATACATTAACCCGACCCAGGTATAAGAGCTGAGTTGAGTTGTATGAACGCAGCTTCAACTCGACCGCCCTTTATGACTGAATTGAACCTGGGTTCAACCTAGCCATAAGCGAGGTAATTGCGGTGCCTAGAATCGTTCATTCGATTGTGAAACTTTGCTCGCAGTCAGTTATTTTTAGAGTTTAAACGTAATCCTCATCGCCTGCTACTCTAACCTCCTCTATCTCTCAAACTAAGCTTACTCCCAAACATTGCATCACGACCTGAACAACATGACAGACTCTGATAACAAAATTCAAAATTGCTGCAATTATTAAAAACCCATTATACTCTGATTATTTTTTTATTTGAACCCAAATTACATGAAATTCTACACAAAAACATCTAGTTTAGTCTTTTTGCGAATCATCTCTAGTTTTTATCTTTTTATCGATCATATCCCGCCACAAAAACATTTCTAAATGAAAAATAATTATTAATGTCCCAAAAAAACAAAAAAAAAAATAAATAAAATCAACAAACGAAGCTCTCAGTGCTGCACACAGTAACGCCCTTGTACACACCATAATCAGATAAGAACTGACAAGCCTCCATATCGACGTCAATTGCCTCCTGCCCATTTGTCCATCAATAGTTGCGTTCATTTAGCACCAGCTCATAAATTACTTAGCCAGCATAGAGTCGAGTTATAGTTAACTCAACTCATCCATTGATTTCGCCGTCGCGACCCTCTTGAACGAATGCTGGCATCAATATCAATTAGCCCAGTCGTCTAGCAACGCAGCCAGTCCATCTAGCCGGCGGTGGTGGTATTGATTAGCGTAAAACATCTGTGAAGACTGTTCAAGCCCAGTAGTGGACGATGGTCATTGATTTTGCGTCCCCTCCTACACTATCTGTGTTTATTGTAGGAACTAGAATCTGGCGTGCGTTTCGAATTTAGTTGTCCGCGACTTTTTTTAGATTAATGCTGTCAAAGCTTTCTGATCGAGTTCAGTTAGACGCTAAAATTCCCGAAGGCTAGTAGAGGATCCGGAACTGAGAATCTCGCTTGAATGATCACAACTCGCCCCGCAATCAGCGCTGATAAACGGATTTCGTTATCGCGGAAATGCTGGCATTAAATTAAATTACAATTTCTTTTTTACAATTATATTTTTCTACAATTTGTTTCTTCTACGCCAGCGAACTGAAGCTAAAGACGCGCGCGGAAGTGTAGTGCAGTGCTTTGTATAAAATGGTTTCCTGCAAGTCTTTGCTGATTTTTAGTGATCATTTTAGTTATTGTGACGCGGCGCTTCGAGGAGGCAGGTGCTGAGAGGATACGAGGAGGATAAGTGTCGAGCAAGAGTATAGATGCAAAAGTGTAATAAATGCGATGTCTAAGGGAATACTTCTCTAAATCGGACAAGATGAAGCACATCACAATCTTCTTATCAGTTTGCTGGATTCTGTGGTTCTCACAAATTCTCGCTATTTCGACCATGTTTGGCGGGTAAGTTCACTTAGCTCTAGCTCCTCTCTCTCCACCAAGTGTGTGGCTATTTTTAGATGTTATTATAGTGGAGAACGTTTCTAATCATTTCGACACAAGGCTACGAAATGTATGCTAAGAGGAAAAGTGTTATCAAGTGTTGCTGTTGTTAATATGCTTATATTCAAGTGGGCTTTGGCTTGTGGATTGTGTAGTCGTGCCAGGGGATAATGACCATGTGATCAGATTACAAGATAAGTGCAACTGCAAGCAAAATGCTCTTTCAAGTGGATTGATTATTTTTTGTGTAGGAAACAATTCGATGTAAACATTTCGGATATACAGCATTGTTTATATAACTTCAAAACAGCCTCAAAACCTATAAGACCTGCTTATCTCGGAATTAATCCCAATAACTTCAAGCTTCGAAAACATGTTCTTAGATAAAAATCGTAGAAAAAAATTATATAAACATAAAAAACTACGCCTATATGGAGCACCACACATTTGCTCAAGAAATTTAATCTTCTTTCTTGGAGGGACACAAGGTGCGGCTTTAAATCCTCTTAACTTTCCGCATTGAGTTTCTCTGGCTGTGAGTGTTTACCTCTTCATGTTTTCTCGTTACTAAATACTCTATTAAATAACCATTGAACAGAATCTGGGACAGCCGCCATCAAGGCATATTTAGTGCGATTTATTATTTTTTATTTTATTTTTGCAGTTTAGAATTTTCCCTATTGCCACCTCATTTTCTCTAATTGGTTTCGATTTCTTGTAAATTTGTTCCACATCTATAGAATTAAGTTGAAAATGAAGTGAGAAATTCAATTGTGAATGAAATTGATTTCTGATTTTTAAATGTATGGGTTTTTTTTATTAGTTACTAGCGCAGTTAGTTACTAGTGCAGATTATTTAAGGGGCGTTTTCTAGGGAAACTTACTCGGACTCCCTTAATTTTTGGTGCCAGAATATAGTTCAAATTTTACTAGATGTGGACAATCTTAGATATGTCGGTACACTTTAGAGCCCAATCTGTCCTTCTATAGTACTAATCAAAATAACAAAACTTTGGCATCCATGGTATCTCTAAACGAATCTCCAGAATATTATCTTCCCCAAGCCGTTTGGAATCGTTGGTGTGTGATTTCAATTTTCATCCTTTAAATTAGCTAAACCACAGCATTGAGAGGCTTTTCTAGCCGTTGAATTACGATAGTCGTTTAAGATGTGTCTATAGGTGTCTCCTTCAGTTCAATTCTATCATCATCCCTTTTTTGAATCCTTCAAAACTTGCTTTTGCTGCCCCCTGACAAGCTCCTTAGCTTGACTGATGACGATCTTGTCTTCATGATCGTGAGCTTATGTACAGGTACATTGGCCTCATTCTCGAGTTGGAGTCTTATCTCTAACAAGTTATGTAGGCTCGGTAGAAAGCACAACGTGATTCTCGCCTGGGTTCCCATAGATGGTAACGAGAAAACCGATTACCTAGCCAAGCAGGGACTTTCTGTATAGGACCTGCTGCTAATCAGCCAAAGGTTGAGAGCGCTGGAAAACTGCACTATCTCAACCTCGAAGAAATATTGCCCGAATTATGGCAATCATCACGAGGCATTAGCCCACTGGCCCAGACAATATTCCCTCTATGGTACTCAAGAAATGTGCCTCACCTTTGGCTAAACCTCTGCGCCAATTTTTCGCCTTGTCATATTTCATCGGAGTTTATCCCAACTCTTGGAAACTAGCTCATGTTCCCAAAAAAGGTGAAGCCAGCGACCTTTTAAACTACTGCCCAATAACAATTACTTCAAATTATGAATCCAAAATCATGGAGACAATAATCAATAGAAGGCTGATGAAATATCTAGAAGCTAACCAAATTTTACACGACAGGCAGTACGGCTTTTGACCGAAAAGATCTACTAGCAACCTTATTGTGTATCTGACTGAGAATCTCAACCAAAACATCTATCGATTCGGTGAATCTGGTCTGTTTGATCTAGATATTTCCAAGCCTTCAAAGTATAGTATTCCGCTCTGTTGTCTAAACTCGACTCAGTTCTAAGGAAATGGATTGAGAGCTTTTTCTGGCAGCTCAATCCACGTAGTATTGGATGGCGTCGAATCCAACCCTCATTCCATCTCGGCCGGCGTTCCCCAAGGCTCGATCCTCTCACCTGCCCTCTTTATTATATTCATAACTGATCTGCTTTTATTCCCCTCCAACCCACTTCTAATTCCCAGTTTCGACGATGAAGGTATTCTGCGTTACTCCCACACCATCGATAAGATAAGACAAGCACGCGCCAGATCTTGTTTCGTAGACCGTGAACTCATGTCCAATTCTATTAACGGGGACATTGAACTAATTCTTGCTTTGGGTCTCAAGAATCGTGTCGAATTCAACGCAACCAAAACAACGCACTGTAATATCTCTACAAAAACCTGCACCGCCCGTCCCTGTGAGCAAAAAGAGTGTAATGGCTGACCCATCTTTTAACATCCTAGGCGTAACCTTATCCAGATCTGCGATGGAATAAACACTTATTCCAAAATGCCAAATAAGTTTACCAATGCCTTTGCAAAACCGCGCCATCAAACTCATTGGCGATAGCACCCTTTGCTCTTCCATTGACCCTTTAAGCCACCGTAGTAATATAGCAGCCGTTAGCAAATTTTACCACTATTACCATATATTAGAAAGCTCCTGCCTAGATGGCAACTTTTTTCCCGCAACGCAAGACTTGCCAACTCGGCTCACCCCCACATGTTACAGCCCTCTTCTTCGCGCACATTACGTTACGTACTTGGTTACGCAAGGTTCATCGACATCTACTCACGCGCCCTCCAGACCTCTAACCTATCCATCCTCCTCTATCCTTCAAATCAAGCTTACTTCTAGACACTGACCATGACTTGAACGACATGACAGGCTAGTAGTACAAAGGGTGATTCCTAACCTTGACCAAAAAACACCGTTTTCGTTTACTCCTCCATATATAGTCTTCTTTCGAATCACCTTGGGAGGTGTTCTTCGTTATTTCTTAATGTGCAGATTTGGGGTTCATACAGTAGTATTGGCCTTATAAGGGTTCTGTATAGTTTAACTTGAGTCCTCCTTGATAAGGAACATATAAGAAATGTTTACATAGTCCAAAGTAGCTTCTATTTCCCAGCGCCAATCTTCATTTGATTTCTGCTCTGGTGTCGTTATCTTTTGACCTTTGCCGTTTTCTACTCTCTTACTTCTTTTTGCACAGTTAAGACCGATTTACATCCCAAAGTCAAAGTGGAAGTGCTGCTCTGAAACTCTTCTATCGCACAGAGCTCCAGGCTGCACTTCCACTTTGACTCTGGGATGTAAATCGGTCTTAAAGGTTCCAATTTGAAATGAGGCGAGGTGTGATTGTTAAATATAAATATACATCGTGGAGGCATAGGTTTGGTATTTTCATTGGTATTTATTTCCATTCTTTCTTCAATTTGCTTGTTTTTGTCATTTTGGCATTACAATGACACTTTGCCTCATATGAAGTACGACATTGTACTGGCTTAACGTTGCGGCACCCCATTCGTGGCGCTGTGACACCCAAAGGTACCGCGGTACCCCGGTTGAAAAATACTGCACTAGGCAGTTACTTGCTGGAGTTCTTTAGACTGGATCACTGAAAAACTTCCTAAACTCCACAGAATGGTTTTAGGAACCGACACATACGACACCGGCAGCGGTGTTGATGTTTTTGAAACCTCCTTCTACATACAGGAAGAATACTAAAGTGATCTACTCATATTCCAGGCAGTATTACATGCCCTATTTGTTGTTGTAGGTTGCTTTTCTTGTGCCATATGCATTCTGAGAGGAACACATAGGAACCTCTGCTATAGTTTCAGAGTTGTGGGTCTAGCATGTGTTCCAAGGCCTTTTGAGCTTCGACCTACAAATCTTTTTTTTTAAATATCCCCTCGTATCTTTTCGTCTTCAATTTTAGACAGATTTTTTCTCCTTTTATTATCTAACAGAAGTCGATAGCAAGTTGAAAGCGAAATTCTGTCGATGTTCTATGATCAATCTTGTCCTCAGCTGTAAATTAATAACAAGGCCATCATCGCAGTTTTAGTAATTAAATTGACAGCTCTATTCTTGGAAATGAGGCTTGAAATATTCTTCTAAATTTCATTTAACTTGGAACATTGTGTTTCCTAGAATTCACTCCTTTAAGTTTGAAACGAAAACCGTGATAAGAAGGTAAAAAATGGGGCAAATATATCTTGCTCTGATAAAAGCTTCGTTCTTCCAGGGGATTTTTTCATGAAAGTGATTCCCCTTATAAATAAAAGTTCTTTATTCTGTTATTTTGCCATTTACTGCATAACAAAAACACACCTTTTAATATTTACTTTGCAGCTAAAGTCACGTGTATTTAAACAATTTTCTTTTTCCCATTTTTCAGATTGCCCGATATGCCAGCAAATCCAGCTGTGATAACTCTAGGCGACAAAACGCCAGAACTAATTATCGATCGAATAGAGGACGCTGGCGAAGATGAAATAATCCCCTCATCAGACCCGAGTACAAATCATACAAATGATGATTCGTCGCGCAGCAGCGATCAATCTACCATTGATAATGACATTGTTATCCTATCAGATGCAAAAACAATCAAGAAAGAAGTTGTTCTGCCACACGAGATCCCGCCAGATGAAAGTATGAAGAAAATAGATGATTCTGGAGGAACACAGACAGCATCAACAGCAACAATATCACAAGATAGCAGTAGAGAACAGCAAGAAGCAAAAGAAGCTGAAGAAACAATTGATAATGGGACAATTACTCTTGACATTCCAGTATCTATAGGAACTCAGACTCAGCCAGAAGTGAACATAACAGTTGAGGAAAATCCCATTCCCGTGTTTTCAGAGTGGGCCCAGAAGCAAATGGAGGAGGCTGAGAAGAAGTTAGAGAAACAAGTCGTTAATTCGTCATTAATGAAGAAAAACGCCACCGCTGGCAGCAAGCCGCAATTGCTTAAGCTGCGCGCTAAAAACTATGCATCACCAGATTGCGGAGCGAAAATAATCGCATCGAATGCCGAAGCACAAAACACTGGGGCTTTGCTAACTGGCTCCAAGGACGAGTATATGCTTAGTCCGTGCACCAATCGCATTTGGTTTGTCGTAGAGCTGTGCGAGGCCATTCAAGCTGAGAAGATAGATCTAGCAAACTTTGAACTATTTTCATCATCACCAAAGAACTTCTCGGTTTCAGTTAGTAACAGATTTCCTACACGTGACTGGTCAAATGTGGGCAGATTTGTAGCAGATGATCAAAGGAACATTCAGAGTTTCGAGCTGTATCCACACTTGTTTGGGAAGTTCGTTAGAGTCGACATCCATTCCCATTATAACTCGGAGCATTTTTGTCCAATATCGCTTTTTCGGGTGTACGGAACATCGGAGTTCGAAGCTTTCGAGACAGAAAATCGTGCACCAAACGATGACATCGATGAATACGAAGACGAGCTTACGATAGACCCAACAAATCTTAAGAATGAAAATAATCTCTTTAAGTCGGCCAGTGATGCGGTGTTGTCAATAGTCAAGAAAGCTGCCGAAGTTCTTGTTAAGACAAACTCAAACAAATCAGAAGATCTTGTTGGCAATGATACTAGCCTGAGGTCAACAATTTGCCAAACCTTGAAGAGGGACTTTGTGTGCGAGAAATGCAATAAATCTCTTGTGGCTAGAGTTAATTACCTGCTCTCGTGTAGATACAGCCATCTACTGAGCTTATTAAGCATAGAACTACTAAGAACTCACGTCATTTCAACGCAAGTATGTGCCAATAGATTTGGTCTAGACACTTCGAGTCTTGAGAATTTAGAATGTAAACAGAATATCGATAGTACGAGCGCATTCATTCTAAGCGAGAAACAAAGTTATATTCTTAGCTCTTTTCCAATTGACTATGTGGCTGCAATGTGTCACATACTTGCGACATCGGCAAATTCTAGTAAAAAGGCAAATTTCGATTCGGACAGTGGGGATGCTGCGTTAAACTTAACAATCGATCAGAAGCTTGATGTTGATTTTATGAAGAATGTCGATGAACACGTGAAAAGTAAAAAAGAAGGGAAAATACCAAAATTAGGAGTAGCAGATGTTGATGACAAGAAAAGAAAGCAATCAGCAGCAAAGAAATCGAAAGATGATAAGCAGAAATCTCCGCACATAGACACAAGTCAAAGTCAGACAAAGCAGCATGAAGGATGTGCCGAGGATGAAGATAGCCATGAAGATATGCAGCTTACACAAATACCACAGCCGCCGCTAGATCGCGAACAGTCGACGAAGTCAGAAGATGGTATTGCTGTAGATACGAATGTTAATATTTTTAATTTAGTTGAAAACGTAGATATTAAGGTCGACGATGAAGAGGTTACATCAACAGAAGAATCTCCGGAAATTGTAAAGGTTGCCCCCGTTGATACTAAGACTGAATCTGTCGCTACTTCGAAGGAAGAGGATACTATTAAATCGAAAGAAGTTGACACTGAACAAGTTTGGGACAATATTGAGACACTGCTGTCGGAAACAGTCGTTAATGACCATATTACACCTTCGGGGACAGATAGTGGCGCTGGATATCAAGTACCGCAGAAAGTTCATTCAGAGAGTGTTTTCATTCGGCTGTCTAACAGAATTAAGGTAAGGATATGTTTTGGAGATAGGTTAGGTTAGGTTAGGTTGAAATGGAAGCGGGCCCACTTAGATACACCATTGGGTCCATTGTGATGCCATTATAGTTTTGGGACAAAGTTCAGGTCATTTCAAGCCAGCTTTTGATAAAGCGACAAAGGTCAGGAACCCCAGGATTTTGTAGCTCGCTCACTCCATCAAGGAAAAGTGAGTCGAGGAAAGTCCCCCTTTTCTTTTGCAAGGGTGGGACATGCACAGAGAAGATGGGAGACAATTCCTTCTTCATCCTCATTACCACAACTTCTGCATAAGTCGTTGTGGAGAGGTTCCAATCTTTCGGCGTGCCGGCAAAAGGGACAATGAACAAGAGATTTTGGACGCCTTTAAAGTCGGCCATATTGTGTGAAGAGTGCGACATACTGTTTCTGTGGTCTTTCTCAGCCCAACTCGAGCTAAGCTGATTTTTCTCACAGCCAGTTTATAGATGGCATTCCCATCTGGGTTAAGTTGGGTGTCCTTTCCACTACAGTTCCCTGTCTAGCAAGATCGTCTGCCCTACCACTAATACACAGTTTAGCTGTTCTTTGGACCCTTTCCAGTATCTCCAGGATAGGCCACCGTGCTGCACCTAGACACCCTTAGAGTTATCAGCACTTCATTGACTGTTATATTCCAAAAGAGCGGCGGAACGACCCCACCTTGCGGTGTGCCTCTTCCAACCCGCCTGACTTCTTCCGAAAGCCCCAGACCAGGATTTATGACCCTGCACCCCAGTAGCTGATCAATTAAGGACCTGCAGCACTCATCAACACCCAGACGCCGGAGGGCCCCAGTTACTGCAGAAGATTCAACAAGGTTGAAAGAACCTTCGATATCCCAGAAAGCAGCCAGAGTGAACTCCTCATCTGTTATTCGAGATCTTCAGCGCTCCAAGAGTGGGAGCGAACATCCTCGGTGAGGGATCCTTCCACCACCTCTTTGTATACGGCCCGATTTGTGTTTGGGAAATTTCTGTAACCAGGGACCTTCTTCAGAGTTGACCACATATTGACATTAAAAAGGATGACTCTGTGGTCAGAAAAGGAGTGTTCACTTGATATTCTCCAGTTTTCTACACAATTGAGCGGGTCTGGGGAAACAAGAGCAATGTCCGAGACTTCTTGTCTTACCTCTTCAGGTCCTAGCGACTCTTTCCGCCGTCATCCTTTGGATCCTCCAGTTTCGTAATCTTCCACGATGATGCCTGTAGCTGTGGGCTACTCAACCGAATGATATCCATAATAGCCTGAGGTCCGGCTGGTTCCGCTGGGATCCAGGAAAGCGCTTTTGGTCGATTCGGGATCTTAAATTTTGAGTTTAGCGCCTGGCCATGCTTCCCCGATTCTGGAGATGGCTATTTTATAGAGATCGATAGATCTCCGATCGGCACATGCGATGAGCTTCACGCGGCTCTGTTTCCATCCCCCATCGCGACAGTCATGAGTAGTGCCAGGATGATCCTGAAGGATTTAGAAGAAAATCGTCGCAAGCCAGACCTCAATTTTCGTCCATTTCTCAGGCAGAAAGGTGCCATCTAGATCACTTCCGTCGATAACGGCGATGACGATGTGACCTTGACTTGGCTATATGTCTTAGAAGTAGGAGGAAGTAGATTGAGGGGTGTATCCTGCCAGAGCCGCATATCAGGATAAGGCACTTATACTCGCTGACCTTTTTCGGGCATAGGAGGGAACCGTTTGCGACCCCCACTCTTTAACCACTGGCTGGCCACGCAGCCATCAGCACGGTAAACAACTTAGGTTAGAAGTGGAGGAAATGGGAAGGGGAAAAGTTATAGGAAAAAGAGAAAAGCGAAAGGAAGTGGATGTGCCTAGCTTAGTCTGGCCTC